>CM042140.1:48674478-48959478 GCA_023376005.1 Doryteuthis pealeii
TTCCAAAAACTACGATCAGCTCCCCACTTTTCGCACAAACCAAGCTGTGCGACTCGTGTGCACAGTTTGGTGAAGTTGGTATTGAACCGGGAACCTTGTGTTCCTAGCAATTACTCTACTGACTGAGCTAACCGGAAGAGAGATAGTATTAACCCAGAAAGTACTAATCATCCCTGCAAAATTATTTTAAGTAATTTTTTATTTTGTCTCATATTAATGAAGAGTACCTTAATTGAAGTATAAAAAAAGAAGAAAAATTAAAGAACAATTACATGAAATAATTTTTTAAATATTTTTAATTTCTAAAATTTAAATGAAGAATTGCATAGCTGAGCAACTTATATAATAAAGTTTAATATCTAATAGTCACAGTCTTGATACTTTTTTATCTTAGTATTTTTGGTGAAAAACTCGGAGTTGTGTCAGATGCAACCACCCCACCATTACTTACAAATCTAGGACCCCATGGAATTTTTTTCCATTGTGTTCTAAACTGAAAGGTACCTCAGTAATAAATTAAAGAAATGGAAGGAAATTAACGAAGTGCGAATAACTGCAGCTTCACCCCATATCAAAAAAAGAGTTCCAAGTTAGTTTGACAATTGCGAAAACTTGCTGGTACTAAGATGAATGAATGCCAAGTGCAGACTTTGAAAAAAAAAATCATGCTTCATTCTTTGTTCAATTCTGTCTCAGATGATATTATACGGCTCAGTTTGATTTACCTTTTTAATGAAAACATATGCTGCAAAATATATATTATAATAGTTATATATATATATTAACCCATAAGTATGTGATATTGCTATTAAACAAATAAACAATCCTAATATATCAAAATGTATGGTTGAAAAGGCATACAGTAGAGGAAAATAGTTGTATGAACATGTTGCTTAGTGTGTATATATATATATATATATATATATAAGGCAGTATTAATATTTTTGAATATAAAATCACTTTCTATATAAAAATGTGTATTAAGCCCTGTCAGGCATGATGTAGAATAGGCTGACAGCAACATCTGCAATAAAAATTTATTTCTTGTCTACTTCATGGATTCATGCCTTTCCCAAGAGCATTAATATAATGTGAAACACAAACAACCTTGTCCAGGATCTTAACATGGGGTCACGATTCTATATCCTACAATGATACACATGGGTATATATATATATATATATATTATATATATATATATATATATTCCGCCCTGTCGCAGGGCTTAGAATAGATTGACTACATTCATCTGCCAATAATCAAGTGTCTCCTGCCGGTATAAACTAAACTGCATTGTTGGAGGCACTCCAATAACCTGTAATGGTTACATCAGTAGGAAAGACATGCGAGAACAGAGTTCAAAATCCTAGATGAGGCGTTTTCAGATTCATCTATACACTAATACCACAAACCCTTGTGGAAAGGATATGAATCCAATTATTTCTTTCTAAAATCAGGGTCAAAATAGTAGGCAGGCTGAGCTCTTAACCCTTGTATGGTAACCGTCTACGACAAAAGAAAACGCTCTCAGAATAGAAAACCTCTGAAACACCTCCAACAACTGAAAAAAATTGATGTTGATGTCACCATCTTGCTCGTGATTGACGGGCGTGGTAAATACATATAAAAATGTGTCATGAGGCCTATATTCAGTGTATCTAAGAATCAACCACTATTTTGATCCTGAAATAGAATTAGACTTACTTGTCTAGATATATTCAGAAATATTTATTATAAATTCTCTCAGAGAACTGAACAAATGCATGTAAAAAATGTATTCTAAGTGTTTACTTGTGTGAGTTTAATCAGTTATACCGTAGCAATGCAGGAAATGATAAGTTGGTAGATTATTATGTTTAAAATCTCTTTTATAAAATCCTAACTTAAAGATTAATCACTTAGGCATTCATTAGGAAACATTCTTAAAAACTATAACTAAGTCTCTCCTCTTAAAGAACATTATTTCTAGTATTATTTTCTTCGTATAAAAAGAAATAAAAGTAAAAGTAAAGTCGATTGAAGTGGCTATTGTCGTTATCAACCAGACAGTGAGGGAGTCTATCTCCTTTCTCTTAGTGGTAGACCAGGGAGATTGCTTTGTGTTTGAGGTGGAGCGCCACACCTACCGTCAGCTACCCACTTTACTGCACAGACTCTGTGCTACTCATATGCTGATGTTGACGAGGGCCGTATGAACCTGGAACCTTGTTTGTGCGAGATCATACTGTAGATTAATCAAAATATTCTTTCAAAATTTATAATTGTTTTATGTTCCATAATACAGTATAAAAGTATTAGATGATGATTGAATTTAATAGCATGTCAAACCTGTTTAGGGTTATTTCATCCCAAGAAGTTAGGGAATCACGTTCGTGTACATTATATTTTATATATATATTTATATCATTATATTTACATTTTTTGTGCTGTTGTTTCTTAAGAGCTTTTTTTAACAAAGTTATATGCACAAACCATTTGTAGGGTTTTAAGTATTACTAACTAATACTAAAAATTATATGGTTTCAGTAATTTATTACTATTGAACTGTAGTCATTTGTTTGCACACAGTTATATGGTTTCAGTAACTAATAATATCATTATCTAAACAATTATCATCATCCAGTTGTGCTGATAGCATGGATTCCCATGACTCTTTCGCCACTTGTCCCTATCAGTCATCACCCTGGCAGTCCTCCACACAGCATCCAGTATTCCCACAAAGCTAATCTAAGTTTTTGCTGGTCAATCTACACTGGTGTTCTCTGGTGTAAGTGTCCCACAAGAGACATCACTTATAAGTTCATCCTTCCTTCTCAAGTATGTTTTGTTTCGTCTTACTTGTATGGTTTGTGTGATAGAGGTAAGTGGTTGTACAGCTGTCTTTTTTGTGGTATGCTACTTTCTAGGACTTGTTTAATACAGCCTGCAGCATCCTTGTGTAGTTCCGATATAGCTTTTTTTTTACAAATAATTTAGTTATATTTGATATCAAGAATTCCTAGCTTATGATTTTTTTGTCTTCCAAACTTGAAAATTCCTTAATTAAAACCATCACAAATATGCTTATACTATTTTCATTCAGCCAACAGTGGAGTTGGAAATAAACTAAGCTGTCTCAATATAAGACAGGACAAAGAATTGGGTAAAGTATCTCCAAAGAGATATTATTTGTTTCAAAGAATCCACAGAAAAAAAAATATATATAGATAGATGACATAAATAACAATGGTAGCAAAAATTGATTCCAATGCAAATAAATATAAACTAAAAACATTTATTTATTATTATCTATTAATGCCGATCACAGATATTGAGCACTCTTCTAAATAACACTGTACTTTTGATTACTACTGCTTCTTCAAGTATAATAGTGCCAACACACACACACACCAAAACATAAAACCAATAAATACTAAAAACTTATAATGGAATTAACCTGCATGCCAAAAGTTGTATTGGAACATTAGGCATGTGAACAAATATTGGGAAAAGTATTACAAATTTAATAATCATTTTTGTTTTGCTTGAAATACATACTATTATATATATATATATATAATATATATATAGTAATATATATATATAAATATATAGTATACCTGTATTAGTAAGTAGAGAGAACTCAATATCATGGATAGATCATGTATATCTAAATGTATTTAGTTACTCCTGATGCTGCATGCTGTCTTGAGTAAATCCTGTAAGCAGCACCCCACAAAATAGCAGAGCTGTATGCCACTTGCCTGTCATTTCAAACCAGCTGAGTATGTATTTACCAACACCTCTCCCCAAGTAGTTCAATTTCTTAAGCAGAGTTTAATAGTTTTGAATTTTCCTTTTCTTAGACTGGTTGCCTAACTCAAGATTCATCTTATTATTTACCAATAAAGGGAAGTAGAATAGTTGGATGCATATTTTTGCCAAGGGCATTAGACCTATGTGAAATGCACACAACTTAGTCCAAGATTTGAGCTTGGGTTGTCAATTCTATTTTCTGATGATGATAATCATTAGACCACACACCAAAAACTTGATTTTGTGAACACTGGATGATGTCTAATATCAGTGTACAATAATTTTAAAAAATAAAGATGTATAATCAGCAATATTATTAGTCAAATTTTGGAGGAATTTTTTTTTTTTTTTCATAAACTGCTTGGTTGGTTTGGTAGCTTTGTTTAATGTCATATCAATCCCAATGGATTATCTAATGCCAAGGCCATCCTTGTAGTAGGTAAAAGTGGCTGCTATTTAACCCATATCGGGGGATGGGGTGTTCATGTCCTTCCCATGGCTATTAGTCTAAAAATGAACTGGAGATCAAACTCTCCTTAACTACAATATCACAGTCCCTCATATCAGCTACTATGCCATGGGTACTCCCACTTCATATACCGTTTGCCATACCAAGGTTGAAGAGTACAGACTGCCTTTCTATTTACCCATAGCTGGAGGGAGGAGAGTTGGAATCATACTTTTCTAAATGTTAATAGCACCATGTGAAATGCAAAGAGACTCAATCAAGATTTGATCATTGAGTAGCCAAGTCCACTTCCAAGGCCAGACAGTGAGGGAGTCTTATCCCCTTTTCACTAGCACTAGACAGGAATATCTGCATCTCAGGTGGTGCACAACACCTATCATCAAGCTCCCCACGTTACCGCACAAATCCAAGCTGTGCTACTCCTTGCGCTGAGTTGCGAGTGCAGTATCGAAACCTGGAACTTTGTGGCCCCTGGATGCTCTACCCAAATGAGATAACTGACCCCAACATACACAACACATAATATTAGGACTTTAGTATATTCAGTATATTACACGACCTTGTAACTTAGATGCTCCGAGTTCAAGATCTCAGTAAGGCATTTAAAAAGGTAATCATTCCTTAACTCATGTTCTTTTTGTTTTTTTTGGTGTTTTTTGTCTTGCAATATTGTTAAATCATCAACTGAAAACTTATTTCTATTAGTTATGCATTAAACAGATCCCCAGCTTCCCTTTTCTTTCGTTCCCCTTTTATTAGAAAACAAATAAGTGTCTTGCTATAAAACTATTTATTTCTCAGATTATTTCTTTTTCTTCCATTTTTTTTGTATCGTGTTCATTTCATGTTTATTGATGTTCAATTTGGAGATCAGGTTGCTTAATATTTAAGTATTAAAATTTCCACTCATAGCAAAGACTCTAAAGTTAGATGATTGATGCTGTTATTCTTGAAGTCTTGGGAAAAAATGAAATATAGGAAATAATATGAAACGAGAAAATCATGTGTACTTTATGTTAAAGAGACAAGTTTGGACTTTGGTAAACAGCAGCTTTCTGAACAAATAACTTAGGAAATATCTTGGAAATAATAACATACAAGCTTTGAGGAGTTTTGTATAACATATGGATCTGTGCCCATATATATATATATACACACACACAAACACAGACATATACAATTACATTTGCATATGTACAGATAAGATATTAATATATATACAAGCAAATACTATTACATAATTATACAATATATATATATACATACACACACATCAACAATTAATTACATATATATACCACCACAATATATCATGTAACACATATATACAATTATATACACCACATATACATAAATACATATTACCATACAATTACAAATACATATATACACACATATACAAATAATATATTTACCACACATATACATTATGTACACATATATAAATACATATATACACATATATATACATATATACAAACATATACAATTATGTACACAATATAAATACATATATACACACAGATACATATATACACACATATAACAATTACGTACAATATAACACATATACAATTACACAGATTAAAATACCTATTATACATAATACAGTATACATATATACATAATACATAGTATATATACATACATACACACGTATACACACAATCACAACATAATAACCCACTCACATATACACAAAGCTACAAACCCACTAACACACACAACATAACATGCACAATACCAACCACTATACACGCAAACATACTACATACAACTACAATATACAACAAAAACATATACCACACATACAACAATAACACATATATAAATACAATTAATAACACACAAATCATACATATACAAACCCCTACAATTACAATATACCCATAATTACATAACCTACATATCATACCTACTGGAACGCCATACAAACATCACATACACATATTATCACCTGACACAACATTTCACAACATATTACATTCAACAACTAAATCATTAGTCAATCTATACTTGTCAAGTCACAGCATAAATACATGTAAATAAAAACATTAAGAAAAGCTGAAGCAGTGATAATTCTGGACTATTTGGACAAAAAATTCATTGAGCTAAAAAATACTTTTTTACTGAAACCCTGTGTAGGGTTAGTAGTACAATAATTCGGTCCTTTTAAACTATCTCCCTCCACCATTATTATTACATGTCTTGAGACAAGACCTGCAGTACCATAGCCTCATTTTGAGGTCAGCATTCGGGCAATCACTGGATGGCTATTATTGGAATGTAGTACTAACTTTTAGGAAAATTTTTTACCGTCCCCGGCAAACTGTCCCGGATGTCATTTTTATTGCCCCTGGGATGACGTTAATGTCAAACCCTGATATATACACACATACAATTGTATATACATATATATATATATATATATATATATATATATATACACACACACAAAATATACCTATTATACATACACACAAATATATATGCGCCCATACATATATATATGCATACACACAAATATATACGCACCTGTTACATATATATATATACATACACCTATATACATATATATATGCATACACACAAATATATACACACCTGTTAATATTATATACAATACACCTATATACATATACAGAAATATATATGCACCTGTATATATATATATATACACAGATATATATATATATATATATATATATACCTTTTGTTTGAATTTTTAATAAGATAAGGCCCGTATAATTTGTATCATTTTAGATTTTTCGCCGACTGTTTTCCTCATCTTCATTGTTATGTACACAAAATGTTTACCCATGTGCCCTCCAGCCTTCTTCAGTTTGAAAAATTCCCATGAAGGGCTCCAGATTACCCATCCCATGAAGGCCCCAAGTTTGACCAAAAATACCTGAAGGAAGTTTGGAGGGCACATCTGCCAAAATGTTGTGTATATAACAATAAAGATGTCCGAACAATCTATATAACTATATATATATATATATATATATATATATATACATACACAACACATCTTTTCTTTTTTGCACTTTACTCTACTTTCTACACATACACATATATATGTGTCTGCACATGGTATAATCATACCAACAATGTATATATGAAATAAATTTTGGCTATGGGTGGGGTGGAAGAGAAAATATGAATTAAACTGATTGATATGAATATTATTTATATATATATATACAAATATAAAGAGGTTTCAGTTTGTAAATAGACAGAAATACATGTGGAAAGAAGGAGGGAAATTCATAGAAATAAATCTGGTAAAAAAAGACAAACGACTGAAAAGCAAAAAGGTAAGAGAAAATGAAAAGGAGTGAATGAAGAGAGAAAGAATAAGAAGAAAAGAAATGAAGAGGTCAGATGATAGAGAGGAAAATAAGAAAGGAAAGAAGAAGAAAAAGATAAATTGACACAGAGAGGAGATAAAGAACTTGAAAAATAGCAGTGTTAGAAAGAGTTTAAAAAAAAAAAAAGCAAGCCATGAACAATAAGTGTGGTTAAGAAGAAGAGAATAGTAAAAGGTGAGAGAAGTACAAGTAGTCGATGAAAAGAGAGAGTAATGAGGGAGGAAAAGAGAATTAAACAGAATGAGAGAAGTCAAAGAAAGTGAAAAATAAAACAAAAAGTAAAGAAAAGACTGCTCAAAAAGAGGGGGGAAAGAGAAGAGAAAAAATAAGATGTGAAAAAGAGCAAAAGAAAAGGAAAGGGAAAAGGTGCATGAAAGAAAGGGAAAAAAGCGAAAATGAAAAGGAAGAAAAAAAGAAAGAGAAAATGAAAAAGAGTAAAAACCAAAACTGAATGGAAAAAAGAACAGAAAAGAGAAAAAAAATTTAATGAAAGGTAAAAAGCAAAAATGAAAGGAAAAAAAAGGGAGAGCAAAAAGAAAAAGGAAGAAAAAAAGAAGAGAGCAAAAGAAGGAGAAAAAAGAGGGAGAGTGAAAGAGAAAAGGAAAGAGAAAAAAAAGGAGAGCAAAAGAGAAAAAAGAAAAAAAAGAGAGAGTGCTAAAGAGAAAGGAGAAAAAGAGGGACGGAGAGTGAAGAGAAAGGAGAAAAAAGAGGGAGAGCAAAAGCAGAAAGGAGGAAAAAAGAGGAGAGTGAAAGAGAAAGGAGAAAAAAGGGGGAGAGTGAAAGAGAAAAGGTGGGAGAGCAAAGAGAATGTGAAGAGCAGATAGCAAAGAAGAAAGGGAAAAAAACAAAGATAGGAAAGAGCAACAGAAAAAAGAAAAAGAGAGTGTATCAGAAAAGGGGAAAACTGAAGAGAGTAAAAAAGGTAAAAGTGAAGAAGGCAAAGAAAGTGAAAAGAGAAAAGCAGAAAGAAAATGTGAAAAAAAAGAAGAAAGAAAGGAAAGGAAAACAGAAGCAAAAAACCAAAAAAAAACCCGAGAGAAGCTAAAAAGCAAGGGAAAAAGAAAAAAGAAAGCTAAAAAAGAAAGGGAAGAGTGATTAGAATAAAGAATAAAAGATGAAGAAAGAATAAAATGAAAATAATTTCATTAAGTATTGGAAAGATGGATAATGTTGAAAAAAAAAGAAAGAAGAAGGTGGATGCCAGCTTGAATATAAATGAATAGTTTAGTGATAAACAGTGATAAATATCAAAAGATTCTGTAAAAAATTAAATAAATAAATGGAATTTATGAAATCCCCAAGTGAAATGTAAATATTCGAAGATGAAGAGAAGGTCAATCTAGCAGAATCATCCATATTAAAGTCTGTTTCTTTGGAGTTGGCTTTCATAAGTGAAGCAGATTGATTTGGAAATTTGAGTGGATTTATATTGCAGAGGAACAATTCAGAAAACTTACATTTTATGCATTATTTTCATGTGAAAGTAATTAAAGATCAATAAATATATGGAAAGAAGAGTTGGGGGAAAAATGTTATTAGAAAATAAAAAGAAAGAAAAAGTTAATATTATTTACAATACTTGGAAACATGAACAATTAATAGATGAATAAATGAAAAAAAGAGAATAAAAATTTGAAAATTTATATGAATGACATCATTCCATAGAAGCCATTTTGAATTAATTATTAGAGCCTATCATCACTTTAGACATTACAAAAATGGCTGCCTACATATTAGAATTAGAGTTTATCCTTTGTTAGAGGAGAGTGACAACATGAGCAATTTCCTATCAGAAGTTGAAGCATGGTTCTCTGTGTTATATACATATCTATCTATTTACTCTACCTAGGTATCAAGCACTCTTTACATTTTAGCTTTAGATAATCCTAGCAGCATATATATATATATTTTTCTTCTTTGGTCAAGTGTTATAGTGTTAATCAATTATTTTCAGTTGGTGCGACTCTCTTGGTCTTACTTTTTTCCATTTTTTCCCAGGCAAGGTTTTGTAGTATATTTTTATTAACAAATATTTGCTGTTTTTTTTTTTATCGCAAGGTTTACTAGAATAGTTATAATATTATATATATATATATTATATATATATATAATATATATAAGGGCAGTTGTGTATGTATGTATGTATGTATGTCTTGAGGAAATTATGAAAAAAAACAATTAACGGCAAAGTAAATATATATACACATTCACCTATCACCAGAACTTGTTTTTTGAGCAAAAATAATGAAGATTTTATTTATATTTGTGAATATAATTAAAAAAAATAAAATTTAAGTTGTAACTGCATGGATTTTTTTGCATTTAATATTTTAAATAAGAGAAACTGATTTTTCTTTTGATAGTGTCTGTACACTTTTTTTTCTTACGCCTCACCAGGCCAAATCAACACAAGGTTTTTTTTACCTAAGGATTTTAATGGGGCATCCTGAGAGGATCCAACTCACGATTCAGTAATAATGGATCTGCGAAACTAACTCCCCCCTTCTACCCAGGTGATGCTGGGTAGCCGCTTCTATTTCATAGATATGTGTATTTAGGCAGCAGATTTTCTTGTAGGTATATTTTATTAAAAGTGACACACAATTTTTTTATTGGCCTTATCACATTGGTGAGTGGAAATATTGCAGCAGTGGTTGAAGGGAGTTGGTTGGTTGGATTTTATGCATGTCAACCCATTGTTTGTTTTATGCCAAAACGTTTTTGTTTTATTTCTCATGTGTGGGTGTATGGCTGTTGTATGCTTAGTATTTTGGTTATCATTTTAGATATCAGTTTTTTAAGAGTTCAATGTTTTTAGGATCTATTTTTCCAAATATTTGTTGATGTTGTTAAAATTATAGAACTTTTTGAGTGTGGGTGAGGTTTGTGCATTCAATCAACATATGTTTTTATTGTATATTGGTTTCCACATGAAAATTTAGGTGGAGTTCTTCTTTAGAATAAAGGAGTGGGTTAATCTTGTGTGTGGCCAATGCAGAGCCAGGTATATAGTGGTTTCTCTCTTTTGTATTATTAGGATCAAGTGTACTTTCTTTTAAAGTGGGTTGGAATTGATAGATTTTGTTGTGCATTTTCACCGCATTATTTTTGGCATTTCTTTGTTATTATTTGTTTGATTTTTTGGTTGAAGGGAATTTAAAAATGTTCAGATTCTCTCATGTTAAAAGTACATGCATTTTTGGACATGTTGGTTATTGTAGAGCCTGTGAGTATGGCTATATATATATATAGATATACAAGTTGATTCCAATAGTATAATGGTTCTCAATCTAGATCATAACCAATGAGTTTGATTCTTATTGAGAGCTCCATACTTCTGGTTTATGCTACAACTAAAACTAAGCTTAGTAAATAACTACTAGCATAATGGTTGGCTTCATTGGAAATGGATTCAATGACATGGGTTTAAATCCTGTCATGGCTATTTGCATTTCACTTTGCACTAATAAATTAGGGAAGGGCATGAGTCCATCTGTTCTCTCCAACCAGCAATGGGTAAATAGTAGGGCAAACTGGATTCTTTAGACTTAGTAAGGCAACCAATCTAGAAGGGGAAACTAAATTCAAACCAGCAGAACTCCATTTAAATATTGACCGTGTTTAACTTCTTGCCTGTGTTAGAGAGCTGGGTAATTACTTGAATACAAGGATTATATATACACACACACACACACATGGGATGGTTTAGCTGAGTCGATAGAGAATTCGCAAAGGAGTTGCAAGATTCCTGGTTCGATACCAGTTCCCGTTAACTCAGCGCATAACTAGCACAGATTGGGCTATCTGATCTGTGCAGTATAGTGGGGAGCTGACGGTAGGTGTGGCGTTTCACCTCAACAAAAACAATCTTCCTGGTCTAGTGCTAGTGAATAGGGGATACACTCCCTCACTGTCTGGCTGATACTGACAATAGGCCACTCTGCTAATTTTACTTACTTATATATACGTACACAGACATTGTATTTATCCCTATATATGTTATAGATTGGAATCTTGTCATACTGACATTGGTTTAAACTTTAGACTTGATATTTGTAAAATGAAATTTTGAAATATGCTATTGATATCTACTGCATTATATCCCCCCCCTGCCAGCTTTGAGTAAATAGTACAGAAGACTGAGTTCTAAAACCTTGGTTAAGCAACCATTATAGGAGAAGGAAAACTGAATTCAAATCTGTTGTATCCTTAAAAGGGATACAATCAGACAAGGTTGTAGTTGGGTGGAAGAACCAGTCAACATGTTTGCTGATTTAAGACAGAGGGTTTTATTGTAGAGAGATACAATAAGACAGACAAAGAATAGTGAGGTACGAAGCCAGACCAGCATAATGCCATGCTCAATATATATATAGTCAAACCACATGGGTGAGAGAGTGTGTGGAATATTCCATTGCAACAAAATCAAACTTACATTGCTTAAAAATTGACCTTGTGCCACATCCTGCTCTTGACAGAAAGGTTTGGTAAATACATACTGTCATATATAAATAAAGTGTCGCTGCCAACACTTCAGTTGGAACAGTGATTACCATAGAATGAAAATAGCCAACCTCTATCTGATATAAATAGAGGTACTGTGCTGCTTAGATTGAAGGACTTATATACTGACCTGGTGCACACTGTGTGTTTAAAGTGACTGCATTTTCCATAGAACATGTATTACGGATAAGTAATAATCTTTCGTTTATCTTTGTTTCTGTTCCTTAATCTATCTAATTTTGTTTTGTAATTAAATACATATTATATAGTGAAGTTGCTCTCATACAACATTATGAAAAAAAAAGAAAACAATTTTGTACTACTAGAATCTGTTGTCTTTTTAACAATATCTATACTTTGTCTTTTTATTATTTGGATTATCTTTATTGTTACCTACATGTTTCAGCTGATATGCCCTCTAGCCTTCTTCAGGTTTTTCTTGTCAAACTCAGGAGCCTTCATAGAACTTTGAACCGAACCCTTTATTCAATCCATGGGGATAGACTGTTCTCATTCCATTAACTGTGACTGGGTACAAGTGTGAAGCTGTGTTAAGCATTTTATGTTATTATTGCCCTTGACCAGGATTGAACCTGCAACCTAGAGATGATTGTCACTGTATTAACTCAAGTTTTATTTTCATTGCACCATGTGTAGATAACAATAAAGGTGAGGACAATAGTTTGAATAATTCAAATAATAAAAATTAAGAAGACTCATCTAAAAAAATTCAGAGAAATTTGTATTTTTAGCAGATCATTTCAAAGGTTCCCTATTACAACAAGTAGGTCCCCAGAGTTTGACAAGAAATACCTGAAGAAGGCTGAAATGTTGTACAGATAACAATAAAGATGAGGACAATAATTTGAATAATCCAAATGATACATTTCAATTCTGTTCAAATATGTGTTACAGTGAATTTATCATCCAGGATGCATGAGTGTCAAATACCCCCCCCCCACACACACACACAAGGCAATCTGGCTGAATACAATACTCTGAATCCTTTGCAAGCCAGAATAATAGAAAAAATATATATTACTGCAGATTATGAATAATAAAGTGGTAGTTTCATTGAACAAAAGTACAGCAGACCCCATTGTCATAGTTTTGTCACCAAAGCTGAAATCAATTCTAATCTAGATTGGTAGGTAAGAGTATCATTGCATTATATACATTGAAGAAAAGTGATTGTGCAAAACCATGTATTTGTTGTGTAAAAACTTCTGTTAAAAATTCTTGTCAAATCTATTTATTTCAATTTATTTTTCAAATAAAAGTTTTGTTCAGTCGGTAGAGCATCTGCCTAGGAATCACAAGTTTCCAGGTTCAATACTGGCCTTTACCAACTCGGTGCATGAGCAACACCGGTTGGGTAATCTGATCTGTGTGGTAAAGTGGTGAAATGACAGTAGGTAGGTGTGTGTGTGTGTGTGTGGGGATCCACCTCAGCAAAAACCTCCCTGGTCTAGTGCTAGTGAAAAGGAGAGACTCTTTCACTGTCTGGCTGATACTGACAATTGGCCCCTCCACCAACTTTATTTTTACTTACATCATGAAATTATTAACAATTTTTGCCTGCATTTTTTAATGACCAATAGGGATGGATGGTGAGAGAGTGACAATAATGATGATTTTTTAGATGAGGTATTGTTACAATTATACATTGATTATTTTTTTTTTTACTAGTTTCTTGGTCTTTGTTATTACATCATTTTTGTTATCATAATCATCAGGTTGTGCTCACTGCACAGATACCCATGACACACTCTCTCCAGCCATTTCTATCAGTCATTGTTCCTGAGAGATCCTTCATGCAGCATCCACAATCTGCACAGAGCTGATTCATGTAAGTTATTGCCAGTCGGTCTACATTGGTGTATTTAAGTGTAGGTGTATGAGTTTTTCCTTGCTTCTCCAGCAGTATCCAGTATCTCTTGTTTGTCTTACTTGGATGGTTTATGTGATAAGGGAACTAGTCCCTGTATAGTTGTTTTTTGTGTGGGTACAGCTTCTAAGATTTGTTCAAGACAGCATGCAGCATCCTTGTGTAGCTCCCATCTAGCTTTTTCTCTAAGAGCTTTTTTAAGTGATGAAATTCCTTAAGAACAACAATTGATATTACAAGTATAGGCATGAGAAAAAAATACACTAGAATTTTTTTTTTTTTTTTTAGACAGTATTCCTGATAATTCAAATCCAACACATCAAAGAAAGACAGCAAATATTCCCATGGATATAAGAAAAAAGGTGTTCAGTCCAACATTCCCAAAGGTTGTTTAATTTAACTAACACCTGAGCCTCTCCCTGGAAGGTAGAGCAGCTGAAACTTTTTCAAAATAACTGGAATGATCTAGTTAAAATTTTGTGAGACAGCATCATATCAGTTTTAAACTTTTTTCTTTATGGCAGATCAACCCTTTTCAGGTCATTAATGCCAAATCAAGTTATTTTGACAGAAAGGTTTAATGAATACATACTGTTATATATAATAAAGTGTGTCGCTGTAAACACTTGAGTTGGAACACTGATCACCGAGAATGAAAATAGCCGACCTCCATCTGATATAAATAGAGATACCATGCTTCTTAGGATTAAAGGTCTTACAATCATAGATTGGCCTGGTATACACTGGTGTTTCAAACAACTCTGTATTTTCTTAAAGAACATGTATTACAAATAAGTGTTATAATCTTGTTTATCTTTGTTTCTGTTCTTTAATGTATCTAATTTCGTTTTGTAATTAAATACATATTATATAATTAAGTTGTTCTTATATATAACTCATTATAAAAATGAAATAACCCCAACTTACACTTTTACCTCGTCATGTTAACTGAATGAGAACTTGAATAAAAGGTTCAGTTCAAAGTTCAATGAAGGCTCCCAAGTTTCTACAAGAAGGTTCCTGAGTCCGAGAAGAAAAACCTGAAGAAGGCTGGAGAGCACATCGGCTGAAACATTGTGTAGATAACAATAAAATGAGGACAATACTGAATAATCCAAATAATTTAAAATAACCCTATCAAATTGACATACCATTAAAATCAATCAATTTATCAATAAACATTTAAATTTTTAGGGTTTTTTTGTTTTTTTTAAAATCAAGGCATGATTGCAAAGTGAGATCAGGTAAGAAGTTTTTTTTAAATTTTTTTTCTATCTTAGTTTCCCACCTCCCTTGTCAATAAGTATTTAATTTGAAACAGTACAAAATCTCATTGCTTTCTGACAATGTTGCATTGTGCCTTTTTTTTTCATTATGAAGTTGTTTTATTATCTGCATCAGTAAGAGGAGAATCTAATTTGAGATTCTTTTAAGCTATTTTTTTGCCGCTCTCTTTCTTTCTTCCTCTATCCAAACCTGCAATGTTTTTAACAGTTTCAAAACAAGAAAGAAAGGAAAACACTTCATTCTTCCTTGGCATAAAAAAAAGTGAAAAAAAAAAAAAAAAAAAAGAAAAAGAAAGCCATCAAAGTTCATTGTAGTCTTGCATTCTTAACTACATCCGCTCCAGTACCTGCTACCAACAACAACAACCAAAATACCATATTCCTATTATTTTAAAATCTAAGAGTTTCAACAATGGTGTCACCAGGGTCCAGAAGCAATGAATTTGATGGAGGAACTATGAGTCATAGTGCTCATCCACACAAAAGTACAATTCAAAAATACATTAGCAGGTATCTCCATCCCACTGTCCACAGCAGTTTAAGTATTTTTTTTTTGTAAATTAGCACAGCCATGAGCAGGAGAGCTTCTTGCAATATCACCAGAAGTAACATGCATTTATGACTGAACATGTTGACTTTTTTTTTTTTAACTATTCCATTTTTTAAATATCCAATCACTAAAAAATGCACAAGTAATAAAAGTTTGAAATAAATATTCATTAATTCACTCTCTTAAAGGCCACCTTTGGCGGAAATTAAGCATGATAACACCTCCTGTACTATCTAGAGCATTTATATCATAATAAGGGTTGTTTAGCTCAGTCAGTAGAGCATCCGCCAATGAACCACAAATGTTCCCAGTCTGATACTAGCCCTCACCAACTCAGCACCTGAGTAGCACACCTTGGATTTTTGTGCAGTAAAGTGGGGAGTTGACAGTATGTGTGGTGCCTCACCTCAGACGCAAGAACAATCTTCCAGCACAAATGAAAAAGAGGATAGACCCTCACTGTCCGGCTGATACTGACAATAGGTCACTCCACTGACTTTACTTTTACTATTTGTCTTTAATCATTTGTTTGTGGACAGGTACTCTTTGATCTAGCACTAGTGAAAAGGGGATAGACCCCCTCACTGTCTGGCTGATACCAATAATAGGCCACTTTGCTGACTTTACTACTATATCATAATTAATTGCGAACAAGTGAATAGTGAAAGTATCCTATAATTAGCATTTAATAATTACTTCCTTGAGAAATCATAATTGTTAATCTACACGAGTTGTGCCCCTTGGACATTCTCCAGTAGTAAAAGACAATCATGCCCGGAACATGTAGAGTAGCCATATTCCATTTTACCATGTGGTGAACAAGTTAGTTGGATTAATTCATTTTCACCATATCACTTCTTGGAGTTCTTTATTCATATTTACAACAATGATTTGGCTGGTTTGGTTGTATTTTACGGCATGTCAACCCTTGTTGTGTTATTTATACCAAAGACATTTTATTTTATTAATTCTTGATGGGTATTAAACTCAAGTTTTTTTAAATCACATTTTTCTTAACTCATTTTTTTAATTTACCCATTGATGGGACATTAAACAGGAACCACCACTCTGGGTCAGAGTGGACCTGGATTAAAGGCAATGAAGAGGTACTCCACACTCCCCAGAGCTCCAGAATTGGAACTTCATTAAATGCAGTTTAACGTCATACCCAAGACAAACAATCATTGGTTGATTGGTTGATTTTAACAGAATGTCAACTCTTGGGTTATTTCATACCTTTTTGTGTGTTTTTTATTAAAGAGTTTTGGGTCATTTTTGCACATGGTCTTATTGAATATAAATAATTTTTAAACAGATCTTTTGACCTTAACTAGTACTAATAAATCTGGGTTAAAGTGGATATAGGAGAAATGACATGGAAGTGGGTACTCCACACTCCCCAGATCTCTAGAACTGGAACCTCACCATCAGATGAAGTTTAGTGTCATACCCAGGAAATTCCTTTTTGGATAATCCGGGTAAATAAGAATACACCCCCTACATACAAACTACTATTATATTATAAAATTCTATTAAAAGTGCTTTATTCCTAAAGTCAGAGAATTTTAATGTGTTACAGTAAAATGCATATAAAAATCAAAGCTTTCTAGAAGGGAGTCTTTGAAAGTAATGTCTCCTATTAATTTCTATAGAAACAACAAATTGATTGATTGAATTCTTTGTTCAATGACATAACAAACTTTGTGGGTTTTGTTAATGCCAAAGCCACCTATAGCTGGAAGGACTTGAGGGTGTTCATACCTTTCCCAACTGTATTAGTCCAAAAGTGAATGTAATAGCAGAACTAGAGTCCAACTCATTTACGATGATGTGGCAGGTCAGCATGTTAGCTTATATATAACATCAAGGCACCCACATGGTGTAATGGTTAACAGCTAGATTCGCAAACCATGTTTAGCAAGTTTGATTCTCACTGGGCATCCCATACTTCTGGTCCTGTGCCACATCTAAACTAAGCTTAGTAAATAACTATATCTATGCCACAGGACTCCCCTGACAAGTTTAGGAAACAATAATACCACTGGATTTACGGCATGTCAACCCTTGTTGTGTTATTTTATACCAAAGACATTTTATTTTATTAATTCTTGATGGGTATTAAACTCATTTTCAGCTACCAAACATTTTTTCCACCTAGTTACCACCATTGACTTTCCTTTTTTACAAGCAATAACCAAAAGTTTGTGCACATCACTCTTAAGATCATCCCAAAATTGTATAAGGAGGATATTTTCCCCTATGAGAAGTTAGACTTGTCCGATGAAAGACATAAATACAGACTACATGAGTGTATTTATCAAAAAGTTAGTCTTACTAACAGAGAGAGAGAGAGAGAGAGAGATCTCTTGAGAAGTAAATATGCAGTATACCATGCCATATTTCTCTCAACCCTCCTGTACAGTGCTGAAGACTGGATGGTATATAAAGTGAATGCCCACAGATTACATGTCTACTAAATGCATCACCTGTGCAGTATATTAAATGTCAAGTGGTGGCAGCATGTTTCAAATGGGACCATCCTAAAGAGAAATGGACTCCCTGGCATGCATGAAATACTTGTCCAACACAACCTGAGATGGGCTGGCCACTTAAACAGACTTAGGGATGACAGACTACCATAGCAGATTCTGTACTCTCAACTGAGAGAGGGATCACATGGAATCAGTAGACCAAAGCTCAGGTACAAAGACAACATCAAGAGAAACTTGAAGGACTTTAACATCCCCATAGGCTGTTGGTCAGACGCAACCAGAGACCGAATAAATTGGAGGAAAACGATTCGCGTGGTGTCATCATCGGAAATGATGGACAGCAATAATAATAATAAACTAACAGTAGCCATTATTGATTGTTTGAAGAACTGCATATTTGATTCTATTTATTTATATTCCCTCATAACAAAAGGTAATAAACCTATTTTTGTTAACCTTTTCTGTATTCAATATTGTTTGTTGATAAACTCAGTCACACCAAAAAGAAATGCTTTCTATTTTATTAATGTTGCCACAAAATGTCAGAAACAGTTGTTGGTGGTAAGAAAGTAGAGGTTGAAAAGGAATGGTTATCATTAGTTACCATCTACTCACTTAAAATCTTATAACCGTATGCAAATTATTTGTAGTAGATAAGAATACTTATCAAGCCATATAATTGTGTACAAACAAATAATCATTATTATAAAATAGAAATAGTTACTTGAAACCATATAACTGTGTTTGTTTTCTTTCTTCCTGATCTTGCTTGTCGTTGATGTTGCTTTGTACTGCTTTTGCTAAAGAGTGATATCGTTCATTTCATTAGGAAAGAGTTATCTCCTCTAACAAGATTAATTATTAAAAAAAAAATCTTTTTACTTTATCTCTTTCAATGGAATTATCATTGTAAAGTTTGTAATCTGTCCTATTGGTAGGGCTTAGAATATGCTGATTGTATACCCCACAGAAGAGTAAGACCCCTCAAAAATTGCAGCCCCCAGTTCTAGAAATCTGATGAGCGTGGAGTATCCCTTAATTGTCATTAATTCCCAGGTCTACTCTGACCTGGAGTGCTAATACATGTTATGTTCTCATCTCATAGATCTATTTAAAAATTATTTATATTTAATAAAACTGAGTGCAAAAAAAAAAAAATCCTCTTAAGAAATAACGAAATAAAAAATGTATATATTAATGTACAATGAATGCAATTCTCTTATCTCTAGGCATAAAATAACCCCAGACAGGTTGACATATTATTAAAACCAATCAATCATTTACTAAAATTACTTCAATTTTTCTTCTTGTTTATAACACTTCAAAACGAAGAACTTTAGGCTGGCATATCTACTAATATACCTATAACCCTGGCATCTACATTTCTTACAAGACAGTACCTATGATTCTTGCCACATATTGATCTTAAGAAACAATTACATAAAATATATAATTATATAAACACTAGCAAGATTACGCAGTCCATGACAAGAGTAAAATGATTTTAAGAACACCAGCGAGTGAGAGAGAAGCGAGGAGAGAGGAAAATAATTTAGCAAATTCTCATTAAATTAAAAAAAAAATTGCTAAGAATTCATATATTACAATGTATTTTAGGAAATGTTTTGTGTTTTTACATTTAAGATATTCGATGCTTCCCATCATGTTGTAAAGGTTAGCAAGCTAGTTTCACAGATCCATTACTAATGAATAGCAAGTTTGATTCTCGCTGGATGCCCCATATTTGTGAACTTTTGTCACATCCTACCTGTGTTGAACAATTTAGGTAAATAAGGAATGCACCCTATTGTAATTTGTAACAATCAGCAAGCTAGTCTCACAGATCCATTACTACTGAATGGCCAGTTCGATCCACACTGTATGTCCTATACTTGCAGCCTTCTGTCACATCTAACTCCTAGCGAACATGTTGGGTAAATAATGATGGTGTCCTGTCATGGTATTATGTTTTTTGGGGTTTTTTTTTCGCTTTATGCCCCATACTTGTCACCTTGTATCAAAAACAGACTTTTAAGATTCCCAAGTGAATGCTATATCGACCGAGCTAAAACTGAATTTTTAAAAATAAAGTGTATTCAGAATATGAAACATGTAAAAAAAAAGAAATCACTATTCTTTTTTTCTTCCAAATTTGTCTCATTACAAATAAATCATTACAGCTTTTAATAGGCATCTCTGATGTTGCATACTCCAATCTACTGTGCTTATGTATTGTAAAAATCTATTAACATTTGTAATGACATTAATTAAGCAAAATTGATGGAAAATGAAATTTGTTTAAACTACGTCGTCTTGTCATTACCATCACCCTCAGATTATTGACTGGATAGGAGGAGGAGGCCAACCGATAAAAAAAACCAACTGTTTCCTCTCTCCACCCCACTGAACCAATGGTCACTTGATTATTGCACGTGCAAAAGAAAACACATGGGCAGACTACATTCCTTTGTTCACCCACCAAAATTATCCAATAATTATTTTCATGTTTGCTTTGTTTCTATAAAAAAAATTATAGATTATTTACAAGGTGGTCAGAAAGTCTTGTTACTCCTATATATTGTTTTAACTAGCGTTTTTTTAATTTATTTTTAATAATAAATTATGTAATCATTTTACCTCTAAAAAAATCTTTAAAAATTAGATTATTTTTTTTAGAATTTCGGGGGCTGATTTCTGATTTAGGTCGGAAAATTAAAACGGAAAGTCAAATGACAGTTTAACTACAGTCTATGAATTAACATTTTGCGAATTGGGTTACGGTTTTAGCGGATTGTGGTTGTTTTTAATTACGTATTGCTTAAAAAAATAAACAACAAAAAACCCAAATTACTATACATTTAATTAACCATTGAAATTAATTATTGAATCTATTAGTGAGACAGTTGTTTGTGTTAGTATTGCAATGCATAATTTCAATTAAACTTAGTTTAAAAAAATATTTTTCAACATTAAATGTATAGTAATTTGGTTTTTTGTTGTTTATTTGTTTTAAGCAATAGGTAATTAAAAACAACCTTAATCCCCTAAAACCGTAACCCAATTCGCAAAATGGTAATTCATAGACTGTAGTTAAACTGTCATATCACCAAAAAATTTTCCGACCTAAATCAGAAGTCAGCCATTTCGGATTGAATTATAAAATTATTTTACCTCTAAAAAAATATATATATATGTAGGGGGTAAAAAAAGACTTTCAGACCAACCTATACATATGGATCAGCACGTTTGCCTGGGATCAGATTGTAGTATCTGTGCACTCTATAAACATTTTTATACACACAAATTCTATTAATAATGGAGATTCAGTCTCTATTCGTCTGTAACCGAAACTACGTCACTGTTTACGTCACTAAACCCAAAATCGTAATAACAGATTAAATACACTCAAAATTTGAGCATGCAACCTTAAATAGTACTCATTGTTTTTAAAACAAGTTTTAATGAATACATGCCAGGTATTATATATAGTTTGTTTATCTTAATATATATTTAAAGTTATCAGAACTAAGTTTCAATTTCAAATTGTTTTTATTTTTATTTCTTTAATAAATTTAATGATTTTACTTACTCATGGTACAAACTTTGACATTAAATTTTTAACTCCCCCATCAGGCAATATCTTTCAAAAATTAATTTTTACACTACCCAGAGGGTATTTTTGTTCTAGTATATTTAAAAACTAATTGTATTTTATGTACATATTTACCCAACCTTTCTGCCACAGGCAGAGTGTGACAGAAGATCAATTTTTAAATAGGAGTTAAGCTGGTTTGAATTCAGAGTGAACTTGGGAGTAATGGCAACAATGAGGTACTAAAAAATCTCCAGATGTCAAGAACTGGAGCTTCACCACCAGATCATTAACAGAAAAGTGGTATATCAAGAGATTCCAAGATCCGACAGAAGGTGCATCTTTATGGATCTGGCATTTATAAATTAAAATCTGTATCTACCAACATGAAACATTTTTGCCGTTTTTTTTTTCTTTTGAAGATGTGCTCTTTTTTATGTGATTTGTTTCATTGTTATTAAAAAATTCATAAAAACACATTTTTATATGTAAGTTTAAGCTATTTTCTCTTAAGGGAAAAAATTAAAATAAGTGACAATTTACATTTTTTTAAATAAAAGTTTAAAGAAAGAGGAGGTGCCGTCGTACTGAATTTTTGGCCATACCTACCTACTCATAAAAGATACATAAATTAGAATTCAACCTCTAATAAATGCAACGTTTCGGTTGCGCGGTGATTTCAAAGACGAACACTACTTACTAAATGTCATTTGAAATAAAATATAATATATAAATCTAAAGCAATGTACATAACGTGTCGTTTTCAGTTTTATAAATACTTTTTAAAAAATGTTCAACTCTTCAATGGTAAATAAAATAACATATCGTGATATGTAATATAATTAGTTGAGTTGTCAGGTTCAAAGAAAAATTGTTCATACACTATTTCCAACACGTTCTGAAATTATTTTGTCCTTTTCTGTTGCTATGAACTATTTTAAATTAATATCACTATGATCATCACAATGGTGACTTCATCACTTTTACACACTGGTAATAAAGTAGATTCATAATAGCTAATTTCTATTTACGGTACGTAATTTAATCTGATTAATGCATTAAACATGTAAGTTAATATTTCAATAAATGTCCAACCTCGCAAGTCATTAACTTCTGTCTGAAGTTCTGAGGTAAGATATTTTCGTTACTTATTTGGTTATTTCGAATGTTTTAACATTTTTTCGTCTTTATGGCGACCTTTTGAGTGTTATATAACCAGTGACGGAATAAAGGGGAGTGGTCAGGTAGATACATTTTCCCCGGGAAACAACTTCAGGGGACCCATAATCGCCATAACCCAAAAGCTTTTGTGTTGATATATAACATTGAAATATATTGCCTAACTTTTGCCAATATACCCCTTGACATAAAAAAACCCCCAGAAATCACATACTGGGAGAATCGCGTAAGAACTGATGTAGGGACAATAATATAACTCTAGATCACGACGTTGGCACGCCTCTACCTAGTCACTTCGGTTACGGGACTATTAACGGCGTGCCCCCCCCCCCCGCAACACCTGCCCCCTTGATTTAAAGGGAGAGGGATGGGCTTATTGCCCAGTACCTGAAGCGCACCCTTAAGAGGGAATACCGACATTTTTTGTGCCTGTCATCCCATGAGCTTCGGTTCGTGGGTGGTCCCATATTAATACGACCTTGCGTCATACCCGCATAAGTGCGAGGTAAATACCTTAATAATTATTTTTTTATTAAAGCACTTATTCAAAAGAGAATATACAGGTGGGTTCAAAGCTTGATTAATTTATTGATTAATCTTAACGGCATGTTAACCCGTCTGGGGTTATTTTACTGTACATTTATATTTACATTTTTTGTCAACTATTCCTATCCAACACTAATAATCATATAGTTTCAAATAGTCATTTCTATTTAATTATGGTAACTAATAATGATAAACCCTAGTAAACAATAATAACTTTAATAAACTATTCTTAATACAAATAATTTACAATCACACAACATCAAGTACTCCTATCAAATACGAATAACTTTTAAATAGATCTATTTCAACTATAAATACAATCCTAACAGGCACTACCATTCTGTCAGAATGTACCGGGAAATATAGCAATGAAGAGTTATTCTACACTCTCCATATCCCCAGAAGTGGAGACTCACCATCAGATGCAATTAGGTATCATAGTCAAGAAACTCCCCCTTTTTTAGGTTGGGTTGGGTGTTCTTATCTCTTTACAATCAGCATATTCTAAGCCATGCCGGGAAGATAGGTTCATAAATGAAAACTGTATTTACCAAGACAGAAATGAACAATGAATAAATCGTTGCATTCAAAACATATTCCAGTGAGTTTTCTGTTGGTCAATGTACCCCTGAGACTCTTCTTGTGAAGCTGAATTGAATATATTTCAAAGTCCTTCATGTCCTCAAATCATACTATTGAGATGCATGAGTATGGAGGCTGTTGCACTTGCACAATCCTGTATTTCACCATAAATATTTTATCGCGAAAAAGTATCAAAATTGACTTAAAAATTAAAACAAAATGGTACAAATTCATCTAGAAGTCTAGACATCACTACTTTATTATATAGGTTACTCGGCTGTGCACACGTCTTCATTTAAATATTGCATTTAAAGTTTTGACACTTGTTGATCACCCCTCTCATATATATATAATATATATATATATATATATATATATATATATATATATATAAGTAGGGCATAAGTAATAGGTCAGTCAATACGTTTGATTTATTCACTGTCTTTGTTACTTTTGTGTGTGAGTATGTGCGTAAGAAAAAGGAATAAATAGATACTACACACACACGAAAGAAAAACAAGGATAGTTGGTACAGGATCATATATATCAGGGTTCCCACTCGTTTTAGGAAACCATTTTCCAGGACGTTTCAAAAATTTTCCAGGACAGCACTCATTCGCGGCAATTTCATAATTTACTATTATGTCTAATATTGACACATTAAGCCAGTTTTATTATTACTTTTTGATGATGCCGGGTTAATGAAGTATCTTGAGTTAATTATAGATGATGCCTACATCTACGATTGATCGTAAGGGCTCTCTCCGCCCGCCCGTCTGAACTAAGTAATGGTCTAAGCTAGGTATACCCAATTTGTCGAAAAATCCGTGTTTTTACAATACAAATATACCCCCCCCCCACACACACGTTTAAAAAAAATACCAAAAATCAGGGAATTATCCAATTTTAATGAAATTTTCAGTGTTGATTTATCAATGAATGAATCTTACTATGCATCAGTTATTTTATTTCAAAACTTTCTGATTTTTTTTTCAGGTCACTTAACTTTGACCCCTCCCCTTATTTTTGGGGTGCAAAATATCAATGGGGTTATATATGATTGATACTAATTTCTGCATGAATAAAAAGACAAAAGATGGAAGGTGTGAATAGAAGAAGAACAAAAATAAGGATGCTACTCCGGTAGAAAATAAGGATCGAAAATCGGAAAATAAAATAAAAATAATAACTAAAAAATAATTTTTGGATTTTTTTTTCACTCATTTCGATAATTATTTAATCTTTATTTAATTATTTATTGATACTAAAGTAAAGTAGTTATTAAAAAGATATGTTTTTAGAATATAATAATATGACATTTTAAACTTAACATCATGATACTCATATCTTAAATATTAATTTATCATAGCAGAAATACCTAATTAAATCAAAAGGTTTTAAATTAAAATAACTGATGCATTATAAAATCCATTTATTGATAAATCAATACTGAAAATTTCATTAAAATCAGATAATTCCCGGATTTTTGGTAATATTTTTTTTTCAATCGAGAGTGTTAAATTTATTTTGTAAACACGGATTTTATGGCAACTCCGGTGGACATATTAAGTCATATTTGATAAAAATTGACCAAAAAATAGTTTTAAATGTATTAAAAATAAATTACATGTGTAATATTATTTTGTACTTTTCGACTGAGACAAAAATTTGACCTTAAATAATCGATTTAATTTTAATTAGTTTTTAAAATGAAAAGCAGACAAAAAATAGGTATCCCTAGTCTAAGCAGAGTGTTGCATATCATGGACTGCTCATCCACAAAGATTCCATCCTTAAGCATCACGGGTTGCCACACTATGGTCAACAGGTGGTCCCAGGGAGTCTGACACCTCTGCAGAAGTGCAGTCGGTGTATTCTAAAGACCCACCGACAGGGCTAGGGGCGGGTTATAAAATATCTAAATTGATGTGCCAATATAAAGCTGGGGGGGGGGGCGTAATTGTATTATATCTACATATATTTGCCGATAAAAAGCGAAAAAACACAGCACGTACATATTTGAAATTTGAATTTGTTTTGTAAAAATTCATGGATTCATGGTAAAAAAAATTAAACCTGTGGAGGGGGTAAAATATCTAAATTGATTTGGGATGAAAAGCGGGGGTGGGGTGGGGCATTGTAAAATATCTCCATTAATTTGCCGATAAAATGTGAAAAATATCTATATTTGGCTAGAATTATGTCTTATGCCGGCAATTAAAAACAGCGTAAATTAGGGCAGGAATCCGGGATGACAAAACGTTAAAATGACCAATGGTACTATTCGCAGAGTTTCGTCCCGCCCTCTTGCCTTAAAAAACGCTAGGCGATGATAGGTGAAAAAACAAATCCACCTATGAATGAAGTCCCTAGCTGAAGTGGTGCCTGCTGTATATGAAAAAAATAATTTGTCGATTGAAGGCATTTTCATAGATTTTTTTTTTTTTTTTTTTTTTTTAGTTTGAAGACGTTAAAAAGCAAGCCATATTTTTAAAAGGTTAAAATATTTACATTTACTTGTTGAAAAAAGGCTGGAGGTGATAAAATATCGCATTAACTTTTTGGGAAAAGGCGCTGTTTTTAGGGGTTTTATTTTTATTTTTTATTTTTAATATTTTCAAAAATATGGCTTACTTTTAACACCTTCAAAACACTAAAAAAAAAATAATTTGTCGATAAAAACGCCTTCAATCGACAAATTATTTTTTCATATACAGCAGGCATCTCTTCAGCTAGGGACTTCATTCATAGGTGTTTTTTTTTGTTTTTTTCACCTATCACCGCCTAGCGTTTTTTAAGGCAGAAGGTCGGGACGGAACTTTGCGAATAATACGTGACCACTATTTCCAGAAGTGGGTGGGGAGTATTTACACCGTAAAGAACACTTACTTTAACTGAGTTGAAATTGACATTTGATGTCCTTGAAAATTTTGTTCAAGCGCCGCTTGCTTGAAGACTTGCTAGGAGGATGTGTTCCCCAACCCCACCCCGTCAACATGACTAAAGACAGTAACTCTGCCAACTCTACATTGTTGACAGTCGCTTGATCCCAACCCCACATCCGACAAACTACCGAGACTAAAATGGTTTTCAACTTTTGTCTTAGGAAAACTTTCCAGTGTTTTCAAAAATGTTTAACAACCTTTTTTGAATGAACATTAATTTTATGTAATTCTTAAATGTATTTTTTTTTTAATTGTTCATTTTCAGTCAAAATTTTGCATGTGTGCTATTCTATACATTATACATGTACAGAAAATCCTTTTTAAATGTTCTAAATTTTACGAGGTAGAGGGCAGCTTTGTAAAACGTAATTTATTTTTTAACCTTTCTTTAACGAACCCCTCATTATCTTTAGTCTGATGACAAATTCTTGTCTTGATCATGTTCAGTGTTGTGTAAAAATAAATTAAAATATTGCTACATGATGAAAGCGAAACTTCAAATTCATGACCAGTTTGGGAAATGTTGGGTAGGTTCATTGAGCAAAAACAAAACAAAAATAAAAAAGCATCCTTGTTATTTTACTAGTTATATTTGTTAACGGTAACAATAACATTAATTTTGACTCCCCCTTTTTCCAGGTTTTCCAGCACTGGAAAATGTACATTTCATTTTCCAGGATGCGTGGGAACCCTGTATATATATATATATTATATATCATGTCGCGCTCGTAGCACGGATATCCATAACAATCTCTCGTCAAGCGTCCCTATCATTCATTGCCCTCAGTAGGTCCTCTGCTTAGCATCCAATATCCGCGCAGAACTGGGCAATGTAGGTCTTTGCTTGATAGCTTACACTGACCTGCCCATGTGGTAATTTCCAAAGGAGAACGTCACTTATGAATTCGTTCCCACTTCTCCAGCATATCCTGTTCGTCTCACTCGGATGGTTTGCGTGATATGGTGCAAGTGGCCGTAAAGCTGTTTTCTTGTGGAGTGTTATTTCCACATTTGGTTGAAGATCGCACGTAGCATTTCTGTGCAACTCCCATCTAGCTTATTCTCTAGGCACCTCATAAGGTTCCAAATAGTGCAGCCGTACAGTAGCACTGATACCACTATGGCTTGGACGAATTGTCGCTTTAACCTGTTAGGGAGATCGGATATATATTCGTATATATAAATGTATACACGCACACTGTATGTATATATATATATATATATATATATATATATATATATATATGAATTAAACATTTTTAGGAAAAAACAAATGATGTTATTAGTTCGCTGACAGAATCTTTTCGACCTTTTAATAAAGCGGTCTTCTTCAAGAGCGAAATATTTATGATAGAGAGACGGAATAAGTAAACCGTTAAAAACAGGAGGGGTACAAATGAACGTTCATGAGTGAAAGAATTGAGCATGAAAACCTCAAGCGTCAACTTCGAAAGGGATACACCTGTTATATTGGAGTGAACATGGAGGGTTGGAAAAGTCAAACACGTGGTCGAATTCTGCTTTCTAAGCCTGGATATGTCAATCATAGGAAATCTCATCGGGGACAATTCATGCAAACTCCAGGAACAAACAATGTGTCGTGTGCAATCTGTAACTAAGTCTGTAAATCAGCTTCTGGTCTTAAAGAGACATATGGTGGTGCGTAAGCATCAAATTCTATCAGCTGATCCATCTGATACCACGGGAAGGACGCCCTTCCTTTGTCATATTTGCATCAAACTTTGTGGATCTACAGCGGGTTTGATGAGTCATTTGAGGGCTCATGAGAGGAAAGGTTCTGGTGGTGGGGTAATAGGATTGTGAGGAACGGCAGTGATCTGTAAAGATTATATATATATATATATATATATATATATACATTCACTAGTATGTGCGTGTAATATATATATATATATATATATATATATATATATACATACATACCCACACATATATACATATATATACTCACACACTCGTAATATATATATATATATATATATATATATATATACATACAATAGTGTGTATATAGATATATATTGTATCTATATACACACAAACACATATTCTTAAATTGAGAGTGTATATATATATATATATATATATATATATATATATATATATATATATATATGCATACACACAAATACGTAAATATTCTCATATATATATATATGCGCACATACAAAGAAAAGTGAGAAAAGGAGTGATAGACATTACATACTGTTAGCACTCAAACACACACACACACGAAGAGAAATTGACAGATAATCACAAGTACCTATATTTACAAACATATATTGGTAAGAGAGAGAGAGGGGAATGGGAGAGAGAGAAAGGCACTACAGACAACACACACACATATTTGAAAGAAAAACACTACTCGCACGTATATACAAACTCAATAGGCATAAGTGGCCGTGTAAAAAGCACTAAAGAAGGATAGACGGATGAATAAAGGTCTATCACACACAAACACATACACATGTTTGTGTGCTATATAAGTAAAGGATAGCAAAATTATCTATAGACAAACAAAACTGTCAGTACACGGGATGTTGTGTTCTCGAAGGTGAATTGGTACATCACCAGCTGAAATACAAGGGGAGGTGCGGGTGGAGGCGTATCACTGACTATTTGAACAATGCTTACCAAAATCAATGAACCTATGGATATTTATTGTTTTCTCTACATGACTATGCTGAATACAAATAGCTGTATGTCACTATGTGTATGTATGAAGTTCTTTCACAATAAAAGTTTTGTGGGAAAAAAGCCATTCTACCAAGATTAAAATACATCTACTATTACTAAAATTATCATTACTAGCAAAACCTGTGGATATACCACAGTATAATAATTTAATTATTACAACGTTTGGTATTATTATCTGCGTTATTCGGACTATTGTCCCCATCTTAATTGTTATTTGTACAACGTTTCGGCCGATATACCCTCCGGCCTTCTTCAGGTATTTCTTGTCGGACTCAGGAACCTTCTCGGACTCGGGAACCTTCTTTTCGAACTCGGGAACTTTCTTGTCGTATTCGGGAGCCATCATGGAACTTTGAACCTAACCCTTTATTTATTCCATGGAGGTATCCTGTTCTCATTCCGCTAACTATAGCTGGGGTAGGAGTTGTGTTATTTAATTATTTTTCTAACTGCTTTCACTCAGGATTGAACTCGGGTACCAGAGATAACTGTCACTTAGAACTGTTTTTAACCTAACTGCCTAATCCACTCGGCCATGTAATCTCAAACATTCAGAGAAACGTTTGGTATGTTTACTTAAGAGCTATTGCTAAATAGTTCAATATCAAAAAAGTATAATAATCTTGATTTAACTCTCTAATTCTTTTTATTCTTTCTTTCCTTCTTTTCATTTTTTCATGGTGTTCAATTGAATCAGATTAGCGTTATTCGTATCTGCGTGCTCTCTTTATATTTTCCCCCACTCTCTTATTATATTTTTTCTGTGTAGCATGTATTTTTCTTCCCTTTCTTTCTTTATAATAAAAACCGAATGGCCGAGGTGACGACACTCAAAAAGAATTCGCCGGATAAGTAACACCAGATAATCAGGATTTATATTTTTGCATCTTATCTTGGACGATTTAGACGGTCTCATTTGTAACCAGAAGGTGTCGCAAAATGATAACGGTCGTATAATGAGCACGAGTATTAATATATAGATTGATATAACAGTAACCCATAAAAAACGGCACATCGTAGCGAGATTTTTCTTAGAGCAATACACTTAAAATGCTTGAACTTAAGAGAATATTGCAATTTTCAGTTCAATGAGTAAAAGAAAGATAATTTGTTTTCACTTTGAACTGTATTAACTCAACGCCTATATCCACTACGCCATGTGAGAACCTAATAGTTTCCTAAGTTTAAAAAAAATGGTATTTTTCGGTGTATTTTTTTAATAGTTCAATAAGAAAATGTACGTTATTCCTGCAGTAATGAACCCCAAAATTATATAGAAATGTAATACTTATATTCACCATCCAAGTAAGAGTAAGTTTCTGTCATTTGCTTCATTTTCACCCTTAACTGTAAAGTTATATATATTGGAAATCGACATCTTCTTTGTGGTTGGGGAGGGAAAGACTAAACAGATATGGCGGATTGGCGAGTTAAAAACAATTTTTAAATGTAAATGTTTGATAAGAAAAAGAAAATGACTTAAACTTATTCTGGTTTGGTTTGTTTTGTTTTACGGTATATTAATCTCGGTGGGTCATTTAATGCCGACAAAGTTTTGAAATTAATTCATTCTTAATAGATACTCGTTTTTTTATAAACATATTTTTCTATTTAAACCATAGTTGGGACTCTAACAGGTACTACCACTCCGGATCAGAGTGAATCAGGAGGCAATGGTGATAACGGGGTGCTCCACATTCCCCAGACCTGGAACCTCACCATCAAATAGAGTTCAACCATTCCCATGACATGAAGACCCTCAGCCACCGCCTTGTAGCACATATATGATAAATAGGGTTGGGGCAATTATATAGGTGCTAGGGCTTGAGCTGACCAGCCGATTGATCGGAGGGGGCCTCTCCGACTGCCCGTCTAGCCTAAGTAAGGGTCTAAGTGGAGTGTTGCATGACACGGACTGCTCCTCCACCAGGATTATGTTCTTAAGCATCACGGGTCGCCTCCCACGACCAATAGGTGGCCCCATTGGAAGGGGGTCTACCGAGGTGCAGTTGGTGCACTCACCGACAAGGCTGAAATTTACTCTGGATGGTGAAAGTAAGTATATATATATATATATATATATATATATATATATATATAATATATAGTGTGTGTGTGTGTGTGTAATTTTTTTTGGGGGGGTGTACAGAATTTTATTAGTGCTTTAAAAAGACCCACTAAAAGATTCATTATTTTCATAAAAAAAGATTGTATATATTTTACAATAGAAGGAGGGGGGGAAAGGCGAAAAAAAACGAGTTGCTAGCTAACTAGTTTCGATCCTCGCTCAATATAGCTAAATATCGAGGATAATAGATCAAAACAGGTATATGGACGAGTAAGAAAATAAAATAAAAGAACAATTCTTTTCTTTTCCTAAAAGGGGGAGGGGAATCTATAAAGTCTTCTTTCCCTCCCCCTTTTTTAAAGCAGGCGGTCGTACGCCGCCCAGGTGCCTGAATTCGCAGCTCACAACATCCTGGCATTTCATGCCTGCGATTCAAACCAATCGCCACCTACACAAAAACTCAACACCGAGCATGCATCGGGGCCTCTCGCAAATAGTGATCAGACATGTCATGCAACACCGACGCTTTGAATCGTGTAAATTATACATGAAAACTCATTTATTGTCAGTAAATACATCCTGACACCTCAAATTCTGGTGGTAAACAAAGTTGTTGGATTGGGCTACAAGTAGCGGACTGGATTAATTTTCAACATGTTTCAACGTTATTAAATTTTTAATTTCGCTACAAGCAACTTTTGGGGATACTTTTAAAATAATCTGCGGTAACTCAAGATACTAATGAGAAGAAAATGAATAAATGAATATTTACATTAATAATGTAATATAACGTATCATTTTTTAAGAAGTAATCTGTTGAAATTGTTATCGTCGTAGGAAATGGACTCAAGAACCCGAGTTCAAATACTGGACGAGGTTGTTTGCATTTCACATAGCACTTATACCCTCGGGAAAGGTATGAATCCAATTATTCTCCAACCAGCTAATGGTAAATAGTAGGACAGACTAAGCTCTTTAACCTTGGTTAGACAACTCTGAATTAAAACCTGTAGTCATAAACAGTTTATATATATATATATATATATATATATATATATATATATATATATATATATATATATGCACGTATTGTAATCGTTAAAGTCGTGGGAAATGGACTCGTCGACCCGAGTTCAAATCCTGGACGGGGCAGTTTGTATTTCACATAGCGCTAAAACCATTGGGAAAGGTATGCATCCAACTACTCTCCTTCCAGCTATGGGTAAATAGTAGGGAGGGCTGTGCTCTTTAACCATGGCTAGGTAACCAGTCTAGTAAAAGGAAAACTCTAAATTCAAAGCTGTTAAATTCCGCCTAAGAAATTGACCCCGTGTCGCATCCTCTCGTGCGAGAGGTTGGTTATATATATATATATATATATATATATATATATATAATGTGTCTTTTGAAGGACGTTTCTATCGCAGATATTTCCATCCGGGATATTTCGATCACGCGTGGTTTTTAAATGACTAGCTAGGTGTAATAAAATAAACATAATATATGAATATTATGCCATGTACATTTATGTGATATAATTCGTGTTTGTTGAGATGTGTTTTATAAATACTTATTTAAAAAGAAAACTTTTTATAGATAACTTTTTTTTAATTAGACATTTTTTAAAGACGAATTATTATCAGGCTGTGCTGACAGCATAGATTTCCATGGTTATCTTTATCGGTCATTGCTCCTGTCAGGTCCTCTTCACATCGAAAGATTACCAAAGCCAAATAAAATGGGTTAATATCTTTTTTTTTTTTTTTTTTACTGAAATAGTGAAAATGTGATTTAGATTAAAATACAATCATAATATATAAATCTAATACAACGTACATTGGCCTGCAGTTAACTCATGTTTATTATATTATTTTACAGATAACCGTGGTTATTTTTTAAGACAAGTAGAAGATATGAATATTCTTATAATATGTTAGAAGGCTCAAAGTAACCTTCCAACGTAGGTACATTTATGTACAGAAAAATAATCCAACAAAGAAGTTATATATAATAACAAATGCAGACTTTATTTGTCTGAGCACGTAAAGAAATACATACATGACAAGGTACAGTATAGATATAGAAACAGTTACATGAAGATACACAAAGGGTGTAAGACTAAGTCCTAAAGAAGTGATAATCAGTTCATGAAGAAAAAGTCACTTACAGCAGGTTAGTTGGGGGGAGGCAAAGTCCCCCACTTAATGGACCTAGACACAAGCATCTAGCCCATGTGTAGTAGTTGCCGAACCAAGGGAAAGTGAGTGAATCTTCCCGGTTTGGTGCTTAAATACTCTACCCAACTATAGCCGAAAACCTGGCGACAAGGGAAAATAACTCTTTTGGGCTCATGGAATGACAATATAGCAGAATGTGGAGGTTTTCTCGATAAGTTAAAATTACCTTTTCATGAATTGTGATCCGCATTGACTTTTATCATATTATTTTTATTCTTAATACACCTAATTTCACTGACACGCTGGGTATCTCAAAAGCAGGAAGACTATAGCAGAATGTGGAGCTGTTCTCGATAAGTTAAAATTACCTTTTCATGAATTGTGAACCGCATTGCCTTTTATCATATTATCTTTTATTCATTAGTAATTTTTATTCTTCATACACTTAATTTCAGTGACATGTAAATATATTTAATTTTTATTTACTTTTCAATATTTGACTTTGTTTTAATTTTTTCTTTTTTGTTTTAAATGCAAATTTAAAGTGAAATTATAAAATTGTATCAATGTCACCTATTTAATAGAAAACGGTACCTATGGACTTATACTAAGTTAAAACTTAGAAAAAAGTTAAGGATTTTTTTCCGGTGTAGTGGATCTGTAGTTCGCGTCAGATCATCCACCTGCGTTTCCCAAAGACTTCCAGTCATCTTGCCTCGGCTTATCACTGATACTAGTCTTTGGGGAAGGAGAGCATGTGGTGCGTGTCGCACAACATGTCAACATGTGCAGATATTTCTACACGTCCCACAGCGATGGAGGAATGGTGACGTGTGCAGGCTTGACGGGCTGGAAGCACACAGCTGTGAATCTACACGTGGTGAGGTCCTGAGTAACTGAGCAGCCCCTTGGGTAGCAATGCCCACCGAGACATCTGGGAAGGGTCTAGAAAAGGTGACCTAAAAAATGCCTGTTCCCCTATCAATCTGGCCAGCAACCTGCGGTTGGTGGCTGTTCACATTAACAGGGCGGACAAGAAAATATTACAACAAACCTAGGCTAACAATAGTCACTTGGAATGTTCGGACACCTCTCGATCTTGAGGGATAGAGAAACCCGAACGACGAACTGTTATCATAGCAAAAACTCTTGATATGGGTAGCCCTTGCGGAAGTCCGTTTCAGCGATGAGGACCAATTGACAGAAGTGAGGGCCGGGTACACATTCTTTTGGAAGGGCAGGCCGATGGTAGCTGTAAGTATTTGAGGTAAGGTAACTGTAAGGGTTTGAGGTAAGAGCACTCCATCCTGAAGCGGCCTCTACGTAAGCGGCACACGACGGACGTCATGGAGACATTTCCTACATTTAAGACTGACCATATATGTGACTTGTGTTGCAGGGCCTGCCTGTCGAGGGCTGGGCTTCTCAGTCACGTACGGTCGCATGTGAGAGGAAGCCGGGAAGGGGGTTCATATGTGTGACAGGGTACATAAAAACAAAGTTGGACCCGTGGGCCATCTACGTGCTCACAACCGAACTACTTGTAGAAATGGTCTTCTGCGAATAAGTAGCAATCACCATATATATATATATATATATATAATACGGATGGATCACTCTCTGGCAGCCTTTACATACATACATATGTATGTATTTATCTCTTCGCAGTCTGTAGATGCTGATGATAGCCAGGAGGTAAGGAGCCTGGCTGATGATAAATCAATCGGGTTTGCCTACCGGCTGGAGATAGCCTGCAAATGTCTAGCCACACTGAAGAGACATGATACGTCGAAACACTGTGTCTGTGGATGACTATGGTATACTTTAAATTCAGTTCCGTAAATTATTATAAAATTTTAGTAGGGCAAGGATGTTTTGAAAGCCACACAGATGATCTTAAGCGAATTTGGGAACTTATGCTTTACGAGTTAGAACAGGGTCCTAGCATCACGGAAGCAATCAAAAACCTTTATCATGTGAAATGTGATGGCGCATTTGATCAAAGTACAGTTATCAGATGGTTAAAGAAATTTTGCTCGGATTGCAAGAACCTCCACGATCAGACAAGTTTGCAGCACGTATGGTCGGCCAAAAACTGTTGATTCTGAGGTCATGCTCCAAGTCATAGAGGCAAATCCGGCGAGCGTAGTACTCAGTGTGATTAGTCACCTTGACGACCTCGGTAAAACATCCAGAGCTGCCGAATTGTGCATCATGTTACCAAAATATTGCAAATCATATGTTATGCTTTCGTGGTGTAATGATTATCAAGCTGTTTCAAAGATTCATTAATACTGAATAGCGAGTTCAATCCTCGCTGGATGCCCTATACTTGCAGCCTTGTGTCACATCCTACCCATGGCGAACGGATTGGGTAAATACAGGAGGCACCTGTAGTATAATGGTTATCGTCATAAGAAATGAACACGGTACGGCGACACGAGTTCAAATCCTGGACGAGGATGTTTGCATTTAACATAGCGATAATACTCTTGGTAAATGTATGCATCCAACTATTTCTCCCTCCAGCAATAGGTAAATTGTAGGACAGACTGGGCTCTTTAATCTTCGTATGGTAATGGTCTAAAAGAAAAAAATCCAAACGTTAAATTTCCGCTTAAAAATTGACCTTGTGTCGAATTCTGCTCGTGCGAAAGCGTTGGTAAATAACTATCTTAGTATTTCTGATGGTAGGGAAAAGAACTGATGATTTAGTAGTGAACTTTTCAATTTTTGGCATAAAAGTCGTTTTTAGCAAGTTCTGTTTTTGAGGCTCAATCTATTTGTTTCATACTGAAAATAAGGAAGGAAATTGACTGGCGATTAGAACTTAATGCGAGCGATAATGATAGATTAGAATCTATATGTATAACAATATGACTCAATTGACAAGCAACTCTTTTGAACTTTTCTAAAGTGGTGGTATATAATGTTATCAGACAGACCGAATGTTAAAATTAACCCTGTCAATGCCAAATTGTCTATAAACTCAGCCTTCTCCCCATTGCCACTTTGTGAATTATACCTATAGTATTTTAAATGTGATAAAGTTTTACCCCATGCTGAACTAACTGGCCGACTGACAAAGGCTTCTCTAGTGCCCATTTTTTTTATCCTTCTAGATAATTCCTAATAAATAATAGTTCAAACGGTAACATTTTGTATTACACTTAAATTGATAAATAGAAATTAATGATAAAATGATCATTATCAAACTCACCCTCTCATTTTATATATATATATATATATATATATATATATGTGTGTGTGTGTGTGTGTGTGTGTGTTTGTAAACCGAGATTCATGAAGTTGTGCTCCGGTTGGTGTAGGCACGCCGGTGACTGATGAGGGCAATGCGAGATAGCATCTTCCTCTTTTCCTCCATTTTGACCCTACGGTTATTCTTTGAAGAGTGGAGTGAGGTGACTTTGGTGATGATTTGCTGCCAAACTTGTCTGTTAGCAGCCTGGGCTGTCCACAGTCGGTGATCGATTTCACAGGAGGCGAGACCCTTTTTAAGGGTGTCTTTATATATCTTTTGTGCCATTCCTCTGACTCGGTGACCGTTGGACAGCTCTTCAAAAGTGTAATCTTTGTTGGGTGGTGATTTATTCTGGCAATGTGACCTAGCAAGCGCAGCTCTATTTTGAATAAATTTGCTCTATCTCTCTCCTTGCTAACTCAGCACTTGAGTAGCACAGCTCGAATCTGTGCAGTAAATTGGGGAACTGACGGTAGATGTGCCGCAAAAACACTCTTCTAGCACAGACTCCCTAGCTGATACCGATAAGAGGCCACTCCACCGACTTTTACTTTATTATATATATATATATATATATATATATATATATATATATATAGGGTGCTATATTAATTAGTAAATAGTACGCAATATCATGGATAAAGCATTCATATCTAAGTTAAAGTAGCATAGACATGAAATCAGCAGTGTTTGGTTACTGACAGTTTCTCGCCTATGCGATTTTCAAACCAAGACTTGGTTTGAAAATCACACAGCTAACTTTATGCGTGTGTGTGTGTGTGTGTGTGTGTGTAAATTCTCTTGTTTCATTGGATGTGACATTTTATTCTTTCTTTTTTTTTTTTTTTTTTGAAGATGAGCAGATTTCGCAAATATGGATCAAGGGTCGAGAAAAACGTTACAAAGTATTTCTTTATTTGTAGTGCAAAGATTTCCGACTATTATTGGTCATTATCGAGAACATGGCAATGAGTAAAACTAAAAAAAACTGAACCCCACCAAAAAACAAAAAACATAAAGAAGAATCCAGCATGTCTTGTTCATCTTACACAAATGTTTTGTGTGATAGGAGGTAGGTGGCTGTACAGCTGTCCTTTTGTGGAGTACTGCTTCCAGGAGTTGTTCAAGAACAATTCCCATCCAGCTTTTTTTTCTACAGAATGTGATGTCAGTATACACATAGGAAAGGTATATTCTTCCAAGCTGTAGCCGTGTTAGTGCTACTGTATAGCTGCACCACCTGGACTCTAATGAAACATTTGGAAAAAAGCTGGATTGGAACTGAACAAGGATGTTGCGTGTTTATATATATATATATATATATATATATATATATATATAAACAGAATGCTAGTCATAGTTCTTCTAGTTGATAAACAGGCAACCTCATTTTTCAACCAGCAGCTGATTACAACTCTGTCAAGCATTTCGAGAGATTTACAAACAATTATCTATGTTGAGAGCTTACCATTTGTGGGAAATTTTCATAAATTATCAACATTTGGCTGATTGTTCAACATTGACACCAGACAGCTCGCAGAAAGTTTGGCACCAAAACATATCATTTTACAAATAACAACATGATTTATTTTCATTAAAAAATTCACATCTCTAGATTTTCAAGGTCATAATATCTACAATGGTTCAATTTTAAAGTGTATGTAACCGCTGAACATAAAAGGATACACCGTAGCGAGATTTCTGCTAACGCAATAACATTAAAATACTCTTTGTAAATGAAACAGGATCCAATCCATTTTTGCAGTGGCGGGTTTTCATACACACTAAACCCAACCATTATAATTTTTCATGGATAATAATTATTCTAAACTAATTATACAATCATCATCATCAAGTCATACTGACAGCACAGATTCCAGGCCTCTCTCTAGTCACCCGTCCCTATCGGTCATCGCTCCTAACAGTCAACACAGCATCTGCACAGAGCTGATCAAAGTTTTTGCTGAATGGACTACACTTAGACGGTTTGTGTGATAGGAGGTAAGTGGCTGTACACCTGCTTTTTTTTTGGGGGGGGGGTCCTTCCAAGATTTGTTTAAGAAAGGACGCAGTATCCTTGTGTAGTTCTCATCTAGCTTTTTCTCGTTAATGTCCAAGTGGTGTAGATATACAATCACAATGACACGGCTACAGCTTAGAAAAATTCTCGCCTTACCTTATCAGAAAGATTAGCATTTGGGATATTTCCCCATATTATTTGATATCTTTTATAATATAAATTCTACACTATGTGACTTGACATCAAACATAATGGATATTTAAGGCGGGTTTTAAGCTAGCCAAAGAAAATAAACTTCATTTTCTATATGTGAAAAATAGTTTTAAAAGTTGTTTCACAGAGACTTTTTTTTTCAATACTAAAACCTAAAATATCCTTGTGTTTTTTAAGGTTTCACCAACAAGATTACTGTTCACAATATCATACGCACGCATATACACATATGTGTGTGTGTGTGTGTTTATGTCTGAATAAAATTATTCTTAGATAATTGGCTGATCGATCACGTAAGCCAACAGTTTAATCAAATTACCAGCATGTGGCCATAATCTTCAATTAATAAAATCATATTGTCACATAACTTTGTTTAGTGAGTCAGAAGAAGCAACCGGTGATTATTTTTTTTCAAGTGGATGACTGTTCTATGTGAATCAGATATCTGAGACAGGCTTAGCTTAACGGTTATCGTCATAGATGGACATGACGAGCTGAGTTCAAATCCTGGACGAAGCTGTTTGCGTTTCAATTCGCACTAATGCTAAATCTTCGGAAAGGCATGAATTCATTCCTTCTACACTCCAGCCAGGTAAATAGTAGGACAGAATGGGCTCTTTAGCCATAGTATGGCAACCGGCCTTTGAGAAGGAAAACTCTTAATTCAAAACTAGCCGGACTCCGCATCCTGCTCATACAGACTTCCTTCTGAATGCATAGATTTATTTTAATCCTCAAACTGACTGGTTGCTTTTAAAATGTCATTTAGCTAAGTCGGTAGAGCACCCACCTAGGAATTGCAAGGTTCTTGGTTCGATACCGGTCCCCGCCAACTCAGCGCATGAGTAGTATAATTGGATAATCTGGTCTGTGCGGTAAAGTGGGGAGCTGACAGTAACTCAGCAAAAACAATCTCCCTCGTCTAGCGCTAACAAAAAGGGGATAGGCCCTCTCGCTGACCAACTGATACTGGCAAGATGCCACTCCGCCAACTCATATCGTACTTCACACGTACATTACCAGTTTTAGGCTGAATTTGAACTATTAGAGTTCAAATTTTAACTAAGAATTAAGCTTGTGTTCCTTTGCACGAAAAAAAGTATGACTCCGTCACTCCCCACTTCCAGTTATGGGTAAAATACTGTTCTCTAGCCTTCATCAGCAATTATCACCCTGTCGGCAGGGCATAGAATATGCTGTGCCACCCCAAAAAAGGAATGTGCTGAGTATGACACGATAGTGAAGCTCCAGTTCTGGAGATTTGAGGAGTGGGAGTACATCTTCATTTGCATTACTCCCAGGCCCATACTGACCGGTTAGGGTATCATCTATGGGTCAAATAGACCGTTAAAAGAAAACTCTTAAGAAACAACCACAGTTGACACATTTTATTTATTATTATTATTATTATTCCTTGCGAGTTTTTCACACCAGCACTAGTGGTCTTTCACCGGAGTCTGAGTGACAGAAAGTCTCCTCAGGTCTCCAGGACTCTTCTGAGTATTCTAGCCGGTCTTAACAATGCTGTTGTTTGGATGGTCTCGATTATACCTCTGATTTCCAATTCTTCTAGTCTTTTTTCCAATCTCTTGGGGACCGTTCACAGGACACCAACCTCAATTGGTATTTCCTCCACATTCATGTTCCACAGTTTTACCAGTTCTCTAGCAAGGTCGAAGTATTTGTCTATCTTTTCGCTTTCTTTCATATTAACTCTGTGGTCTGCCGGAACAGCAAAATACACTGTACGACAAGTTTTTCTCTTGTCAATTGATACTAGGTCTAATCTCCTAGGCGGGATTAGATGATCTGTTTGTATCTCCAAATCCAAGAGAATTTTATGCATTTCATTCTTTAGGGCGGGTTTGAGCCTGTATATACCTATTTGTACTCCTTTTGTGTTAGTTTGCTGCATTTGTTTATCATGTGATTAACCGTTTAGACTGTCTCCCCACATCCTACATTTGCTATTCCGTTGTGTTTTATCTATTTTCGCATTGCTATCATTGTATCTTGTAGCAATATTGTGTGCTATTATAAGAGATTCTGTGAAAATCTCTCTAGTTTGTCGTTTTAAGTATCCGTACAGTTGTTTTTCTTACATTTTTTTGTTTTCTAGTTTTTATTGTTTTCTATTTGTGTTTGTCCATATGTTGCAATTGCTGTTACTGGCTGCTGTAATTAGTCTTGCCTTGCTTTTTTACTGTCTACTCAAGTTCTCGCATCAACCAATGGTTGAAACTAACTCTTATCGTGATGGTGAATACAAGAATTTACTTTATAGATATAATTTAAAAAGTAACTTAAAACTATTACCTATGAATTGTTTAAGATTATGTCTAAATGATAAATTTATATCTAAACATTGTAAAGTCTTCTTAGACATTTTGTAAAATATATAAGTTTAATTTGGTGTATTTTTTAAAAGGCATATCAACTCCTTATATGTTATTTAATGTCTGATTACAATTATAACTACTAGCGCAAACTGTGGATATACCAGGGTATGATAATTTGACTATTACAACGTTTGATGTATATACTTAAGAGCATTTGCAAAATAGTTATATATATAAAAAGTATAATAATCTCTAGTAAAATTATTTTTCTTTTTCTCTTCTTTTTTTCCTAACTTACACTTTTTCTTTCTTTCTTTTCTGCTTTCTTTTATTGAAACAGACCATAACTGCTATCACTTCCTATCTGTCATCTTTCTTTCTTTCTTTCTATATTTGCTTTCTTTTTCCCTCTGACGAGGAACACGTTCTTTTTCTTCTTTTTTTTCCTCAAATTACAACGATATAGTCCATTATTTATCTGAGGTGATGACAGGGCATAACATTTGAACACATGCATTCATATCTTATCAAAACGGAATGGTTCATTATTTATATGAGATGATGACAGGGCGTGTCACACGTAGTTAGAAACTTGCGTATTAGATAGATATTTTTCAATGTTAGGTTGCTTTTTTTTTTAAATTGCACTTTTAAAAAAAATGTCAAATGCGAACTCGGGTTGCAGATTCCATTTCCTCAGAATATAACCGTTGTGGCAAGCGCACCTTCTCATAAACTAATGTAGTAGAAATAGTCTCCCCATCTTGATTGTTATTATGTCTACGATGTTTCGGCCAGGAGTAGATGGTTCTCATTATGTTGTCCACGCTTAGAGATTATATTGTATCATTTAATTCATCCTTGAGATGTCGATTGTCTCTTTCATTGAATCAGAGTTCATATACTGCCTCACCCAGGGAGTGAACTCACGACTGTCAAGTAACAAGAACATCAGTGAATAATAAAAAATGTTCATTTCGGTATTGGTCGAAGTTGTTAGAGAGAGCCGAGCAATTCATCCCCTTCCCGTACTCAAGTGCGTGCTCTCCCAAGTTAAATTTTGTGTTGTATACTCTACCACCGTAGGGAGATGAGTATCAATATTGAAACAATGACCCTGCTTTTTTTCATCTAAAATTACGTAATTGTTTTGTCAGAGTAAATTGATTATTTTGTTAAACATCTCAGTCAAATGTTTACCAAATTTAAGTTCAAGGTCAGTGAGTATCTTATTGGTCATTAGACGCTTGAGCCATTCATTCTTATTCTAATCTACACTCACCCCCCCTATTTTGAGAACATTCTTTATGTACATTGCCATATCAACATAACCCTTTTCTGATTAGAGGTCAATTTGGCTTTGCTTTTGTTCAGAATCATATCACCAAGAATAAAAAAAAAAAAAAAATAAAAATTTATTCATCCCTAAAAGCTGACCCTGCAACCAAATCGTCTTTAGATATAGCCCCGACAAATTCCATACATTAACTTGAAATCCAAAATAAATAAATTCTTCCATAAAATATGGCAACAACGTTGAATAATAACACACACAAACTCTTCTTAATAAAACCAACCCAAGGAGAATAGAAACGATCTTTCAGAAAGTCCAGAAGGGAACAAATCACTATATCCCGATTGCGCATTGGTCACTTCTTTATACTCAAACAAGTGGAACAATTACAGTATATATAGCATATCAATCACCCTATACTGTTAAAAGATTTCTCATAAAATGCGGGGCTTTAGTCTTCATTAAACTTTCTTCAACGTTGTAGAATTTTGTTTTAGGTAATCAGTATTCAACTGTGTTGCAAGTTCAATCTGATCTGACCATTAGTATTAGTAGATGGTTTATATACAGGTTTGGTTTGTTACATTATGAGTCTGGTGCAAATAATATGGAAGATGTATGACCTTTTGTCCTCCTTGATTGATATAAAATTATACAAAAATTATATTGTAAACAATTGTAAACATGATCAATATCATCTTATTATAATGGAGATTATGCAGCTGTCTGTCACCACTAACGTCACGATTTCCTTAGTTATTTAAGTTATATTCTCAACGATTATGAAATAGTCATTGTTTAATCTTAATTAGCATCTAATCTATTAACGATGCCTTTAAAGTCTATCTGAGTTAGATTTGCTGCAAAACTGCCCATATTATTAATGCATCTAAAATCCTGAAATATGTGTTATATATCACTAAGAAATAAATATTTATATAGTATAGTATATATGCCCAAGGGGTGCATACTTATGCTAGTACAAAGTAATTATGAAAAAACAATACCAGATGATTTTGACATATTGTTAAAGCGAAATAAAAACTCTTAAGAAATAGTTACCCAAAAAGTGCAAATGTAAACAAATGTATAATGTTTGTGATTTCCTAATATCTAAGCATAAAATAAAAGACAGTTAACATGCCGTTAAAATCAATCAATTTTATCTATTCATTGATAAAACTGATTTTTTCTTTGGCCCGTTGAAACATCAATATCATCATGGATACCGTTAACTATGAAATACCAATTAGAATCCTTCACTTCTTCCTAAATAGAAACATCAATATCATCATGGAAAGCTGCTAAATATGAAATGCTAATTAGAATCCTTCATTCCTTCCTAAAAAGAAGCATCAATATCATTATGGACAGCTGCTAAGTATGAAATACTAATTAGAATTCTTCACTCCTTCATAAATTGAAACATCAATATCATCATGGACAGCTGTTAACTATGAAATTCTAATTACAATCCTTCATACCTTCCTTTGGTGATCCTTGTACTGAAAGGTTTGGATTGATTGACTGATTTTAAAATGGCATGTCAACCAGCCTAGGGTTATTTTATACCAAGAGATTAAGGAATCGCATTCATTGTACTTCATATTTATCTTTTTTATGTTGCTGTTTTTTAAAGTTTTTTTTCACACGGTCCTATCGAATATGCCTAATTTTTTAATAGATCTATCTCACCCATAGATAAGACCCTAACAGGTACTAGGAATACGGGTCAAAGTAGACATGGAAATAATAGCAACTAAGATGTACTCCACATTTCCTAGATCATCAGAATTGGAGCTTCACCGACAGATACAGTTTCGTGTCATACATGGACATCCCTTTTTAGGGGGTGCATTTTTACTCCTCAGCAAGGGATACAGTCAACATATTCTAAGTCCTGCCAAGAGAGCTAGAAAAGTTCGAAGATTGCTTAATTAAATCTATAAATTCTAGCTCTCCTAAGAATCTTTTCTTTTTCTGGAAATGGCTCAAGGCCAGTTATCAAGTAAACACTTCATTTTAGCCTTTAATTTCTCTACACAGAAAATGAGAACTTCTAGATAAATTGTTCCTTTAGAAATCGAAAACGATAACTAATAAGCACAAAAATAATGACCGGCTCTCTCCTATTGAAATTTAAGAATTCTAAAGTCAAGGTTTCTCAAACGCCAAATGAAAATAATGAAGCCAATCATGGACAGACGAGAAACTCTGTAACCTGAACAAATGTTGAAATTAGAAGGCAGCGGTGCGGTTTCAGATCTCTTCTCAGACTCTAAAATTATAGGATTGGAACGAAAGTCTTATCTGATACAAAGTAACATTTATTTAACCAATAAAGACAACATGTAAATTTAGAAATATATAAACAAAACATCATTCGTCACTGTATCTAAAATGTTTCAATGTTTAATTTATTATATTTTATTCATTTGTTTCAGATAGCAATTTTTATAGCTTGCTGAGATCGGTTTTACGGTATTACCGCATCATCGTACTCACCAGACCTTTACTTTAGAGACACTGAGGAATGATGTTTTGTTTATATTTCTCAATTTACATATTATCTTTATTGGTTAAATAAATACTATTTTTTTTATCAGAGAAGACTTTCATTCCAATCCTTTATTTACCAGTTTGAGTGTCTAAAACTTTAATTCTGCACACGTCAAAAAGCAATATTTCAGTTTCAATTTCAACTGAAGCCATAAATCTCCACTTAAATATAGGACGAGAGGAGAGTTAGCATTAATTCAAAATCTGGCACATAAAAAATAGGATATATAAAAACAGGTAGCTATGAAAACATCTCTTGAAGATATTATTCACACATCTTGGACTAGGGGAGCCTACGTGGCGTAGTGGGTAACATACTGCACATGTAAGTAGTAAGAGAGTTCGAGCTCTAGTTGCGTTATTACGTTCTCTTTCAGACTAATATCCTTGGGAAAGGTATGAACCCTCTCATCTCCCTCAGCAATGGATTAAATGTACAACTAGGTACTCTTCGCGGAGAACCGTCCCGGCCGCCTGCCTCAAAAAACGCTTGCCGGTGGCTGCTGGAAAAAAAACCCAGCTTCGTAGCCGAAGTGGAGTCCCTTTGAAAAAAAAAAAAAAAAAAAAAAAAAAACAACCAATTTAAAGCGTTTTTCCCGAAAACCCAACCCCAACCCTAAACCGCCCTAGTTAAAATTAACAATTTTATTACAAAATTTGTGGGTTCTGTTTTTTCTGGGTCACCCTGTATACAGGGTGACCCAGAAAAAACAGAGCCAAATTTATTTATTTTCCCATTAAACTAACCCTAAACCCCAACCCCTAACTCTAGTTTGCTTTTGCAAGTGACACCGCTTCGGCTACGGACTTCAATCGTAGCTGGTGTCTTTTTTTTCAGCAGCCACCGGCCAGCGTTTTTTGAGGTAGAAGGCCGAGACGGTTCTCCGTGAAGAGTACCTACAACTATTCTCATACAAGGATAGCTTTAGCATAAAATAACCTACGAAGATTGATATGCCATTAAAACAAAGAAACCAAACATCTCAGTCTATTAAACTGGCCTTTGTTTTTATTATCATCAAGACATGCTTGACTATCGCGATTTGATCCTATCAGTCACCACTATTGGTAAGTCTTGATGAATGTTAGTCTTTACTGATCTGTCAATACTGTTATGTCCCTATCTATGAGTCCATAGGTAAATGTCGCTTATGAATTCGTCCTTAGTGTCCAGGATATTTTGTGAGATAGGAGGTTGTTAAGTTTTTAAGGGCCATAATTGGCCGGTTGATTCTAGGTAGAGAGTCCTCCGATTTGGTTCCTTTGGTAATCCTCTCAGGTAGAGATTCCTTCGTCGAATGTTGCGAGTATACTGAGAAAGAATCAGCGCTTAAGAAATATATCAACCACGCAGTATGGCCAACGATTGGCTAAGGAATAGACCATATGATCTCGCCTAGTCTATAAGTATAAGCGGGGAACTAGCACACACCTTATATAGAGAAAAAATCCAACAGAGGTAAGTAGTCATACACCTGCTCTTTTGAGATATTGCTATCAAGGTAGGTTTTACCCAACCTGTTCACCACGGGTAGAATATGACATAAGGTTGCAAGTATAGGACATATCGAACTCGTCATTCAGTAGTAATTATACTATTACACCATTAATTTTTATTGATACTTTTGGTGGGATAGGGAAACTAGAGAATGTGTCAAGTGTGATGCGTTTTTGGATGCAGGGGTATTTAACCTACCCGTTCACCACGGATAGGATGCGACAAGGTTGCAAGTATAGAGTAACCAGCTAGAATTGAACACGCTATTCAATAACAATTGATCTGCGAGACTAGCTTGTTAACCATTACACCACGATAGGACTCCCAAGGTATTTACTAATCCCATTAGCCACAATGTCATAAGTATGGGGCACCCAGTGAGGATCGAACTCGCTATAAGTTTTTGGATGCATATAAGAAATAGCATGTATATTTCATGCCTTTTGGTTCTTTTGGTATTTGGTTGGCCCGAAACTTTTCGTTATCCTCCCGACCGTAATAACCATGTTGTCAACACGTATGAGACGGTCAATTTGACTAAGTCTTTCTTTTCAATCTTCTTTTTGGACTTTCACAAAGGGCCATCCTTAATGCCTAATCAAAATAGAATTAAATTTCTTTTCTTTTTTAATTATACGTTATCCAAGAATTGAATCTCCTCATGACAAATTGATTCCCCCCCCCCCACCTCAATTCATTTTGGGAATGGCTCTTAATTCTTGTGGGGTCAATATCGTGATTTTGTGTCCAGATAGAGTTACTAAGTACTGTCATCGGTTGATCCTCTATCAACAATAAAGGAGGGGAGGGAGAGCTAAAGAGAAACAAAGCTTTAGCAGAATTATCTGAGTTGTACCTATCATCAGTTGGATTTCCTATAACCTGGTCACTCAGTGTAGACTAATTATAAAAAGACAAGCGCACACACACACACAAACACATAAATTATAACAAAACCACACCTAAAATATAAGAGAAAAAATGACCATGTAACATGCAGGCATACACCCTCACACACACACACACATATATTTGGAGGATATGTGCTTAATTGAAGTCATACCTAATTTTGAAAATTAATTAGTTAATAATTAATGAATTTAGGCGGGCATATATGTTCAAATGTAAGGCTAAAAAAATCGAGAGCCTTATATTTGAACATATATGCCCGCCTAAATTTATAATTATTAACTAATTAATTTTCAAAATTAGGTATGACTTCAATTAAGCACATACCCTCCAAAAAATTTCGGCTAAAAGGCCATATCAAAAATAAACACATTGTTTGTTTACTTACTTTCATATATATATATATATATATATATATATACATAATATAAAAGCAACATCTGTACATAATTTAAAAGACAAGTACACTGAAACACACAATACAAAAGCACATATAAAATACAAACATATTACACACACACAAAATACAAATACAAACACACATGTGTGTGTATATATATATGTGTGTGTGTGTGTAAGAGAAAATATCAAAGATCCAGGCGAACATAAAGAGAAGTATTCAAAAAGTATATGTACCGCCACGGGCAGGGTGTGACACAAGATTAATTTTTAAGCGAAGTAAAGCTGGTTTAGTATGCATGCACACTTGCATGAATATGCACTAATATACTATAACTGACGTATTTACAAATATACACAGATATGTGAATACATGTATCTACACATAATTACGCATATATTACATACTAGTACATATGTACTATATATATAAAAAACATAATATTCACGTAAAGGATTGTATACAGGCACTAGTGTCCAGAGAATAAGCTAGATGGGAGCTGCACAAGAATACTGCGTGCCATCTTAAACAAGTCATGGAAACAACACCCCATGAGAAAACAGCAGTATGGCCACTTGCCTCGTATTACACAAACCAGCCGGGTAAGACGAAAAAGACACGCTGGGTACAACTGGAGAAGCAAGGACGAACTCATAAGTGACATTCTTCCATGGAAGCCAGCACATGGGCACGCCAGTCAGGGTCGTCCAGCAAATACCCCCGAGGGCATTGGGCGATAGGGATGATTGGCAAGAGGATGTCATGAATATCCGTGCTAATAGCGCGACATCATAATGGTGATGCGTGTACATGGTTGCGCACATATAAACACATCTATCTAGACTGGAGCATCACAATCTATTTATTAATACTGGTGTTCCTCAATGCATGTTGGACGATTTGGGCGGCCTGATTTTTAACTAAGATGATAACGGACGGTAGGTCCGTTATCATCTTGGTTAAAAATCAGGCCGCCCAAATCGTCCAAGGTGAAATGCAAAAATGTAAATACTGATTATCGGGTGTCGCTTATCTGCCGAATTCTTATTTCTTACGAGTGTCGTCACCTCAGCTAAATAATGGACCGTTCCGTTTTTATTATAAAGAAAGAAAGGACATGCAACACAGAAAACATATAAGAAAGAAAGGGAGAAGGAGAAATATAGAGTGGGGATGGGAACGCGACAACAATAATGCTTCAATAATGCTGTTTCAATCGATAATAAAAACAAGGAAAGAAAGAGAAAAGTATGAGAGAATAAGAGTTAAATCAAGATTATTATACTTTTTACATATTGAACAATTTGCAATAGCTCTTAAAGTAGACATATCAAACGTTGTAATAATTAAATTATCATACTGTGGTATATCCTCAGGTCCTGTTAGTGCTAGAATATTCAGGACTCAAGATGGATATCAGTCTCATATCAGTAAACAAAACATATACTATCACAATTATACCTGAATTCTGCAACATAAGCCAAACACCGGATTGATAAACTGAGAGCTACAAGTAGTGAATTTAGCAACATTTAAAAAAGCCAGTACTTAAATTTTGAATTAAGGTACTTTTGAGTCTACTTATAAAATAAGCTGGGCTAACTTTGGCTCATAAGATCTGTTTACCCAGCCCCTCTTCCATTAGCAGATAAGACACAATATCAATTGTTAAGAGGAGTACAGTCGGTTTGAATTCGGTATTTTCCTCACCAAGTCTAGAGGACACAGTCTACTTTACTATTTACTAACAGCTACAGGGTGAGCTGATGGATGAATGCATTTGCCAGGGATATTAGCACGAAGGGAAACAAAATGGCTTCGTCCAGAGCTTGAACTCTATTTCTCACGACGATAACCGTTGCACAAGTGCGCTACTAATAAGAAAATCAATGATTATTATTAATGTATTTTTTAATTCAATTGCCTTTTAAAGACAATGAGATAAATCTTGGCAAGTTATCCTCAAAGCCGGTACTCGAGTCTCATGGGTCCTCTTCGAGTCGATCATACAAGGACCCTACTCTGTCAATTTTCGTAAAGTAGTATTCAGATGAAATATCTTAAGTCTGCTCTTCTGGGCCCCAAACCTGCTTAGGGGCCACTCTGGTCGGGAGGGGGGACGACTTTTACTATGCAAATAAAGCATTACAATCTTGTAGTGTATTCTCTGTATTTAAATGTACGTATTTTCTGACATCCCATGATGTCAGATGAACCCAAAGTCTGATTATTGTGGGGAGCAATGCACAGATTAGCAGTGTCTAGTGTAAAAATTGTGTATATCACTTCGGCATTCTTCTTTTTAGGCGCCTCATGCATCGGGCAATAAACCCAGCTCTGCCCTTTTTAGACAAGAGGGCAGGTGCTGCCTATGGAGATAGCCCCCCCCCCCGGCGACCACGCGATTAATTCATATCTTACAGACACAGGAGCCGAAGCTCCTATGTAAAAGAAAGTATATTTAAAAGTATATAAATGTATTATACTGAAAATCAGTTTAAAAAAAAACAAACAAAAAAGCTATTTTCATTGCAAACTTTCTCTTAACATCCTGTTAAGAATTTTCTAAGTCTAGAGCATTTATATAAGGATATATGAAAAAATGGCTAAAAATGACCTTTGCATCTAAAGTTACCTGTTATTTCCCTTAAATTAAAGACTTCTAAATATGTTTAATATTACATTTAAACAAAGACTATTGTTTGGGGCGGTTTAGGAAAACGAATGTGACTTCCGGCCGGGTGGAATGAGGCGGTATAGGACATTAAGGGTTCTTCAGATTATTGAATTGAGCAATTCAGATTTGGCAACTCTAGCCTCCTGTCAAGGTAGAAGCTGCACAGTAAATTAATGTGGACAGCCAGCAGGTGACATCTGTCAACCATTTAAGATCATATATATGTCTTCTTAGACATAGCGCTGATACCCTTGGGAAAGGTATGAATCCAACTAATCTCGCTCCAGCTATGGGTAAATAGTAGGACAGACTGGACTCTTTAATCTTGGTTAGGCAACCAGTCTAGGAGAAAGAAAACTCTGAATTCAAACCTGTTAAATTCCGCGTGGAGTGATCACTACTAGAATAGGCTCAATCCTAATTAGTGATCTATTTCACTAATTTAGACACAAGTGCGCATTTATTAAGCTAATGAGGCAAGCAGAAACACATATAGACATACGTATTTAATGACAAGTACATACACACACGAAATACTTTTTCTAAATAGATCTTACAGACACACAGACCTGTCAGCGGGGCATAGAATACGCCGACTATATTCCCTGAAGAGAATAAGACCTCCTCTCCTCCCCAAGGGAGTCCTAGGTATGACTTAAAACTGCATCTGATGCTGAGTGTCTTATACACAACTACCCCAGTTAGGGGCGCCCAACCTATTACAAGTCACTATTCTTAAAATAGTATTCATATAAAATATTAATTTTATTGTAATCTAATTATATACAATAAATGGATCATAACCATCTTATATATGTAACATCTCAAGCCCTACATAAAGCACTGCTACTGCCTACAATCCACCCTTCCGGTGTCTCCCCCCTCCCCGCAGGCACCCCTGGTCGGAGGTTTCGGGGGTAGTACGCGTTGGCGCAAAAAACAAAAAGAAAACAAAAAAACTGTACAACAAATGTAATAAACGTTATTCTCTAGGCATAAAATAACCCTAGACGCGTCGACATGCCGTTAAAATCAATATAATAATATAATAATAATAATAATAATAATAATACAAGGCACACACACACACACACGCATGTATGTATGTATGTAGAAGAGAGCGAGAGATATCTCTAATTTTTAAACAAATCAAACAAATAGATAAAGGCTATGTTGACATAAAAGAGGCTGAGGGTGGAGGTCTTGGATAAGGGGTGGCGGTTGTGGGTGAGGAGTCTTGTTCTACAACAAGCAAGCTGTAATATAACCATGATCAACAGAATAAGCATTAGTGGTAGTAAAGGGAGTTGAAGAGGTTATTGAGGCCTTAGAGGGGTTGATGGGTCTATATCTAGTGACATTAATGTGATCAAGGCCGTCGGGTCATTCGTGCCGAAGGTGTACCGAGAAGAACCCCAACCCGATAATCATCCGACATTTTTATTTTTCCTTTTTTTTTTACGTTTTTATAGTGGGGTGATTTTTTTCCTTAGCTCCTCCTTTTTTTCTTTCTGTTTATTTTTTCTTTCTTTATTTTTTAATCAAAACGGTGAGATGGTGGTGGTAAAAAGCGATAGCGTAGTAGATGTCATTTCTGACCATGAAGTTGGTCAACTAAATACAAGTACTTATCAAAGTTCCACCTGCTCGCACTGGTTAAGTTCGACCTTCACGTACATTAAAAGAAAAAAAGTCGACCCCCCCCCCCCCCTCACTGTTCATTTTTCAACAAACATAAACTGTAACTCCTCAATTGAGTGTAAACACAAATTTAGTAGACGCAAAGGTACGATGTCAAAGAATACACGCAAATAAGACATGACGTACCCTGTGATTTTTCAATGATTATGATATATATATAAGGTACAACCAAAATACGTCACGTGATCAGTTTAGGCCATATTGAAGGAAGAAACGTAAATATTTTAAACTTTTTTTTTAATCTCGCAAAAAAGAAATAACGAACATAAAGAGTTGTTACAAAGAAAAACAGTTAATTCAAAGATCAAATTATCCGATTGGGGAAAAATTACCGTTATCTTGAAAAATAAGCAAAACAGTCCGTTTTTTTTAACAACACAGTTAATTTCTTTATTGATATTTTTAGCGGAATTCTGTATTCCTGGTTCTTTTACTAAAAAAGCTCTCGCATTGAAACTTATAAAAATCTTCTGATATGATTATTCCGACTTTTATCTATATAGAAAAAAGTAAAATTCATTTTTTGTCGGTTTATTTTTTCATATTTCATAAAATAGGTAGACATCGTTAAAAAAAAAATTCCCGTAATATATTTTAGGGAAAAGGTAAGCAATTATGGAAAATTTCGTGAAAATCGTACCATTAATTTATTTTTCATAGAATTTTAAAAAAAAAGCCTCTAGTCATAACTTGTTTTTGACTACGTTAAATTTCAATTGATTTAACAGTGCAAAAATGTAAACATTGTTTTTCATTCATAATTTTCATTATTTCATGAGCTGAAATTTTTTAAAAAATCATCAGGAGTTTGTTTAATGTTTTTTTCTTTTGAATGGACAAAATTTTTTAATAATATTAACCTTTATGCACGTTTCATTGTGTTAAATATAGGGGGGGGGTAAATTTCACAGGGAAAATTGGTGGTACCTAATATATATATATATATATATATATATATATATATATACACATATGTGTGTGTGTGTGTGTGTGTGTGATTAAAATGAAGAGTTAAAAGGAGATCAGCCATATTTTCCATCTAAAAAAAAAACTGCTTAAGATTGGAGAAAAATTACGGAGGCCTACAATTGTAAAATTTCATACAGGACAGTTACACTGTGTAGACAAAAAAACGTATGAAAAATGTTGAAACAGTTGTTTGTGTCCCGAGAGTGAAATCCGGGTATTTTGAAGTTAAAAAAGGGAAAAAAACTCATTATTCCTTACCCACTGTAGTCTTCCGTAACGAAAAAGAACAATCGTTAGTAATAATTTTTAACTATATAAAGATCTCGAAAAATATGTTGCACAAAATTGCACATTTTTAATCAAACATTTTTAGATAGATTAAATCAATCTTTATTCATGACAAAATATTGTGTACAATATGCCACCTTCCAGATTAAATTTTTATGTGAATAAAAATAGTCCAGTTGAATCAGAGATTACTTTTTTGTATCAATTCAAAGTAAAATACTGTTTTTAAAACTTCGAAAAGAGAATGTGACAGAGAGCACGAGGTGAGAGGCGGGCGTGAAGGCTTTTGCCGTATTCTCGAAGGAAGCGGGCTAGGCTTTGCCTAGCGTGTAGGACCAATCTAGAATCGAACCCGCGTCCTTCAGAATGCGAGCGGGCGACACATTAGCGCGGGCACCGGAGTCGAGATGCCACAGTTCCGTATGTGAGCGCAGACGCCCGGATGATAGGGGGAAACAGAGTAAATGTAGAGGTGGGGTGACGGCAGGACTGAGTGTGGCGACATTATGTGTGCGAAGAATTCTATCGACGACGACGGGGTTTTAGCCTGTGAGAAGGCGTTTGACTCGCTTCAATTGGCCCCCTCTCAACAAAGACCTGTTGATTTAAAAATGTATTTTTCCCCTCTATTTTTTTCCTTCTAGAGAGAAAACACACCACAAAAATTATTTGGTAATAAAGGACTATTTGCTTGTAAATTCCTACCATAAAATAAACTGAACCCCCATTTTATGTCCGTGTTTTTGTATTAAATGTTTTATTTTTCGTACACCTGTTATGTTACAATACAAAAGATATTTTATTTTTTATTTCAATATTCATTTCAATGTGCATATTCTAAAAGTTTTTATTTTGTGAGAATGTTTAGTTTTAAAGTGGGGGCTCGTTTTACAATTTAGGCATAAATTGGATCCTCCTTTTATGACCGTAATTTTGTTTTTTCGTCGACGATGATTAAAATCTAACGTTTTTATTTTAGAGTACCAAAGCCAAAAAGAAAAGAAATAACAACAAAAAGTAATATTGAACTTTTTACTCGTAAATTCCTACCATAAAATTAGGCTTGGGCATTTTATGGTAGGAATTTACGAGTAAAAAGTTGAAGTGTAAAAACGACCTCCACTTTAAAACTAAACATTCTCACGAAATAAAAGCTTTTAGAATATACACATTGAAGTGAATATTAAAATAAATAAATAAAATATATTTAGTATTGTAACATAACGGGTGCAAAAAAAAAAAAAAACATTATTGCAAAAACACGGACATAAAATGGGGGTTCAGTTTATTTTATGGTAGGAATTTACGAGCAAATAGTCCTTTATTACCAATTATTTTTTAAGTTTGAAATAACTTTTAAATTTTCAAATAACTATTTTCGAGTGTTGAATTCTTTTTCTTTCTTTTTTTTAAATGTCTCCTGAATTTGATCTTTCTACAAATGTAAAAATTAGAAACTGGGAAGTTTAATTGATGAAAAAAAAAATTTTTTTCAAAGTTCTTTTTTAAGAATAAAAACTATTTTATATAAAATTAAGTCCTTAATGAATAAAATGCTGAAAATTTATAAAAATTGAACAACTCTCTGATTTTTAATAATTGTTTTAAAATTAAAAAAAAATTGGATATTTCTAAGAACTTTAAAATGATGTAAAGACTTAATTTTATAATGAATATCTTATTTTAGTTAAAAAAAAAAAAGAAGTTTTTTATCAATCAAGATTGTTGAGATGTTTTCAACCCTTGGTCATTTGAATAAAAAAAATTCCAGTCCCTAATTTTTACATATTAGAAAGATCAAACCCAGAAGACAACGTTAAAAAATTAAGAAATAAAAAAAAATTTCAACACTCGAAAAAAGTTATTTGGAAATTTAAACGTTATTTCACATTTCTCTCTCTTTCTCTCTCTCTCTCTCATATATATATAAGCTTTTCTCTTTTCGTAGTTTTGAAAACAATACATTTCTTTGAATTGATGCAAAAAAAGTCTTTGATTCAACTGAACTATTTTCATTCACTTAAAAATTTGATAGTAAATTTTAAACGTCTGGAAGGTGGCGTGTTGTACACAATATTTTTGTGATGAATAAAGATTTATTTAATCTATGGAAAACTGTATGATTAAAAATGCCCAATTTTGCGCAACATATTTTCTGAGATATCAATATATTTCCAAATTTTCTCTAACGATTGTTCTTTTTCGTTATGAAAGATCAATAGTTTTAAACACAATTATGGGTTATTCCCCCTTTTTTACTTAAAAATACCCGGATTTTTACTCTGAGAACAGCAACAACGGTTCCATTACGCGTGTCCTAGTGTTATTTTTTCTTGTGTGTTTTTGTCTTTCTTTTCTTTTTTTGGCTACGCAGTGTAACTATGAAATTTTACACTTTTTTGTTCCCACGAATGTTTTCCCATTCTCACTGATATTTTCAGTTTTTCAAAATGCCTGAACCATCAGTTATTCTATAAATTGGCAAAATGAACATACTTATATAAATCAATTCCAAACAATGTAGATTTTAGATTTATGGGGATTTAAAAAAAATCTGTATGCTTTTTTAAAATAAAGTAAAACAATCCATTATTGAATGACCTTCGTATAAGAACGATTCACATTTTGTCAGTATTTTTTTAACAAATGCAAAGTCATACTTAGTTACCTACATTTCATCCTGATGTTTAACCGTCACGAATCGGGATAGTCATAATAAAATATCACTAAATTTATTCGATGATGCTTTGAACACCTTTTCTGTGAAAAAATAATAAATAAATAAACAACTCACGTTATTATTTACCAAGTCTGATTAGTAGTTCTGTTCAGATTCATCATTATTCGGTACAAAGCATACTGTCAAATTCATTTAATATTAGTATGTTTCTTAAACACGGGAGAGGTTTTTTTTTCCTTCCTTGAAATTGATACTAGCATACTAGTTCGTCATTAAAAATAAATAAAAATAAAGTCAAGAAAAGAACAGATAAACTGAAATAAGCAACACAACACCTACATTAAAAAAATATAAAACTGTCAGCACAAAATAAATATATTTTTTTAAAGATCTCATTTTCACTGGCATTCATTCATTTATTGGTCCCATAACCTGGTTTGGAAATGGGGGTGCTACTCATGTAACGTATCTTGTGTAAGAATAGCCTAGCAGATCTATTCCTATCCAGGTCTTTTCCTTGACCAGTTTCAAAATCATGGTTAAAGAGATCTTTACTTACTCATAGCTGATGAGAGAATTGTTAGATTCATACCTTTCTCAATGATATTAGCCTTATGTGGAATGTGAACAACCACATTCAAGATTTAAACTCGATAGCTGTTGTGGGGATTAAAAAATACGACCCCCCCCCAAAAAAAAAACAACAACTCCCATATGGCCTTGACCCGAATAACCCCTTTGCGCATGTCCGACAAAAGGGACCGACTCCCTACCCCCCAAACAATACCTCGGCCATTGGAACTTAGGCCGCAACTGAGTGTAGGTCGTTTCTTGACCAGGGGTTATCCCCTCGTCACAGCTGACTATGCCCTGTTCAATAAAGACTTGGTCATAAAACTACCTTTTGTCTCTTTCCTCTTTCATGCTTTTCGTTCCTAAGTTCCGTTTCAGCATACCAGCCCACAAGAACAAAGAACCAGCTTTTATTGGGGACAAGTTACCAGCACAAACGAACATAACTTAGCCCCATACTGTTACACAACCAGTGCGTTGGATATTGGGAACATCATAAAAGCTCCAGAAATATAACCATCAGTATACAACAGTGAATTGTACTCCTATGAAACCAACAGCTCAATTTGAAAATGTGATAGAGTAAATTATTATAAACGAGCAGGGATACCTAGTGTTACTCAGGAGAAATAACTTAATCCTGTGTTTTTTGATATTCAAGAACATGTTTATTCTTCTTCTTGATAATCAGTCTAATGCCATTGTAAAGATTTCTGTTTAGATTTCTGTTTAGATTTCTCAAGAATATGACTGGGGAGCTCCCTTTTTCAAAAATTGAATAGATATTTTACCTTTGGGGAGAAAAATAGGGAATTTTCTTCATTTTAGTTTTACCAATATCTTTTTTTTTTTTTTTAAATAAATTAATACAAAATTATTTTTTGCCATGCATCTTATGGAATATGTAAACAAATCTTTTAAAGTTTATAATTCTTTTATGACTCTGCATAAAAAAATATTTATTATATCAAAATTTAAAAAAATCTTTTCTTCCGAACAACTTTTTTACAATAGAATTTAGATTAATACAAATATTTAACATTTTTTACTCTGGGGGATCGAATTCAGTGTTAAGAATTGGTTATATATATTAAAGAAAGAAAAAGATACATATTAAATATAACTAGGATACCTAAAAGTTGTCTCCCTTGCATAAGTTAAAATATGAGATTTTTCCAAAGATAATAGTTTCTAAATGCCCCAAAAGCATAATTTTTAGTCCACCCACCAGTCAGTGGGTGCCACCAGGAGGCCTACGACCTTTCCAGTGACCAAAGAACTTTATTTGCCAAGTTTCAATTCATAAATTCCAAATGCCGAGGAGCCTATAAAACACAACTATACAAACAGAAGATCACAAGCCACAGACTATTATTTCTATAAACTTCACTAAGCTATATAGTTTGGGAAAGGAATTAGAGTTCATCATGGGTCAAAATTTCATCCCTTTTTCTTGGAATACTTATTAAGCAAATATTTTATCTATTTATCCAACTTCTCCATTATGGGCTGGATGGGACACATGGTCAATTCTTAAAGCAGAGTTAAGCTGGTTTGAATTCAGAGTTTTTCTTCTCCTAGACCAGTTGCCACACTAAGGTTAAAAAGTTAAGACGGTCCTAGTATTTACCCATAACCGAGAGGGGAATAGTTGAATTCATACCTTTCCCAAGGCCAACAGTGTTATGTGAAATGCAAACAGCTTTAATCAAAATTTAAACTCGAGTAACCAGTTTCATGATAACTGTTAGGCAACAGATGCCTCTGTCTAGATATCTGAATTAAATGGAGCACACTCGAACGACGTGTGAAGGGTTAAAGTAGCCATTTTTATTGTGTATACTTGTCTGCCTAGTCAAAGGGCAGTAACTCTTAAGGGTTCCTTAAGAGTTCCACTACAGAAACATCACATCCCCTCTTTTTACAAAATAATTTTTCCCCTTACAAGTTTTATTTTCATTCTATTTAAGTTGCATATAACATAATAAATCAAAAATATAATTGTTCAGTTGTGATCACATAGATTTTTTTTTTGCATATTCATATAGGTAACATAAACATTAAAAGAAATGTTCTCTTTTTTCTTTTTTCTTTGTGTGTGTGTGTGTCCATGAAGGGATTATCTTTTTGATAAGTTCATAAAATTAAAAAAAAAATGTTTTTGTTGTTTCATTCGCAGTATCTTGTCGGTGGCTTTATTATCCGACCAGATTTGGTTGTTTTATTATCTGTTGTGTTGTATTGTGTCTGTGATTCCTGTGGGACATGATGATTGCTAGTTTTGGGATGGGGTATTTAGTATTTTTGTTTGAATATATTTTGGTGTGTTGGTTTCCACTCTGGATGGTATAATCTCAGGTGGATCCCAAGTTGCTGTAGATGGGTCTTCCCTCAGGTGTTTTCGATTCCTGCGGAGGACCTGTCCAGATGGGGTTTTAATGATGTAGGACCTTGGCTCCGTGAATGTCTGTGTGACAACTGCAGGGCTCCATCTATTCATGTCCTTGTCATACATCCTAACATGCTGTCTTATTTGGATGTCAGGTAGGTCTTTGCATGCTGATCGTAGTAAGCTTTTTGTTCAGCTAGTCGCTTGTATAAATGAGCTGATATCTCCGTTTTTTTCGCACTGTGGTTAACACATTTCACCGGAATGTTGCTAACTATTTTTCTGTTGAACAGCATTTCTCCAGGTGAGGGTATCGTGTGGTCTATCGGAGTTGTCCGCAGTACCATGTCGATGTCACGGTTGCTTGACTTGGCCTTTTTGATGGCAGATTTAATCGACTACACACAACGTTCCGCAAATCTATTAGATTGTGAGTATTTCGGAGATGATGTGCGATGCTCAAATTCCCATTCTGTCGCAAACTGCTTAAATGCAGCTGAGCTATAATGTGCTCCGTTGTCACTGATTATTCTCTCTGGAATGCCATTCTCTCCAAACACTTACTTCATCATGTTTATAACCTCCTGTCTGGAGAAATTATTTAACTTCCTCATAAAGGGGTATTTGGAGTAGTAATCCACAATGAGGATAAAATTTGATCCTTCGAAGTGGAACAAGTCAGTGGCTACTATTTGCCATGGTCAGACTGGGATCTCATGTGGTATCAAGGTCTCAGCACCTTGCATTTTTGGTGCTCCTGGCAGGCATCCCATAGCTGGACTAATCTGTCAATATCTTGGTTGCTGTTGTACCAAAATACGCAGCTTTTTTTTAGGTCTCTGTTGGATGCATCTACCTGGATTACGGTTTCTTTTTTAGGGTCGAAGTACGTTAGCAGCATTTCTTTGCAAATTAAATCTTTTATCGTCTGCAACGACTTTTGGTGACTTTCCGTCCACCCATACTCCGACTTCTTTTTTAGTAGATCTCTCATTGGTGCTGTAAGATCTGAGAGATGTGGAATAAATGGTGCCATGTAGGTGATAATTCCTAACACTCTTTGTAGTTCTGTGATGCTCTTTGGGCTGGGTAATAATTTAACTTCTTCCACTTTCTTAGGGTCAGGGCGTACGCTATTTTTGTCATATATGGCCCCAAAGAAGTGTATCTGCTTCTGGTCTATTTGGCATTTTTCGCTGTTAAAACTAAGTCTTTCAGCTTTTGCTATCACCATCAAGTTGTGCAGATTTTGGTCATGCTCCTTGTTGTTTTGCCATATACTATGACGTTGTCTATGAGTCCTAGTGTACCAGGGCATTTCTCCAGAATCATTTCCATTTTCGCTTTTTGGATTTTACGGCATCTCAATCCTTTTGTTATCTTATGCTGAAGATGTTTCTATTTTATTCATTTTTGGGGGGTATTCATATTTTTTTCAAAACATTTTTGAAAACTCATTTTTTTAATCTATTTAAACCATAGTACCTAACAAATACTACCACTCCAAGTCAGAGATGAACCTGGGACTAATGGCAATGAAGGAGTATTCCACACTACTCTAAGCTCCAGAATTGGAACCTCACCACTAGATGTGGTTCTATATCATACACAGTACAACTGGAAATATAAATCAATTAGCATGTGTCTGTGTGTAAGTATGTCTGTGTATGTATACATATAATGTATATTTATGCAGTAAAGGCTTTTTAAGACATGTTCCATTAACTCTTTACCTCCTGTACAACATGAACCAGCACTTCATTCTCAATACAGTTATCTTGTAGATAAAGTCATAGGATTGATACTATTCAAATATTAATTACTTTCTTTGAAGTATGATAATAATAATGCAACACTTGCATAGATGTGACAATTTGTGGGCTCTATGAATACACTACAAAGAGCAAAGAAAGACTAATTACAGCAGCCAATAACAACAATGGCAACATATGGACAAACAGAAACATAACAAAAACTAGAAAACAGAAGTAGGAAGAAAACCAAGTATAGGGGTACTTCAAGTGACAAACTGGAGAGATTACACACAGAAAACCTGGACATGGCTAAGAAAGAGAAGCCTTGAGACAGAAACTGAACCTCTAATAATAGCAACTCAAGAGAATGCCATAAGGACCAATTATATCGAAGTGAAAATGGATAAATGCAATAGAATAGCAAGTGCAGGATTTGTGGAGACAGAAACAAAACTATTAATCATAATAAGCAAATTCGGGAAAGCTGACACAAAGCGGGTACAAAACTAGGCACAACTAGGTGGGAAAGGTGATCCACTGGGTATTGTGCAAGAAATTAATCTTTGGCATATGCACAAACCAGAATATGTCCTAGAGAATGAGACTTAGAAATTTTGGGGGATTTTGAGATACATACGGATCAACTAATCCTGGACAGAAACCAGACCTAGTATTAATCAAGAAAAAAAGAACTTAGCATTCTGACAGACTACAATGATTGGCAAATACTTGGAATTTGCCAGAGAAATGAAAAAACTGTGAAACATAGGGGTGTAGTGGGTGCCCTTGGAATGGTCCCCAAGAATTTGGAAAAAAGACTGGAGGAATTGGAAATTAGAGGAAGAATAGAGACTATGTAAACAACATCATTGTTGAGATTAGCTAGAATATTCAGGAGAGTCCCAGAGACGTGAGAAGATTTGCTGTCACTCTAATGCCTGTGAAAGACCACTGGCTAACAGTGGCATGAAAAACTCATATCAATCTTAAGTGCACAGACCTCTGAGTTGATTGAAAAATTACCCTTTTAAAAATAATTCAAATTGCAACCAATAAAGATCCCTTTATAACTGGCAATTTATTTGATATGAATAGAGAAAAATTATTAGCCATGTAGCTTTTTGTATCCATTCTAAAATAACCAGAAACTAATAGAAACAATTATTGGTTTCTCTCAATGAGAAAATTATTGAATCTAAAATAATTTCACCTCTATACAACGCTTGCCCGATATGACACCATTTCGACCTTAAATCGGATTGCTTTGCGCTAAAAAAAAAAAAAAAAAAAAAAAAAAAGTAAACAAATTTATTTATTCACCATAGGCCTTCAAGTGATGTTCACCTTCTTGCACCAAGATAGTCACTCTGGGTAGAGGTTACCAGTACAAGACTAACACCTAAACACACCTGTTTGACACGCTCGTCCCCTGATGACCCAGAATATATATTTTTATAAATAATTAAATTATGATTACCAATCCAAATAATGTTAGAATATTATTGTATGAATCCTCAGTTGAATATCAAAAACAAAAATCTATGGAAGATTATTAAGAAACTTTGATGCAGTTGTTTATATCTTGCATTAAGATTGTAAACATATATAAAAATAGCATATTGCCCTACTATATTTATTGTAATAATCATTGATAGGGGTAAATTAGATTAATTGATTTTAACAGCATATCAAGCTATCTAGGGTTATTTTATACCTAAAAGTTAGGGAATTGCATTCATTGTATGAGCATATTAAGATTTCTTGCATAGTTGTTTCTCAAGAGGTTTTTTTTTTGTTCTTTTTACATATGGTCCTATCAAATACAAATAATTCTTAAACAGATCTATTTGACATATAAATGGTACCTTAACTCCGGATCCGAGTGGACCTGGAAGTCATGGCAATATCTGGAGCCTCACCATCAGATGTGCAAGGAATTTCTATATAATCAAGTTCATCATTTACAAATTTTGGGCTACAAATTGTAAGAGCTATAAGATAAAAACCTATGATTATTCTATTTTTATTTTGGTATTATGATGTGAGTAAAAATAGATATGGTCAATTTTATTACAGGATTTATGATAAACTTTAAATTTTAATTTGCTATTATCTATAAGTAATATATCTGAAAAAGGTAATGTGTTGTTAGTTTCTAGTTTGTAGGTAAAATCTATGGTAGTTTCTATTTTATTCAATTTATCCATAATTTTTGTTAATTCTATATTTTTGTGGATATACGAGTAATACATCATCTATATAATGGAAATGCCTATAATCTTTGGGCATTATAAATTTAAAGAGACCTGATTCAAGAAAAAGATATGCACAGACACCATGAAAAGGCAAACCCATGAGTAAACCGAATTATTGTTTATAAAAATATCAAGGTGTTTGAGGTGTAATGGTTATCATTATAGGAAATGAACTCAGTAAACGGAGTTCAAATCCTGGATGAGGCTAGTTGCATTTCACAGTGTTAATACCTTTGGGAAATATATGAATCCAATTAATTTCCCTCCGGCTATGGATGAATAGTAGGTCAGACTAGACTCTTTAACCTTAGTAGGGCAGCTGATCTAGAAGAAAGAAAACTCTGAATTCAAACCTGTTAAATTCCACTTAAAAATAAATTGACATCCTGCTCATGTGGAGTGGTTGGGTAAATATATGAAAAGGAATTGTTTAGTGCATAATGAACACATTTTGATTATTTTGTTAACTGGATTCTGTAGAGATTTGTAAAGTGACTAGCTATGTTGCAAGCTGAATATGTTGTGAGAATCCAGACTTAGTAGGTTATTTAAATAGTAGATTGGACCATTCCACTTGTGTATTTGGGTTATGCTCACTTCCTGGATCCTGATTGGCTGTTGGTTTTACAGTGGTAACTTTCATCTATATAAACTGAACATTTGACTGTGTTCAAGCATTTAGTGCAGAGCATATTCAATTATGTTCTCTTTTCTTTTTGTCTGGTTACTGGATGCTAGTAACAGACTTCCCGTGAAGGTGAGTATGATGTTTATTCTACAGATTCATTAATTGATTACCATCGTCTAATTCCTAAAATATGTGAATTTCCAAAGACTCATAAACTTAGAATTCCTTTAAGGCCAATCATCTCTGGTATAGGTGGTGTCCCTCAGAAGATATCCAAATATTAGCCAATATACTAACTCCTCCTAGAATTAGTAATTCACATGTCAAGAATTCTGGTGATTTAATCAACAAAATAGATAACATAAATATGAAAAATAAGATCTTTAGCCAGTCTAGACATAATCCTCCTCATCGTCATCATGTCATGCTGAATGCATAGATTCCCATGACTCTCTCATTACCTGTCCTTATCAGTTATCACTTCTGGCAAACCCTACTCACAACATCCAGTATCTGCACAGAACTGATCAATTTAAGTCTTTGCTATTCATCCCACTCTTGTGTGTCTATGCGGAGATATCCACAGTAGAACATCCCATGAGTTTCTCCTTACTTGTTCAGCATGTCTTGTTTGTCTTAGTTGAATGGTTTATGTGATAGGAGGTAAGTGGCAGTACAGCTGTTTTTGTTGGTGCTGCTTCCAGGATTTGTTCAGGACAGGACAGCACATTATTATTATTATAATTATTATTGTTGTGTAGTTCCCATCTAGTTGTTTTCCAATTATTCCATTAATGTCCAAGTGGTGAAGCCATACAGTAGCACTGATACAGTTACAGCTTAGAAGAATGATCATCTTAAAACTAATATTAAATTATTTTTACAAAATAATCAAAATGTGTATATTACGAATTAATAGTATATATATATATACATACATATATACTATTATATATATTTATCAACCCCTCTGCACGAGAAAGATGTGACACAAGGTCAATTTCTTAAGTGGAGTTCAACAGGTTTGAATTCAGAGTTTTCCTTCTCCTAGACTGGTTGCATAACCATGGTTAAAGAGTCCAATCTGCCCTACTATTTATCCATAGCTGGAGGGAGAGTAGGATTCATACCTTTCCCAAGAGTATTAACGCTAAGTGAAATGCAATTACCACGTCCAGGATTTGAACTCAGGTCGATGAGTCCATTTCCCATGACTTTAACCATTATACCACGCGCTTCCATCATACAATTATATGTCCATTTACCTTCTATCAAATAAACCATCCAATTAAGACAAACAAAACATGCTGGGTACTGCTGGTAAAGTAAGGACAAACTCAAAAATAACGGTCTCCTGTGGACTCCTTTACATGGATGCACCTGTGTAAGTCGACCAGCAAAAACACACATATAACAGCTCTGTGTGAATACTGGATATAGTGTTGAGGACTTTCCAGGAGCAATATCCAATAGACAGATGGCAAGAGAGAGTCAAGAGAATCCATGCTGTTAGCAAAACTTGATGATGAAATATACACATGAGGGTTAGCTGAAAGGTTCATAGGCTGACCAAGATACACTCAGGGAATGTGACCAAATGAGGTTTATTTTTATTCATAGGTCTTTTTGTGGTCCACACACTTCTTACATTAGTGTTGCAGTGGTTGGATCCTATTAGTAAAAAAAGTCATCAACAGTGGATATGACATCAGACTCTCAGCTTTTCAGCACACACTAGTGTGTGTCTCTGTGTGTGTGTATATATATATATACATACATGCTCACATATATATATATATATATATACATTCTCATGCATACATGCTCACACATATATGTATACATACATTCTCATGCATACATGCTCACACACACACACATATATATATATATATATACACATATACACACACACACACATGTGCATTTAATATTATTTTTTTTAAACACAAGTATCATTAGAATCAGTGATGCATGATTTCTACATTATCCAATTAATCTGAAAAGCAACTTAACTGAAGCAAGAAATAAGTATTTTTTTTTTCAATTAGTTAATTTTACTTCACACTTGTCTGCATTCAATGATTTAAATAAATAAATGTAAATTTACTAATACCTAACAGTTAAAGAAATAGACTTGTTTTAAAAAATTCAAATCACAAGTTTATTATATGATTGAAAGTTGGTGAGTAATGCTTGAAGCCAAGAAAGCCTTATTGTTAAGATAAAGATTTTTCATTTCTTTTTTTTTTTTTTGTTAAATTAATTTTAATGGAGGAACACTTTTGGTGCCATGTCTGTAACTATTGCAATCAAAGAAGAAAAAAAAGCACAAAAAGTTTTATAATTTTTATATTGTTTGTATTGTTAAACCTGAGTGAATCAGATTTTAATTGGTTTCTTTTTGATATTGTGCATCTATCATATTTGTATGTTTTACAAAAGTATTTCCAAAAGTGAATTCAGTTGAAAATTATTTCACTTTATCTAAGCTTTTGGCTTCAAATCTGTCTGTGTCTGTATATGTCTGTAGGCGAGTTGTATCCAAGAAGAAATCAAACTTTTAAAACAACTTGCCAACAAGACTATTCAGAAGGAAACAAATCTCATTGCATTATATGTATAGTAAAAGTTGTGAGCACATATATCTATTACAGGTATAGAAATAAATTTGTGTGTATATATATATATATATATTACAAGTATAGAAATAAATGTTTTATATATATATATATATATATATATATATATATATACATACACATATTACAAGTATAGAAATAAATGTTTATATATATATACACACACACATTACAAGTATAGAAATAAATGTTTATATATATATATATATATATATATTTATATATATATATATATATATATATATATATATATAAACATTTATTTCTATAGTCGTCGGGGTGGCCTAAAGTCGGTATCAGCCAGACAGCAAGGGAGTCTATTCCCTTTTCACTAGTGCTAGACCCAGGAGATTGTTTGGGCATCTGAGGCGGAGTGCCACTCCTACTATCAGCTCCTCACTTTACCATACATATCCATGTGCGAGGACCAGAATCAAACCAGGAACCTCGAGGTACCCAGCCGAACACTCTACCGACTGAGCTAAGCCGGCCTTTTATATATATATATATATATACACATATTACAGGTACAGAAATAAATTTATATATATATATATGTGGAGAAAGGTAGACAAACATGGGGTGTTGTAGAAAATGGATGTTTATTGTCGGTAGTGATGTTGACGTCATAATGATTCGGTCTGTTAGACCTTCTTCAGGACTTTGGACTGAGTTCTTGCTTCAATGGTGAACATTTTCATACTGGTGAATTAGGAAGTCGTGAATAAGGGGATGGGTGGTCAGTTGTTGGTGTTAGCAGAGGTTGCTAGTAGGAGATTTTCCTTTTTCTCTCAGACAGAGTGTTGTAGCAATGGGGTTCTGATAATGATGGCACAGGTGTTAAGAAATGGCTGGGTCTTATATATTAGGTTTGAAGATGTAGTGATTCATGTATATATGATGAATGGCATAAGGATTGGTTATGAGCGTGTGTGTGTATATATATATATATTTTTTTTTAAGTCTCATCTTGCTGTCTTTATTATCTGTTATTGTTTGTGAGGGCAATTTTTTTTTGGGGGGGGGTATGGGGAAATATATTGGAGAAGCTGGATTTACAATTAACATTTGGTGTGTTGCTTATGTTTCAGGCTTGGAATATTTGTCTAAATTTTTGGTTGTGGATGTTAGAGAGGGGAGTGATAGTAAGATTTTTTATAAGTGTATATGTGTGTGTATGCTTATTATTATTATTATATATCATTAACTATTTGTTGTATGATGGGCATAAACAGGTACATATATATATATGCGCATACTCATATTAATATGCATATACACACATATATATAATTTTTTATTTTTTGCTACATATTGTCTTGTAGTCTGTTTGGTCAGTAGCTGTTTGTATGTATATATTTACCTACCCCTCTGCATGAGCAGGAGGTGACACAAGGTCAATTTCTTAAATGGAGTTTAACAGATTTGAATTCAGAGTTTTCCATCTCCTATACTGGTTACCTAGCCAAGGTTAAAGAGCCCAGTCTGCCCTACTATTTACCCATAGCTTTTCCAAAGGGAAATGCAAACAGCCTCATCCAGGATTTGAACTGGGGTCAATGAGTCTATTTCCTATGACTATTATATGTAGAAAAAACAAGATTTGGCATTAAATAATCTACAAAGTTTGGTATGCCAGCCAACCAACCACTTCCTATGTGTCTCTAAGACATTAAAGTTTCTTTCAAATTTGCAGGAATAATTAAAAACTGATTTTTCAGTCAGAGTACTTTTTGTCCAACACTGTAGAATATGTGCACTTGGCCTTAGTATCTAAAATTTAATTTCACAATGCTGTTCAAATGGCAAAACATCAATATAGTGGATATAACATACACTTGTTTGCCTCCAAGTGGAAAGCTAGATGAGAACTAAACAAGGATGAAGTGAATTATCTTGAACAACTCCTGGATGCTGCATCCCACAAAGGAACAAACCATCCTGATAAGACGAAGAAGACATGCTGGACACTGCTGGAGAAGCAGAGACAAGCTCATAAGTGATGTTCTCATATGGACACAGTGTGGGCCAGCCAGTGAAAACCTATGTTGATCAGCTATGCGCAGATTTTGAATGCTGTGCAGAGGACCTTCCAGGAGTGTTGGCAGTTAGGGATGGGTGGCAAGGTAGAGTTATGGAGATCTGTGCTGCCAGTACAACTTGATGATGAAGACATGTGTCTATGCCATTAAAGTTATATTAAAATTTGTGGCAATAATAAAAAATGTTTCACTTTGTTGGTTTTTTTTTTGTCCAATAGTGTATAATATGTGAACTCTGCCTTATTATTTAAAATTTAATTTCACAATGCTGTTCAAAGAGCAGAACATCAATTTAGTGGATATGTCATACACTTGTTTACCTCAAAGTGGAATGTAGAAATCAAAGCGGGATTCACACGGTAATTTTATATATTTGTTTACTTTGGTGTGACAGAAGTTAAGGACAGTAAAAACATTCAGTTCATTAGTATATATGATATACTTATGTAATAGTTATATGATAGTGGCTGGCCCATATGTTTATTCAACTGCTCTCTCTTTCATCACCTATCAGGCAATGTCAGTAATGAGACTTGTTTTTTTTATGCACTAGAGTTCAAAGTAGAATATTTTCATGCCTTTTATAAATATAAGCATAAAATAAAGCTCATTTTGTTAAATTCATTTTCCACAATAGAAACCATTAAGTCAACCTGCAGATTTATAACCTTTCTTATACCTGAGGTAAGTGGAGGCGTAGTGTAATGGTTACCATCATAGGAAATGGACATAAGGAGATGTTCAAATCCTGTATGAGGCTGTTTGCACTTCACATAGGGCTAATGGGAAAGAAGGTACGAATCCAACTATTTTCCCTACAGCTATAGGTAAATAGTAGGGCAGACTGGGCTCTTGAAACCTTGGTTTGGCTACAATTCTAGGAAAAGGAAAACTCTGAATTGAAACCTGTTAAACTCCATTTAAGAAATCGACCTTGTATCATGCAGAGGATTTGAAAAGAGTTGGATGAGTCCAATGGTGATTATGAAGGTATGACAGCTTGAAGTCTCACTCTGATAAGAAGAATAACTCCTGAATTTATTGCCAAGATCCAGGCCATGACTGACAATAATCCCATCAAGTCAATTAGATACATAGCCAAAGAAATGAGTGTGTCTGAGTTTCTTATTGGGCAGGTAGTGTATGAAGGCATTTGCTATTTCTCATACAAGATAAGAAAGGGAAACATTTTTTATCACAGGCCATGAAGGCAAAGAAGACCATGCTGCAAAGCTTTTCAATTAACTCAAGCATCTCCTCCAACTGAACATGCCTTTTCTCTTTGTTTAGTGATACAACATATCGAAGTTTATGAACATACAAAAACTCAAGTCTTTAAGAGTGATAATGATAAAAATATACAAGTTTAAAACAAGATATATCAATGCAAATAAATATAGCTAGAAAATATATAAGGTCTATCCAAAAATGGTTTCCGGTCATTTAATATTAATGAAAACTAGGGCAATAGTTTCTTAGTTCCCTTCAAAGTACTTAGGAATTCTCATGGCTTCTTTCAAAAGATTCTACAAAGTCCTCTTACACAATTGCTATCAGCAGCCTTAAATGTAAATTCTCCTTAAGCTCATTCACATAATTCCAACAATAATTTTAGCTTTGGCAAAAGTCAGAAATATCAGGAAGAAAAAATTTGAATATAGTGGGGGCTGACAGATCTAGTGATACAAATATTAAAAAAAAAAAAATGATAAAAATTAAAATCTGCATGAGACATAAAAATGAGCCAGTGCTTTATTATGATAATTTTATAGGTACACTGTACACAAATTCATTCCATAGCATCTCACTGATGAGATTATTATTTCTTCTTCCTTCTTTACAACCTTCCTTCTTTATATCATTCCTTCTTTTTTACATTATTCCTCCTTCTTTAAATAATTCTTCATCTTTTCTTAAAGTCGATCTTTGGCGCCATTAAAGATGATATTGATTCACATCTTATTTATTAAATGTATATCATAATTACAAATAAAAAGAATTAAATTTGTTTATTTTAATTGGAAATTTGTCTATTAATCAGAAGTGACCTTAATGAATATAAAAACATGTACTATAAGGACACGGATTAATAACCAAATTGCATCAAGTTAATGAAAACAGTTCTTGATTTGATTGATAGATTTTAATGCGATGTCAACCTCTTTATGGTTATTTTATGCATAGAGGTTAGATAATTGCATTCATTGTATGTACATATTTACATTTTTTGTGTAGTTGTTTCTTAAGAGGTCTATTTTTTTTGTACGTGGTCCTATCAAATACAAATAATTTGCAAACAGATCTATTTGACCCATAGATGAGACCCTAATAGATACTACCATTCTGTGTCAGAGTAGACCTGGTAGTAATGGCAATGAAGGGGGCACTTTTCAGATCTTGAGCCTCACCATCAGTTGCAGTTTAGTGTTATACCCTGGATACCTTCTTTTTTTTTGGGGGGGGGGATCAGTGACCTTCCACTCTATGAGGGAAACAGCATATTCTGAGCCCTGCCAACAGGGAGGAAAAAGTAATAAGAATGTTAATGGTATACATGTTTATTGACTGTCCTATTATTTCTGACACCCTATACATACAAATAAATTGTCCTAAAAAATGAATGTCTACTTTGATATTCACTGAATAGTTGCTATGGTCAGTAACTTGACCCTTAAAACACAAGTAGCTGGTATGGGTTTAGTGTTATATCCAGGATACCTCTTTTGGGGGGGGGATGTCTTACTCCTCAGCAGAGGACACAGTTGGTGGATTCTAAGCGTCACTAACAGAGCATACCAGTTCTTGAGATATTACAAATGGTTGGATCTATTTTGAACAGAAGTCTTAGTTGTGGAGTTCAAATCACACACACACACACACACACACACACACACACACACACACACACACACACTCTCTCTCTCTTTATATATATATATATATATATATAATCAGAGAAATCTATCACTGATAAATAGATGGGTTGTTCAAGGATTCTGACTCCTCTGCTATTCACAGGAAGCTTCTTTTTTTAATTTTTTTTAACCTTGAGCAATCAGACTGAAAATTCCAAAAAAAAATATATTAAAATTGTTGGTTATGTTTTCTCTGATTGAAACAAAAACACAAATCATGGCTCAGCTGGACAAGTTTATTTACTTGTTAATCCATTCTATCAAACATATTGTTCTTTTGTCAGTAGTGACTTGAGCTTGTGTCTGCTACACTGATTCAATCATTAGCCAAGATCAACAGACAGACAGTACAAGAGTTACTGTCACTTTAGGCACAATTTCAATTTGTTTTATAATTATATTGAACCACTGGTGGGCAACAAACAATCTTTTTCTTTTTCAAGATCTATTTGTAGAAGACAAAAAAAAACAACAAAAAAACACAAACACACACACCTGACAAATACAACTGTTTATGACTACTGACTTAACATCCGATTTCATGTTATATGTGGACTGTTTTATTTTTGTTTCCTTTTTAATTTCCAGTAATAGTAACAACTGAAGTTGTTCAACTTTTATTGATAAAACAGTCTTGTTATTTTGAATTTCACCTGCTGATGGGTCTCTGTGGCCAAATTAGTAAGGTGGATATTTACAAACTTCCCACACCCTGCAATGGCGAGATACAACACAAAGTTTATTAAAAGGGTGGGGAGGTAACAAAAATTTTTCAACTCCTCAGCATTCCTCTTTGGGGATGCTCCAGGCATCAGTAATTAAATCTGGCCTTCCTACTTTTAGTGCAATGCTGGAGAGACCAGTTCAAATACCTCATTAGCAATATCTCATCTACTGAAAGGAATGTCAGCATGTACATTGGTAAAGTATGGAAAGCTATTGACAAGTTAATGGACCATATGAAAATCTAATATCTCTGATAAAAAGAAATGGGAATTCTTTCAAGCTGTAGCCATGTCAGTACTATTGTATGGTTGCACTACTTGGACTTCAACAAAACACCTGAAGAAAAAGCTAGGTGGAACTACACAAGGATGCTGCATTGCAAGCTGTTTGGACCAAATCCTGGAAGCAGCACCATACAGAACAGCAGATATATGGCCAATTACCACCCCTCTAAACAAGACATGCTGGGTACTGCTGGTGAAGTAAGGATAAACTCTTAAGTTGTGTTCTCCTATGGAATCCTATAAAAGGATGCACCATGCTTATTTTATTTTTATTTTGATATTCATATACACTTTTACTGCAAACTCTTTTGAGCTTTTTTTAATGATAAAAATGCTTATAATTTTTAAAAATAAAATTTATTTGAAAATTCCGGTACTGATCAAGAGCATTCTGTGCCTTGTGATTAATGATATATTTATTTTGTTTTTCCATTTACAATGTTGCTTTGATAAAGACATCTTCATAATGTCGAAACAGATTTCTGTCAGCAAAACTTTTAACATCTTGTTATTTTTTCTACAAAACTTTCTACATACATATGTATACATATATATATATATATATATATATATATATATAATATATATATATATAAGCGTGTGTGTGTGTGTGTGTGTGTGTGTGGATATATACATATGTGTGTATATGTATATATATATATATATATTAAATTAGTTAAATAATTAACTAGACAAAACAGTTTTTCTTATATATGTGTAATTTAGAAAAAAATTGTATATATAGGTGGTTGAGAGAGAAAAAATAGAATAAGTAAAAGAAAAGTAAAGAAAATAGGAAGATAAGGTGAAGAAATAAATAAATAAATTAAATCATAGGGAAATGGGGTGGTCTTTAGTTGAAATCTAGAATAGATTGATTTAAACAGTGACCCATAACAAATGACCAGCCATGAAAATACAAACCGGGCAAGATGTTAATTTATGACCGAGGGCTAATTACCTTCCAGAGGGATATACACAGAGGAACACAGGACAATAAAAAAAACTGTTTTCAACTGCCTTAAAAGTAATAAAGAAATCATCATTCACATCTGATGATTGGAAATACTAGACATTTAGTCTAGGCTTCCTGAAATAGGCTATAATACTGAAAGACCTATGTGATGTGTAGGGTATCAAGGAAATACTTTTCAAGTGGATTAAAATAACAATACTTTAAAGAGGACTTTTTGAATTTTGGTTTTTGTTGAATTTAAATCGCTTGGTACTTTTTAGAAATCAACATGAATTATTGGAGTGCTCAGAGAGGGTCAAATTCACTGTAAATTGATTTTTAAGACTAGCATATTGAACATTTTAAATTAAAGGCATTTTGTTATCTTGTTTTATGACCATTAAATCAATGTTGGTAGTCACTTTACAATGAAATGAATAAACAAAATAAGAATAGAACCTGATTCCTATGGCCATGTCATTAAGAAAAAATGAATAGATTGTCTGGGTTTGTTCTGATAGAGGCACAGGTGGCCAAGATTTGTCAAGAGAAAATAAAAACCTAAACAAACATGTCTTTTCTCTTCTTTGTTAAATTCTTTACTATTTGATGCAAAATCAAAATCTAGACAACAAAATTACAGAGGGTAAAATTAATTGAATATCTGAAGAAATATTTAAATATTAACAATCTTGTTAATAATACTAGGGTGAGTCAAAAGGTTTGCAATATTTACCTATGTGCTCATTTCCAGAATAAATTCCAGGAACTTCAGGAAATTAAACTAATGCCATACCAGACAAAAAAAAAAAAAAAAAAAAAAACCCAAATCAGATGAATAAATAAGTAGTAGGTTTCTTTGTTTAATTAAATATTAACATTCATGGGTTATTTAATGCCAAAGACATCTTTGTAAAAGAGTTTTTTTTCTTAATGGTAATTCAAAAGGCTTATGAAGAATCTAAATTGTTGTATATCCATTCTATGATAGTTGAGTTCTCTGTAAGTTCGTGGACTACTTGTTTTGGCTATCCTTTACATATATGTATGTATGTGAGATAAGGTGGCTTGGCCTCCAAAAAGATATGTTCATCTATGACTGAGTGAAGGAACTACTACCTGTAAAAGACATGCAGGGGCTAAAATATTGAGAACAATAACTAGTGGAAAGTGGTGTGTTATTTATAAGCTTTTGATGAGATCAAAAAACCGTCCAAAGCTTCAGTTTGTGGTGCCTTCCAATTGGCCAAAACATATTAGTTTCCTGGTCATGTGATTGCTCACTGCTACATCCGCAGGTCATTCTATTCTTTGACCATGATGAAAAGAGTTTATAAATTATAACAAGATTTGACAGAGTGTAACATGCTGTAGGTTTAACAGAAAATATTGGCAAAATTTAACACCCAAGGAAAAAAAAAAAATTGTACAAAACTAAATTACAGCTCTATCCTGTCATCAGTGTTGTAAGGGAAGAGATTCCACCTACAAGAAGTTGGACTTGTTGACAAAACACACAAATGATACAGAGTACACAGTCAAGTAGTCAATTTTGAGTAGTAGCAAGTTGCTACAGAGAATTATTGTTGTGGAAATGTTGCACATTTGGACTATTTTATTATATATATATATGTATATTTACCAACCCCTCCGCATGAGCAGGATGTGACATAAGGTCGATTTCTTAAACAAAGTTTAACAGTTTTGAATTCAGAGTTTTCCTTCTCCTAGACTGGTTACCTACCAAGGTTAAAGAACCCAGTCTACCCAATTATTTGCCCATAGCTGGAGGGAGAATAGTTGGATACATACCTTTCCCAAGTGTATTAGCACTATGTGAAATGCAAACAGCTTCGTCCAGGATTTGAACTCAGGTTGACGAGTCCATATCTTACAACTAACCATTACATCATGCACCTCAAACTATCTGACTATTTTATTATATCTTTTGTACGAAAGGATAATGAATGTTAACCTTTCCTCCAGATTTCAATGTTTTATTTGATAACTCAGACCCAACAATTAGCAAGAACAAAAAGATTGAAGAAAATCTGATATAAAAACTGTCTATACTCTGTAGAATTGGAGATATCTGTAAAAAATAGTGTGAGAAAAAGGTTTTACTTGAAAACAAAACAAAAATCATAATTTACATTATAAGAGTTTTAGACAAAAACCTCAAAAACTTTTTAAAAAAAACAAACAAAAAAAACTCGATTTTAAATATCCACCAAAATCAACAGATTATTGATTTTATAAATTTTTGGTACTTATATTTTCTTTTTATAAAGAATGATTTAAAGACAGTTTCCATTTCAGAGAAAACAAGACAAAATAAATAAACAACAAAAAGATGCACACAAAATAAATGAGGCATTTATTGCTCAAACAATGAATGCTGGATAGAACTGATGACCTGTGAAATGGTGGGAGGCTACAGCAACATATGTTGTAGCATCAGTTCATTCATGTGGATTCAGTGTAATGCTCTGATAGATTAGTAAACTCAAGTTTCTTTACTGGAATTTGTTTTTGTATATCTTTTAACTGCAGTTCATTGACTCTACAGAATAGAAGAGATGACTGTATAAGTGATTGTATTTACGTAGAAAATAATTGTTTTTCTCTTTGGTTGGTTTCCAAAAAAAAAATCTGCTTTTTTTTTTCTTCCAATACTCTGATGAAAGATTTGATGAATAAGAACTGATGAAAGCAGGTTGACAAACAACATATTTAAGGGAAAATTAATATCAGGATAGATTGGGTAGAAAGAGAAAATGAAGATAGAATTGAATAAATTGAGGGAAAGAAGGAGGAATGGACTAGGAGTAATAAAAAAAGGAGCAAGAGAGGAAGAAGGAAGGATAAAAAGGAGAAGAAGGAAGGAAGGAGAAAAAGGAGGAGAAGAGGAAGAAGAAAGAGAAAAAAAGCAAGAAGTGGAAAGAGAAAAAGGAATGAAGTGAGAAGAAAAAGGAAAAAGTAAAAAGAGGAGGGAAATAAGGAAGAAAAGAGGAAGAACTTGGTTGGTTGGATAATGTCAACCCTTCGGATATTTTATGCCAAAGAATTTTTTTTTGTTTTATTCATTCTTATTGGATATTCAGATTTTTTGTTAACACATTTTTTAAAACTTAAAAAAAATCTATTTACCCATAGATAGGACCCTAACAGGTACTACCACTCCGGGTCAGAGTGGACTTGAGAGAAATGGCCACAAAGGGATACTCCCCACTCTCCAGAGCCCTGAAATTGTAACCTCACCACTAGATGCAATTTAGCATCATACCAAGTACATGAAGACCCTCAGCCACCACCTTCCAGGTGATAAAAAGGGTTGGGGGTTTGCTATAAGAGCAATTGAGGAATATGGTTGGAACAATCATATAGGTGCTAGGGCTGGACATGATGAACCGATTGATTGGATGGGGTCTCTCTGATCGCCTATCTAGCCCAAAATAAGGGCCAAGGTGGACTGTTGCATGTCATGGACTGCTCAACCACCAGAATTCCATCTTTAAGCATCATGGGTTGCCACCCATTGCCAACAGGTGGCCTTATTATTGGGAGTGAGGTCTTAACCCTCTACAGAGGGGCAGTTGGTCTATTCTACAGCTCTAGCCAACAGGGTGATACCATTCCAGGTCAGAGTGGAAATGGGGAGTAATAGCAGTGAAGGGGTGACTACAAACTCCCCAAAGCTTCAGTGCCATACTCTTGGTTGTATGTGACACAAGATCCTTGTTGATTTATTTTATGCCAAAATCAGTTTAACAATTAGAGTCTCCAATTTTACACAGGACAAAATATATCTTCCTAATCATTTAAACAGGTAAACACTTCATTATATCACATTGATGGGACTAACAGGTACTATCATTCCAGGTCAGAGTGGACTTGGGCATAACTGCAGCCTCATCACCATATGCAGTTTAATGTCATATCCAGGAGACAGTAAAGAAGAGAGTGAAAGAGAGTAATGACTAAAATTGAGAGCTAATCACAAAAGATGGTTAACAAGTTAGTCCTAATTAAATTGTATTTAACAACATCCACTTGGTTGTATGTGACAGATGATCTATTTAATTAGGGGATCCATGCACACAAATATCCTTGGCCCCTGTAACCAGTGTCACAAGGTCCTTGCTTGTTTTGCTACATCCAACCTAAAGACAAGAACAATGAAGAAGGAAGAGAGTAAAAGGAATGAAGAAGGAAGATAAAAAACAAGAGGTAAATAAGGAAAAAAGAGAAGGGAAAGAAGAAAGGAGGAGAGAAATAAAGGAATAAAGGAGGAGGGAAAGATGTTACAATCCAATCTCAACCAGTCTAAGAGAAGGAATAATTTGAAATCAAACCTACAATATACATAAAAATTGACCTTGTGTCACATACTGCCTGTGGTGGAGGATTAGGGTACATATATGAGGTGTGCTTAGCATAACGGTTATTATCATAGGAAATGGAATTGGCAATCTAAGTTCAAATCCCAGATGAGGCAGTTTGTATTTTAATTTGTGCTTAACCTTTGGGAAAAATATGAATCTGTTCTCCCCTCTCTCCAGCCATGGTTAAATAGTAGGGCAGATTTGTTTTTTTAGTTTTGATTAGGCAATCTAAGAGAAGGAAAACTCTGAATTCAAGCCATATTTACTCCACTTAAAAATTGGCCTAGTTTGTGGCTGAAGGTTTGGGTAAATATACATACTCCAATTCAATTCTGAAAGCCTGGCAAGTTCAGATATGCAAAACAAATCTGAAATTTGCTAGTGTTCAATTCCCAGGCTTTGTGCCTGATTACGCAAAGCTAAGCTTAGCAAAAATCCAGAATAAAAGAAATGGTTTATGTTTGTTTTGTTTTATGGCATATCAACCTCAGTGGGTCATTTAATGCCGACAAAGTTTTGAAATAAATTGATTCTTAATGGATACTCAATTTTTTTACAAATATATTTTTCATTTAACCCATAGATGGAACCCTAACAGGTACTATCACTCCGGGTCAAAGTGGATCTGGGAGCAATGGTGATGAAGGAGTGCTCCACATTCCCCAGACCTCCAGAACTGAAACCTCACCATCAGATAGAGTTTAACATCATTCCCAGAACTTGAAGACACTCAGCCACTGCCTTGTAGCACATATATGATAAAAAAGGGTTGGGGATTGCCATAAGGGCAATAGTTTGGGACAATCATATAGGTGCTAGGGTTTGATGGACATGGTTGAGAAAGACTAAAGGAATGATATACTATTGAGAAATAACTAAATATAAAGGTGAAAAGAGATGGAGATAGGAAAACAGGCAGAGTAGGATGGGGGAAATGGTAAGATGAAGAAATAAGGAAGGGGTGATGAGAAAGAGAGAGAGATGAGATAAGAGATGTAGAGAGAGAAGAGGAAAAATAGAAAAATGAAAAGCAAGCAAAGAAGGTTGGAAAGAGATAAGACGAAAGAAAAAGTTGAAAAAAGAAGAGAAAGAAAGAGAGAAAATGGAAGGAAGAAATGAGTAGGAAGAATAAAAAAGGAGCAAGAGGAGAAGAAGGAAGGATGAAAAGGAGAAGTGAAGAGAGAAAGAGAGCAAGAAGGAGAAGAAAGAAGAGGAAGGAAGGAGAGAAAAAACAAGAGGGTAAGAAGGAAAAAGAAAAGGGAAAGATAGGAGGGAAAAGGGAAAGAAGGAATAATGGAGGAGGAAAAGGAGAATGAAAAGAGGGAAAGAGAAGAGAAAAGAGAGAAAACAGAACAAAAGATGAGGAGTAGTAGAAAGGAAGAAAAAGGAGAGAGAGGAAGTATGTATCTAGAAAAATAGCACTAAATGAGAATTGGTAGAGAAATTGATGAAATGAAAAGAAGAGATAAAAATAAACAAGGATTAAGAGTGGTATAAAGGAGGAAAGAGAGATAACAACAAAAAAAATCAATAGGAGAAAGAATGTGTGGTTGGTTGGATTATACGGCATGCCAACCCTTGTTAGGTTATTTTATGCTGTAGACATTTTCTTTTATTCATTCTTGATGGGTACTCAATCTTTTAAACACATTTATTTCTATTTAATCCATAGATGGGAGCCTAACAGGTATTACCACTCTGATAGAAAGAGTGTAAATCACTTAAAAGATGCAAGGCACAAATTAAGGTAGTTTGAAATATCAGGAGTTTATTGTTTTCTTCTAACTAGTGAATTGACCAGGTGTGATTTGGTTTTTTGTTTAATGGCATATGAACCTTCATAGGTTATTTAATTCTAAAGCCATCCTTATAAATGAACAGTAATGGGACTAATTAACCAGAGGTGGGTGAGGGGATTCATACCTTTCCCAAGGGTATTAGTCTGAAAGTGAATATAATATTGTCTGGTGTTTGAACTTGCTTACAATGATGTGGCAGTCCAACATGCTAGCCACTATGGGCTCTTCCTCACCAGGAGGTGTGAAGTGGTTGGTTATGCTCACAAGCCTCTAATATCTTTTAAAAGGCATGAAACCAATTCTTCTTGCACTCTCCCATTATAGGATATCTTCAAAAAAAAAAAAGTCTCACCATTGGCATGCTACAATGGCTGATAAAGAAGAGACTAACACTTTACTTATAGAAATCAAGAATGACCCATTCATGAATTTGGGTGATTTGGGTCATTCCATTCCTTGAGTTCTGATTGGCTACTTGACTGCTTGATTTGAATGACATTGTGGAGTCTTATATATATCCTGTCATTCTGCAGTAGACTTTGTGACATTCGGGTTTGTATTTCAGTTACAACCGTTTGTTGCCTTGTCTTCCCAGTTTGACGGTAATTGGAACTTTAATTATTCTTCAGTACAGCCTGCTATATCACTTTATCTGCTTAGGCAGCAAAAGCAAAAAGCTGTTACCTCTAAAGCCAACCTCGACAGGAACTAATAAAAATAGATAGAAAAATGATAGACTATCTTTGGCCCTGGTTTAAAAATTGCATACCGTAATTATTTGTGTATAACACAAAATCATATAAACACGGACCCTTACAATAGACTCCAAAATTCTGGAAAAAAATACTTGTGTATAATTCACACTGACTTTTTAGAATTTATAGAAGATAAATTTAGCATTTGTTCAACTTTTTATCAGTTCATATTGACTAAAAATAAGAACTGATGTAGTTGCATTGTGTTTGCATTGAGAGTAAACACAGAATATGTTAGCACAAAAATGCAACAAACTTGCTGTGAAAATAAGCTTACATTAGGAGAAACAAAATTATAAACAAACACACATTCCAGTGGATATTTTTCTGTAATGACGTAAAACACATTAGTTAGGACTATAGATATAACTTACTTCAGTCTTTAATATAATGAGGCTTGTACCCAGAAAAAAAAAAGTTAATTATATAATCTCATGTATAATTTGTACCCCTAACTTTTGTACTGAAAAATCTGAAAAAATAGTGTCATATATACAGATAATTATGGTTATTTCCCTCTAGTGCCAGAAACCAGTGTTTGGATTGAGGTTTAAAAAAACAAATTCATCAAAACTATTGCAAATGCTAATATTCTTATGCAAACAGGCCTTCCAGTTATTTCCTATAACTCCAACATAAACAAAGGGGAGCCACTCTTGACTGATAAATTATTTATTTATTTTCCCATTAACTAACTAAACTAACCCTGTCATCTTTTTTCCTAGTAGATCAATAAATAAATAAATAATTTATCAGTCAAGAGTGGTTCCCCTTTATTTATGTTGGAGTTATAGGAAATAACTGGCCTTCCATATTTGAAAGGCTAGGACAACAAACTATCTCAATTTTACTATTTTGGCCTTGTGCCATACTTGATAAATATCATAAAATAAATTGAAAGGAGAGAAAAAAAGAGAGAACTGACAGAGAAAAAGAGAAGGTAAAAAAGAAAATAATAGGGCCTATTTAGCTCACTTGGTAGAGCATCTGACTAGAAGCCATAAGGTTCCAGGTTCGATACCAGCCCTCGCCAACTCAGTGTATAAGTAGCACAGGGATCTGTGCGGTAAAGTGAGGAGCTGATGGTAGGTGTGGCACTTCACCTCAGACGCTAAAAACAATTTCCTTGGTTTAGCACTAGTGAAAAGAGGATAGACTCCCTTGCTGTCTGGCTAATACTGACTTTAGGCCACCCTGACGACTATATGTAAAAATTAGAGAGAATGTATATAAGAGAGGAGACAATAGTCATCTACTAAGCTTTGCTTAGTTGTGACAAAAGGTAGGATGTACAGGGCACCCAGTGAGACTCAAACCCATGATTAATGACGAGAGAAGATTGTAGAGGGTAAAACCAGAGGAAAAAAATAACTATGAAGACATAGATGGGTAGGCTGAAAACTTCATATGATCTTACATCTGTTGCTGATTATATTTTAATTTTTTATCTATTGGATCCAAGCTTGCAACACTGATGGAAGAAGTGTGCTGATTGCAAGGAGTATTATACTGAAAATAAATAAATAAATAATTTGTTTAAATTTCATGAGAGTATCTTGGTTAGCCTATGCACTTTTCAGCCAATCCTTATACACAGCCTGAATGGTGAGAGAAAGCAAATCAAGTAAAATGAACAAATGGATAGAGGAGAGAAAAACACATAATGAACTTTTAAAAGAGGAAATAGAAATATCATGGAACCAAGAATAAATGAGAGAGAGAGAGAGAGAGAGAGAGAGAGAGAGATGCATGTAAAAGGAAGAATGAGTGGGTGAATGAGAGACTGTTGCAGGTTAAGAATAAATAAGCAAAAAGTTATCTTATGTGTAAGAGAGTGATAAAAAGTGAAAGGAAGAAAGTGAGTAAGATGAATGAGTCAAAAGTAAAAAAGGAGAGAGGGAGGGGGGAGGGAAGGAGAGAGGGAGATAAACGAACAAAGGACAAAAGGCTTTTGTTAATGAAAAAACTAAAACAAAAAAGTAAAAGAAAGAAAAAAGGAAAGAAAAAGAATGAAAAAAGAAAATAGAGAAAAAAGAAAAAGAGGAGAAAAGAGAAAAAAGAGAAAAAAGAAAAAGAAAAGAAAAAGGAAAAAAAAAAAAAAAAAAAAAAAAAGAAAAAAAAAAAACAATGTTCTCTCATTCAGAGCAAGTGAAGCTGTGTGTGTTTGAACGAAAGAGAAAGATGAGATAGAAAAACAGAGTGAGAAAAAGGTAGAAATGGCACAAGGCCATAATAATAGGGAACCTAGTCAAGTTTGAACTCATTAGTAATGGCCAGTGGGATTAAACTGTTGACCAGACATCCAAGAAGGTTGAGGAGTGAGAGAGAAAATCATATTTACTAAACTTAGCTTACTTTGGCACAATAGCAGAAAAATGGGAATCCATTGAGAATTGAACTCACTAGTCATGGCCAGCTAACTTAGCTTGCTAACCATTGCATCATGTGAGGTTCCCAACAGAGTGAGGGGGAAAAGATGGAAGGTTTAAAAAAAATAATGTATTGAGAATTTACAGGCAGAAAGTCAGAAAATGGATGGAAAAATGAGGAGAGAATGAAAAATGAAAGTAGAAAAGCATATATATTTATATTGACAAAAAATAGAATTGCAATACCCTGAAGGACAATGCTGATTTGGATCTGACAGTATGTATGTACACCCCTTACAATGGAAACTGTGCAGGTATTGATCTGTATATATGTGATCATTTACTGTAATCCAGCTGTATTACCTGGATGTTTAATCTTGAGTAAATTGAAACACATATTCAGGGTATAGCAATTTTATTTTTCCATCAGCGTTTGTATAAAATGAGACCCAGTGAGAGAGAGCTGGAGGAGAGTCAAAGAGGGTAAGTAAGAAGAGAGTCAAAGAGGGTAAGTAAGAAGAGAGTCAAAGAGGGTAAGTAAGAAGAGAGTCAAAGAGAGTAAGAAAATAAAATTCATTAGAGTGAGCTATATAGAAAAGAAAGAGCAGAAAGAATGAAATTGTAGAAGGAGAGAAAGAGGGGTAGGTTGGGAGGTGGGTCTGGTTCTGAGATAAATTATTGAAGATGATGGAACCATAAGTAAATTAAAGATGATATGGTGGTGATGAGTATGTGTGTGTGTGTGTGTGTTGAAGAATTGTGATGAGAGGTAGCAGAATGAGAGAGAGAGAGAGAAAGGGTAGGTAAGTTGATAAGGTTAAAGCCCAAAATCCAAAGCGTGGCCGCATGTACCTTTAAGTAAAAACTGCAGCCGGTGCCATCCACCAGATCTACGGCCGTTGTTTCTCCCATAAGTGCAAAGAACCTCAATGGAGGCATCTGTACTTTTATGCTGAGCCAACTAAGTCACCATGACATTTGGGCAACAGTGTTTGACAAGTTCTACTATTTCTTCCCTCATTTCTTTTGCTCTGGCTTCACTCTTTATCAAGAAACACACACACACACACACATCATAACCAACACAAACCGCCCTGGCAATAAAAAAAATAAAAAAATATAAAAACTGTACATATGTAGAGTAGGGGAAAATTAATTTTTTTTTCTTCTTCTTAAAAAATATATTGTTGTTGTCGGTAATGTTAATAATAATAACAAGAGCAATACCTTCACAAGTTTCACAATTTAAAAACAAAACAAAATCTTATTTTTTATATATTTCTTCTGATGGACATTACAAAATGCATTGTTTTCATTCTTATCCTTTCATTTATTTTTTTTTTTTTACTCGAACATTCTATTTTCCTAAGTCGTTCTTATTCATAATGTATATATATTTTCTTTTTAACTTTGCTTTCTTATTTTCATCCTGATAAAACGCCTGAAGAAAACTAGATGGGAAACTACACAAGGATGCTGTGCGATGTTTAGAACAAACCTGGATGCAGCATCCAGCAAAACAGCAGTTATACGGCCACTAACCTTTCATCTCACAAACCAGACAAGCAAGACATGTTGAGCACTGCTGGAGGAGTTAGGATAAACTCATAAACAATGTTCTTTTACAAACTCCTTCACATCAGTGTTGACCAACCAGCAAAATCCTATACTCATCAGCTCTGAGCAGACACTGGGTACTGTCTAGAGAACTTACCAAGAGCAATAGCCAATAAGAAAGTAAGTAAAATTAGTGAAATGGCCTATTGTTGGCATCAGCTGGGCAGCGAGGGAGTCTATCCTCTTTTCACTAGCACTAGACCAGAGAGATTGTTTTGCATCTGAGGTGGAGCACCACACCTATGATCAGGTCCCTACTTTACCACACAGATTCAAGTGGTGCTACTCATGCACTGAGTTGGTGAGGGCCAGTATTGAACAGAGAAGCTTGTAGTTCCTAAGCATTCTATCAACTGAGCTATAGGAACCCTTTTTTAATTCCTTTTTACATTACCCATAAAAAAAGGAAAAAGTCTGGATATATTTTCTCTGCCCTACCATTATCATTATCTCTTTTTTTTATATTCTTATAAAATTTATTCAATGTATTTGGCTTAGTTTGTTTTTTCAACCCATTTGTTTTTTTTTATTCCTATTGAATTAGATTTATTGCACTATCATTTTCATTTCAATTCTTTGTTCCCTTTTATCTTATTTTTAAAGAGAAAGAGAGAAAATGACTATGGTGAACTTGTCTCTTTCTCTCTCGTATGCACAAATATTATTTTAATTTTCTTTTATTTTCAAATCTCCATTTTATTTCTTTTCTTTTAAAAGTTTCTTTCAATTTCTTAAAAAATTTTTTTTTCCTTTCATTATATTTTTCTTTTCTCGCTATTTTCTATAACTCTTTTCCCCTCTTTTCACCTACTCCTTTTTCCTCTTTCTCTCTTTTCTCCATCTCTTTTTCTCCACTTTCTCTTTCCCTCTTTTCTCTGACTTTTTTCCCCTCTTTCTCTCTCCCTCTTTTCTCCAGCTCTTTTTCCTCTTTTTCTCTTTTCTCCAGCTTTCTTTCTTTTTCCTCTCTCTTCTTCAACCCTTTCTCCCCCTCTTTCCCCAGCTCTTTCTTTTCCTCTCTTCTTCAACTTTCTCTCCCCTTTACCCCAGCTCTTTCTTTTTCCTCTCTCTTCTTCAACTCTTTCTCTCTCTTCTCTCTCTTTTCTCCAGCTCTTCTTTTCCTCTCTCTTCTTCAACTCCTTCTCTCTCTCTCTTTTTCCAGCTTTTTCTTTTTCCTCTTTTCTTCAACTCTTTCTCTCTCCCTCTTTTCCCCAGCTCTTTCTTTTTCCTCTCTTTTCTTCAACTCTCTTCTCTCTCTCTCTCTTTTCTCCAATTCTTTTTTTTTCTCTTCCTCTCTCCCTTTTTTTCCTCTTTCTCTCCTTTTTTCTCCAACTCTTTCGTTTTCCACTTTTTCTTCTCTTCTTTTACATTCCTTCTCCCAATTTCATTCATCTTTTTTTATTTCCTATTTCTTCTATTTCATTCCCCTAAAAACAAAAATATCAACTTAATTATCCTTCATTCATTATTTTAGCCACCATCCTTTCCTTGCCATCAATCTATTTTTTTTAAACATCCAATTAATAAAACCAATACCATATAAATTAATCATTCACATAATCATTCTCAATTTCTTACTTCTGTTTTGTACAGCATGTTTTTCTTCTGAATGTAAAAATATTACTTAACTCCATCATATTTATTTATAAAAAAAACATATTTCATAACATCTTGAAAATAAAACAACTGGTTGAGTTTCATACCAGTAGTAGTAATGGATAGTTTTTGTTTGAGACAAGTGACATCAAGTCTACATGCACTACTTCAAATTCCCTGTCGGTGGAGCTTAGAATACACTGACAGTATCCACTGCAGAAGGATAAGACCCCAGCCCCCCATTTTTTAAACCCCTAACAGGTACTACCACTTCAGGTTAGAGTGGATTTGGGACTAATGGCAATTAAGGGGTATTTTACACTATTCAAGGCTTCAGAACTGGAGTCCCACTACCAGATGCAGTTAAATGTCATACCCAGGACAGTCCTTTTTTATGGGGGTGGGGATTACTCATTTGCTGAAGATGCAGTCAGTATTTTAAGCCCTGCCAACAGGGCATGGAGTCAATTTTAGAAACATATATATTGAAATGTATGCCATGGTCATTTAATGACAGGTGACACTGTGTTAACAAATATGATTTTATTTTAAAACTCAAAATATGGATATAAAATCTTAAAAGAGGGAATAAAATCCTATTATGTTCAAGTGGGATGGCAGGAAATGCCCAATTCTCAAATTGCACCTTTTCAATCATCCTGTTTAACAATGGGTTGGTTTTTGTTTTATTCACATTACCCCACAATAATCAACTTCTAATTATGAATGCTGCCCATGTAATTATTCTTTTGATCATGTTGAGTCAAGTCCAGGCCTGCCAAAAGAAATTTATCAAACTCACCAATATCACAACTTCAAACATACCAAATCTTTCAAAAATCTATCAAACCCAGAGTATATGATTATATGTATTTACCTAACACCTCTGCACAAGCAGGATGCAACACAAGGTCGATTTTTTTTAGCAGTGTTTAACAGGTTTGAACTCCGAGTTTTCCTTCTCCTAGACTAGTTGTCATACCAAGGTTTAAGAGCCCAGTCTACTCTACTATTTACCTATTGCTGGAAGGAGAATAGTTGGATTCATACCTTTCCCAAAGGTATTAGCACTATGGGTAACAGAGTTCACTTCTTAAGATGATAACCTTTTGTTTAGATTTTGGTAAATCCTAATAGATATTAAGTTTTTTTTTTTTACATTTTTCATTTCATTTATCCTGAATTTAACAATCTGAAAGTCTTCTTCATTATTTAGACTTATTTTGCTGTACACATACTGGTAGAAATTTGATTAACAAAAATTAGAAGAATGACAAAAAAATTAATGGTAAAAGTAAAAGTAAATAAAAGCATTGTGTAAAAATGTATCAAATATTTTAGACTTGGTACCAAATGCTGAATTTACCAAATTTCTGGTCTAGTTTCTAAAATCTTGCTTATCTTTAAATATTCTTTTCAAACTGTTCTCCTTTATTTTAAATATTGCAAAAGTTTTGCAATATTTTGATACATACTAGTTTGTGGAGTATATATCAAACCATTTCAAGTCATAGAACGTATAGCTGGTTTAAATTATGAGTTTTCTTTCTCCTAGACTGGTTGCTAAACCAAGAATAAAGAGCCTAGTCTGCTCTACTATTTACCCATAGCTGAGAAAAGAACAGATGGGTTTCATGCCTTTTCCAAGGGCATTAGCACAATGTGAAATGCAAACAGCCTTGTCCAGGATTTTAACTCAGGTCACAGATATCATTTCCTATGATGCAAAGTGCAACAAGTATAATGATTTTTCAAGACTTTTGAGTGGGCAGTACTGAAAGCATGAAGGGAGAGGTCAATAGAGGGGATCTAACAGGAATTTCTTCTATAATACAATAATACCTCTTGGGAGTGGCTATCCAGTGGATGACTGAAAAGAAAGAATCATTGTAGCATCCAACAACCAATCCTGTTAAACAGTCTAATTAGCAGACTTTTGAGAATGAATGATGACACCTATATGCCAACAAAGTGGAGAGTGTTGTACACATTGTCAGTGCATGTCAAATACTCAGGCAAATGAAATACACTGTCATGACGCAATGTGTAAAAATCTGTACTCAAACATGTGCAAAGTGTTAGAATGCGAAAATCTTGTGGGACTTCACAGTACAATGACTGTGTCATCCATCATCATTGACCTGATCTAATCCTTGATACAAAAGACACGCAAAGAGCATCTCCTCATTGATGTACAATGCCTAAAAGTGCAGTAAAAAGATAAATTGTCATTGGCAGAAACACTCATGGGATACAAAAACACTGAACAATTCTAGTTGCTTTGCATGCCTGATGCTGCATAGACAGTGATCTGGGGTCAAATACAGAACAACCTCAACAAGATCTTTTCTCTGTCTCTGTAAATCTGTATTTGTGAGGAACTACAGGCGTCAAAATTGGTATACAGCTGCACAACCACCAATTTCAACACAGCTATGCTCCAGGTCCCATGAGCACTGACATATTGGGAATATAATTAATTAACTTCTTACTCTTAAATTCTATCAATTTAGTGCAACTTGTAGTGCAATGGTTATCATCATTGGAAATGGATATGGCAACCAGAATTCAGATCTTAGATGAGGCTAGTTCTATTATTTGGATTTTTCAGACTATTGTCCTCATCTTTATTGTTATATACACAACGTTTTTGCCGAATGTGCCCTTCAGTCTTCTTAAAGGGTTTCTTGTCAAACTCACGAAACTTTGAACTGAACCTGATTATAACATGAAGGTTCCCAAGTTTGGCAAGAAGGTTCCTGAGTTTGAAGACAAGATTCCCAATTTAACAAGAAAAACCTGAAAAAAAGCTGATGGCATGTCAGCTGACACATTGTATATATAACAATAAAGATGAGGACAATTGTCCAAAAAAATCAAATAATACAAATTATCAAGCCTCATCTGAAAAATTTAGACAAATCTATTTCCCAAATACCTTGGGAAAGGTATGAATCTATCTCCCCTTCTTCAACCATGGGTAAATAGTAAGGCAAACTGGGCTCTTTAATTTTGGTAGAGCAACCAGTCTAGGTATTAACAGTACTCAACAATAATCAAATAAAACAGGAATACTTCCTAGCTGCTGCCATGTCTATACTACTGGATGGTTGCACCATTTGGACTTTAATGAAATGCTTGAAAAAAAGCTAAATGGGAATTACACGAGAATGCTGCAGGCTGTTATGAATAAATCCTGGATGCAGCATCCTAAAAAATAGTAGCTGTATGGCCACTTACCTTCCATCTCACAAACCATTTAAGTAAAACAAACAAGACATGCTGGGCACAGCTGGTAAAATAAGGATGAACTCATAAATGATGTTCTCTCATGGACTCCTGCACATGGACATACCAGTGTTGACCAACGAGTAAAAATTTACATTCATCAGCTCCAGGAAGACACTGCATGCCATTTAGAGGACTTAAGACTGATGGCCAATAGATGGTGAAAGAGAGTCAAGGGTTTCCATGTGGTCAGTAGGTCTTGATGATAATTTATATACACACACAAGGTTGGTTTATTAAGTAATGAGACACTAAAAATGTTATTTGCTCAGGATATAACTTTATGCCTATAAGCCTGTGTTAACTTGTTAAATATTTCTGTCAAATTGTCCTAAACCTTAATATAGAATTGGATCTGTGTTTCATTTTCATTGTAAACTAGTAATAATCAAAGATTTTTTACTTGATCATGATATTTGAGAAGTAAACACAAACTGAATGTTTTTACATAATTTCAAGGTTGATATTAATACCTTTCTTTTTTGGCCACATGCATCACCATGTTTTAAACAGAATACTAAAAATAAGTTATATCTATGGTCCAAACTAATGTATAACAAACACTTCTTTCTATACTGCAACAGAAATAGCCACTGGAATTTTGGTTTGATAATAATTTGTTTTTTCTATTAACTTATTTTTGTCGAAGGTTTGTGTGAATATGTCCTTGCCTTTGCTCTAAATACTGTGTAAATCTTATGTTTTAAAACATTATATAAACTATATAAATTCTTATTTTTAGTCAATACAAACCAGATCAAAAATTGAACTAATGTTTAATTCAGTATAAATTTAGCTGTTATAAATTCAATAAGTCAATGTGTGTTTTGCATGAGAGATGTTTAACCTATAATTTTCTAGCCAAGAGTTGGTGTCTAATGTTTAATCGGGATATTTAAAGCCAAATATTATATATATATATATATATATATATATATATATATATATATATATATGATTTTTTTAACTTCATGTGTATTAATAAATCTGTAGAAAGGATGTTAATTAACTTCATTTGTATTAATAAATCAGAAGAAATAACTTCAGTGTATTAATAAACTGCCTTCTAGCACCTTTAAGACAAAAAGTGTTGGGTGTTTGTCATAAGAACAATTTGATGGACTTAAACATATAGCTGGCTAAGGCTCAACATGATCAGCTAACTGATCAGATCGGGCGTCTCTGACCTGTCTAGCCTAAGTAAGGGCTAAAGCAGACAGAAAGTTAGGAATGCATATTATACACAACTAATTATGGTATATATAAAGATGAAGCAACTGTTTGTCAAAGATGACTTCACTCAGAGATAACATTGTACAAAAAAGTCTGCAGGATGGCCTATAGTCAGTATCAGCTGAAGGGCAAGGGAATTTATCCCCTTTTTGCTAGCACTAGACCAGGGAGATTGTTTTGCTGAGGTGGAGTGCCACACTTACCATCAGCTTTCAGATGCTTTATCACACAGATCAGATTACTTAAGCTGTATTACTCATGTGTGTCATGCATGAGAGATGTTTAACCTAGAATTTTGTAGCCAAGAGTTGGTGTATAATGTTTAATGGTTAGGCTATTCAATGCCATATATCATTTTTATATTTATGATTTTTTAAAACTCCATGTGTATTAATGAATTTGTTGAAATAATTTTAATTAACATCATTGGTATTAATAAATCAGAAGAAATAACTTCAGTGTATTAATAAACTGTTGGCATGAACTGGTATTGAACCTGAAACCTTTTGATTCCAAGGTGGATGCTCTACTGACTGAGCTAAACTGAATATTTAAAAATAAAAATAATTAATCTGGTGAAGCTCAAAGGAAATAAATAGTGAAGAGAGAATGATTAAAATCTTAATTAATTTTTCTTTATTGTGAAAATTATTTATACAGGTTGATTTGAGCTAATTTAAATTGTTCATCTTGAAAGCCGATTTATGCCAGGCAACACAGGATCACCTTGCTTGAACAGATGAATTCATATTAACATTCATGAGTGAAAATGCCAACATATGAAACTGTTCAATTAAGAAGCTAATTTATTTAGAGAAAGTCAGGGAAACAGTTCAGTTTCATTTCTATTTTCCCAAAGGGATTAAATAAATAAAAATCCGGAGAAGATATTCTAAAACAATAAATAAGTAATTGGGGAAAAAAACAAAAAACAAAAACAAGTTTAATCTTGGAATCAAATTTCAAATTAACCACTTTTGCAAATATTCCCATGTGGTTACTAAAGCCGTGATCATTTTGACTGGTTGTTGTGTAGAAAGAGTGAAATAACTGTTGGCCCTGGATCAATGTCTTGGGAGTGTCAAAGTACGTGTTGGGCACTTTTCCCACGTTCAAATTCAAAGTTTCTTTTTACTAAATAACAATCAGTATGCAATTTATTTCATTAAAAAATCAATAAAGGTTGAATAGACATTGACACATTTGATCATCCTACTTTCACACTTACTTGTTATTTTTTAATTAATAGTTCTGGTTTACAAGGTAACCCAGCATTGCCCAGAAAATAGAAACATTTATACTGGCTATTTTATCAGTTTCATGAAAGGTTCTCAGTATATATACAGGATTAAAAAAAAAAATGTTTATATAATGTCAGATGTACAGGGTATTTCAGAAAAATTGATATATCATAATCTAATAAAAAAGTAAAGTCATTGGGGTGGCTTAAAGTCGGTATCAGCCAACAGCAAGGGAGTCAATCCCCTTTTCACAAGCGCTATACCAAAGAGCTTGTTTGTTGCATCTTAGGTGGAGTGCCATGCCTACCATCAGCTCCTTACTTTATCACACAAATCTCTGTGCTACTCATACGCTGAGTTGTCGAGGGCTGGTATCGAACCAGGAATCTTATGGTTCCCAGATGGATGCTGTACCGACTGAGCTAAACATAATCTAATAACATGACAAATTCTTATCAAAATGATCTCAAATTTTAACAGCATGTGTAGAAACTACTCAAAATTATATGCTTAATGTTTAATTGCCTTTTCTTTTCCAATGAATGGCATTTCTATACCTGAAAAGAAAAAAACCCAAAAACATTAAGCTTATTATTCATTTGTTTCCACATGCGCTCTAAAATTTGAGATGACTTGAAAGAGAATTGGTCAAGTTATTAGATTATGAAAGTGTATTAATTTTTCTGAAACAACCTCTGTGTGTGTGTGTGTGTGTGTGTGCATATATATATATATATATATATATATATATATATATATGATGCCGTTGTGGAGTCTACGTATGCTTCTTAGTTGTAATATCTAATGAGTGTGTGTGTGTGTATATATATATATATATATATATATATATATATATATATTTATGGTAAAAAGTTTTTTGGTTGTTTTTGAAACATGAAAGATATGAGTGAAATAAATAAATGATTGAGTAAATCCGACAAAATGTGGTTGAAAATTGATGAAAAATGCAGATAAAACAATACAAAAACTGAATTCAAGCTTCACAAAAGACCGAGGTGAAATATCATTTGAATTTAGTATATATAATATATATATATATATATATATATATATATATATATATATGAATGGACTAATATATGACAAAATCTTTTATTCATATAAACCACTGGTTATCAATGTTTGTTTTTTTCCACATATGGAGCCTTTTGATTCCTATTTTACTCTGATGGACCCCATCATATAGACATTTCATGTTTTAAAAATCCTATTGTATTTTTAGAATTGAATATAATTAGAAATTGTATAAAAAAAAGATATTTTGTGTATTGCAGAAATATAACTAATGTATTGCACATAAATTTTAACAATTAAATTCTATGGAAAATTAATGTTTATTAGTAAAATGAGACAAATATACAAGGAATTCAATGCAAGCCTTGTGGTTGATACTGCAATATTCAGTTTCAACATTGTCAATTACTTATTCATTCTTGATGGATATTCAATTTTTATTTTCAAACTCAATTTACTTTAAACACATATTTTTCAATTTACCCATAGATGGGACCCTAACAGGTACTACCACTCTGTGTCAGGGTAGACCTGAGAAAAATGGTGATGAAGGGGTACTCCACCTTCCCAGAGCTCTCAAATAGATGCAGTTTAACATCATATCGAGGACATATAACCCAGAATGTTAGGATCAATAAATAATAATACAAAATAGTAAAATTTATATTTAACTGAAAGTGCAGTTGATCACAGTCCAGTAATCAGATGATACAAGAAGTGTCCTCGATGATTGGGCTAGGTTAGGTAGACCTGAGTTAGTGCTCCAAGTCAAAATGGTAAATCTGGCAAGTGGCACTAGGAGAGAGTTAGGCAATCCCTGCATCTTGTCACCTTCACAATCTCGGCAAAAGCATCTGCCTCACATTACCAAAATATTGCAAAACTTTTGACTTGACCTAGCATCTTGAGTTTCTTTTAATTCAAAATAATATTAGAATTAAAAGATATTTACTAAAAAAAAAAAATTTTTTTTGTAAAACTGAGCAAAAATAAGATAAAAGATTATATAAGTTCAAAGGTAAATATTATATTTCGAAAAGGTCAAATGTCAAATAATAATAAATAATAATAATAATAATAATAATGATAAAAAACATTATAAATGGATAATTTAAATATAATGAGAAAAAGAGCAAGCCGAATCACCTTCTTCCCTCCACTCCCCACTTTTGTTTGGCCTCTCTAATCAAAAGTATAAGAATGGATGATTCATTTTGTGATTAGATAATTTTTAGCTGCAAAGGTCACTTTCACGTGCACTCAGTCAAAAGATAATTTGGAACAGTGCCAAAACTTGTTCTTGAGGAAGCACTTTCCAGTTCCTTCAAGGTAGATAAGTCCAGAATAAACAGAAATTATGCAAATCAGAATTAGTCAATAACACAAATTATAAACTAAATGATTAAAATGCTTCCACATTAAGGAGCAATGAAAGGATTTATAATCTATATTGAGAGGTAATTATGATTATGCATGTGTGTGTGTGTATGTGTATATATATATATATATATATATATATAAAGAGAGAGAGAGAGAGAGAGAGAGAGAGAGACACACAGAAGTAAATAATGATGATACTTCCTATCTCCTTTTCTCTGTGTGTGTGTGTGTGTGTGTGTGTGTGTGTATAAATATATAAAAATCATACATGATACAGGCATATATACATTAATGTATATATATGAAAACTCATTGTTCATATATATATATATATATATATATATATATATATATATATATATATAAATTGTTAATAATGGAATTCTTGTGTTTTTAAGTTTTCTAACAATTTTTTAATGTTATCTTGAAAGGTATTAATGAGTTGTCCAAAAGAATGTTCATTAGTAAATCAATAACTTTCAGTTCTTTTCTGAACCATTATCAAGGCTGTTTATTATTTGTTATTATTAGTCTAAACTATTCTTTTTTCTTTTTTCTAAGGTAATGCTGAATAACACAAGCAGTTTAGTTTTAAATATATCTAATAAGCTAGGCAAACATGATTTAGAATTTAAAAAATGTTCTATCTATTTAAATCATTTTAGAATATTTCATAATTCTATTAATAGTAGGTTTTCTAAATTTTATGTATAAAGCTTCAAGGATTTAAAATTTTTTCATATCATTATCAGCATGGAGTGTTTTTGTATTATTAACTAAAATATTTCTATATGCTGTTATAGGGCAGTTATGTTTTTTTTAAATGTTTGCATATGAAGCAAGAATCTGATAAATGTAAAGTAAGTCAGATAAAATAATTTTGTTGATAATATATTATCATCTCAATATATATATATATATATATATATATATATATAATATCATACTTGAAGGCACTTACAACGCATGTATCGCATAAAATTCGATACTTTTTCTTATAGAAATGGACAAGTGTAATCCCAGTAAAGGATGGCTCGATGTGTAGAATACCGTACAGACTGTTTCGACTTTATTAAGTCTCATAGCGATTTCTCCGACAGAAATCGAAACCGGGACTTCAGCAGACGCAGTGAAACACTAGTGAAACACTTTTATCGCCTCGGCCACAGTACACAGCTGACCATCCTAGCGAAATTAAGCTTGTCAAGCGATACTACGCGCCTCTACCATAAATAGGTAAGGGGCGCTATTGAGAGAATAATAACAACAACAGACCGAATGCCCTTCGGCGAAGTGAATAAGATTTTTGGATATATATATATATATATATATATATATATATATATATTGAGATGATAATATTAAGATTGAAAAGGAAAATAAAAACTTCACAAAAATTTGGATTCTGTTGTATTCAACACAATATGTTTGAATATATAAGTTAAGACATTGTTGAAGATCGGTCTGATAATCACATAGGTAAGAAACTGACAGTAATTATGTCCTGGTGACTATGTCTATGCTAGCCTATCTTAGACATATATGCTCTATTACTGATATTGGGCACTATATAAGTATTGGTAAGTCCTCTAGACGGCATTCGGTGCCCATATGGAGCTGATGAATGAAAATTTTTTTCTGGTTGGCTAACACTGGTGTGTCCATGTTTAGAAGTACATAGGAGAATGAGTTCATCTTACTTTTTCAGCAGTGCCCAACATGCCTTGCTCATCTTTTTTTAATGGTTTGTGAGGTAGAAGATAAGTGGCTATATGTTTTGTAAAGTGCTTCTTCAAGGCTATGTTCAAACTGCACACATCATCCTTTCTTCTTCTCCACATCTTTTGTTAGAGCCCAACTAGTGCAATCATACAATATTACTGGCTCAACTACATTTGGAAAATTTCTCATTTCATTTTTTCAGAAAGATCAGATTTCCAAAGAGTTGTTAACCTGTCAATAACAGTCCATGTTTTACCCATGTATATGTTGACATTGCTTTCAGTAGATGAGATATTACTACCAAGATATATGAACTGGTCTACTAATTTCAGAGGCTTGTAATTTAATGAGGAGATGGCACGTCTTGATTAAAAGACATGAAATCTGCTTCCCTTACATAGTGAGTTTAATGTTACTTGTGCCAAACTAAGCTTTGTTAGGTAGTTATCCAATAATATTTCAAGCAGATACCAATTTTTCCATTTTTCAATCCATAAACTTAAAGTCACAAACCTTATAATAAAGATGTGGTGCATTGTGTAATGGTTATTATCATAGAAATGCACTAGACTCTAGTTCAAATCCTGGAATGGCTGATTGCATTTTACTTAGTTCTAATACCCTTGGGAAAGGTATGCATTTTACTATTCTCCTCCGACTCTGAGCTAATAGTAGGGCACACAGGGCTCTTTTGTTGGGAATTTATTAAACTGATTCCCCATAAGAATAAGACATACCTTTTTATTTCAGGTAAATGCAGATATTCATCTTGATATATCTAAGGCAAAAACATGAGAATAGTTTTAATACATGCAGTGTACTTCTTATTAACAGAGACAATAACAAAAAAGCTAGGGTGAGATAACTAACCCCTATACTAAAAAGCGTAAATCTGACCCTGACAATTACTACTATCAGTGAATTCAAACTATCTATCAAGTATTAACTAGAGTGATAATTTAACATTGGTTGGGCAACCAGTCTCAGAGAAGGAAAATTCTGAATTCAAACCTGCTAAACTCTAGAAATTGATCTTGTATCACATTCTGCTCCTGTGGAGGATTAGGTAAATACATATAGTGTAGAAAGTATGGATATTGAACCTGACAACATAACTGCAAATCTCAATCTAGCAGGTGTAAAAAAAACATAAGATATATCTATGAAACCAGACTATCTACATATGACGTGTCGATCCTACCCATACGGAGGGGTTGGTAATATATATAATAAACGATGTTATGGTTGAAACTTAGGTGATATTATGATCTAAGGCTGAGAATATAAAATGCCTCCATAGGAAACCAGTGTATGGAGTTCTGCCACTTTGCAGTCAATCTAGTAGATTAAAAATCTTTAATATCTTTATGGTTTTAATAACAATTATCTATGACATTTTCAGAACGACTTACTGATAATGCTATATAATTACATATATGTATTTTTGCATCAAGAAATGTTAAATCTTAAAAGTTACTTCATATTGTTGAAATACAGGCAGTATTAAAAACCTATTATTTATATTATTACTGTTCTGACAAGGTTATTTAGTATTACCTGGGAAAAAATAGATTTGAGATCATTTAGCTTGGTTGGTTAATTTTATTTTCTATCTTTCCAATTTGACAGAAAGAAATATCAAATAGAAAAATTAAAAAATGTAATAAAAGACTTGAAGAAGCTGAGAGACTTATTCTATCAACATCAAAGAAAAGTGCCCCACCTCAAAACAACTTTTTTCCCTTTTTGTTTTATCAAAAGTCTAAGTGCAAAATCAGTTAAAAAAACAACATTTTTGACTAGTTCATCTTTCATCTTATTTTTGTTGCATTTTTTTATCATAATCCTCAGATTGTTTTATACTTTATAACTTAAGTTCCAACATTTATAGGAAAATAATTTAAAAAGAAGTATCAATGATTTTAACATACATTTTGTATTTCTGTGAACCCATTTGATATATATACCTTACCAATATAACCAGATTCAACAAATTCATTTATGTAGTTACATTGTTTCTTTGAATTTTTTCCATGCCATATTGTTTGTTTACACATTTTAGCAGCAGTATCTATATATTAATACCTGTGTTCCTTAATTGTACAACCATTATCATTTTGCAATGCCCTCTGGTTAAAAATAAGAGCCTCCAAATTGGCCAAGATGAAATGCAAAAATGTAAATCCTGATCATCTGGCATTGCTTATCCACTGTAATCTTCTTTCTTATGAAAGAAAAGCTAAATAATGGACCATTTTATTTTTATTATAAAAAAGAAAGAGAAGAAAAAGGACAAGTTACACAGAAAAAATATTATCAGAACAAAAAAAAAAAAGAAGAGTAGTGGAAAGATAGAGAGGGGGAAGTGTGCGCGGAAGTGATAATGCTAATCTGTTTCAATTGAACATAATGACAAGATGAAAAGGAAATATACTTTTTACATATTGAACTATCAGCAATAGCTCTTAAGTAAACATATCAAACATTGTAATGATTAGATTATCATACTGTGGCATATCCACAGGTTCTGCTAGTTATAGATAATAGTCTTAACTTGTCTGAATGACTTGGATGAAACATTTTTGTTATTAATTTCAGACAAGTTTTTTTCAGCATATTGTTGCTTTTTATCCCAATACTCGGAACAAGAAGGAATTAATTTAGAATTATTCAATTTTGGATTTTAGCTTTAAATGTTTTCAATATTCATAACACTGACAAATAAAACTAGAAGAAATACAAACACACATAAAAATAAGCTGCTACTATAGACAGATTATTGATTGTATGGAAATTTGATCTCACTGATAAGATAAAGCTGTAACTGTGTCAGTGCTACTGTATGGCTGCACCACTTAGACTGTAAAAAAATGCTTTGAGAAAAAAAAAACAAAACAACATTTTCCTGTGGACACTAGTGTAGGATGACCAGCAAAATCATATACTGATCAACTCAGTGTAGATACTGAATGCCGTGCAGAGGACTTGCAGATAGAGACAATTGGGGAGAGAGTAAGAGTCATGGGAATCCAAGCTGTCAACGCAACATCATGATGATACACCACAATAAATTAAGAAATAAATAAAACAAGTAATTTAGCAATAATTTCAAAATGTAAAATTAATATTAGAATTTAGGAAATTAGAATTTAGAATTTTTCACTTATAACAACATACAATGGAATTTTTATCAACCTATTTTTATAAAAAAAAGAAAAAAATGTTCCATAGACATTTTTTGTTATATACCTGTTTCCTATTGAAGTGCTTTTATGTTCTCTACACTTACCCCACTTACACACACACACACACATATATATATATATATATATATATATATATATATATATATATATGTGTGTGTGTGTGTGTGTGTGTGTACAAATATACCTAAGTTAGAATCTTTTTTGTTCAAGAAGTAACCATCTCTATATAAACAAAACCATCTTATTCGACTGATTAAACATCAATCATAGAGCAAAGATTACAAAAATTTTTCAACATTTTGTGTGTTCAATTTTCCCTCTATTGAGGCCTTGTGCCAGATTAAGCTAAGCTTATAAATCAAAGTAAACACAAAAACAAAACGTTTCCTTAAGAAAAGATAAACAAAATACACAATTATCAGCTTATAAAGACAGATTGCTCTACACATTGTAAGATGGGCAGTCTGCCTAAGTCAGGCAACCAAGGTTGCCCACAATGACCACCCACCTGGCTGTATTCATTTTATGTCAACCAGTGTACTAATACACAAAAGCTAATCAATACCAATCAATATCAATCAGACGTGTAATAACCTTGGCTATCAGGAAACATATTTACTAAGGTTACACTATGAGGCCAAATGGCAAGGAACAGAAGCAGAAAGATTGTGTTGCACCAATTTTTAAATGGAACACAGAATACCCTGCTTAGAATTTCAAAATTTTAGATTTTTATCTGAGCTCTAACAGTTATATTTAGCATAAATGGGAATTACACAACTATCTGGACCACACTGTAGGCAAAATACAAGTAGAAAGATTGTGTTTTATCATTCCTTTAATTAGGAACAATCTGACTTTTTAAAAAATACCACTTGTGTGTGTGTGTGTATATACATATAGAGATGCTGATAGGTATGCGTCCTGCATCCCTGACACACAAAAATCTAAAAGGACACTGTAAAATCATATCCATACATTCCAGTGTTTTTATTTTTCTTCCCTCATCATTTCAGCTAATTGTAAATACATTTCAATAGTTTCTTAGAAATGAATTACACAGGATAGGTTACAAGGTAGGAGTTAAACGGCTTTAGTTATTTCCACAGATCATAAATAAAAAAATGTACAAACTATTAAGAAACTTTAGTTGGGACCCATAAATTTTCCGGGGACTCATTCAAAGCAAATATGTGCATCGCAGGATATACTAAATTAAAAAGCTATCAGCATTGTATATATATATATATATATATATATATATATATATCTTTAGAAGTTATGGAAAAACTCAATAGAACAAAACAAAGAAAAAACAAAGAAAAACAAACAAGTCACAATTTTGACTGCTGGAAAAAGAAAAAGAAGGAAAGTCAGTCAGTACAAACACACACACACACACACATATATATATATATATATATATATAAGAAATACAAAAATATGATCCATGTTAGATTTTCCAAAAAAACAAATCCATTCATATGGATTTCCTTTTCTTGTAATTATTGCAGTATCACCTGTACTTGTCTTATTCAGACCAAATCGCTCATTGCAGGCATTGTATATATAATTGTTTCTGATCAGCTAATGTCTGATCAACCATTCCAATACTTCAAAAGTATCTGAATCATCTAATGAGCTGGACAAGTTAGATAAAGTCCACTCTTCATCTTTTATTGTCGCATCACTCAAAACTTGCTCAACAATTCTCAACATCAGATTTTCATGCAAGCCATGGTTGGTTGGTTGGATTTTATGGCATGTCAATCCTTTTGGGTTATTTTATGCTGAAGACATTGGTTTATTCATTCTTGATGGTTACTGAAAATTTTTTTAAAACAATTTTTTAAATACATTTTTTGTTAATTCATTTTCTTCTTTTTAACCCATGGGATGCACAAGCCATGATAATAGAGAACTTTACTTATTCTAAAAATATGGTGTCTCATGTGATGTAATAGATAGAAAGCTAGACAAGCAGGTCTGTTGTAGTGAGTTCGATTCTCACTGGGTGCCCTAACTTTGTGGCTTCGTGTTAAGCTAACCTTAGTAATTGAGTCTTTTTAAAATTTAAAAAATATGAATCATGAGGTGGGAAATGAAATGTAAAATGTTATTATTTTAAAAAATATGGAAAGTAAATCTATTGATTGTACTTCTTATTTTCCTCATTTTAAAAACATTTAAAATCCTGGATGAAGATGTTTGCATTTCCCATTGGAAAAGGGGGGAGTCCTCATGGCATAGTGGTTAACGTACTGTACTACGACTTTGTAGTAAGTAAGTTCAAACTCTAATCACACTTTAACATTCAGTTTTGGACTAATACCCTTGAAAAAGATATGAACCACCTCATCCTCCCCCAGCAAGGGATTAAATAGCACCACTACTGTTCTTCTACAAGGATAGCTTTGGCATTAAATAACTCATAAGGTTGATATGACATTAAACAAAGTTACCAAACCTGGGAAAAATATGAATCTAAATATTCTCCCTCCATTTATGGTTAAATAGTAGGGCAGACTGGGATTTTGATTTTGGCATGGCAACCAGCATAGGTAAAGGAAAACTTTGAATTCAAACCTGTTGAACTTCATTTAAAAGTTGACCTTGTGTCACACCCGGCTTGTGAAGAGGGGTTAGATAAATACACATTTATTGAAAGAGAAGAGATTTAGATTCAGGAGAATGCAACAAAGCAGCTGATGGTAATCCTGAAGAGGACTTTGCAGATTGTTTTTATAAAAATGAAAGTGACACATGATCCCAAGGGGAGAATTTTGAAGAGGAGTAAGATGTCATTGCCCTAGGCAGGCTATTTTTTTTTCATTAATATTATTAAGAACAAAGAAGAAAATCTAACAGAAAGACCTGAAGGTTATTAGTATGAGAGCATGATATGTCAAGTAATTATAAGCCTTACTATTTTTTCAATATAACATCAAAGAAACTGAACTAACATATCTGCCAGAAAAAAAGAATATCTAACGGCTTTGACTTTGAATATACCCATCTCTAACCATCATGATTTAATGGTTAGCAAGCTAATCTTGCAGATCCACTACTATTGAATAGCGAGTCAATTCAGAATTATTTTACTGGTCAGGCTATTAGAGACAAAAACCTACACTTGCTAATTATAATTGGTTGCAAGACTGACTTTGGCATTAAAGAGTTGACATGCTGTATACCAACCAACTAACCAACCATTTTTTAGCATAGTCATCTCCATGATACCCAATCCATCTTAAATGACTATTCAAGTCAAATGACATGGATTTACAATTTCTTTGTTTGTTATAACCCAAAATGTTAGGAATGACAAAAAATAATATAAAACAGTTAAATATATTTTTTTAATACAAACAATATTTTTTTTTTTTAAATTTTCATGACAAAGGTACAGGAGGATTGATATGGCTTAGACATTAACAGTGCGTGTTCATGCAACTGCCTTGTGTTTTTCCTTGTTGATCATGCTTGTTACTGATGCTGCTTTTGTACTATTCTTTTACTTTTGTTTGTTAGGGAAGAGTTATCTCCCCCAAATTTTTTATTGGTCAGACTATTATGGACAAAAACCTACACTTGCTAATTATTATTATTAAATAGAATAATTGCTTGCCAGACTGACTTTGGCAAAAATAAACCAACAAGAGTTGACATGCTAACCAACTTTTATTAAAATTTGTGTTATCCAATTATTTTGCAAATTCCATGGTGAATCTTTGAAATTCAAGAGTCAAGTACTGAATAATTCATATATGATAATAGGAAAGCATACTTAATGATAGTCAATCAGGAAGGAAGGAAAAGTGAAAAAGAAAATATAATTAAAGGAAAGAAGGAAAATCAAAGAAATAAAGATTAGGAAATACATTCAAATACAATGAAAGAGAGAAAGAAAGAAAAATCAGACAAAGAAAGAAAAAAGAAAGGACTAAAAGTATGATCAGATAAAGAATTGATGAAAGAAAAGAGAAAAATGTATCCAAAGCATGCTGAAATAAATAATATTTTCCTGACCTCCCACCAGGCTGGATTGATACAAGGACTTTTTAATGTGAGGAGCCATGCACAAGCTGAAGTTCATACAGTTGCTAGTGCAAAAATTGTGGGATCCCCTTTTGGGCACCTCAGGCACTGGGCAATAAACTCAGCCCTGCCCATTTTACATTAAGGGCCAGCCAGCCTGGATCAAGCCCCTGGATGCAAGAAAGGAGTATTCAATAAAGAAAGAATGAGAAATAAAATCACCAAACAAAGGAAAGAAAAAAATGTATGTGATAGAAAGTTTGAAAAAAGAAATAAGAAAAAAAAAAAAGATCACACTTTCTGCACAACTTGGAATTGTTATGTGGGGACTGGTGAACTTTTGTAACAAAGACAGCATAAGAATGATCTAAATTTTGCACATGAATTAAAGAAAAACTAACACTCAGGCCTACACCTTAACTATAACATTGTAAAATAACAGTGAATGTGTGAACTAACCAAAACAAAATGGTACTATTTTCACCTCAGATTCAAGTATCTGTTATAATTGGTTTACACAAGAGGATAATAGAAATCTTTGTATGCTAAATGATAACTTAATTATTTAGTTATTTTGTAAAAAATAAAAAATAAAAAGATACATATTCGTTTGATGTGTGTTCAGAAATAGTTCCACACATTTATAACATCTGAATATAAACCACAAAAGATTAAGAACAAATCTCACATTTAACACAATTTCATAAAATGAAAAAATGTGGAGATACTTAAAAATAAACACCTACAAATATAAGAAATATGGATTTTGTTTTTTGTTTAATGACATATCATACCTAGTGGTTTATTTAATGCCAAAGCCATCCTTGTAGGAGAACAGTAGATATATGAATTAACCCATAGCTGGAGGAATGGGGGTTCATACCTTTCCTAAGGGTATTAGTCTGAAAGGTCAATGTAATAGCATGACTGAAGTTCAAACTCATTTATTTACTACCCCCTTTTGCATACGTAGAATGTGACATGGTTAATTTCTTAAATGGAGTTTAAGAGGTTTGAATTCAGTTTTCCTTCTTCTAGATGGGTTGCCATACCAAAGTTAAAGAGTCCAGTTTGTTCTATTTATCTAAAGTAAAATAGTTGGATTCATACTTTTCCCAAAAGTATTAACATTAATGTAAACAACCTTGTCCAAAATTTGAACTTGGGTCATTGATGATAACCTTTACCTGATGTGCCTCCAAATAAGAAATATAGAGAATTTTAGAACAGTTCAGTCTTTAACTAACATTTTAAGCTACCCTTTTGATCTTATGTTTTTGATTTCATAGTCAAAATGTTTCAATTGATCAGTTGGTTGTTGGTTGGTTTTATGGCATATAAGCACTTGTGTTATTACATTGCCAGAAATTATATGGTTTTAACTATTCCTATTTAATCATAATAATCATTTGTAAACAATTTATTTTAAGTAATTATTTTTTAAGACAATTTGTGCAAACTTATATGGTTTCAAACATTTCTATCTAATACTAATAATTTATGAGCTATTATATTGTTTCAAGTAACCATTCCCATTTAATAATTATGATGATTTGCTAACAATTATATATCTTAAATTACTATTCTTATCCAATTGCAATATCCATGTTTTAAGAGCCAGTGCTTAATAAAGTTCAAAAACATTTAAAACATTATCTCAAACAGTTCTATTTGACCTCCAGATGAGACCCTAATAAACTGGGCTGAAGGGGTGACTCCAAATTCCCCAGAGCTCCAGAATTGAAGCTTCACAACAAGATGTAATTAATAGGGTAATATCCAAGACACTTCAATAATTTACATCATACAAATGTCCTTGTTTTTTTAAAGTACTATATTTCTATTTTGATATATAAAAAGCATACATATATTTGAATTTTCTGTATAATTCATCCCTGATTTACTATGAAAAGTCTGAAAATATCCTTTTTTCAATTTGGGCAACAATTAACCCTAACTCTCTGTCAATCATAGAGGATGAACTTCCAGCTAGGAAGAGTTCATTTAGTGATATTATACACCAGAACATGGAAGCTTTACAGAGTGTCAGACTAAACTATATTGCAGCAGAGTCAAGTGAAAAGTCCTGCAGTTGTGCTTGCAAAAGAAAGACACACTATATTGGTATGCCATGGAGGAGCTTATATCATTTTCATCCATTAATGAAAGAAAAGGATAATAGTAATATGTAACTGCCTGAAAAGACCTCAGAATATAATACTGGAGATAAAAAAAAAGATGTGAATGAGGAGGATGATACTCATAAATATTCTAAACCAGATGAAACTGATTCTCAGAAAAAAAAGTACTAAATGAAGGGAACTGCAATGTGGATTATAAGTTATCTCCCTTGAGCCATTTCCAGGTATTTAAGGATTGGTCTATTCAGGAGATAACTCTTCTGTCACAAAAGGAAAGGAGTAGTGTTGACAATAGATGTGAGACACGACTAAAGTTGAACAGGTGGATAATATTGTCTTATTAAGATATTTTCAGAAGCCAGTGTAAACTCTGGACTTTGTTATAATTTTATCTACTTAATATCAAAAAGTAGGGCAAAGAGGAGGAGTTGGGGGTTTTTTTGTCAGAAAAAAAGTATCCATCAGTATATGTAGTGGATGATTATTCACAAAAAATAAATTAACATTGCAAAGTATTGTTACATAATCATTAGAACCTAATGATTATGACAATAGTGTAGAAATCATATTAGTGCAACTGATGGCCCTGAGGGTGAGTGACGGCACTTGACCTCGATCTCACCTTGCGTTCTGGGGATAAACCGTGAGAAACGGAACCCCGATAGAATCCCCTTCCGGTTTAAGGGTAAGCAACTCAGTAAGTTAGAGTTAGAAGTTAGAAGCCAAGCTAGCAAGATGTAGGGATCCGCACGCATTGTCTGGTCTGGGGGTTTATGAATAAAGTAACATCAAAAGTAAATCGAAGTCTTGTGTTTATTACCAAAAACTAACAATAGCATAGGGCTTCTGATAACGAGAAACCCCAACGGAAACCAGACCCGAAATCCCCATACATGAAAGACCAGACCTTAGAAGATATACCAGACGAAGATAGAAGATAGACGATAGAAGAAGCAAAGCTGGCCAGAAGAATAGACGGCCAGAATAAGAAGTAAGAGAAGTATATAACATATATCTATTTAGTGCTGGTAAAGAAGGCTATGCAACAGTATTCCAGGTAAGCAAGAACCAATGCACATACAGGTTCACTGCTTATAAAAAGATCTGCTTTTTTTTTGTCAATACTGAAGGCAGAATAATAAAAAAAAATTCACTAAATAACATACCAAACTCCAAGAGGTTATTTTAAATGTAAATCCACATACCTGAAAAAGATAAGAAAAGAAATATAGTCATACAGCAAACTATTTCTAAGAAAATTTAAGAATACGTGTGTCAGAGTAAGAAAATTAATACATTGGGAATTGTGCAAATGACTTTGGTTCAACCATATAGATAAATAGTATAAACACATAGAAAAGGTTTAAAGCACTTTTAGCCCAGAGATTTACAAAATCTTAATCCAGTACTGACTGCACTCATTCACCTGTTGATAGATGCTACAAATAACTTACATAAAAAACATCATTAATGTATTTAATGATTAATCTAACTAACCAGCTTTGATCTTCATTTATTAATTGTTAAGGCAGCAATAAAAAAAAAAAATCACATGATGGCTTCAATAGAAATTAACTTCATCCAACTAAATCACAAAAAGAAACGGTCCAGATCATCCAAGATGAAATGTAAAAATGTAAATCTTGATTATCTGGTGTTGCTTATTCAAATAAGAACACATATTTCTTATGAGTGTCATCACCTCAGCTAAATAATGGACTATTCTGTTTTTATCGTAAAGAAAGGGAAGAAAAAGGACATGCTACACAGAAAAATATAATATGAGAGAGAGAGGAGAGAGGAGAGAGGAGAGAGAGAGGAGAGAGGAGAGGAGAGAGAGAGAGAGGAGAGAGAGAGGGAGGAGGAGAGAGAGAGGAGAGAGAGAGAGAGAGGAAGAGAGAGAGAGGAGGGAGAGGAGGGAGAAGAGAGAGGAGGGAGAGGAAGGAGAGAAGAGAGGAGGGAGAGGAAGGGAGAAGAGAAGGAGGGAGAGGAAGGAGAGAGAGAGAGGGGAAGGAAGGAGAGAGAGAGGGGAGGAAGAGAGAGAGAGAGGAGGAGAGGGGAGGAAGGAGAGAGAGGGTAGAGGAAGGAGAGGAAGGAGAGAGAGGAGAAAAAGGACATGCTAAACAGAAAATATAATGAGAGAGAGAGAGAGAGAGAGAGAGAGAGAGAGAGAGAGAGAGAGTAGGCGGAAAGATAGAGAGAGAAAGAGAGAGAGTAGCGGAATGATAGAAAGAGCAAGATAGAGAGTAGCGGAAAGATAGAGAGAGAGAGAGAGAAGAGAAAGGAGAGAGAGAGAGAAGAGGAAGGAGAGAGAGAGAAGAGGAAGGAGAGAGAGAGAAGAGGAAGGAGAGAGAGAGAGTGGAGAGGATGGAGAGAGTGGAGAGGATGGAGAGAGAGAGTGGAGAGATGGAGAGAGAGTGGAGAGATGGAGAGAAAGTGGAGAGGATGGAGAGAGAGTGGAGAGGATGGAGAGAGGGAGAGAAGAGGAAGGAGAGAGGAGAGAGAAGAGAGAAGAGGAAGAGAGGAAGGAGAGAAGAGAGAAGAGGAAGGAGAGGAGAGAGAGAGAGAGAGAAGAAGGAGAGAGAGAGAGAGAAGAGAAAAGAGAGAGAGAGAGAGAGAATGGAGAGAGGTGGAGAGGATGGAGGAGAGAGAGAGAGGGAAGGAGAGAGAAGGAGAGGAAAGGAGAGAGAGAGAGGAAGAGAGAGATGAAGAGAGGAGAGATAGGAGAGAGAGAGATAGGAGAGAGAGGAGAGAGAGAAGAGAAAGGAGAGAGAGAGAGGAGAGGAAGGAAGAGAGGAGAGGAAGCAGAGAGAGAGAGAGGAGAGAGAGGAAGGAGAAGCGAGAGAGAGGAGAGGAAGGAGAGCGAGGAGAGAGAGGAGAGCGAGAGAGAGAGGAGAGGAAGGAGAGAGAGAAGAGGAAGTAGAGAGAGGAGAGAGAGGAGAGAGAGAGAGGAACGAGAGAGAGGAGAGGAACGAGAGAGAGGAGAGGAACGAGAGAAGAGGTGGAAGGATAGAGAGAGAGAGAGAGAGAGAGAGAAGAGGAAGGAGAGAGAGTAGTGGGAGAGGAGAGGAAGGAGAGAGAGTAGTGGAAAAAAGAGAGAGTAACAGAGAGTAGCAGAGAGAGAAGAGAGAGAGAGAGTAGCAGAAAGAGAGAGAGTGTAGTGGAAAGAGAGAGGGAGAGTAGTGGAAAGAGAGAGAGGGAGAGAGGGAAAGAGAGAGAGAGAGAGAAGAGGAGAGAGAGGGGAGAGTAGTGGAAAGAGAGAGAGAGGGAGAGTAGTGGAAAGAGAGAGAGAGGGGGAGAGTAGTGGAGAAGAGAGAGAGAGAGAGAGACAGAGGGGGAGAGTAGTGGAAAGAAGAGAAAGAGAGTGAGAGTAGTGGGAAGAAAAGAGAAAGAGAGTGAGAGTAGTGGAAAGAAGAGAAAAGAGAGTGAGAGTAGTGGAAAGAAAGAGAAAAGAGAGTGAGAGTAGTGGAAAGAAAGAGAGAGAGAGTAGTGGAGAGAGAGAGAGAGAGACAGTAGTGGAAGAGAGAGAGAAAGAGTGAGAGTAGCGGAAAGAGAGAGAGATTAATGGAAAAAGAGAGAGAGATTAAGAAAAAGAAGAGAGATTAATGGAAAAAGAGAGAGAGATTAGTGGAAAAAGAGAGAGAGATTAGTGGAAAAGAGAGAGAGATTAGTGGAAAGGAAAAAGAGAGAGAGAGAGAGATTTGTGGAGAGAGATTGTGTGGAAAGAGAGAGAGTGAAGAGAGTAATGGAAAGAGAGATAGCAGAGAGAGTAAGTGGAAAAGAGAGAGAGAGAGAGTAGTAAAAAGAGAGAAAGAGAGAGAAAGAGAGAGAGAGTGTAGTGGAGGAGAGAGAGTAGTGGAAAGAGAGAGAGTAGTTGGGAAAGGGAAAGAGAGAGAGTAGTGAAGAGAGAGAGAGAGAGAGAGTAGTGGAAAGAGAGAGAGAGTAGTGGAAAGAGGGTAGGGGGTGAGCATGCAGAAGCCAATAACACAAACCTGTTTCAATTGAACATGAATGAAAATAGATAAGAAAGAAAAAAAATTGAGAGACTTAAATTTAGATTATTATTCTTATAACATATTGAACTTATTCGCAATAACTTTTAAGTAAAATATCAAACATCGTAATAATTAAATCATTATACTGTGGTATTGCACATGTCCCCGCTAGTTATATATATAATATCAATCTATCCTATCAGTTATTCATGACGGATTATAAATTCCAAATATGCTTTTGATTTTTGAAAAATTACTTAAATATGAAAACGAACTAAAAAGGCTGGTGAATAATAAAAAACCTAAAGGATATACTAGAACAAGATGGTGGAAGGAGAAACCTGAAGAGAAAAGAAACTGAAATTTTTTTAATTGCAGCACAAATAAAAACACACAAAGACAAAAGTCAATCAGTAAACGAATTATACATAAGAATAGTATATGTACATAATGGAGAGAGAGGAGAGAGAGAGAGAGAGAGAGAGAGGAGAGAGAGATGAAAGAGTTATACACGGAAGAATGAATGCAGCAAACTGGCACAAAAGAAATACAAGACTAGGCATGACTAAAAGTAAAAAGTAGAAGTTGTCGAGGTAGCGTAAAAGTCAGTATCAGCCAGACTGCAAGAGAGTCTATGCCCTTTTTCATTAGTGCTAGACCAAGGAGATTGTTTTGCATTTGAGGTAGAGGGCAGCCACATCTACCATCAGCTCCTCACTTTACACTACAGATCGCCTGTGCTACTCATGTGCTGAGTCAGCAGGGCTAGTATCAAACCCCAGAAACCTTGTGTTTCTAGACAGAAGCTCTACTCACTGGTGCATGCTGACAAATATATGCACATACCAGAATCTGTCTTAGAAAATGAGAATGCCTTAAAATTTTCTGGGACTTTTGGGATAACAAATAGATCACTCAATCCTAGCCAGAAGACCAAGTATTAATGAACAAGAAAAGAACTTGTCATCTAGTGAATTTTGCTGTTCCGGCAGACCATAAGAATAAAATAAAAGAGAGAGTAGAGAGAGAGTAGCGGAAAGATAGAGAGAGAAAGAGAGAGAGTAGCGGAATGATAGAAAGAGCAAGATAGAGAGTAGCGGAAAGATAGAGAGAGAAGAGAAGAGAAAGGAGAGAGAGAGAGAAGAGGAAGAGAGAGAGAGAAGGGAAGGAGAGAAGAGAGAAGAGGAAGGAGAGAGAGAGAGTGGAGAGGAAGGAGAGAGAGAGTGGAGAGGATGGAAGAGAGGTGGAGAGGATGGAGAGAGAGTGGAGAGGATAGAGACAGAGAGAAGAGGAAGGAGAGAGAGGAAGAGGAAGGAGAGAGAGAGAAAGAGGAAGGAGAGAGAAGAGAGAGGAGAAGAGGAAAGAGAGAGAGAGAGAGAAAAGGAAAGAAGAGGAAGTGGAGAGGATGAGAGAGAGTGGAGAGGATGGAGAGAGAGTGGAGAGGATGGAGAAGAGGAGAGCAGTAGGAAGAGAGAGAGAGGAGAGGAAGGAGAGAGAGAGGAGAGAGAGATAGAAGAGAGAGGAGAGATAGGAGAGAGAGGAAGAGATAGGGGAGAAGAGAGGAGAGAGAGAAGAGAAAGGGAGAGAGAGAGGAGAAAGGAGAGAGAGAGAGGAAGAGGAAGGGAGAGGAGGAGGAAGCAGAGAGAGAGAAGAGAGAGAGGAAGGAGAGCGAGAGAGAGGAGAGGAAAAGGAAGAGTGCGGAGAGAGAGAGGAGAGCGAGAGAGAGAGGAGAGGAAGGAGAGAGAGAGAAGAGGAAGTAGAGAGAGGAGAGAGAGGAGAGAGAGAGAGGAACGAGAGAGGAGGAAGGAACGAGAGAGGGAGAGAAGCGAGAGAGAGTGGAGGAGAGAGAGAGGAGAGAGAGAGAAGAAGGAGGAGAGAGAGAGTGGGAGAGGAGAGGAAGGAGAGAGAGTAGTGGAAAAAGAGAGAGTAGCAGAGAGAGAGAGAAGAGAGAGAGTAGCAGAAAGAGAGAGAGTGTAGTGGAAAGAGAGAGGGAGAGTAGTGAAAGAGAGAGAGGAGAGTAGTGGAAAGAGAGAGAGAGAGAGGGAAGAGTAGTGGGAAGAGAGAGAGAGAGGAGAGTAGTGGAAGAGAGAGAGAGGGAGAGTAGTGGAAAGAGAGAGAGAGAGGGAGAGTAGTGGAAGAGAGAGAGAGAGAGAGACGAGGGGGAGAAGTAGTGGAAAGAAAGAGAAAGAGAGTGAGAGTAGTGGAAAGAAAGAGAAAGAGAGTGAGAGTAGTGGAAAAAGAGAAAGAGAGTGAGAGTAGTAGTGAGAAGTGGAAAGAAAGAGAAAGAGAGTGAGAGTAGTGGAAAGAAAGAGAAAAGAGAGTGAGAGTAGTGGAAAGAAAGAGAGAGAGAGTAGTGGAGAGAGAGAGAGAGAGAGACAGTAGTGGAAAGAGAGGAGAAAGGGTTAGAGTAGCGGAAAGAGAGAGAGATTAATGGAAAAAGAAGAGAGATTAATGGAAAAAGAGAGAGAGATTAGTGGAAAAAGAGAGAGAGAGATTAGTGAAAAAGAGAGAGAGATTGTGGAAAAGAGAAGAGAGAGAGATTTGTGTGGAAAGAGAAAGAGAGATTAGTGTGGAAAGAGAAGAGAGTGAGAGAGAGTAATGGAAAGAGAGATAGAAGAGTAGTGGAAAGAGAGAGTAGAGGAGAGTAGTGGAAGAGAGAGAGAGAGTAGTGGAAAGAAAGAGAGAGAGAGAGTAGTGGAAAGAGAGAGAGAGAGAGTAGCAGAGAAAGAGAGAGAAAGAGAGAGAGAGTGTAGTGAGAGAAGAGAGAGAGTAGTGAGAGAGAGTAGTGGAAAGAGAGAGAGAGTAGTGGAAGAAGAGAGAGAGTAGTGGAAAGGGAGAGAGAGAGTAGTGGAAAGAGAGAGAGAGTAGTGGAAAGAGGGAGGGGGTGAGCATGCAGAAGCAATAACACAAACCTGTTTCAATTGAACATGATGAAAATAGATAAGAAAGAAAAAATTGAGAGACTTAAATTTAGATTATTATTCTTTTTACATATTGAACTATTTCGCAATAACTTTTAAGTAAACATATCAAACATCGTAATAATTAAATCATTATACTGTGGTATATGCACATGTCCCGCTAGTATATATAATAATATCAATCTATCCTATCAGTTATTCATGACGGATTATAAATTCCCAAATATGCTTTTGATTTTTGAAATACTTAAAATATGAAAACGAACTAAAAAGGCTGGTGAATAAAAATAAAAACTAAGGATATACTAGACAAGATGGTGGAAGGAGAAACCTGAAGAGAGAAACTGAATTTCTTTTAATTGCAGCACAAAATAAACACACAAGAACAAAGTCAATCAGAAACGAATTATACATAAGAATAGTATATGTACATAATGGAGAGAGAGAGAGAGAGAGAGAGAGAGAGAGAGAGTTAATCACGGAAGAAATGAATGCAGCAAACTGGCACAAAAGAAATACAAGACTAGGCATGACTAAAAGTAAAAAGTAGAGTTGTCGAGGTAGCGTAAAGTCAGTATCAGCCAGACTGCAAGAGAGTCTATCCCTTTTTCATTAGTGCTAGACAAGGAGATTGTTTTGCATTTGAGGTAGAGCACCACATCTACCATCAGCTCCTCACTTTACACTACAGATCCCTGTGCTACTCATGTGCTGAGTCAGCAAGGGCTAGTATCAAACCCAGAACCTTGTGGTTTCTAGACAGAAGCTCTACTCACTGGTGCATGCTGACAAATATATGCACATACCAGAATCTGTCTTAGAAAATGAGATGCCTTAAATTTTCTGGGACTTTGGGATACAAATAGATCACTCAATCCTAGCCAGAAGACCAAGTATTAATGAACAAGAAAAGAACTTGTCATCTAGTGAATTTTGCTGTTCCGGCAGACCATAGAATAAAAATAAAAGAATTGAAAAAGATTGACAAATCCCTAGATCTTGCCAGAGATCTGAAAAAGCTGTGGAACATAAAAATGACAGTGATACCAGTTGTAGTTAGTGTGGTTCACTAAGACCCGGAAAAGAGACGGGGTAACTGGAGAACAGAGGAAGAATTGAGACCATTCAGACCACAGCACTATTAAAATCAGCTAGAATACTAGTTTTGGTGACTTGCTATCACTTAGACTTCAGTTAAAATTGGTGTGAAAAACTCACAAAGAGTAAAATAATAAAAACAATTTCCGAGAACTGATCATAGTTGAATATAATTTTTGTATAGTTTTTTTCTCATTTACACAGATATAACAAATATTCCTATGTAATACAAATAATTTGTACACAGTTATATGGTTCCAAGTAATTATTTCTATGTAATAAGTCATTTATTTGCAGCAGTTATATGGTTTCAAGTAACTAATAATAATCCTTAGTAAACAATTATAGCTTCAAATTACTATTCTTAATAGAATATAACAGAATTACTAATTAATCTTAATAGAATTATAAACACACATGTGCAGAATGCAGTGTGAAACTAAAAGATATGTTATGGCAAAAGTGTGGATAATCTTTTACTCTTCTTCATAAAAAATATTCCAGTGTAGGGAGATAATAAATGTCTTCCCTTGGATTTTGTTTAGTTTTTATAGTTTCAAATAACTATTCTTAATGCAAATAATCTACATTTTAAATGACATCAAGTATTCCTACCAAAATATAGATAGAGTTTTTTAGTGTCAAATTCAGCACGTTTTTTAAGGGATCTTTCCTCTCTGCAAGGGGTGCTGTTGGTGTGTTTTAAGCCTCACCTATAGGGTGGCTAAATAAGCAAACAGAACACGTTCATGTGGCCTGGCATTGGACAGTTGAATATTGAATATGAATACATTTCAAACAGATCTATTTCTCAGAGCCTAACAGACCTAGGGGTAATGGAAAAGTAGGGTATTCCACATTCCCCAGAAACTGGAACTTCAGCATCAAATGTAGTTCAGTGTCATACCTAGGTCAACCCCCCTTTTTTTTTGGTGGTGGAGGATTTGCAAGGGATACAGTCAACAAGACAATAGTCATTTGGTATTTGGTATGTACAACTTCAAAAATACACCCACTTTTATCAAATTTTACCAAGATGCTTTTTTTTGCAATATGGCTATACTTGAACATTAACCAATTTACATTGTTTGAATATTTGTTATGTTTTTTCTTCATATTGAAGATTTAAACTGCAACCGATTGATCCATTTTTACGTGCCACTTGGTTCAATATCAGAATCAAAGTCAGGTACACTCCCCCTCCACCAAATAGAAAGCTGCAAATCAGCAACTCTGAGACAAAAAACCAATTTTGGCATCACTCCATTTCCTTAATGGTTAAAGCTGTATCTTGTGAGTGGGTGAGAGAGTGAGAGTAAGTCTGCATTTACAGGCAACATATCAGGTGTGTTTTAACACAGCAAAGGTTTGGAACACTTTCAGCAAAACTTTGTGCTCCTCAACACATCTTTGGAAAGCTTATTACAGTGAATCTCTTTCTTTTCCTTTTTTTTTTTGTAATATAACTGATATGCTATTTCCTTTCTTCATATCTTTTCTCTACAGGTAATCCACTAGAATATAGTAAAAAAGAAATCAAAAAAAAAAAATTGCTTAAAGTAGAGCCATATGCAAACTCACTGGTTTCCATTTTTCATATGATGGATTGATTTTAATGGCAGGTCAACCAGTCTAAGATTATTTGATGCCTAGAGGTTAGGAAATTGCATTTATTTGTAGATTTATATTTACATTTTTGTGGAATTATTGAGAATTTTTTGCACACAGTGATATGATATCAAGTATACCTAATACAACTGCTCCAATATAATACTAGTAATTATTTGAATTAAGGTAGCGTGGACCTAGAGTCAATACCTAGTTACAGACAGTTTCTCACCTATGCTATCTTCAAACCAAAACCAGGTGTTGACTCCATGTCCATGCTACTTTAAATATAAATGCTCTATGATATTGAGCACTATCTGCTTATATAGCACCCATATTATCTACAAAATAATACTAGTAATTATAGAGTTTCCAGTAATTTTTCTATTAAAATAATCATGAGTCTTGCACACATTATAATCCTTACTAAGCTTCAAGTAACTAATTTTAATACAAAAATTTGATGGTTATATGGCATCAAGTATTCCTATTGAATATGAAACATTTTTGGTCAGATAATTATGGGAGAGTACTTTTATCTGTCCACTGCCATGACATGTCAGTAACAAGATCATGGCCAAGATAACTGGTGATAGAATGCAACAAGATTTGATTTAAATCTTTCAAAACAGAATTTTAATATGATTTCCTGATATCATTTTTTTTATTTGATATAGATCACATTCCACTGCACATAAAGGTGATGCTTCAAAGGTGAATATCCACAAAAGCTTAAAGATATAAAAAGACATTAAATGATTTACACATATGAGGGAGATTCACTCACTAATCTCATGATGATAACTTGCCACTTCATACTATCTCTCAAGCTTGCTGAATTTTCTCATCAGTGGTAAAGGTGACCGGTGATTTGCTCCCTCGTCATGAGTCACACGTGTCCGGACACTTTTAAACCTCTATCCACTCATACACACTTCTACTTCTGGTAGTGCACTGTGCTCGTGCTAAAAGACTCTGATGATTTTCAGCCCCTGACACTACTTCTGACCAGAGAAATCGGGTCACTTGCTTGATGCATGCTGCTAGTGAAAAGTAAGCAAAATGGCTCAATCAGGCTCTAACTTCGATCATGTGACCACAAAGTACCAATTATAGGCACACATGCTCAAAATGCAGTGTGACACAAATACAGATATGTTATGGTGAAAGTGCAGATAATTTTTGACTTTCCTTCATCAAATGAATATTCCAGTATTGGGAGATAATATATGTTTTCCCTTGGATTTTGGTTTGGTTTCTTTGTTTAATGGCATATCAACCATCATGGGTTATTCAATGCCAAAGCTATCCTTGTCAAAGTACAGTAGTAGTACTATTTAACTCATAGCTGGAGGGGATGAGAAGGTTTATACGTTTCTCAAGGGTATCAGTCCGAAAGTGAACGTAATAATGTGACAAGTTCAAAATCGCTAACTATGATGTCACAGTCCAGCACATTAGCCACTACACTCACCCCTTGGATTTTGGGTGTATGCTTAAGTGTGGCTTATAGATATTACTTTTTGATTGAGAGATTATTTCGCAATGGATAACCTTGTCATATTTATTAATTTTGATAATCAGGAGTTACTCGCTGACTGTGAGTATATTAAGTTAAGTTCGGAAATATTGGAAATATTCAAATAGGGACATATATAATCTACATTTTAATTTTCTTAATGTTTTGACTCAGATTTCTATTATTAGATGAATAAAGTAATAACTAATATACTTTCATATTCATGTGCGAGTAAATATGTCAAAATTTAATAAAAATCAGTTCTATTGATCCAATTAAATTTAAAATCTCTAAGTTTTATGATGGTAAGGATTTTCATCATCCTATTTCAAGGCTTGGCCATTTATAAATTATAAAGATAAAAGTTCTGAAAACAGTCTGTGTATACTATTCTTCTTCTTCTTCTTATTATTATTATTATTGTGCACAAGAACCCCAGAATGCTTTGTCATGTGAGAATCAGAGAATCTCTCATCTCCATTTCGTCTCCATTCTTTGAACAATAAAGACCTTTCCCTTCATCCCGATTCTTCAAATGAAGTAGACATGCCTTTTCTTATCTTTATTAATGGCATATCAACCGTCATGGGTTATTTAATGCCAAAGCAATCCTTGTAGAAATACAGTAGTGGTACTATTTAACCCATAGCTAGGAGGAATGTGGGTGTTCATAACTTTCCCAAGGGTATTGATCTGAAAGTTAACATAATAGTGTGACTGGAGTTTGAACTCACTCACTACAATGGAATGAGGAAGGATTGAGTTGTTGAATGTGTCAAGTTAGAAGTTTACCACCTAGTTTTTAATTACAAAATGTAAGACAAAAATGTTCTTATCATTCATTTTAATAAGAGCATGTAGAATTTTGTATTAGGCAATCAGTATTCAGCTATATTGGAAGTTGAATCTGCTTTGACCATCAGAGTGTTGGTAGGTGGCTTATATACAAGCTTGGGTTGTTCCACTATCTACTTTGGCTAAGCTTATTCCCTGGATTCTGATTGGCTGCTGGTTTTCAGTGTAGACACTTTGTGCCAACTCCCAGAACATAGCCATGTGTTGGGTATTTATGGATCAGAGTCTGTAATTGGTTACAGCCTTTCAATCCCTTGTCTGGCAACTGGACACTAGTAGCAGACTTCCTGTGAAGGTGAGCATGATATGTTGATTCTACATAGTGGACAAGGGGAATATGAAATATTCAAGAGTGACTTTAAAATACAAAATAGTTTTGGACCATAATGAGAGCAGGTGTCCATAAACTTTTTTCTACAGTTGATAATTGTGTGGACTATTTTAGGTCTGATATTTGTTGAATAATGGTTATCATTGTAGGAAATGAACTCAGCAACCCAAGCTAAATCCTGGATGAGACTGTTTGCATTTCACAAACGCTACGACCCTCGGGAAAGGTATGAATCCAAATATTGTCCCTCCAGCTATGGGTCAACATTAGAGCAGACTGGACTCTTTAATCTTGGTATGTCAACCAGTCTAAGAGAAGAAAAACTGAATTCAAACTTGTTAAACTTTGCTTAAGAAATTGACCTTGTGTCACATCCTGCTCATGTGGAGGAGTTGGTAAATATGTAAGGAAGGAGATATTGAAAATAAATATCTGTTGTCCAAAATAAATGTTTTTTTTTTCATTATTCTGCTAGAGACTGAATGATATACCTACATATATCCTTAAAATGAATCCTTAGCTATTCTTGTCTCTCTATTTCAATTCTGTTCCCAGTGACATTTATTATTGTATTCTTTGCACCTATCTACTTCTTTGAGTGCATAGAATACTTCCTACACTTTCCTGATAAAGTATTGATTCTGTACAAATTTCATATTAGTCACTTCTTGCATTTGGTGTAATCATCCAACTTGCATGGTTCCTAGAATAGATACATTGGGTTGATTCACCAAATTGTCTTGCTGCTGGTTTGCTAAAGTACTTGGCTTATTGGGCTACTAAAGAAAAGATCCATGGTTATGGTTTGGTTTCTTTGTTTAATGGCATATCAACCTCTGTGGATTATTTAATGCTGAAACCATCCTTGAAACTGTGTCCTCAGTCATTACCTTACTTTACAGCTTTATTATTCATAATTTGATATTGCTCTACATTTTTGTGTATTGGGTACTGTGAAGATTTTACTATTTAGAGGTACATTTAGCTTTTCATTTCAACCCTTATATATATATATATATATATATATATATATATATATATATATATATATATATATATATATGGAGAAATGTAGATAAACATGGGATGTTACAATGGATGGAGGTTTATTACTAGTGATAATGTTAACGCTATAACATTTCAGTCTTTCGAACCTTCTTCAGGACATGCACCAATAATAAACTTCCATCCATTGTAACATCCCGTGTTTGTCTATATTTTTCCACATACTGTCAGACCGATTTCCTCATTTTACTCCTATGTATATATATATATATATATGTGTGTGTGGTGTGTGTGTGTGTGTGTGTGTGATGATATGAAGTGTTCCTTGATAGGATTCAACCAAAATTGAGAACTCAAACATACATATAAAGATTTGTTTATATATTTTTACATATACAGAGTATTATAAATAAATGGATACCTTGGTACAGTATATAAATATATTTGAAGTAGGTATAGACAACAACATGATACAGTACTAAATACTCAATTAAATGCACATGCATTACCATGTAGACATCAATTCAAATCAAGTGTCTTGGCAAAGGACTGTGCAGAAAAACATGTTTTAATCATTAAAGCACTCATTTGACATCGTTTGTGTATTCAACATCACACTCGCCTTTTGATTAAGGCAGTCAGTGTTGGTTAATGTTTGCCAATGATTCTGCATCTCATAATCATAAAACTTTGCTTTGCCTTTAGATTACACTCTTGAGTAAATATTCTCTTGTTTGAGAGTCATGACATCATTTTACATGAAATGCATTCACATCAATCCTAGAATAATATTTGCTTGGGGCAATGTTCAAATTATATCAATCTGCAAAGAAAATAGATTTGTTTTGCCTCCTAGAAAAAAAAAAGAAAGGAATTTGATTTATCTTATGAATTTTTTCTTCTTAATATCTAAAATAATATTTTTGGTAGTCCTCATAATTTGATAGATTTATATTTAAAAAACATTCATAGGGTTGATTTAGCTCAGTTGGTAGAGCATTTACCTAGGAATCACAAGGCTCCGAGTTTGATACTGGTCCTCACTAACTCAGTGCATGAGTAGCACAGCTTGGGTAATCTGATCTGTGTGGTAAAGTGGGGAATTGACTATAAGTATGGCGCTGCACTTCAGCAAAAACTATCTCCCTGGTCTAGCACTATGAAAAGGGGATAGACTACCTGTCTCCTGATACAGACTATAGGCCACTCTGCTAACTTTACTACTACTAGCATAAAAACTGTTTCAAGACTGCATAAAACAAATGGAAAAAACATTTATCACTTTTCATTAAGTTCCTTTTTTTAACTTTAAGTTATAATCACTTTAAAAAAAATTAAAAATTAAATAGTTCTATTGATATACTGCAAGCTAGGGATATTTGTTTTCATACAGTTGTATGGTTTCACATATTCTAATCAAACACTAACAATATGCAAGCAGTTATATGGTTTCAAGTAATTGATAAAAATAATCCTTAGTAAAAAATTATAGTTTCAAGTAATTATTCTTGATACAAATAATTTGTATACAGTTAAAAGGTTTCAAGTATTCCTATCTAGCATTAATAATTCTATTTAATAATAATCATATGTTCAACAAATTATTATTAAATGGTTTATATAGGCTTTCATATATTCCTATCCAATATAAATAATTTTCAAACAAATCTTTGACCCATAGATAGGACCTTATTAAATACTACTACTCCAGGTCAGAATGGACCTGGGAGGAATGGCAATGAAGGGTACTCTACACACTCCAGAACTGGAGTCTCACCATTGGATGCAGGTTATTATCATACCTAAGACACCCCTTTTGGTTAGGGAATCTTACAACACTGCAGGGGATGTATTTAATGTATTCTAATCCCTGCAAACAGGGTGTTTACTTCTAATAATCACTGAATTAATTATACAATCATACTAAATCTCATTGGCTCTTATCAATTGAGCATCTCTTGATTATTTCTATTATTAATAATATATATGATATATTAATGTAATTACGCATAAGGGTATGTATACATATATGTATATGGAGATATACCTATGGAGAGAGAAAGAGGGAGAGTGAAGCTAACAATGTACTACTTGCTCATCATAACCAAGACTGAGAGGTGGGACACAAGAACAGCTTGATACATATAAAAATGAATTGATATTTATTGTATATTCTTTCACAGGTGCATTGTGTTGATAAGTAGCTAATATGCTACTTTGAAACCAATGGTAACAATCGCACCTTAAATGTATTGTACTCTATAACAAATAAATACAGCTGTAATTGAGCACTTTATTTTCAATTCTCCAATACTAAATAACTATTAATATATATTAATATCATTATTAATATACTCTTCTTGTGTTGAAAGGTTTTCAGTCCAAGTAGTGAATTAACTAGAACTACCAAATGTACATGCTGTTTCGCATATTTGACCTTCAAAAAACAATAAAAAAAAAAGTATTCTTTCTTAAGTTTAACTGGTTTGAATTTTTGCTTCTCCTAGTTGGTTGCCTAACCAAGGTTAAAAAGCCCAGTCTACCCTATTATTTACCTATAGCTGGAGGAAGAATATTTGGATTCATACCTTTCCCAAAGGTATTAACACTATGTGAAATGCAAACAACCATATCCGGGATTTGAATTCGTCTCACCGTGTCCATTTCCAATGACAATAACCATTACACCACGTGCCACCATTATTGTATTTATAAGTCTTACTTATAAATACTTAATATTGTCACTCTTTACTGATGATTAATATTCTATTTGGTACATTTTATTATTGTTATATATGGCTAAGGTGTTTTGGACTTTTTTTTATTGGGATAAATATAAATAAAAGATAGTAACATTGAAATTGACTGGAATGTTGTAATTAAATGAGTGCAAGGTGAATCTGGTGTGAAAGACTTAACATTTGTAACAGAGCTTAGTTCAGAGCTGGATTTCTGGAGGTTGAAAACAATTCACAAATCTTAGAGAATGAAATCATAGAAAATTTAATCCCCAGTCATCCAATTACTTCACTTTTGGAAAAGGTATGAACCCTCTCATTCCTCCTAGCTATGGTTAGATAGTACCACTACTAAGGTGAATCTGGTGTAAAAGACTTAACATTGGTAGCAAAGTTGGATGCTCCAGAGGCTGAAAACAATTCACAAATCTTAGACAAGGAAATTATAGAAAATTTAATCTTATTGGTCCATATGGCAAGCCCTCAAAATGCTCCATACGTCGTTCAATTCTTCACTGGACAAGATCTTGTCAGTATTCCAAAGTAGACAATGTCAACATTAATGAATCATAATAATAATAAGAATAGTAATGCAACAATACTGGGTCAAACATTTGCTGCAATAATAGCAGATTCAGGTTGCTCGAAAATAGTCTGTGGGGTAACATCGTTAAAGTGCTTTCTGGAAACACTGCCAAAAGAAGTTCATGACAAAGTGATAACAACAAAACCAATAAATAGATCTAAATTCAGAAATAGTGAAGAGTTACCTTCAATAAAACATGTGACTTTATCTTACATTATGTATTACCCCCCCTCCCCATATAAGTAAAGTATGCAGAGTGGCCTATTGTTGGTTTCAGATTATTTTGCTGAGGTGGAGCGCCACACACCGTCAGGTTCCAGATGCTTCACCACATAGATCAGATAACCCAAACTGTGCTACTCATGTGAAATACAAACTACCTCATTCAGGATTTGAACTCCACCAAGACAATTTCTATGATAATAAGCATTATACAATGAGCACCTCTTTTACCTTAATTTGTTAGTAAAATAAGAGTGGATATAAAGGCTGTATGTTTAATTTTTAAGCGGAATTCTAAGTTCAGTTCCTGAATGTGGCTGTTAGCATTTCACATAGCACTAATATTGTAGAGAAAGGTATAAATCCAACTATTCTTCCTCCAGCTATGGGTAAATAGTAGCAAACTGGGCTCTTTAACCTTGGTATGACAATTGGTCTAGAAGAAAACTGAATTCAAACTAGTAGTATGTTGTAATCAACCCCTCTGCTCAAGCAGGATGTGACACAAGGTCAATTTTTTAAGCAGATTTTAACAGGTATGAATTCAGAGTTTTCTTTCTTGATCTGTTGCCATACCAAAGTTAGATCCCAGTCTGCCCTACTGTTTACCCATAGCTGGAGGGAAATGAGATGAATTCATACCTTTCCCAAGGGTATTAGTGCTATGTGAAAGGCAAACAGCCTTGGCCAGAATTTTAACTCACTTCGGTGTGTCCCCTGTCTAGGTTGCCTTCAAAGGCTGTTGTAACTATTTGAGTTGTATCTTCATTGAATCTTTGCCATTCTGTTCTTTTGATGGTGGGAGGCCACTTGATTTGCTTACCGATTGATATTCCTGTAATAGATTGCACAGGTGCTTGGAGGAACTGAGCTGGTGATTCCTGGCTCTTTTGCTTCTTCATCTTACTGCATGGAGTATCCATGCATGGCACATGTTTTTCAACCAGACATTTAATTTTGCCCTGATGTATTTTTAGGCCATGTACAAACTCTTCATTTCAATAACTAATATGATTATAATAAAAGATTTATCAATAACCACTGCTATATACACCGTTTCAAAGTTTCTCTAGTCTTCTTCAAGCATTTCTTGTCAAACACGGGAGCCTTCACAGAATTTCAAACTGAATCCATAGTTTAATCCATTGTTCTCATTCCATTAATGATGACCAGGTACAATTGTTAAGCTATGTTAAGTATTCTATGTTATTTTTGCCCATATATAGCAGTGGAGATGGGGAAAAACATTCTGAAAAATCTAAATAATACAAATTATCAAGCCTCATCAAAAAAGAAATTCAGACAAATAATTTACCAGTAAATTTTAGATAACCCATAAGGAACTGTTATACCATTAAACAAAGAAACCAAACCTATATTGGTGCAAATCCACAACATCAGTGATCTAGTATATTACAAGAGAAGTAACTCAGATAGATGTATGGATTCTGGATCTAATAACTAATATGATTATAATCAAATATCTGCCAATAGAATCTTAGCATTAAATAACCCATAGGGAGTTGATATGCCATTAAACAAATAAATTAATCCTATATTGGCACACAATAGAGATCTAGTACATTACAAGAGAAGTAACTGATGGGTTCTGGATCCATAATTGGATAGGAGAATAATCAAATTTTTGTAAGGAATGGTGGATCTATGTTAGAGTGCAAACTTGTCACCTACAACATTAGAGGAAAGATTTTGATGATGGTCATAATGACATGTGCTAAATGCAGAATTTATTATCATGACTCAACTGCAGAATAACATAGATCTGGCATTTGCATCAGATTTTGATGAGGACTCTTCTATCCTATTATTAAAGAGGAAAACGGATGATAAAATATCAGATATTCAAGAAAGAGGAGGAACAGAGTGTTCACTTAAGGATATAGTAAGAAACAAAGAAAAATATAATAAAGCTTTCTAAACCAGGTGATTCTTAGCAAATTGAACAAGTGTGAATATGAATGCAAGAAACTCCAAATCTTAAGAAAGGCTGGAATGGCAACAAAAAAGATAAGTATATAATGACTGTTTTTTACAAAGGAGAAGGAGGATATGCCTGAGATCTGTCCTGGTTAAAATTTGATAAAGATATATCAGGTTGAAAAAGTTTAATCAACAGTTTAATCATCAAGAGGACTGGTTGGTTGATTTTACAGCATGTCAACTGTTGATGGGTTATTTTATGCCAAAGTCAGTTTCTGATCTCCAATAATATACTGTTCTGATTAGATTTTGATAAAGGTTGGTATTTACACAATTTGTTTGCCATTTTGTTTGGTAGGATGTGACACAAGTATGGGGCATCCAGCAAGGACTGAATTTGCTATTCAGTAGTAATATATCTACGAGACTAGCTTGTTAACCATTACACCATGATGGGACATCCTAGATTTTGATAAAGGTTGGAAATGGCCTAATGAACAAGAGGGCTGTAAAGTTGGTTGATTGCTTTTACAGCATGTCAACCCTTGATGGGTTATTTTTTGTCAAAATCAGTTTAACAATTATAGTCTACAATTATATATGGTACAAAAATCCATGTATCTACATTCCTCACAGGCAGAATGTGAAACAAGATCAATTTTCAATTGAGATACAGCTGGTTTTAATTCAGAGTTTTCTTTCTCCAAGAGGGGTTGCCTAACCAAAGCTAAAGAACCCAATTTTAAACAGGTAACCACATAGTTTCAAATATTCTATATATTTATATCTTAAAAGAAAATGTATTGATATAGTTCACAATTGCTTTAAGCAATATCTCAGATATATCTATTTGATGGGATCTCAGCACCTACTACCACTCCAGGTCAGAGTTCAAAGTTCAGAGTTTTAAAAGAATAACAGCAAATTATTTGTCTTACTAATAAGTATTTATATAAGTAATTATATAAATTATTTTTTTAAAGATTACTTACTAGGTTGGTTGGTTGGTTTTTGCAGCATGTCAATCCTTGTTGGGTTAGTTTTAGCAGAAATTACTTTAACAATGATAGTTTCCAATTATATCCAGTACAAAAATCTAAATTCACAATCATTTTAAACAGATCTATTTGACCGAGATATTGAGATCCTTTTCTGTGGAACAGCAGTTACTAAGCTAGTCCTACAGAGTATTACTACTGTGAGGTCAGTTCAGAAAACATCAAGCTATAGAATATTGAAAAAAATAAAATAGCCCCTTAAGTACTCCTATGTACTCCTCTTAGGGATTTACACACTCAATCTCAACACCCTTTCCATATTTTAAAATTCTATAAAGTCTTCACTTAAGATCAATGTCAGCTGCCTTACTGCACTCTCCTTAATCTTGATCATGGCATTTCAACAAGGGTTTTAATGTTGAGAAATCTTAAGATTCAAAATGTCCAGATACTTACTGTTTGTTAGGTCACTTTTTTCTGAAGTTAGTTTAATAATCATGGTTTCCTATCATATACAGTACCAAAACGTTTCTTCACAATCATTTTAAACAGGTAAACACTTCCTTATCTTTGATGATTATCTATTTAACTCATAGATGGGACCCTAATACATACTACCATTCTGAATCAGGGGGACCTGGGAGTAAGGGCAATGAAGAAATAACCCATAATTCCAGAACTGGAGCCTCACCACCGGATATGTTTAGTGTTATAATTAAGAAATGATGTTAAGAAAAAAATCTCTAGGATTGGGTGGATTCCTAACAATGAACAGTTGTTTTTTTATAACAAATGGCTGATCCCAAAATTACTTTAATCCAAGATTATCCCATTTGTCTTTTCCCAAATTGAAATAAGCCTAAAAAAATGACTTGCCAGTAAATGTTAATTTACAATTTCCTCTCCAATGTCCCCCCACCCAAAACCCCCAATAAAATCAACTAATTAAAGGAAAAGAGGAGAACAGAGCTGTTAATTAACTAATCCTGGTTGCATTTGATATATTCCTTTTATTATTGTTGCATTTTTAGCCTCATACAACAATAATAAAGTTGAAATGGCTTGGAATGTTATCATCTATTCTGAATGTACAGGGTTGTCTGAAAATTTTTTCACCTACTGCACTTTAGAGGTCAAATAATTACATAATACAAACCAAAATTCTAGAAAATAATCTGATTTCTAAAGATTTTTTTTTTGAGGTAAGATAATTTATATATTAATATTTGTGTTCTTTAATTGTACAACTGTTATCATCTTTCAACACCCTCTGGTTAAAATGAGACTGTCCAAATGATCCAAGATCAAGTGCAAAAATGTAATCCTGATTATCTGGTGTTGCTTATCCACTGAATTCCTATTTCTTATAAATGTCTCCTCAGCTAAATAATAGACCCTTCTGTTTTTATTATAAATAAAGGGATGAAAAAGGACATGCGATGCAGAAAAAATGTAAGAAAAAGAGTAGGGAAAAGATAGAGAGAGGGGATGAGTGCATGGAAGTGATATCACTAATCTGTTTCAATTGAATATAATGTAAAGCTTAACTCAGTAGAGCTTAGGGCAGAAAACCCAGCTAAACTCACAAGTAATAATTATAATTTATTCATGAGACATCTGATGGTGTTTGCAATCACAATAAGATGTAATATCTGGGTTAAATGAAGAGGTTGACAAAAGGAGCTCACCAGACAAGTGAGGATTTGACAATTGTAAATGCTCTTGGCATGTTTAATTTTGGAGAACACCATATTCACAGAAGTTGCTGGGTGTGAGTAATAATATAGAGAAATTGCCCAGATGAAAGCATGTGGTTCTTATAGAAATCAAGGATGTCACATGCAAGAAACTTGGACTTTTGAACACTTGAAGATCAATGAATTCCACCTGTAGTTGTAATGATACTTATTCAGAGAAGATTAAAAGACAAAGGGAAAGAAAGTTTGATGAAGGTTCACATAGATGGACCTCAAGGGTTGCATGTGGCCTGCAATCCATGGGTTATGGACCCTGATCTAATCCATCAGTGGAGTATGGGTTAATCATTATTACCAATATCTTAGAATCATTAGAGTAAAATCAGATTTTGGACACATTTGTCTCATAAATCCTACTCAGATAAACAGCTAATTTGTGTGTGTGTGTGTATATATATATATATATATATATATATATATATTTGCTATATTTATAAATAAAGTGCTCAATATCAAAGAGAAAACATATATCTAAGTATAGTGTAGACACTGAAACAATAGTGCTTGGTATCCTTTCATAGGCAAGAAACTGACAGCTACCAAACACTGTTGACTATGTCTATGCTATCCTAACTTAGATGCTATCACTGATACTGAGCACTCTTTATTCATAAATATAAGAAACTATATTACTAATATTAATTATTACCCAGTTACCACTATTGTTATTACCAAGTGCTATTGACCCTTTGTGCTATCTTAACATGTATAAATAAAATGGAATTCAGAAGAATAATTTATTATTCCATCTATGGAAAGAACCAATTTTCTATTCGCTATCTCAAATTTTATTTTTACTTTTACACAACAAAACCATAATCTTACTTTTTAAATTTTAGCTTCTTTCAATAGAGAAAAAAAAAACTATCAGATAATTTTTCGATTTTCTTTCAGGAAAAATGTTTTTTTTTTATTATTTAGGTGACAATAAAACTCAGGGAAATTGAGGTGGGGAAAAATAGATTATTTTCAGTTCATCGACATTAGAGCTAAATAATGATAAAGGAATATTATGAAGAGCCATTTAAAGTGAATTAATGTCTTTTTAGAAACATTTGCATAAAAATTACAAATGTAAAAAAAAAAAAAAAAAATCATAAAATTGTATATCAAAATAATCTTTATGTCAATTTTTACAAAAGAAATTATTGCAACTCTGCGAAAATCCTGCAATACATCCATGGCTATTTTAAAAATATCTTTTCTAAACATGAATTCATTTTTATAGTATTATTGAAAATCTATTGTCTCGAGCATACAAATATTTTTTGACAGTTTATAAAAATCTGAACAAGAAAAGAGAAAAAAAGTAAACAAAAAAAAAAGAAAAAAAAAAACCTAAAAGGCATGCACATTCAATGATATCACAATCCTGAAAACTACCCATAAAAATATTTTGGAGATATGCATAGTCCTAGTAATAAAACTTAATTCTATTACTATGGGTAAAATGAGATAAATCTTTATAATGTTCACTTAAAAGTTGCTTTTGACAGATCTTAAGCTTAATGTCAAATAAGATAATTACTGTTGTAATAGTAAATAAATAAGGAAAAGTACTCTAAAAAAGAATTTAGACATTCTCTTGAGAAATTATAACGAGTTAGATGAGCAGAAATGCAGATCCCACTCCAAGTTACAAATTGGACTAGGAATTGCTTTATTCTTTAAGTAAGAGAATTTCAATGCTGTTGTGCTATTTTTGTTGTATAATTATATGTATTTATCCAAGTCCTCCACCATGAGCAGGATGCTACACAAGATTAATTTTTAATTAAAGTAGAGATGGTTTGAAAGAAGGCACACTTAGTGTAATGGTTATCATCGTAGGAAATAGAATCAGCAACTTGAATTCAAATCCCGGATGAGGTTGTCAGTTTGTACAACCATTATACTTTTCTACCTAGGATCAGAGTGTAGTATCTGTGCAATCTCTGATCTTTCTAAATAAGAAATTTTCATAAGATCGAGTAGAGAGGAACTGAGAAAAACAAGTGAAAAAAGGAGGTAGGAGGTAAGCAAGATGCAAAGGAAGAAAAGTAGGAGGTAAGCAAGATGCAAAGGAAGAAAGGTAGGAGGTAAGCAAGGTGAAAGGAAAAATAAATTGTTATGATCAGTACTAACAAAATATCTAGAGTTACTCCCCTTGATGAATAGGGGACAGTTGCCTTTTATGATGGGTGCATTGTTAGAGCTAGGACAGGAAATGGGACTTCAGCCATGACACAGGGCTAGCTGGTTGCACACAAGTGGCAGCTTTTAAATCAACTTTTTGGATAGATGCATTTATCTACCTTGTGTGAAATAAAATCTTGTTAATATCCAACAACTGGGTCTTGCATTTTCATTCAGTGATTCATATTTATTTGAATTTAATTTAAATGTAAAAACATAACTGCATATATGTATAGGGGTGAGAAGGATGGCAATGAGAGAGAGAGAGAGAGAGAGAGAGAGAGAGAGAACGGGTTTGCTAACTGGATAGCAAGAGACAATGAACAACAGATGGAAAGGCATGAAAATTGCAATACATTAAAATTCTTTATGTAGAAATAGAGTAAAAGGAAGATACAATAAAGTATGTAGAAGAAAATATTTGTGTATTCCTTTTGTACACAACAAATAATCTGGTTTGTTTTGGTTTATTTGTGTAATGGCATATCAACCTCTGTGGGTGATCTAATGCCAAAAGCCATTCTTGTAAAAGAATAGTAGTGGTACTATCTAACCCATAGCTAGGATGAATGAGAGGGTTCATACCTTTTCCAAGGATATTAACTCTTAACATCCTATACCACCCGGCCAGAAGTCACATTCATTTTCTTAATCCTCCCCAAACAATAGCCTTTGTTTAAATGTAATATTAAACATATTTAGAAGTCTTAAATTTAAGAGAAATAACTTGAGTAATGAAAAGGCCATTTTTATCCATTTTTAATAAATCCTTAGAAGAATGGAGATCTGGAATTCTCAACAGGATGTTAAGAGTTAATCCAAAAGTGAAGTAATTGTATGACTGGGGATTAAATTTTCTATGATTTCATTCTCTAAGATTTGTGAATTGTTTTCAACCTCCAGAACATCCAGCTCTGAACTAAGCTCTGTTACAAATGTTAAGTCTTTCACACCAGATTCACCTTGCACTCATTTAATTACAACATTCCAGTCAATTTCAATGTTACTGTCTTTTATTTATATTTATCCCAATAAAACAAAGTTCAAAACACCTCAGCCATATATAACAATAATAAAATGTACCAAATAGAATATTAATCATCAGTAAAGATATGATGAGTGAGCTTAGACTTCCCTACTATTTTACCCATATATAGAGGAAGAATACTTGGATTTATACATTTCCCTAGGATATTAGCGTTATTGAAATGCAAACAACCTCATCCTGGATTTGAAATCAGGTTTCTGTGCCCATTTCCTACTAGGATAACAATTACATCTAGGGGGAGTCAAAAATTATCTGCACTTTCACAATAACATATCTTTATTATTGTCACACTGCATTATGCACATGGATGCTTATAGCTGGCTCTGTTGTAGTCAAATGATTGAATTTTGAACCTGATCATGCAATTTTGCTTATTGTCTTTACAGTCTAAACATGACTGCTTCATTAGCAGTATCCACCAAGCAAGTGACCTGATTTCTCTGGTCGGAAGGAGTGTCAGGGGCTGAAATTCAATGGAGGCTTTTAGTACAATACAGGGACAGTTTACTACCATATGGAAGTGTAAATGAGCAGATAAAATTTTAAAATAGCCATACAATCCTGATGCATGAAGAGGAGCAGGATACCCGTCAACCTCCACCACTGATGAGAAGATTCAGTAAGCTTGAGAGATGGCAATGGTAAACTGGTAAGTTATCATCAATGAATTAGCTTGTTCTTTGTAGATTAGTCCTGGTGCTGTCTATGAAATCATCCATTATCAGCTTGACTTCGATAAAACAAGAGAGCTGATAATTTTTTAAATCTCCCTCATACACTAGTTAAATTGGAAATATTCTCTTCTGTAGAGGTGACAGACCTCTGTGCATTTATGTGAGTGTGCATATAAATGTTTGTATATGCACACATGTGTGTTTGTGAGTGTGATAATCTTTCTTGGTCAATCATAGTTATAATTAGTTAAAAGGGATTCTTGTCTGAATAACAATGTTGGTTGGTTGGGTTTTATGGCAGGTCAACCCATTGGGTCCTTTTATGCTGAAGACATTGTTTTATTCCTTCTTCATGGGTGTAGAATAAACATCATACTCACCTTGATGGGAAGGGTGTTACTAGCATCCAGTAACCAGACAAAAAGAAAAGAGAATGTAACCGAATATGCTCTGCACTCAATTTTTTTAAACATATTTTTGCAAACTCATCTTTTTCCTATTTAACCCACAGATGGAACCCTAACAGTTACTCCACACTCCCCAGAGATACAGAATTGGAGCTTTATCATTAGATGAAATTTAATGTCATACCCAGGACACAATAATAACTGTGTCCAAGTTTTGAACTTAGCTTGTTGAATTCATTTCCGAAGATAATAACAGCTAGGGAATGAACCTCTGATAATAGGAACAGTAAAGGAAGAAATTACTTTGGACCACTTGTAGATTTATTTTTCTTTAGCTGACCTTACAAACAACTGGAGCCATTATAGGTTAAAAGTCAACCCTTCACAATAGGTAGGCAGAATTTCATTTTAACCCACCCAATTCTATACCCTTCCACAACAATATATATATGTAGTCCAAACATACACATATAAATATAGTACACGGAAAATAAATATATGTATATAGCAGGCAACTACATATATAAATAAATGTTTATATAGTGTGAATGTCAAGTATATAAGTAGTTTACGCACATTCACACTTATGTATTATTAATTATTGTTAGTATGTCATAGTTTTGACTTGTAATTGTATTTATGCACTTCCACTTTTCAAAACATTAAAAAATGACATGCTCACATATACTAGGCAGAGTCAAAAGTTTTACAATATTTGGTAACTTGAGGCAACATTTGGCAGCTCCAGATACTTTTGCCAAGTTTGTGAAAGTGACAAATCACACTGGACTGGTAATGCTGAATGCGAGTGCTACTTGTCAAATTGGCCTTGCAAGTAGCATGTGCCAAGATATTGCAAAACTTTTGACTCAATGCAGCATAAAATGAATTCAAATAAGAAAAATGCCCTAAAATGTTTGATACTATTATGGCAGAGCAGGTATAAAACTTAGAATATTCAAATTATGAACTCTTGAAGTTTCATGGGGATTTCAAAATCAACATTATACTTCAAGAATTCATAATTCATATATATATCAACAAGGTGTGTCAAAAAAGTATTGAGATTTTTTGTAATTTTTGACACACTTTGTATTCTAAAAAAAAAAAAATAACGTTCCATTCATCAATTTTTTTCAGAATACAAGGTGTGTTAAAAATATACCAAGTTTAAAGCTGTATTTACCAAGGTAAAATGAAGAATGAATGGAATTTTTTTTTTTTTCAGAAAACAAGGTATGTCAAAAAGTACAAAAAATCTTGATACTTTTTTGACACTTGTATATAGATATATATATCAGTTTGGTGTTTAGTTTTGATGGCTATTACAATGCAAGTGTAAAGAAAAATTTTTGGCTCAAAAAATTGCCCTGCGTCTTATACATCATAGGTGAAGTTTGAGACCTCCAGTAGGCCTAGGCTAATCTTCTCTATGATGCTCACTAATCCAGCTTATGCTCAGTGATTTTACCTACCCTAAACTCCATGCATCCTTATTTTATTGCTGGTATTGTTATAATTAAGGTTAACAGCAGCGTATGGTAGACTTTTCAACAATATATGCTTAAATACACTAAAAAATTTTTTTCCTGAATCTGACCTGCTGAAATGGGGGTTCGTCTTCCATGCCTGTGCATCTTATATGCCGTCAAATATGGTAACTAATACAGATTTTAAATTTCAAAACTTCAAAAGAAATAAAATTGTTTTACTAAAATAATTATTCACATTTGATTAAAAATTACTAAATAAGTTTATAGATATGTTGATATCCATCCTATCCAAACTTTTGGTTATGTCTTTCAAAAAACAATATTTGAATTAATATTAACCTTGTGACTGTTTTCATTCTGTCTGTGACAATCTGGGTTTCTTCCATGCCCGGGCAAATTTTCTGTCAAGCCAAATTGTTAAAAGTTTTTATAACACACTGTACCATAGATCTAGGGATAGCTAACTGGCTTGAAATTGTGCTGTAACTATTTCCCAACTTGTGGAATTTAATAATTCTCTATCTCAAGTTAACATTAAACACCCTTGTCTTCCTTAGTGTATTGTTAATGTAAGAATAATAATGGTGACACTCTATATACTACGTGATTTTCTTTGCTGGAATTATCACAAATATTCTAATGAATAAATAATTATGTAAATTACTTATATGAACCAATAAATTTAAACTGATACTTTCAACTGTACAAATAATTTTGTCTTTTCCAATTTTGCATAATTCACCTATCAAATTTGTTGTATTTAACCTATTCTGAAAATTGAGTAATTTTTTTTCCTTTTTTAGTGCTTATTAACATCTAAAAATCTGGTATCATATGGGCATTAGATTCTGAGAAATGGATAGAAATATTCAAAATAGATGGGAGTACAAATAATTTCATTATTAACTGAGTAAGTGTGTGTGTGTGTATGTGTGTATATATATATATATATATATATATATTCATATATATGCACAAATCCCGGTCTCTGCCTCTCTCTAAATATATATGTACAAATCCCTCTCCCTGTATACATATATACATGCACAAATCTCCCCACCCTCTTTATATATGTGTGTGTGTGTGTGTGTGTATGTGTGGTGTGTGTGAAGAGAAAACGACGGAATGAATATCCCTCATTTCATTGAACCTGTGTTTTTTCAAATTTTTCACTATATACATACATATATATATATATATATATATATATATAACTTCTTTTTTACTGGTAAGCTTAATTTGCAGGCATAAATCCCAGAGTAAGCTTTTTGGTAATTATTTTAACAGACTTAATCCTTTCACATTTTAATAAATATTACGTTTCTCCAAATTGGACTTAATAGATATGCACACAGTATGCGCATGTTTGCATATGATATGCTCACACATAATCTTGGTTTACAAAACCTATTTACAATTACATGCAGAAGGTAGTGTAATGGTTATCAAAACAAAAATAAATTCACAGATTGAGTCCACATTTTTGCTGACGCTATTTAAATCCACTTCCTAATCACCCTCTTGAAAAAGACATGGATCCACTTCTCCCTGTCGCCACAGAAACATAAATCACATTTTGGATGAGATTGCTTACATTCACTTCATACTAATGCCCGTGAGAAAAGTAGGGATACAATTCTCCCGATGAATGCAGTGCATCATCACTCTGACAGATATCTTGATGTAAAAATTTCTTCCTCACTGGTCCTGTAAACTGGTTTGGTCAAGGAGGGAGGAACTACGGGTCTTTGGGTAGGAATAGCCTTCAGAGCCCATACCTCTTCAGGTCTATAACTGGTATGAATTCATAATTTTCTACTCCTAACCAGTTGGCATACCAAAAGGGTTGATATGCTGTTAAACAAAAGTACATAAACATATCTATACATTGTCTTCTGATTTTTAATAAACTTTGTAAAATATTATATATATATATATATATATATATATATATATATATATATATATGAGAGCTGGTTTAGCTCAGTCAGTACAGAATCCAACAAGGAACCACAAAGTTCCTGGTTCGATACCAGCCCTTGCCAACTCAGTGTATGAGTAGCACAGGGATCTGTGCGGTAAAGTGATGGTAAGTGTGGCGCTCTGGATTAGATGCCAAAGAAATATCCTTGGTCTAGCACAAGTGAAAAGGGGATACTCCCTCGCTGTCTGGCTGATACTGACTTTAAGCCACCCTGACTATATATATATATATATATATATATATATATATATATCAACCATTCAGCATGAGTACGATGTGACAAAAGGTAAATTTCTTAAGCAGAGTTTGAGAGGTTTTGAATTCAGTTTTCCTTCTTCTAGACTGATTGACAAATCAGGATTAAAGAGCCCAGTCTGTCCTACTATTTACCCTTAGTTTGAGGGAGAATATGTGGATGCATACCTTTCCCAAGAGTATTAGTACCATGTAAAATGTAAACAACTACATCTAGGAATTGAACTCAGGTAGCTGAGTCCATTTCCTATAACAACCTTTATGCAATGAGCACCTCTTCACAAAATCTTTTGTAGTAGTAAATAAATTTTACACCTATTGTCAACCTTGACAGGGGGCAATTCCCAGTTGCATATATGATATATATCTGTGTGAATTAGGGATGGAGTGATCAGTAGGGCAATCAGACAAACAATTCCTGAGGAATTGCTGAGAAAAAGGACACATTTATGAATCAATGAATAATAGCCAAAATGTCTTAACACTATGTTTATCTTCTGTTACTAATGTTCATAATAGTAACACCCACTCAACACAACCAACATAGCACTAAAAACATCTCAATATATTTGTTTATATTTCTGATTGTTTGATTTTAATGGCATGTCAACCCATTAGTTACTCTATGCCTAAAAGTTAGGGAATTGCATTCATTGTAAATTTATATTTACAATTTTTGTTAGTTTTTATTTTTGCACACAGTTATAAGTATTCCTATCTAATACAAATAATTTGCACACAGGCTCAAGCACTCCTATGTAATACGGATAATTATATGACTTCAAGTAATTATTTCTATTTAATAACAGCCACTTGTTTGCACACAGTTGTATAGTTTCAAGTAACCAATAATAATTCTTAATAAATAATTATAGCTTCAAGTAATTATTCTTAATATAAATAATTTACAATTATATTACATCAAGTATTTTGACTGAATGAAACAATTTTTAAACAGATCTATTTGACCCACAGATAAGACCCTAGTGGTCAGAGTGGACTAGGGAGTAATGACAATGAAATGGTATTCCACACTTCCCAGTGTTACATAATTTATGAGCAGTCATAAATTATGTGTGTACCTGTAGTTAGAATATTTAAATAGGGTCCATCAATTTAAAATGACGGGGGCTTATGGAAAGTTACTTGCCAGTTATGGACGGTTGGTGACCTTTTGATTTGACCCCTTGAAAACACACCATAACAGATGTGTGAGAATATGTAGCAGATTCAACTTGGTTTTCAAGGAGCGTAGACGTTGTTGTCAGCTCCCGGGGTCCATCTCACCCGTGGCGGAATCATGGGCTAAAAAATAAAGCTTTATTACCGTAAAAACACCAAGTATTGTTGTTAATTGAATGTCAAGACAATGACCAGCCCAGCCCAAAGAAGAATTAACAAAGAAAATCAACCCCCAGCAGATAGAAGTCAGCCCAGAGAAGATGTGGTCAAAGTAGAAGCAGTTAGCAACAAGCAAAAGCAGCAGAGTAATCAAGTAAGACCACCTATCATCAATATCATCTCTAAACTATCTGTCTCTCTAGATTATATACCCAAGTATGTTAGAATGGTATATACAAATATATAACACCAGATCTTCAGAACTGGAGCCTCACCATCAGATGCAGTTCAGTATCATACCCAGTGCACACCTTTTTGTAGGGTATACTTACCTTTTGCAGGAGAAGCAGCCAATGTATTCTAAGCCCCACTTATAGGGCATATATTTCTGAGATACAGAGCTTTGAACCAAATGCCTGATTAAGATTGTACATGTATCTCTAAGGAACGGATGGTAGGCGGGGGTTTGGTTAAGAAGCCATTAACCCTCTTGTACAGGGGGTTCAGATTACTGTCAGTTCACTCGCCCTTGTGTGTTTAGCCAACTTTATTACCAAATCTTCCAAAATGTATATGTTCTTGTTTGGCAGGTAGATAAAAGTGCTCTTGATAATGGTAATTCAAAAATAAATAAAAGCAAAAGGCATTAAAAAATAAAAGTTAAATTACAGCAGTGAATTAACTTGCTTACATTTATAAAAGGAATAAATAACAAGTTCTAGTTATAAAACCCTTCAAGACTTAAATAGATTGGTTGTTGTTTTTTAATGGTATATTAACACTTAATGCCAAATCAAGTCATTTTGATATCAGGTTGCTTACAGTACTAGCTGTTGCTTAAATGGTCACCCATCTAAGTATTTAACAGGCACATTGCTAGCTTAACTTTGATGATCTAGCAGGAACCATAACTTGATCAGAACTTTTTCACACAGACAATTTTGATTCAAAGGAAACTGACCATGTTTTGATATCAATTGGTTGGTTGGGTTTTACGGCTTGTCAACCCATTGGGTCATTTTATGCACAATACGTTATTGTCTTATTTATTCTTGAGATGTACTCAAATTTTTTTTCAAACATTTGTTTCTATTTAACCCATAGATAGGACCCTAACAAGTACTACCACTCCGGGGTTAGAGTGGACCTGGTAGCAATGGTGATAAAGCAGTACTGTACATTCCCCAACCTCCATAACTGGAACCTCACCATCGGATAGAGTTTAATGTCATTTCCAGAATATGAAGGTCCTCAGCCACCACCTTCTAGCACATACAATAAAAAGGTTTGGGGATTGCCATAAGGGTAAAAGGGTTGGGAAAATCATATAGGTGCTAGGGCTCAATGCGACCAATGAATGATTTAGAGGGGTCCACTTCAACTGTCTGTCTAGCTTAAGTAAGGACCAAAATTGAGTGTTGCATCTAATGGATGGTTCAGCCACCAGGATTCTATCCTTAAGCATCACGGGTTGCCACCCATGGCCAACAGGTGGCCTCATTGGGGGAGTCTTGCCCCTCTGGTGTAGTCAGAGTATTCTAAAGCCCCCACCCGACAGGGCTGGTTTTGATATCAGGTTGCTTACAGTACCAGCTGTTGTTTAAATGGCCACCCATCTAACTATTTAACAGGCACATTGCTAGCTTAACTTTGGTAATCTAGTGGGAACCGGTGCTTTCAACATGACTTGACTGTCAGTAACTTAAATAGATGTTTTTCACACTGACAATTTTGATTCAAAGGACATTGACCGTGTTCTCATTAATTCTTTTAAGGAACTAATACTCTAAGGTGTGAAGGTAGCAGATCTTAATCTGTCACTTGTTGAACACAATCTTGTTTTCTCAACAATTTCTATTGATTTAGATGTTAATGATCAGGTAATTTCTATTTCCACATTTGTAGCAAAGTTGAAGTTGGAAATACGAGGCCAATCGTATGTACTCATGACTACAGAGCAAACTTTCTTTTTTTTTTGTTAAAAATTTCTTTTGACAAGGTCCCTGCATCAGGAACTTTTAATAACGTTTACAAAAGGAATAAATAACAGAAATTTGAAGCAGTTCAAGTGGACATTAAAAACCCTTTAAGACTTAAAGCAATTAACTAAGCTGAATCAACTGTAATTATCCCCATAATGCAATTATTCTTAATTACGTAACAACTTTGGACAAATTAAATATCTATACCATTAAAACTGTCAAACAATTTGCCTGACACTTCTGCTGAGTTGATTGTTTTAGAATTTTTTTTTTTTTGATCAGCAGAAAACTTCCTGAAAGATAGTTAGTTGGTCATCTTGTTTAACGGCGTATCAACATTTGTGGGCTATTTAATGGCAAATCTTGAAAGAGGTGGAAATGACAGAATATAGTTTTTTTTTGGTTATATATTCAAGACATGTAGTGTAATGGTTACTGTCATAGGAATTGGACATGAAGAGACGAGTTCAAATCCTGGACGAGGCTGTTTGCATTTCACAGTGCTTGTGAAAGGTATGAATCCACTATTATCCCTCCAGTAGGGCAGACTGGGCTCTTTGACCTTGGTTAGGCAACCAGTCTAGGAGAAGGAAAACTGAATTCAAAACCTGTTAAACTCCGCTTGGGAAATTGACCTTGTGTCACATCCTGCTCATGCATAAGAGTTGTGTGTGTGTGTGTGTGTGTGTGTGTGTGTATATCTAAATATATAAAGGAGAGATTTTGGTATTACGTGTCGACATATAACCCCAAAACGGGAGGTCACTCAGATTCAAAATCTTGCATACATATTGATATCGTTCTAACTAAGAAACACTCCAAATTTGGTTATTGATTTTTACTGATTAAGGGATATAATTAATTAATCAAACAAAAATCAAACGATTTTTCGAAAGCTATCACATAGCTGCTACTGCTGATATTCCAGCTACAATCAGCAAGCACGCCCCACCCTGCTGCCTATTTTCGTATGTCTGCTCTATTTCTACTGTGTTGTTGAATGAGTTTGTTTATATTTAAAAAAGAAAAATGAAAACCTTTTTATCAATATTTTTACGAATTCTTTCATATTTCTTAGAATAAAATATATCCATTTTTAATCAGCGAATCAAATTTGAATTAATATGCGAATTAGCAATTACAAAAACTGAATTTAAAATTGTCTTAAATACGAAAAAGTTTTTGAAAAAAATCCTTCAAGTGTTTAAATAAAGGGGATACCTTAGAATATAATATGATTAAATATATCCAGTGAAACTCAAAATTCAAAACTCAAATAAAAGTGGTTACCCATATACTATTATTTTCATATTTCTTAGAATATAATATGATTAAATATATCCAGTGAAAGTCAAAACGTTTTTGAAAGAAGAATAATGAAATTTAAACGCGAAATATATTTAGTTATCTTTGTTATTTTTGTTGTTCAAATAAATAAATAAATTACAATGTTACATTTTATTTCTAACTCAAACAAGCAATTAAAAACTGAATTTAAAACTGTCTTACCTACGAAAAAGTTAGAATATTATTCTCAATGTTGTAAACAAAAAAAAAAATGCAAATGATTAGCGCTTAAAAGGGGGGGGGGATATTTAACACAATGAAACTTGAATAAAGGTTAATATTATCTTCAAAATTATGAAATTCATATAAACACTGTTTGTTTACTTATTTTGAATAAGTGTTTGTGCGAATTTCGTAAGTTATTTACAAAATTCTTTTTTGTCAAACAGTAAAAAAAATAATAAAGAAATATCTAAATAAATAGATACATATGGTTGTCGAAATTTTTTTAGTAATACTAGTTTAACATAGGCAGACCCAAATTTAATTAAAATGCATTTTTGACAAAATGACTTTAGCGCCCCTCCCCTCCAGAAAGTAATTTAAAAAATCAGGGAATTATTGGATTTTAACTAATTTTTCAGTGTTTATTTATCAATGAATGATTTTTATAATACATTACTTATTTTATTTCAAAACTTTCTCATCTTTTTACAGGTCACTTAATTTTGACCCCCACCCCCTTATGTTGGGGCATAACATTTTATCGAGTTGGTCTTATAGTTTACTAATTACAGTAGAAATAAAGAGATAAAAGACCAAAATTATGAATAGAAAAAAAAATTACAGTGGCTTTTCTATGAGAAAATAAGTATCAAAAATCGAAAAATTAAATGTAAGAAAATAATGAATAATTAATTTTTTGGAGATTTCTTTTTTACTCATTTCGATAATTATTTCTAATTGGCTATTATCTTATAAAAGAAAAAATTATACATTGATATTTTTTTCTGCTTAAAAAGTGGGGTACATTTTCAATACAAATTCAAAACGTATGCTTTGAAGTACTAAAATAAGGTGAGCATTAAGTAGATATTTATTTCTAGAATCTAAAAATATAACATTTTAAACTTAACATCAGGCTTTTCATATTTCAAATGAATTTTATATATTAATTTTTTCATAGCAAAAATAATAAATTAAAGTTTTGAAATAAAATAACTGATGCACTAAAAATTAATTAATTGATAAATCAATACTGAAAATTTCATTAAAATCGGATAATTACCTGATTTTTTACTAAATATTTTGCTATTGCGAATGTTACATTAAAATTGTAAACAAGCGCATAAAACCCTTGAAAAAGAGACAGAATGGCGGATCACGTCAAAATTAACCAAAACAAATTTTTAAATGTATTAAAAACAAACTGCATATGTAATATTTTTATTTTTTTAATGATGGTCATTACTTATCGATTTAGACAAATGTTTGACCATTAAATAATAGATTTAATTAATTTTAATTCGTTTTTAAAAACATAGCAAACGATTTTTTTTGGTATACCTAGCTTAACATTTAAATTTGAAATACAATCTACGGAAATTGTTACAATGTTTTAATAATAAACAAACATCTTTTTATATAATTGTTTTTAAAATTACAATAACAAGTAAATGTATAAAACGATAATAAAATTTTAAAAGTAAAAATACGAGGTAGTTGAATAACTTATATAAATTTAGTGTTTAAACACTAAACATTAAACAAACATAGAATAAACATGATTCTAATGTATGTAACTTGAAAATATAATTCTAATAATAAATAAATAGACAGATTCTTAAAAAATTAAGTCACCACTTCCATTTTTTTTCTAAAAACCGTTAAGATAAAAAAGCTTATTTAGGTACCACCAATTTTCCCTGTGAAATTTACCCCCCCCCTATATTTAACACAATGAAACTTTCATAAAAATTAATATTATCTTGAAAAAACTTTTTCCATTCGAAAGAAGAAACATTAAACAAACTCCTGATGATTTTTAAAAAAATCAAGCTTATTGAAATAAAGAAAATTATGACTGAAAAAAAAAAGTTTTCATATTTGCACCGTTAAATCAACTAAAATTTAATGTAGCCAAAAACAAGTTACGACAAGAAGTTTTTTAAAAAATTTCTATGAAAAATCAATTAATGGTCCGATTTTCATGAAAATTTCCATAAATATTTACCCTTGGATGTAAATATGTCTGAAAACACTCTCTGGTGTTCCTAATTTTTTTAGTCTGGTCATGGACCGGGTACTTTAGCTAATATATATATATATATATATATATATATAATATATATATATACACACACACACACATAATAAAAAACAGAAGTTAATGCATAGATATAAGTATTTACTGAACCCCATTTTGTTTAATGGCATATCAAACTGTGTGAGCTATTTAACGCCAAAACCTGAAAGAGGTGGAAATGATAGAACATAATTTGTTTTTAAAAGGACATGAATATGTAACAAACTATGAAAATATTTTCACAATAAAAGAAACAATTTATGAACAAACACGCATTCCAGTGACTATTTCTCTGAAGCAGTATAAAACAGAAGTGTTTGTAACACATTAGTTAATTTGGACATACATATAACTTATTTTCAGTCATGCTGTACCAAATATGGTGCCACACTTATGTAGAAAAAAAAAAGTAATATTTAGTTCTCATGTATAATACACACCCCTAAGTTTTATGCTGAAAAATCTGGAAAATAGAGTATCCTATGCAAAAAATAATTATAGTAGATACTAGAAGTGCAGTATTTCAACAGCTAGCCCATAGACTAGCCATAAACATATTAACATTTTTTAAATAAAAAGTTAATTTTCTTCTAAACCAAAGATATCCGGATTTTATGAACTCAACTGGAACATTATACAATCAAAATAGATACTATTATTGTTATTATTAGTAGTAGTTATTAACAACCTATTTATTACTAGTCAATTGACTAATTGATTATTAATGGCATGTCAACCATATAGGGTTAATCTATGCCTAGAAGTTTGAGAATCATGTTCACTGTACATTCATATTTACACATTTTATAAAATAGATCTATTTAACCTATAGATTGCAACCTAACAGGCACTACCACTTAAAGAGTAAATCTGGGAGCAATGGCAATGAAGGGTACTTCTCACTCCCCAGAGCTCCAGAACTAGAGCCTCACCACCAGATATAGTTTAGTGTCATACCCAGGATACTCCTTTTTGTGGAGAGGTGGGGTTTACCCATCTGCAGGGGATACAGTCAGCCTATTCTGAGCCCTGCTAACAGAATGAGGTATCAGTGGAGATGGAAGACTATGTAATATTTTAATTCTAATGTTTATGTACCAAATTTACTACATTCCATCTCTCTTAAGTCCTTCAGTTTAGTTTTCTAACTATACTACTATCACTTGGAACATATCCGTGTACAATATCATGAAATCAAATTGATCCTGGATAATTGCATACATATGAAGTCTGTAGGAGTTTGGTATTCATTTCTAAACAGAAATCATATTGGTGTTAGCTGACTCCTTGATCAACTTTCCACATGCAAGAAAACATTTGATCTTTTTTTTTTCCTAAAGGATTTTGTAGTCATTAGTTGTTTCTTGAGCTGACCAATTAAGAAAAGCCTGGTTCAAATGACTTCTCTCTATGGTATTGAAATATTTATTATTTCTCTCACTGAGTTCCTGAGAATCTACTCTTTACAAAAATGATTCTCAGTATATGGTTCATATTAACTCATGGTTTGTTTGGTTATTTGGTTAATGACACATCAACACTTGTGGGTTATTTAATGCCAGATCTTGTTGTTTTTTTATATATATAGATATGATTGTATGCAATATTTTTGTTTTTAAATGAATTGTTTGAGTGCAAGACAAAGTTTAGAAGACAAATTTTGCTTTACAGACATATACTTTGTATAAGGTCTTGTTTTATAGATGTATCTTAAATTTCTTTTATAGATTGAGGTTTGCAATTATGTTATTAGTTTCAATATCCATACTTTCTACATTATATTTACCTAACCCCTCCACAAGAGCAGGTTGTGATACAAGTTCAATTTTTAAGCAGAGTTTAATTCAGTTTTCCTTCTCCTAACCAAGGTTAAAGAGCCCTAATATTTTACCCATATCTGAAAGGAGAATAGTCAGATGCATACCTTTTCTATTAGTATTAGGTCTATGTGAAATGAAAGGATTTGAACTTGGGTCACCAAATCCATTTTCTATGACAATAAGCATTACACCATGTACCTATATTTCTTTGTATATTATAGGATCTATTTAAGGTTTTGGTTGATCCTTGTATGTTACATTGTTTTGTGGGATATCTAAAGCCAAGTCTTTTTTTTTTAAACATATATATGATATGTAGGCAAATATTCATATATTTTTTTATATATCTGCTAGATTGAGGGACCTATTTTGCGTTTTGGTTGATCCCTGGAAGCTACATTGTTTTTGTTAGTTTGTATGGTTTGTTTAGTAATTTTAGGGGGTGATTTTATTCTTAATGTTGATTAAGATGATGAGGGGTTTGATATTTCCAGTTATTTCTGTTCAGCGATTGGTTGGGTATTATTTATTTTGGATTGGGGGGGGGGGAGAGAGGTTTGAGTTTGGCTAAGGCAGTTTGAGTGTGTTTTGATTTTTCATCGTTTACTTTGGTGCTCCGATTTGAATTTGTGATATGGGTTTTTCCAGAGTTATCTATTTTGGGAATAGCTGTGCGGATCGGTGATCCGTGTGAATTAACTTCTGTATTTTCTTATTATTTGCCAAGATCTTGTATATCATCTTCCAGTGGTAGATTTCCTTATATATATATATATATCTTGTATATCATCTTCCAGTGGTAGATTTCCTTATATATATATATATATATATATATATCAGGTGACCAAAGTAAAGAAAAAAGTTGAAGTGGTTTTTTTTATGTTTTCTTTTGTATCAGCTTAGAAAAAAAAAGATAACCTCTTTGAATGGCAACAGTCCATAAGCAATTTAAGTAATATGAAACCAATGCACATTATTTTCTATCAAATAACCATCTTAAGAATATAACTAGAGTCATAGCAAGCAAATACAATCAATATAGCAAACCAAAAGTCGATTGTACAAAGAGACAGAAGCAATGAATAAAGTATTGCCTATATAGTCCAGTTAAAAGCACAGTAAGAGTAACCCAAAGCCCAACCTTTGAAACCTCATTTTTCCAATGCAGATATCATTGGGGAATGGGAAAGTTTTGATAAATGGGCCAGGCTTCTTTTCTTTTTTTTTTAGATATTATTTATTAACAATTCTATTGTTTCTTTATTTAATAGCATATCAACTTTTGCAGGTTATTTAATGCCAAAGTCATCCCTGTATAAGAACAGTAGTGGTACTATTCAACCCATAGCTGTTTTATAGTAGATATATAAAAAAATATATGAATAGCATTTGTTCAACTTTTTATCAGTTAGTACTGACTAAAAATAAGAATTTATATAGTTTAGAGTATGTCTGTTTTGTATAATGTTTCAGGAGATATAACATAATTTTGGTATTGTTGGTTTAGAAGAAAATGATCTTTTTGTAAAGAAAATTGGTAGGGGTGTACTTATTAATATACTTAATCATCCATGGGTGTATTTATTCATGCTAATATTCTTGAGAAAGGCATAAATCCTTCTCTCTCCACCAGCTGCAGGTAAATAGGACAAACCAAGCTATTTAGGTCTTGTACAGAAACAAGTCTAGGAAGAAAACTCTGAATTCAAACCAGTTAAAACCACTTAAAAAATGACCAGATGCAGTTTAGCATTAAACATTTTTAACAGGTTTTTAATTAGATGTTAACTTGTATGACTAAATTTTTATTAGAACAGCACACCCCTTTCTTCAAATTTCTATTAAAAAAAATTATAATTGTAAATTGTTACTTATTTCATTTTTATTCCTTAAGAACAGAGCCTAAACTTACATATAATTTGTTTTTTTATGAATTTCTTAATTATAGTAATGAAATAGATCATGTCAAAAAGAAAAGCATATCATGTCACATCTTCAGAAGAGGAATAAAAACAGCAAAAATGCACCATTTTGACAATACAGATTTTGATTTATAAAATTATCCCATTTTAAAGACTAAACCAAATAGTTTTTGCATGTGATTTTATTTAATCCTTTTCCTTCATAATACAGCAAAAATTGTGTTAAGTTTCAGTTATATACCCTACTTATGAACATTAACAGGTATTGCCCAATCCTCATGAATATGGAAGTATTATGCTGACTGGGTTGACTGATAACACTAGCAGTGGTTTACCTTCTTTCACGCTGCTGGTGAGAATTGTAATTTGTTAATGTTATAAAGATTCCATTTCATTTCCAACCTCTGTTTGGTCATTTCTCATTTAGTAACCTGTTAGGTTACAACAGTTTCATTCATTTTTTTTCAGAGTTTTGCTGAATTCTATTTTTAAATGAACACATGAAATTTTGGTCATACAGTCTAATTTAGATAAGTATAAAGAGCATCAAGTGTATTACAAATAGCTAAGATGATAGGCAGGTAGATTAATACTTACTAATAAATATACTACCATTAAAATTTACTTACGAGATTTTAATACAAATAACTATTTTTTTAATCATTATTTATTTGTTCTGCAGGTTAATTGTTAACAACAAAACACTTTCATCCAGGCAATGCAGGAAATCTTGCTAGTTACTTCAAATGAATATGTACATGTTACTGCCACCCAAACCTCTTTAAGCTTTCACATTTTAAAATATGTTTGTCCATGGCTGGCCAGATGAAAGAGACTTTTGTTAGTCAAGGCTGAACATGGGACACAACTTAAAAAGAAAGAAAAAGAGAAGAAAAAAAAAAGAGAAAAAAAAGGAACTAGGAAAAGAAGATATTTTTTCTTCGACCCCCCCCCCACGTTTGTGCAAGTGATCTAATGTAGTACACCACAGCTGTAAAGTGTGTGTGTTTTTTTATATATTTTAGTTGGTGTATTAACACCTAGCACAATTAAGAGAAGGCTGACTTCATAGATCAACCAGTGTACACGGTTTTTCAAAAGTGGAAAGCAAACAGTAGAGTACAATGCAACACATGACCTTAAACAAGAACCTTTATTCTTAGTAAATAGCAAATATATAATATATATATATATATATATTTATAAAGTATTATGTATTTTGTAGGTTCTTTATAGGATTTATTGCTTATTAGAAAAAAAAAAAATTATACTTAAGGCGTCTGTGGTGCAATGGTTGTCATTGTATAAAATGGACTCAGCAACATGTGTTCAAATCCTGGACGAGGCTATTTGCATTTCACATGGTGCTAATACTCTTGGGAAAGATATGAATCCAACTATTCTCCCTCCATTTATGGGTAAATAGTAGGGCAGACTGGGCTCTTTAATCTGGGTATGGCAACCAGTATAGGAGAAGGCAAACTCTGAATTCAAACATGTTAAACTTCACTTAAAATTGACCTTGTGTCACATCCTACTTGTGCAGAGGGGTTGGTAAATACATATTTTTCAATTTTCTTAAGTATATAAGTTTGCATGGCGCTCAATGTGCAGATCCTTGACTAAACTTTGCCAATGTCCACAGAAACATTGTTTTCAGTATTAGAGAAATCTTAGAAGTGTCTTTGAATCTTTACTTGTTCTTTTTATTGCTTTACACTTTAAGACTTATTAGCAAAAATGTAATAATTTTATTTTATTTTATTTTGGATGAAAATTATGACTAAATATAAAATGTTTAATCCTAGTTGGAAAAGTGCAATGGAAATTGGGCAATGGGTTATTGAAGCTTATTATAATGGTGCAGTAGGTGCAAGCATGTGTTGAGAATGGATTGCTCATTAAAAAAAAAAGTATATGGAGATTTATAATTCAGGGATAAAAAAAAAAAAAAAATAAAGAAAACTCTTTGGAAACTGATGAAATGGCAGAATTAAAAAAAAAATTATATATATAAATTTGAAAATAAATAGACAAGATAATTTTAATTTATTATGGTTTTTACTCTTCTTGATTGAATAGATAATAAGTAAAATGGAAAGTTAGGAAGTGGGACATTGAAGCTTATGCTAATGATTCAGTAGGTGCAAGCATGTGTTGATAATGGTTTGAGAAGTTTTAAGGAGCTCAGTGAAAAAGAATGTTCCTGAAGACTTGAAACCTGATGTACTGGAGAAACCTTTAAAAAAAAATTTTAATAGAAATTAATTAGTAAACTCATTTAAAAAGCATATTGGAAGGTGTGGTTTCTTGTCAACCTTTGTGGGTTATTTAATGTCATCCTTGTAGAAGAACTAGTGGCACTATTTAACCCATAACTGGGGGAATAAAGGGTTCATACCTTTCTCAAAGGTATCAGTTTGAAAGTCAACATAATAGCATGACTGGAGTTCAAACTTACTTACCTACTGCAATGTCGCAGTCTAGCACAAAGACTATCATGACCTACCACCGCATATTAGAAGAGAAAATGTATATATATTTTACAAGGAAATTGACCAGGGTTTTTGCTGTATAACACCACCTGTATGCTGCAAATGCTCATGGGGCTGGAAGAAATGATAGAATGGAGGAATTTCTTTTTAAAGAAAGATGCTGTACACACAATGAATTACAGAAAAAGAGATAAATCTGTGTACTAATCTAAATTTTGTATGGCAAGATGGTTTGATTTCTTTGTTTAATGGCCTATCAACCATCATTGGTTATTTAATACCAAAGCCATACTTGTAGAAAAAAACAGTAGGGGTACTATTTAACCCATATCTGGTGGCATGACTGGGTCAATCCCTACTTGTAGAAGAATAGTAGTGGTACTATCTAATTCCTGTCTGGAAGCATGAGGGGGTTAATACCTTTCCCAAGAGTATTAGTCTGAAAGTGAACATAATAACGTGACTGGAGTTTGAACTTGTTTACTACAATATTACAGCCCAGCATATTAGCCACTGCACCATACGGACTCTCCCATATGGGAAGAGAGAAAAAATATTATCTTACCAAGGAATTTAAGCAGTGTTTGTAAATGCAATACAGCAAATAATTATAGAGTTTGAATTAAAAGTTCTTCCATATTCTCCAGTCTTGTCACCTTAAAACCATCAATTATTATTGCTCCAAGCAAGTCTTCATATCTGAAGAGTGATTTCAACTAGACTGACATATCAGAAATTTCCTTAAAAAATTCATTGCACCAAAAACTAGTTTTATACTTTTATGACAGAATACACAATTTAGCTGAAAGGTGGCATAAGATCATAGAAAACTAGATAAGAATATTTTTATGGCTTAATAATGATATAGATTTATAGGAATAAAAGCGGTTGCAAAAAATGAGGGGAAAAATATAAAACTAATGCTTATATATAAACCTAATACATATATTTAACATAGAAACATATTTATGCATTCTTTATATATAGTAGTACTTGCTGAACCATAGATTGGCAAAAAGCCTCATTTCTAAATTACACTGTAATAAATGAGCAAGAGAGAGAGAGAGAGAAAGAGGAAAATATACCAACTACAAATCGCTTTCTCTCTCTTTTTCCTATCAAAGTTGAAAACTACTAAGATTTTATTGCCAATTCAACCTCAGCATATTTAGCTATACTGAGAATAACATCAAGAGAAAATATATTAATCTCCAAGATTGGACAAAGGCCGCATCTGCATAGATCTGGCACTTGAACAGTGTGATGGGAAACTAAGAAAGCCAAATAATATGGTGATGTATTTGTGGGGTTACTTTAGGTTAGTGCCAGTGGCACCATATTTGACTCTAGGCTCATAATCTGACAAAGAGTTGGTTGGTTGGTTTATGGCATATCAACCCTTTTCAGGTCATCTAATGCCAAATCAAGTCATTTGGTTAAACAAAGCACTCAGGATGCTTACAGTACCTACTGTTGCTTAAGTGGTCACCCAATATGTATTGAACAGGCTTATCACTGCCTAACTTTGGTGATCTAGTGGGAAGCGGTGCTTTCAGCATGAGTTGACCATAATAGTTTTTTTAGTGGCATTACTGTTCTTTTTACTGGTTGGTTGGTTGATGGATTTTAATGGCATATCAACCCATCTGAGATTAAAATGCCAAGAGGTTAGGGAATAATATACGTTATACATTCATATTTACAATTTTGTAGTTAATGGCTTTAACAATATTTTAGCATCATCAGAGATCATATTGAGGGGTTAATTTTGTAGGGTATTGATCAGGTTTATGTTTATATTTTTTGGTATAATATTATTTCTCTCAAAAAGGACAGAATGTTATCTATGTTGACATTTTCAAACAGATTTTTCATATTATTTGTGTTGAAAAAGCATTTTCTAGTGGAAGTAAAAGCTCCACAAGAGTGAATGAATGAACCTTTACAAATATATGTAAGTGCAGAAGAAGTAATATTGTTGATTGATTTTAATGGCATGTTAACCTGTCTAGGGTCATTTTATATCTAGAGGCTAAGAAATCATATTCATTGCATTTTCATAATTACATTTTGGGTGTTGTTTCTTTTCTTTTTTTTTTATGCATAGCGCTATCAAATACGAATAATTTTTAAATAGATCTATCTGACCTAAAAATGAGAACCTAACAGGCACTATATCTTTGGGTCAGAGTAGACCTAGTAGTAATGACAATGAAGAAATACTCCACACACCCCCGATTACCTGAACTAGAGCCTTACCATCAATACATTTTAGTGTCATGCACAGGATACCCCCTATTTTTTTTTGGGGGGGGGGCGTCTTACCATTCTACTAGGGAAACAGTTTATCTTAAATCCTGCCAACAGGGAGGATAAAGTAATAGGGCTGTTAATGATATAAATGTTGTTATTTACTGTCCTATTATTTCTGATTCACCCTGTTCATACAAATAAATTGTTCTCAACCAAAAAAAACAAACAAAATCGATGACAACTTTGGTATTCACTGAATAGTAGCTACGGTCAGTAACTTGACCCTTAAAACACAAGCAGCTGATATTTGTGCCACTACCTAGAAGTACATATGTCAGGTCAACCTGAAGTCCATCAGGGGAATCGCCACATGAACATTGCTATTGCCTAAGAACAATACAGCCAATAAAGCTGTTAAATAACATTAGAACATTTGTAGGGATTTTTCAGCTCAGAGACTATGGGGATAGAGAGATAAGGATTCTGAATTGCATCTCAAGAATACCCATTTCAATATTGCTATTGCCTAGGAACAATACAGCTAATCAGGTTGTTAAGTAACAGATTACAACATTTTATATTTGCAGTTATTTTTCTGCTAGGAGACCATGGGCATCAGGATTCCAGATTCTGAATTTCATTTGGGGAATACCCATTTCTACACTGCTATTGCCTAGGAATAATACATATGACATTCTATATCTGCAGTTATTTTTCAAGCTGGAGACCATGGGAAAAATAGAGTTCAGGATTCTAAGGTTTAAATTAATTAAATACTTTCACAATGAAAATTAAATGTGATAATAAATAATCTATCTCTTGAAATTATCCAATAACACTTCAATTAAAAAAAGTAAGAAAATAACCTTTTTTATCAGTTTCCAACTCTATCATTTTTTTCTGAACATTCAAAACACTTCAAATAAAGTATCATTTAAACATTTAATGTTTTTCTTTTCTTTCTAAACTTCATGATAACATATTTTATTACAAAAGTATTCAATTAACTTTCAAGTAATGAGCATTTATATGTGTTATGTTATCCAAATCCCCTGAGGATAATTTTATCAGAGTTACACAATTTCTTCTGGGCCCCCCTTTCACATCTACATTAGTCATCATCCGTTTTTATTCACTGTAGTGACTTTATGTCACGAGCTCACACTTAAGCGAAGTCTGAATTTTCAAAGATCCCAGAAAATTCCCAGACTCTATTTGGTACCCTGGGTCAAGGTACAGTGTACCCTTCCACTAGTAGTGTATGCTGAAAAAATGTATGGTGGTAAGTAAATGTTATGATCTTAGATGAAAATGAATAATTTTAACATATAAATAAGTGTTTGTGTTTACAATTATTAATCTTCATGCAAATTTTTCCAAAGGACAATTTAACAGTTTTAAAAAAAGCTTATACTATTGATTTATAATAATTCATTTTTGTATTATTAAATTATTTTGTTAATTTATTCATTCAAGAACTATGATAATAAATAATGAATTCAAACAATGACAGGATAATAAATAATGATGACAATAATGAATTCAAATAATGAGAGGATAATAAATAATGAATTCAAATAATGAGAGGATAATAAATAATGAAAATCAAACAATGACAGGATAATAAATAATGAAATTCAAACAATGACAGGATAATAGATAAGGAAATTCAAACTATGACCAGATAATAAGTAATGAATTTAACTGAAACAAAATAAAAAACGAAATTCAAAAACACTTTCACTAAATCTGCAGTAACTGAACGCACAACACACTTCTGATTTTAGTCAATGTTAAATAATAGATGGGCGAAATGTATTATTGGCATATAGTGTAGTTAGTTCAAATCAGCTTGAAGACTGTTTAATTGATGGGTGATGACCCCCAAAGTAATTTGAGAATGTGGCTTTCATTGAATGAATGAATGAATGTCACATGATCAGATTACTCTAGAAAGTAGAATTTAATGTGTCTTTAGTCAGAAGAGAATGGTTGAGAGTTCTATCTATGTTATAATCTTTGACTCCTTGTTTAATTGCAAACAGTTGATGTAAAATGAAGTTGTCAAGAAATAAAGTAATATGAGCAGAACCTGTGGATATACATCAGTATGATAATTTAATTATTACAACAATTAATATGTTTACTTAAGAGCTATTGCTAAATAGTTCAATATGTAAAAAAATATAATCTTGATTTAACACTCTCTCACTCTTTTTTTCTTCCTTTCTTTCTTTCATCTTTTTTTTATAAAATTGAAACATTGTGTTATCACTTCCTTGCACTGACTCCCTCTCTCCATTTTTCCCCTACTCGCTTTATTTTTTTCTTATTATAGTTTTTCTGCTAGCATGTCCTTTTTCTTCCTTTTCTTTCTTTATAACAAAAATGGCATAGTCCATTATTTAGCTGAGCTGATGACACTCATAAGAAATAAGAATTCAGCAGATAAGCAACACCAGATAATCAGGATTTACATTTATGCATTTTACCTTGGATGATTTAAATGGTTTCATTTTTAACCAGAAGGTGTTGCAAGATGATAAGAGCTGTACTTTTAAGGAACATGAGTATTAATATATAGTTGTGTACATATAAAGAATTGTCTGCGTTGTTCTTCATCCCAACAAAGAAGTGAAAACAGTTTGGGGTGAAAGAGAGGTATAGGCAGACAATTAAAGAACAAGAGAGCAATTGGATGAAGAAGATAGCAGAGGACTATCCAACATTTAACCTAGTATATAATATCAAGTGGGAAGAAATTAGGAAAAATGAGTGTGAAGACAAAATGTAAGAGGCAATAAAAAGAAAACCAGGTGAAATAAGAAAATAAATATATACAAGATGTGATGATAAGTTTCAAGGTTGAATCATGAATTTTTTAAAACTTTTTGAATATAAATGAAGACATGAATAGCTGATGAAATAAAATGACATTGTGTAAATTAACATTTTCTTGATTTTTAATGTTATGGAACCCTTGAAATAGTTTTTATATCTCAGAGAAATCCAGCATAAAAATGATTATATGCCATTATTAATATCTCTCATATTTTTTATTGTAGTTTATATGGTAAATGTATTTTTGCAGATAACTGTTTTTTTTTTGTTTTAAATGACAGCCTACATTTTGTAAATTTATTGGCAATGCAAAAAAAAAAAATATGTTTTGTTTATGATACCTCACATCAAAATTTTCTTTTACAAATTAAATCTGTGTTCACACACAAAAAATAAATATAAATTACCTATATCACAAACGTATAACATATAAATAGAATGAAAGCAGATAACTATTACAACTTATTGTTTATTATGTATATAGAACGAAACAAAAATTACACTAATTGTTGGCATCCTTCAGTCTATTAAAGATGATGGCGTAGTGTTCACTTTAAAAAAAAAATTTTTTTTATCTGCAACTGCGTGAGTGGCTGAACAGACTAATTTTTGAATGGCAATCTCTGTTGCAGTGAATGAAAACAAATGGTGATGCAATGCTGGAATTGCTGTTGTCTCTCCTTCCTTTTGGCTCTCTTTTCTATGGTGGCTTCTTTCCTCTCTTTTTCACTCCTTTTCGTTCCTTATTTGATGAGGAGGTGCCAGGTCACGGTCTTCTGCACAAGCTTCCTATCATGTGTTGGTGTTGATGTGGCATGTTTCATGTCCCTCTTGCAGACATCTTTAAAGCATAGGCATGGTCTCCCTACCTGGTCGGATGCCCTCTACTAATTCACCATACAGTAGGTCTTTGGGGATGCGGCCTTTGTCCATCCTCCTGACGTGACCAAGTCAACGCAGGCCTATTTACTATTGTTTCTCACAGAACCTCTAGCAACTTCTTGCAGAATAGTAGGGTATTAGAAACACTGGTCTAGACACTGAAATTTCATCATTGCCAATTCTTAATATTTTTTTGTTGATCAGCAGTCTATATGCTTTGATCAATAGTTTTTTGTTAAACACAGGATTGTGTAAGTGCAGCATTCTCCATATTCACCAAACTAAGCTCCAGTTAACTTTTTTTTTTTTGCTTTCTCAGTAAAAACTAATCTCAAGGATATGATTTGAGGCTGCAGTTTTATACCAAAAAAATAGGAGTTTTAGAGATGCTTCAACCAACAGAAAACACACTGAAATATATGTGCTGAATACTGTAGTATCCTGGTATAATATTGATATCCGACAAAGACAGTGGTGGCAGTGAATATCATCTGCTATAGGATTGTTAAAATAAATATTAGTATTATAGCTACCATCTTGTAGTTTACACATACTGTTAGTGGGTGGACTGTAAGAGTTAATCTGTAGCCATTTAAAAAAAAAAAGTTAGTCTCCCAGATCAATTATTACTGAATTGCAAGTTGGATGATCGCTGGATGCCCCATAAAAATCCCCACGTAAAAAAGACCTTGTGTTAATCCAGCCTGGTGGTAATAAATATGTATATATATTTACTTTGTTGTTAATTGTTTTATTTTCGTAGTTTCCTCTGGACATACATACGTACACACCAACTTCCCTATATATATATACCATAATACCATAATGGTTCAAACTACTATTAAAAGTGGCCCTATATATATATATATATATATATATATAGCTAGATAGATAGAGTATACCAAAAAATATGAATGTAAACCTGATCAATACCATACAAAAGTAACCTCTTAACACCATCCCTGACAATAGTAACATTGTTAAAACCATTAATTACAAGAGTGTAAATATAGATGTACAATGTGTGTTATTCCTGAACCACTAGGCATAAAATAACCCTAGACTGGTTGATATGCCATTAAAATCAATCAATCAATCAAACCAACCAACTTACTTGTGTGAAAAGAACAGGAATGCCACTAAAACCTCTTTATTATGGTCAAGTCGTGCTAAAAGCACTGGTTCCCACTAAATCACCAAAGTAAAGCTGTGGTGAGCCTGTTCAATACTCAACTGGGTAACCAATTAAACAACAGCTAGTATTGTAAGCAACCTGAATCCTTTATTTACCAAAGTGATTTAATTTTGCATTAAATGACCCAAAAGAGGATTGAAATGCTGCAAAACAAAACAACCAACATCATCACTCTAAAGAGATGTTCAAACTACTATTAAAAGTGGCCAAAAGTGACCACTGTTTGAGTCGGTCTGCTACATTCTTTATGGATAGTAATAATATCTTTGCACACTGCTTTAATCTAAAATTAGCTTTATTGTTTTCTTAAAATTGTTTTTTCCAAATCAAAATGATTTTGTGCCTTTCTGAATTCTTGTGTCAATTTAAGTGTGTTTTTTTTATGATGCTTCAGAACAACCATTTTCAGATTTGTTTAGTTACTCTTTTAAGCTGATATCTTTCTTAAGACTTATAGGAATCTTTATAGATCTTGACCTGTCCTGTCAGTAAGATAACAACAGTTACCAAAAACTATATGGTCATGATGGGGCTGGTTTAGCTCAGTCAGTAAAGCACCTGCCTAAGAATCGCAAGATTCCTGGTTCTCCACCAACTGAACGCATGAGTTACACAGATTGGGTAATCTGATCTGTGTGATCAAATTGGGAGGTGTGGCACAGGTATGACACTCAACAGAAACAATCTCCTGGTCTAGCACTAGCAGAAAGGGTAGACTCCCTCGCTATCTGACTGATATTGACAATAGGCCTCTCTGCCAATTTTACTTAACTTACTTTATATGGTCATTTAGATGCACTGGATCAACCACTCAACCTTATGACACTCATTCCTTAAACTGTATTATAACCATTAACACTTAATGAAAATAAAATCCATGGGAAAGAAAAGACAAGACAAGCACCATGGGGAGTCAAAAGTTTTGCAATATTTGCATATGTGCTAGTTTCCAGAATAAAATCCAGGAACCTGAGGGAATCAAATTGATGCCACACTCAACATATAGTCCAAACCTAGCTCCTCAGATTTCTTTTCCAATCCATGCCTTTCTTCCTACACTTCTGACAGTTCAACAACAAACAGAAGGTGGAAACTTCAGTGGAGGAGTTCTTCACCATGATGGACAAGAATCTGTTTCACTGTGACATCAAAGAACTAGCAGAAAGGTGGCTTCAGATGGTGCAACATGATGGCCTCTACTTTGAATGCTAGGCTACTATTATTATATAAAGCAAATAAGCAAAACTTTTGACCCACCCTAGTATCTTCTTGGCTTGTTGTTACTTTAAGTGTTCCAGAACGTGCTTTCTTTGCCACATAACTTGTCACTGAAAATGTATGTCTAATTCTCTAAATTATAGACAATGCAATCTGGTTATTTTCAGAATTAAAAGTTTCTGTATATTTTGATAAGACTTTCCTGTTTGACAAAGATCATTAATATGGCTTCTGACTTTAACAGTTGTACAAAAGTTTTTTGAAGTTGTTTTGAAATAAACCATGTTTTACTCTTTAGATTAAGTGCGACAATATACAGATATTACAAATGGTTAATGTTTTGCAACAAATGATGGGATTAAAGAAAAACATATGTCAACTTGACTGCCCAGTTTTGTTTGTTAATTCACTTTGAATTTCTCTGAAAATGTACACAAACTCACAAAAACATTGTCTTCTGTATATACATATATACTTACAACTCTTCATGAGTAGAATCAGACCAAAGTCAATTTCTTAAGCAGAGTTTAACAGCTTTGAATTCAGAGGTTTCTTTCTTCTATTGAAGTCAGTTAGCCTACTGTTGGTTTTAATAACAGCAGCTAAGTAGAACTTTTTGCAGTGTCCAAGACAGCTGGTATAAATAGGAATCAAGAATGATCCATTCATGAATCAGGGTGATTTGGGTCATTCCATTCCTTGAGTTCTGATTGGTTGCTTGACTGGTTGATCTGCATGACACTGTGGAGTCTTATATATACTTGGTCATTTTGCAGTGGACTTTGTGGCATTTTGAGTTTGTATTAAGTTACAATCGCATGCTATTGTCTTCCCAGTTCGACGGTAATTGGAACTTATTCTTCACGATGGTGAGTATCATTGTTTCTACATCTTCTAAACTGGTTGCCTACCAAGGTTAAAGAGCCCAGACTGTCCTACTATTTACCTATAGCTGGAGGGAGAATAGTTGGATGCATACCTTCCCCAAGGATATTAGCAATATGTGAAATGCAAACAACCTCGTCCAGGATTTGAACTTGTCTCCCCATTGTCTCTCCATGTCCATTTCATATAATGATAGCCATAGTGTGTTGTCTTCTGTATGTAGTTCTAACTTTTAAGTAGGGATAAATCAAAATCTGACCAAATTTAATGCAATTAAAATTCTGACAGGGACTTACTAAATACAAGAGATCTTTCTCTTTAAAATTATTAAGGGAGATTTTGCAACAATCATTTTCTATCCGAGTAGGAAATGGTTAAAATAAATAGTGTTTGATGTCATTCTTTTATTGCCTAGATTCATACACATGACATCACTGAAAATTAAAATTGTTATAATTGGAAACATGCTTAGCATAATGTGTATTATTTAGATATTTTTGACTGATGTTCCCTTTAGCCTTCTTCAGGTATTTTTAATCTAACTTGGGAACCTTTCTATTGTAATCAGGAGACAAGAAACACCTGAATAAAAAAAAAGACAGTAACTGAATACAAGTTCTATACAAACTACCAGAACAGTCTAGTGTTTGATATATATGGATAAAAGTATCCACACTAAAACCAGCAGCCTAATGAGAATCCTAGGAATGGACTTGTCCAAGCTACACAGTGGAATAGACCAACCTGCTATTTAAACCATCTACCAAGTATGGATTCTCAGAACTTACAACACAGCTGAATAGTGGTTACTTAACACAAATTTCTGGGGGTTTCGGGTCTTTTCAACATCATACACCCTTGCTAAAGTGACCCAGCCGAGATTGATCATGTCTCAGCCTGCATCCAACATAGTTGTTTGTCAGCACTTCACGTGTTGCTCTCAGCTAATAAATGGCTTCGGGCTTTATTCTTTATAGATGTGATTAGATTGTGATTAACCAAAGAGCAATTATTTTGGTCTTCCACATTGGTATCTTTTCCTATAAAAATATTGTTTGTTATTTTGCATAGTTGAATACAAAATATGATGAAAAGTTGTTACTTAATATTTTAGGCAAAGAGTGTATTGTTAGTAACCTCAAAAATTGGTTTTCATCTTGTTTTATACTGTATTATTATGATGATTGTCATAGAATGCATATCTTAACTATTAATGACAGGATCTTTACGACAGGTAATAAAAGGCACTTAGAAAAGTGGTGTGTGTGTGGGGGTGGAGAGGATTGGATATGCAACTATTGAAATATTTCTGGAATTAAATATTTCAAGATTTTTTTTCACCTTCTCCAACACTGATATTATCTACCACATATAATTAAATATACAAGAAAATGCCACACACCCCAGCTGCCCAAATGACCTTTTCAATATAATGTTTGTCCAAAAAGTGTCCAGGCATTTTGAATATTTCAAGAACTGGTGTGTGGTCTTGATGTAACTTTGCAACTATCAGAGGGGACATTACCGTGCATGCATGAATAATTAGCTTTTTGCATGTAATCTTTGCATTCACAATGTTCCAGCCTATATTTCCTGTAGTGTTTTTTTTTAAATTTAAAAAATATTTTTTGCATAACCCAGGTCTATCAGTTCCCCTGCAGACTATACTTAGCTTCCTATAATTTTTTTTTTTTTCAAAAGTTAAAATCCCTGTTGAAAAAGAAAATTCCAGACCACAGATGACAAATGCTAATGCAACAAGGTAACTGATGGTGATCCCAAAAAATGAAGTTCCAGTAGGTACACTTTGTGTGACAGTTAATGTAATTGAAGATTTACTGCTGACATATTCCCTGACCGCAAGATGGTGGCTGATCAACACTAGCTGGGTCACCCAGGTGAAGGTGTATGATGTTGAAGACTTGAAATGCCTTAGGATCTTGGTAATTACATCACTGACGATGTGTTCAGAGGCACCTTAGGGTGTATTCCTTGAAATGAATTGGTGACCAGAGTTCAAAATCTGGACAAAGCAGCTTGGAAAAGGCATGAATTATCAGTTTTGATTTGTCCTAAAGTTAAAACTATATACGGAAAACAATGTGTGAGTATATTTTCAGAGAAAAAGTAATTATAAATATTTATAATTTTCTAAGTACAGGTAACTTGTAATGCCTAGTTTTTACGTAGTAGAAAAGAGTAGCTTATCTTTAAATTTCATTTCATCAGTTTTTTAGTGAATTTTATATGATTCTTAAAATGGAGGTGTGTGGTGTAATAATTATTGTCATAGGAAATGACATGGCGAGATGAGTTCAAATCTTATTTTCCTTTTACATAGTGCTAATACCCTTGGGAAAGTACTAATCCAATGATTCTCTCTCCAGCTATGGGTAAATAGCAGGGCGGACTGTACTCTTTAACCTCTAATGCCAAATTTTGTTTTTTTTTGTTTATATGATTTGTGAGTAAATAGTTTGCAGGTAAATAATTTGATTTGGTTTTATAAACTGATAGAAATTATTTTCATTAATTTGCAAACAGTCTATTTGACTAATAGATGGGATCCTAACAGGTACAACCACTCTGGGTCAGAGTGGACCTTTGAGCAAGGTAAGTAAGGGGTACTCCATACTTCCCAGAGACCCAGAACCTAGCAAAAGGGGGACCTTTATGAAGTCTATTTGTTGTGAAATAACAATGAACTTCTATATATATTATATATATATAAAAACAATATTTCTTATAAGCCACACAACCTGGTTTGACTACAGGCTAATTAGACATGGGAAAAAGGTATTGTATATCACTGATTTTTTTTCATGAGTGATATCTTGGTAAGTAGCACTAAAAAAAAAAAAGTAAAGTCGTCGGAGTGGCTTAAAGTTGGTATCAGCCAATCAGAGAGGGAGTCTATCCCCTTTCACTAGCGCTAGACCTAGGAGATTGGTTTTTGTGTCTGTGGTGGAGTGCCACACCAACCATCAGCACCTTTACTGCACAGATACCTGTGCTATTCATACACTGAGTTGGCAAGGGCGGTGGTGGTTCCTAGGCTGATGCTCTACTGACTTAACCTTAATTCCTTCTACATTTTTTCCTTTATCCTCATAACATTCTTTATTTCAATCTTCTTTTAGTGTAATCGTTATCATTGTAGAAAATGGAATCAGATACCCAAATTCAAATCTGAGACAAGGCCTTCCCTTTGTGCTAATAACCTTGGAAAAGGGCATGTATCCATTGTTTCTCCACCCAGCTAAGGAAACATGGTACTAGGTTAGGTAATCAGGATAGGAGAATAAAAAAGTAAACTCAGTGGTGTGGCTTATTGTCAGTATCAGCTGGACAATGAGGGAGTCTCCTTTTCACTAGCTCTAAACCAGGAAGATTGTTTTTGCATCCGAGCTGAAATGCCACACCAACCATCACCTTTTCACTTTACTGCACAAGCTGTGCTACTCATACGCTCAGTTGGCGGGAGCCAGTATTGAACCCAGAACCTTGTGGTTCCAAGGTGAATGCTCTACCAACTGAGCTAACTGATTAAAACTTGACCTTACATACTGCCTGTGGCAGAGGGGCTGGGTAAATACATACTTCAGTCTTCTTCATATTTTCTATTTTATTAAATTTCTCTTTCCTTTCAATTTATTCTCAAATTTATTATTTCCATACTTTCTTTCTTGTTCACTTAGGTAATTTGAAAAAAAAAAAAGAAAAGAAATTCAGTTGACTGATGCTCCTGTATGTTTAACTCACCAACACGACTGATGCTATTATCTCAAGCAAAAAGAACAAAATTCATAGTTTGAACATCTGATGGAATAATAATGATATCTCAAAATCATAGAATGGTATTTTCAAAATTATAGAAAGTTATTTTCTGTATGAATTGTACATATGAGGAAAGCCAAAGAATGTATCTACTGAGACATTCCTTTTATTGTTGCCAGAAGAAGAAAAAAGTATTTGATATAAAAATGAAATGCATTACTTGAGTACTTTAAGATGATCTTACATTAAAAGGTATTCTTTTGAGCAACTCACCAAGAAATTAGTATTACAAAAAGAAACAAGAAAGCAGCAAAATAACATTAAAACAGTAAACCTCAATATGTGGTATAGTGTTACTAAATAATAATTTAAACATTGAAGACTAACTCGCGAATTTATTAGATTTCATTAGAAAAAATTCAGAATGTGAAAGAAAAGAGAATAAGACAATAGGAACCGAATCAAATATATATATATATATATATAGGTAAAGTGAAGTCATTGGTATCAGGCAGACAGTGAGGGAGTCTATCCCCTTTTTACTAGCGCTAGACCAATGAGATTGTTTTTGGTATTTGAGGTGGAATGCCACACCTACCACCAGCACCTCACTGTACAGATCCCTGTGCTACTCATACGCTGAGTTGGTGAGGGTTAGTAATGAATCCAAAACCTTATGGTTCCTAGTCGGATGCTCTATATGAATAATATCAGATATTTCCAAAATTGAAAACTCAAATGTATATGTAAATAAAGTATATATATATATATATATATATATATATATATATATATAAATACACACAGTAAAATATAAATAGATAAATGAAAACCTTTAAGTTGTCAGATATAAATTTATTTTAGGCTCTTGGTTTTTTGAAATTTGAAATTTCAGATTTTTAAAATCTGAGAAGCAGAAATAAATACATATCTGACAGTTTAAAGGTTTTCATTTAGATAAGGAGAGAGAGGATTTCATAAGAAGAATGAATGATGTAAATCAACGGTATGAGGTAGCTAAAATGATAACATAGTATAGATAGAAGAAGGTCATTATTTGTTTTTAAGTCAAGCACTTTAAGGGGAGCATGATCTTACCTTACAAGTTTCAACTCTAAAAAAAAAACAAGAATTACAAAAAGAAAGGAGAAAGCTATAAAATAATGCTAAAGCAATAAACTTCAGTATGTGGGATAGCATTACTGAATTATAGTTTTAACATTTTAGACTAACCTACTAATTTATTAGACTTCATCAGGAAGAAATTAAAAACAAAAAAAAGATCAAATAAATAATTGAGGAAACGAGAAACCAGCAAAATAACCCCAAAGCAATAAACATCAGTAAGCATAACTAAATAATAGTTTTAACACTAACGTTCAACTTCATCCGGAAGAGATTTAAAAAAAAGAGATACTGGGAACTAAGAAATATATACTTCCAAACAAATCTAGCCAATAATATCCAATTACTATACTGACAATTTAATAAATAATTCTTACACTCTGTATCTGAAGGAGTGCACAGATGTATTGTTGATATGATTCTTAAAATTTCCCTAAATTTTATAAGACATATTCCTTATTTTGGTTCTAGGAAATTTAAGGATCTATGTCAAGTCTATTTCTTGTGAAGTAACAATGAACTTCATTTGCTTACAGAATGGTATGAGCTTCGCATACAAAATACAAGTTGGAGGCGCACAATGCATAAATTGAATTGGCAACTGGAGTTTGGACGGATAGATGGTTGGATTTTATGGCATGTCAATCCTTGGGTTATTTCATGCCAAAGACATTTTGTTTTTGTTTTGGGTATTCAAAAAAAAACATTTTTTTTAAACTCATTTTGATCTATTTTTGTTGACTCATTTTTTATATTTAACCCATAGATAGGACACTAAAAGGACAATTACTCCAGGTCAGTGTGGACCTAGGAGTAATAGCAATAGCTCCATGAAGCTCCAGAATTGTAACATCACTAGATGCTGTTTAAGGTCATACCAAGGACAGTTCAAATCTTGGTTGAAGTTGTTTGTTTTCTACTTTGCAATACATACTTGATTCTGAAAGAATGTACAGAAATCTTGTTAATATCAATGATTCTTAAAATTTTATTAATGCAACCGATACAAATAAAATATCTTGTATTCCTTAAGTTGGTTCTAGCAAAAAAAGGGATCTATATCAAGCTTATTTGTTGTAAAATAATTATAAATTTCATTATGATTAGATGCTTCATGATTTTTCTTTTACTTACTTACAGAATGGCTTCAGTTTCACATACAAAATACAATTTGGAGGTGGGCTTAGCAAAATGGTTATTATTATAAAAATGGAATTGGTGACTTGAGATTAAATTTTTGAAAAATCAAAGAAATAATTGAAAACTGAGAACATAGATATAAATCCGCCTCCACAACCAAAACTACCACAGAATATCAGATTACTCTGACAATTTAATAATTTTACACTTTTCTGAAGGAGTGCCCAGAAACATTATTTATATAATTCTTAAAATTTCATTGGATTTTTGTACATATACACATAAGACATATTCCTTAATTTGGTTCTAGCAAATTTAAGGATCTATATCAAATGAATTTCATTACAAATTCTAATAAGTTTAATACAAAGATATAGGTACTTTATGATTTTTTATATTAAACATTAATCTAAGTCAGCGAAGCAATGAAATCAATAGTCTGAACAACATTGGAATGACTTTTTACAAGATTACAAAAGCCATAGAATGCATGAACTGTCATGTTGTTGCAACAACAAAAATAACGAGACTGAAGAATTCTTAGAATGATAATCTAAAAAAAAAAAATTCAATGTTATTTTACTAGTTTTAAATGTTGTTATACAAGCTTTTTTTTTTATTAACGTAATTAAATGGAAATAAAGTCTAGTGTTGGACAGGTAATTTTTCAACGTGTGTTTTCTAAAATTTTACCAAAGGTTTCAAACTTACCAACTATCAGGTATGACACAATGCCATGGAACCTTGCTAGAAACAACAGTAGGAATGTTAGTTCATTAGTTTCTTTCTACAACAGTTTTTTTAGTTGTTTTTACATGCCAAAAACATGTGAAAACAGATGATATTTTCTAAATGGATTTTAAGATTTAAAAAATGAGAGACTAATTTTAGCAGACCTAATAAAAACAAAGACACAAAGTAGCCATAATTTTCTCTATATACAAACATACATGCATTCATACATCTTGGAGGAATTTGTGGTGCAATGGTTATCATCCTAGAAATAGACACAGTGACCAGAGTTCAAATCCTGGATGAGATTGTTTGCATTTCACATAGCGCTAATATCTCTTGGGAAAAGTATCAATCTAATTATTCTCCCTCCAGCTTCTAGGAGAAGGCAAACTCTGAATTCAAACATGTTAAACTCTGCTTAAACTTGACCTTGTGTCACATCCTACTTGTGCAGAGGGGTTGGTAAATACATAGTTTTTCCAACTTTCTTAAGTATATAAGTTTTGCATGGTGCTCAATGTGCAGAGGCTTGAAAAGAAACATTGTTTTCAGTGTTAGAGAAATCTTAGAAGTGTCTTTGAATCTTTGCTTGGTTCTTTATTGCTTTACACTTGAAGAATTATTTGCAAAAATGTGATAATTTTATTTTACTTTAGTGAAAATTATGACTAAATATAAAATATTTAATCCTAGTTGGAAAAGTGCAATGGAAATTGGGCAATGGTCATTGAAGCTTATTATTGACCTTGTGTCACATTCTGCTCATGTTGAGGGGTTGCAAAATACATGCATTGATACATTTGAAATGTATGTATTTACCCAATTACTCTATCCTGAGCAGAATGCGACACAAGGTCAATTTTTAAGTGGAGTACAATGGTTTGAAATCAAAGTTTTTCTTCTCCTAGATTGGTTGCCCTACCAAGGTTAAAGAGTCCAGTTTGCACTAGTATTTACCCATAGATGGAGGGAGAATAGTTAAATTCATACTGTTCTTAAGGGTATTAGTGCTATGTGAAATGCAAGCTGCCTGGTCCAGGATTTGAACTTGGGTTGCTATGTCCATTTCTTATGGCAGTAAATGTTACACCACTATGTATGTGATAGATGTTATTATGTGAGAACTGAATGCACTTACATTGAACCTACACTAAATATCTCAGTTAGGAATAGAGTCATATAGGTATATAGGTGTCATAAAAGAAGATCATGCATTTAATTTAATAAAAGGAACTTTTGTAGATACACAGTATATCTATAGATGAAGAGTAGCAGTTTTCATTAGGTCAGGAGAGAAGAGATGACAGCTGCCAAAGTTATGGACAAGATACTGACTTTCAAAGATTTAAACAAATACCTATATCTTGGTCTATATTAGATGTCTATAAAAAAAAATAAAAAAATACTCCATTAACAAAATATGTCTGAATGCAGAGAAGTGGTACAACCAAGTATTCAAAAGATGAGTTCAAAAGGACAAAACGACAAGAATGAACACTCAAAACAGAAATTCAGAAACTCAAAAAAAAAAGTTAAAGTGCATATTCAAGTATCACTTGCTTGATGTGTTACGAAAAATTTATCTAAAATGATCTCTGCGAACACAATGGAAATAACTCATCCTTTATGGAAAGAGACAATCAATAGAAAGTTACAGATCTTTATGGGCTCAATAAAACATATATAAATTCTGCTGAAGACATTTTGCTCCACTTGGCTGGTTATCTATCTTGAAATATGACATACAAACTTCTTAACACTTTTAGCACCATCATTTATTTAATGACATGAGTAGGCTAAGAATAGAAAAATGAGGATTCCCCAGAGAATAAATAACCTCAATGGAAAGGTATTGGTTGTAGGAGTGAGAGTGGAGGACAAAATGAAGACAAGGTGTGGAATTCACTAAGGAGAATGTTAAATGATTAACAGTGCTTGGTTTGGTTTAGTTTCTTTTGTTTTACAGCATATCAACCTCATTGGGTCATTTAATACTGATAAAGTTTTGAAATAAATTCATTCTTGGTAGGTACTCAATTTTTTTCTAAACAAATTTTTCTATTTAACTCATAGATAGGACCTTAACAGGTACCAGCAATGGTGATGAAGGGATGCTCCACATTCCCAAACCTCCAGAACTGGAACCTCACCATCAGATAGAGTTTAACGTCATTCCCAGGACATGAAGACCCTCAGCTACCACTTTCTAGCACTTATAACAGTGCTTGGTACTTAACAGGTAAAGTATAAAAATGTTAACAAGTATAAAAAAATGTTAAAATCTTTTAGCCTCAGTGTTAATTCACCTGATAAAATAAAAGAAACCATTTTGATGCAGGTAATGACAGGGCTTAATATATTTAAATGTTAACTTTTCTTTTTAATTTGTGGTGTGCGGTTTTGTCTAACAAAAAGGTTTCTCCATAAAATATATCTAAAAAGAACATCACTAAAAAAATTTTGAAGACAGCCCTGTCAGCAAGACTTAAAATACACTGTATTTTTGCAGGGGGCTAAGATCCCCCCTCCAAATGGTGTCCTAGGTGTGGCACTAAACTACATCCGACAGTGAGGCTCTAATTCAGGAATGTGAAGTACCCACTGATATTACTCCCAGGTCCACTGACAAGGAGTGATAGTACCTTTTAGGGTCCCATCTATGGATCAAACAGTTCTGTTTAAGAAAATATTTGATAGGACCATGTAAAAAAAAAAAAAGAACTCAAGAAATAAATACACAAAAAAAGTACAATGTACAATGAATGTAATTACCTAACCTCTAGGCAATAAGATAACTCTTGATGGACTGACATACAAAAGAAATTAATCAATCCTTTCTGAAGATATGAAAGGGAATTTTATACAAATAGAAACATTGAAAAATATATAAAAAGAAAACTATATATACTTAATTTAACTTTCAATAGAGTTATTTTCTTTCTTTTTTAATTTTATTCATCTAGGTTGAAAAAGGGGGTGGGGAGTGGATAGCTTGAGAACTAGAGTAAACAGAGTGAGGCATAATTAAACTGTGGGGTTAAAAGCTACAGCTTTAAATTGAGGGGGTGGGGGTAACAAGGCAAATAGCTACAATTTTAAAATCAACTCATAGGTGCCAACTTGATATATAGCTCCTGTTTCAAATTTAGGGTACTTAGACATGTAGCTGATAGTCACAGCTTTAGATTTGGGTTGTAAGAGAGGGTAAGATATCTTATTATCAATGTGGAGTTCGTCGTGTAATGGTTATCAGTGTCAGAAATGGCCACAACAACCAGAGTTCAAAACCTGGACAAGGATCATATTTGAATTTCACATAGTGCTAATAACCTTGGTAAAAGTATGACTCCAACTATTCTTTCCCCAGCTATGGGTAAATATTATGGTAGACTGGGCTCTTTAACCTGGTATGGCAACCAGTGTTGGAGAAAGAAAACTAAATTCAAACCAGTCGCATTCTGTTTAAAAACTGACCTTGTGATGCATCCTGCAATAAGAGGGTGAACAGAAAAGTTCATATGTTGAGATCATATCTATTGTTGATGACTTTTTTAACCAATGAGATGCAAGCACATCAACACAGATGGAAGAAGTGTGTGGACCACAAGTGAAACTATGTTGAAAAATAAACCACATTTGGTCACATTCCATGAGAGTATCTTGGTAAGCCTATGAACTTTTTAGAAAAAACGGATACACCCAGTACACAGGCAATCAGTGGTTACCTATTTAACCTTAACATATCTACATTGATAGAGTAAGGTGGTCATATTTTAAGTGTGGGAAGATATTTCTTTGTCTTCTTTTTTTTTAAGCCAAAGAAAATATTTTAAATCTATTTGCCAAGAACGTGGGTTATTTCGTGTCAACACCAATAAAAGATAAAATATACATATACTTATTATACAAATAAAGGTAAATATTTTCTTTTGATGGTAGCATATGTATATATATATATATATATATATATATATATATAGCTTGCTTTGCGGTTATGAGGTAAACCCAACCTAATATTTACAGAAAAGTTATTTCATTATTTTATGTACAAGGACTACCACATTCCACCTCCAACCAAACAGGCATGGGATATCCCCAGAGGCCATCAATGAACTTTGGGGGTGAATTTTATTCTTTATCTACTTTTATTTTGACATTTAATTAAATATGGTAAGACCAAATAAATGTATTAAAACATAAAATAAAGAGTTGAAAGATCTGTCTATTTCATACTATCAGTAAAAGGCAAATTCCTCTCATTTTTTACTTTTTTTTAAAGAGAAAAGTAGACATTTGTTTCATACACAATTCTACATTACAGTGCACCCTCTCCAACCTCTGATGAATTTCAGCTCCCAACACTCCTTCCAGCCAGTGAAATTGGGTCACTTTCTTGGTGGTTATTGCTAGTGGAGTGGCCATGTTTACATAGTAAAGACAGCAAGCAAAATGGCATAATCAGGCTCAGACTTTGATCAATGAGACTACAACAGTGGCAATTATAAGCACACATGTGCAAAATGCAATGTGACAATAATAAAATATGTCATGGCAAAAGTGTGGGTAATTTTTTTTGACTTCTCCCTCATAGTAAGATTAACCAAGGCTTCAAAAAATAAAATTTATCAGCAATGTCATGTTAAAAAGTCTGTATCAATACTAAATCAATCATAGATCAGAGCAAAATACTAGGGTAGATACCCCTAAAAATGTTGACCTGAAAGGTCATTTAAAGGTCAAGAAATTATAACATATCAAACAGAACATGTTGATTTTTAAAATCTTTCAAAAATCAGATAATTATCAGATTTTAATGAAATTTACAGAAGTTATTCAGTAGGAGATGCAAATATATCCCTGACAACAAAAGATTCAGTTCCAGAAGATATAGCTAATGATTTTCAGACTGCTCAAGACAGAGGAAAAAGAGTGATTAGTGGATGATTAGAAGAAGAATCACATAGTCCCAGGGGCTGTCCCCAGACAACACATACCCCCTAGCCTAAAAAGAGTAGGGTTAGGTAGTTGCTTGAGGCACCTCTTAAGAGGAATATCAAAAGGACCACACATATTTTTTTTTTGCACTGGTCATTGCATGAGCTTCAGTTTGTGTGTGGCTCCTTATGCTAAAATGACTTTATATTAATCTGACCTAGTGGGAAGTCAGGAAAATGGTTACCCTAATTCCTGACCATTGACAATCCCTTTCTTCCCCATTTGCTAAAACATTTCTATAATAAAATCCTTTACAATTAATTTACATAGTAAAATGTAATGTAAGAGAGTGATTAGTGGATCAGAAAGTGAGATTTCACAATCACTCTCTAACTTTTTACTATGTAAATTAATTGTAAAGGATTTTATTAGAGAAATGTTTTAGCAAATGGGTAAGAAAGAGATTGTCAATGGTCACGAATTAGGCTATCCCCCCATCCTGTAAAAAAAATAAAATCCAAAACATTTGGAAATATTTACAAATCAACTGTCCTGTGTAAACTGAATGTCCAAAAGACTTTTAAAGCAGACCAGAAATTTCTTCAATGTCTTTTGAATGTGGTGACTGCAGGTAGAAATGTGAAACTAATAAATGAACTAAAATGAAACTAAAACATGAACTGTCATCAATTCAACTCTCCTTGGTAAACACTGAAGGAGAGAGGAATTCAACAAATAAACTGGAATTGATGAGAAAAATTGAAACTGTGGCAGTAATTCCAGGGCCTGACATGAAGACTTGTTTTCTCATTATTCCTTCTAGGTAAAAGTCACAAATTTTGGTATTTGGCTCGTCTATTAATATAGGCTGTTTGTGTTTCTCTTTGCAATAATACTTTTGTGAAAGGCATGAGTCCACCTCTTCTTCTCCCAGCTATGGAAAAGAAGAGTAGAATGGGTTCTTTAGTTTTGGTTAGGCATCCAATCTTGGTTAAAGGAAATACTGAATTCAAACTAGCTGTACTCCACTTAAAGATTGACCATGTGTCACATCATGTCCATGGTGGAGCAGTTGGAGAAATATATACTTGAATATATGACTGAACATTTTTTTTTAAAAAGACGGAAATTTGGCCTAGAATAATCTAAGTGTTGGCATACAGAAAAATCAACCAACCATTAAAGAAGCCTACTTAAATGCACCAGAAAAGCCATTGGCCTCATCATCAGGTCGTACTGTCAGCACAGATTCCCATGACTCTTTCTTACCAACTGTTCTTATTGGTCATCAGATAGGTCTGGCATGTCTTCGATGCAGCATCCAGAATCTGCACAGAGCTTATTGATGTAGGTTTTTACTGGTCGGCCTACACTGGTATGTCCATGTGTAAGTGTCCATAAAAGATCATCACTCATGAGTTTGTCTTAGCTTATCCAACAGTGTCCAGCATGTCTTATTCATTTCACCTGGATGGTTTGTAATATGAGGCAGGTGACGATACAGCTGTTTTCTTGTGGGATGCTGCTTTCATGATTTGTTCAAGACAGCGTGCAACATGTTTGTGTAGCTCTCATCTAACTTTTTCTCTAAGCACTTTGTTAAGGTCCAGGTAGTGCAGCCATACAGTAACACTTTCTCAGACATATTTTGGGTTTAGTTATTACTGTGTTGAATATTTTATTTTCAATGTGAGATATATAGTATTTTGATAATGTAGGGCCAAGCAGAGAACTCATCAAAACCCTGTCAGTTTGTATATTTTTTTTTTTTGTTATTTTTACGGCATATCAACCTCAGTAGGTCATTTAATACCGACAAAGTTTTAAAATAAATTAATTCTTAATGGATACTCAATTTTTTTTACTAAATACATTTTTCTATTTAATCCATAGATGGAACCCTAACAGGTACTATCACTCCGGGTCAAAGTGGACCAGGGAGCAATGGTGATGAAGGGGTACTCTACATTCCCCAAACCTCCAAAACTGGAACCTCACCATAAGATAGAGTTTAACATCATTCTCAGGACATGTAGGTATAAAGATTTAGCTAAAAGGATCATAGAAGGGGACTTGTGTAGTACAGGTATGAAGTAGTTTTTCAAGGGTTTTTGGTTTTGTGGCAGAAGGAGGGATTGAAGGGTGATTCTAAACATTTTCTATTATCTTGATTGTTTATTGACAGGGACATTGGTAAAGAGGTTTTCAAAGACAAGCAATGATGTTATGAATTTATTGGGGGGGGGGGGAGTAGAGTTTCTTAGTCTTTCAGTGCTATATTTGTTTTTATGCTAGTAGTAATATCATATTTTATCTATTTGTATTTCAAAATAAAGTGTTACATAATAGATTGGAAAAATCTTTTATTGATGTGTAGTGTAGTGTAAAATGATTGCAGGAAAAACCCTTAGGGTCATCATTACGTTTGATTGATGAGATGACCCCAGAGGTCATTTGAAACCATGGCTTTCACTGGATAAAAGTCACGTGATCAGATGATAGTGTTAGTCAGTGAAAATTTACCCACTAAAGTAGACCATTCACATCATGCTCTGATTTACTGATTCCCTGTGGTAAAAGAAGTTGTAGAGAGACAGAGAGTCACCTGGATGACACAACAGAAGAACAAGTGAAAAGCTGGAATATGCCCAATATTGATACACTAGCAGGACTTGTGGATAAAGCAGAGTATGATAATTGAATTATTACAATGTTTGATTTCTCTGTCAGTGAGGCGTTAGAATATACTGACTGTATCCCCTGCAGAAGTGTAAGACACCCCCACCACCACCACCACCACCAAAAAAAAAGTCTTGTCTAAGACACTAAACTATGTCTGATGATGAGGTTCCAGTTCTGAAGATCCCAGTGGAATACCCCTTCATTGCCATTACTCTCAGGTAGACACTGATTCAGAGTGGTAGTACCTGTTAGGGTTCTATCTATCAGTCAAATAGATCTGTTTATAGATTATTTGTATTTGATTTTTATTCAATCATAGTGCATGAATGACTTTTGCTTTTTAGCATAGAAAATCAACAAGTACCAAAATGGGTTATCAAAAATTCTTCTGAGAAAAGTGGGGGTGGAGTTAAAATATACCATTTCTAACCTCTAGGCAGAATTCTTTTATTTATATAAGTTTTCTAACAGACCATAAAATAAATAAGTATTAAATGACAACCTATTAAATTATTATGGTTTATTTTAGTTGTTCACATGATAAATGTACTCTAGACACTTTGGCATTTCCTTCCTTTCTATTACCCTAGGGAAAAGTTATAGAATTAGTACACTTAGAAGATGTTGACAGTAGTTATTTTTTTAGCAGTAAATAAACTAATAACAGATAAGATGCAAAACATTTTTTATGTAATATCTGAACATTTTGGCTTCATAAAATGTATCTTAAACAAACTAGGATCATAAAACTCATTCAAGAAGGCAATCCACAATAAAGTGTGATGAAAGATTGGATTTTTTCTCAGTAAGCTGTGTATAAAAGTAAGTAAATTCATCGGTGTAGGCCTAAAGTCAATATCAGCCAAACAGTGAGGGAGTCTATCACCTTTTAACTAGCACTAAACCAAGGAAATTGTTCTGGCATGAGGTGGAGTGCCACATCTACCATCAGCTTCTTACTTTACCACACAGATCCCTGTATTTCTCATATGCTGAGTTGGCAAGGTCTGGTATCGAACCAGAAATATTGTGGTTATTAGACGGACGCTATACAGACTGAGTGAAACTGGCCCTTTGGTGTACATATTTTAAAAAATTGTTAAAAAAAGGAAAACATACTGTTAAACCATAAAATATCTATATTTGCAGTGTCATTATTGAAGAGTCACTGAAAAACAAACACTTTAAAAACTTTTACTTTAATATTAAAAACATTTGTAATGTTTATATTTGCAGACTATCATGGCATTATATCATCTTTAACTTTATTGCTATAATATCTGGTTATAAAAGTTTGATGTATCCATATTTACTTATAATAGGGCATACTGAGCTTTTTTACCCTTGGTGCAGCAACTAGTCTAGGAAAATAAAACGACTTCAAGTTGTTGGAAATGAATGATTACATTTTTAATCATAATATTTGAATAAATTTATTTTTTATTCTCCCTGGTAAAATGTAATTATTTTCTGAACATCCTTTATATATATATATATATATATATATATATATATATATATATAAAGCTTACTAAGTTGTATTATTTTGCAATATACACATCCCCCAATGATGGCTCATGACAGGACCGAAAGTACTTGGGAACAAATTATTTATGGCAAATTTATTAGTCAATTCCAACCGGATATTGTAACATCCATTTGGTGACATGAAAGGGTTGAAATCAGAATATGTAGCTAAAAGATGTCTATACTATTTAACCAAATATCTCTAAATGAAGAAATGCTGCCCAATTACACACAACACACACACATACATACATACATACATAATGTATTTACATATTTATGCATGTGCATAATATATATATATATATATATATATAATATATAACTGTAAACCAGTTAGATTTTTATTAGAGCAATACACTTAAAATGCTTTAACTTTAACAGACCAAGTGGATTAATTAAATACAATGGCTATAGAAGTATAGAAACAGGGACATGAAGAGACCCCATAAAAATTTCTACTGTGTTAAGTAGGGTAGTAGCTTTTTATATATATATATATATATATATAATATATATATATATATATATATATGTGTGTGTGTGTGTGTGTGTGTGTGTGTGTGTAAAGATATTTGCATAACAGTAAATAAAAAATATACTAAGAGCTATTATAAATTATTGAGGATAATGATAGGTCCATAAAAAAGAGATTCCTGGTTTTAAATGAGTCACATGAAAAGGGCTATAACAAAAGAAGGAGGGACATGAGAAAAGATTGCAAAGAGAACATTGTAAGTAGTTTGTCTGGTCATGAGTTGGCTGAAGTATGGTCAAGTTGCCTGAAATATGCCGGTTGTTCTCCATGGTTTGGGTGAACCAGACTATAAAACATATTTAGTTTTGAGGAGGAGGAGTGCCAAAGGAATACAATAAAATGTTAGGATGAAAGGAAATTTTAAAATATGAACAGATTGCAACCTTATAATTAAACCATGCTAAAAACTTATGTAAGACATTCTTTGTATATACAAATTCAGAAATATGTCAAATATCTTGGCAACAGGTTTTCTTTCAAACAAGTTGGCTTTTATTGTGACAGACAAGGATTTCTTAGAAATCATTTTTAATAAAATATATCCTAACAACCTTATATATATATATATATATATATATATATATATATATATATATAATGAAGATGATTTTCATTGAAAAAATGGACTGCCACTGTTGCTGTTACCAGTACATTTTTCCACCTTATTTTTGTGGCTTGTCAAACATATTAAAAACCTTTTTTTTAAACTTTCTAAAACAATTTCTTCACAATAAATTTTCTGATGATAACCTAAGGTTCTCTAGTTGAGAACAATTTTTTAAAAAATGAAAGAAATATGCCTGTTTAACTTACCACTTTTTGTTGATCATATATATATATATATATATATATATATATATATATATATATATATATATATATATGTGGTGTGTGTGTGTGGTGTGTGTATGTGTGTGTGTGTGTGTGTGTGTGTATTACCTTACAATATGAAGAATTTTTTAATTTCAAAATTTAAATAAAGATAGTTTGATTTAGGTTTATTTGTTTAGCGGCATATTGGTGTTATTTAATGCTGAAATTTGATACAAATAATTTTCATACAGTTATAAGGTTTCCAGTAATAAGGCCCAATCTTACCCGGAAGTTGTATGGTAGTCATATTCATTATATCATGTGGTGAACAAGGTGGTCAAATAAACTCATTCTCCCAATATACCTCTGGTTGGAATTCTTTAATTCCTATTTACAAAGTATTCTCATCTAATACTAATAATTCATACACAATTTTAGGGTTTCATTCGTATTTAATAATAATTTGTTTTCACGATTATATAGCATAAAGTATTCCCACTTTATACAAATAATTTGCACACAATTACATAGTCTCAAGTATTTTTATCTATAGTAGAGGAAAAAGACCATTATTAGTATGTGCTCAATGTTGCGAGAATATGCAAATTTTTTTCTGTCAGCAGTCAACTGAAAAATTCTGTACTAGATAAAAGCCTGTTATTTTTTTTCAATGGGGAAGAAGAAAAAGAAATACGTCACTGATTAGTGTGTGAAAATTGCAGCAATATCCAGTTTGTTTCACTTCCCTACCATCTGCATTCATTTAAAACCTGGACCTTTGTTCATTGAACTGTCAAACCTCTGTCTTGGTATCATTTCACTTCATATTCCTACTGGCTATGTTTGTAAAAAACTGGAACATTTTTGTTGTTAAACCTCTATCTTACATAATCTAATACAAATAAATTTGAAAATTCTGTTTGCCACATTAATGGGACCCTAACAGGTACTACTGCTCTGGGTCAGAGTGGAACTAAAAGTAATAACAATGAAGTTGGTACTCAATGCATACCAAAGCTCCAGAACTGAAGTCTCACAATCATATACACTTTAGTGTCCTACCCAGGATACCTTTTTGGGAGTAGGGTCTTACCCCTCTGCCGGGGATTCATTTGGTATTTTCTAAACCATGTAGACAGTTTTTATATGAAGACATGTGCACTGCTGAGCAACTAGTATAATAAAGTCATGTCATCTAGACAGCAGTTTAGACCAGAGATCACTAAACTTTTTTACGGTGGGCTGGATAATTGAAAAATTAACTACCATGGGCTACATTATTATTGTACTCAATACTTGCTAGCTAAAACAAAATCATCTTTCCATGTTATATTCATGGATGAGTGGCATAAGATGGACAAAAACTAATTCAACCAACATATTTATGTTCAAAACATTATCAAAGAACATAACATTGAAATACTGTCAGCGGGCCTGATAAAATGCTTTTGCATACCGGATCAGGCCCACGGGTCATAATTTGGTGACCCCTGGTCTAAACTGATGTCTAGATTTCTTCAAGATGAGTGCCAAGTTAAAAAAAAAAAATATGAAGCCAGTCTTGATGCTTTTTGAACAAATGTTCTTGGTGAAATTCAGGATTGTGCACGTGCAACATCTGCCATACTCACCAGTTTTTAAGGCACTCGTTGTGCAGTAGTTATCATCATAGGAAATGGACATGGCAACCAGAGTTCAATTCTGGGACAAGACTTTGCATTTCACATAATACTAATACCCTTGGAAAATTTATGAATCCAACTATTCTCCTTCCAGGGGCTGGTTTAACTCAGTCAGTAGAGAATCCACCTAGGAATCAGAAGGTTGTGGGCTTGATACCGGCCCTTGCCAACTCAGTGCATGAGTAGCATGATCTATGCAATAAAATGGGGAGCTAATCGTAGGTGTGGCATTCCACCTCAGATGCATAAATCATCCCCCTGGTCTAGTTCTAGCAAAAAGGGAGATAGACTCCCACACTGTCCAACTGATACTAATAATATGTCACTCTGCTTACTTTACTTATTCTCCCTCCAGCTATGGGTCAAATAGAAAGGAAGACTGGGCTCTTCAATCTTGGTATGTCAACCAGTCTAGAAAGAAAACTTTGAATTCAAACCTGTAAAAATCTGCTTAAAAGTTGACCTTGTGTTACATCCTGCTCATTTGCAGAGGGGTTGGGTAAATATATATTCACAAGATTTTGTTCTGTTTAACTTTGTTTTAGTTTTCTAAACTGAAAATTCACCTCAAGGGTAAGATTTCAGGATGTAGACCACATTAACAAAAATACAGTGCAGTTTCATACTATATCAAAAGAGAATTTTCAGAGATACTTCAAGCAATAGAAAAGTCACTGGAATAAGTGTGCTGAATGCCAAGGCAGTTATTTTGAAATAAATGTACATTGTTCATTTATGTCTTGATAATAAAGATCTTCAGTATCAATACTTTTGAACACATATACTGAAACAAAACCAAATACTTGTAACTAGAATTTCAATGACTTTCTATAGTAAAATCATTATTAATGCAATTACTTTCTACATAATAGCCCTATTCTGTTTGTTTGCATGATATTCTGTCAGTAAAGTTTGCTTCTGATAATCCCTTTCTTTTTGATTTTCAATGTATTTCTCAGAGATGCTGATAGGTATGCATCCTGCATCCCTGATGCACAAAAATCTAAATGGTATCCAGTGTTTTTCTTTTTTCTTCCCTTGCCATTTCAAGTTATCTGTAAATACATTTCAATATTTTCTTAGAAGCGAATTACAGAGGATAGGTTACAAGGTAGGAGTTAGATGGCTATAGTTGGGACCCATACATTTTCCTGGGGACTCATTCAAAGCAAATATGTGCATCCCAGGACGCACTAAATCAAAAAGTTATCAGCATCAATGATTTCTACATTAATATCTTCATCAATGCATTTTTACAGTAAAGTCATTATTATAACGGACGGAAAATTTAGGAACAAGCGTATTAATATATAGACTGTATTGCATCTTGGAAGATTTGGATGGTCTCATTTTAATCAGAGGGTGTTGCAAGATTATAATGGACGGAAAATTTAGGAACAAGCGTATTAATATATAGACAGTCTTGCATCTTAGAAGATTGGGATGGTCTCATTTTTAATCAGAGGGTGTTGCAAGATTATAACGGACGGAAAATTTAGGAACAAGCGTATTAATATATAGACAGTATTGCATCTTAGAAGATTGGGATGGTCTCATTTTTAATCAGAGGGTGTTGCAAATAAATTCTATGTATTATAACCCTATTCTACCAAAATCATTTACAATAATTTCTTAGAATTGCTTATCTCTTACTTTCTGATTTACAATGCATTCCTACAGTAAAAACCTCAGCAGTACATTTTAGGGAGGCAATAAACAATAATCTCCCTTAGAGAATGTGCATGTACACTGGGTGCCTCGTGAGCTGTTACATGACAGTCTCAGAACACATTCAGCATTTCTTTTGCCTATTCTTTGAACAGGGGAGACATGTCTTGGACACTGCCAAAAATTGGTAAATACTTACAATTTAATTTTACCTCGTCACGTAAGTTTTTTTCTCATTTGTGTACTTCTTCCACATACATGGAGCAATGTGTGAATATTATTAAAAGTTGGGACACATTTCTTTCTTCTTAATAACATTGGTATGGTATTATGTATATAAAAGGTTAAATGTTCTAGTATGTACAAATGAATTTATTTTGACTTTTCGTTCAGTGTTAGTATATCATGGATATTGATCATGAGTGAGTAGGGAGTTAACTGAATATCTCCCACCAACCACAGGAATACATTTATATTAAATATATAATAACACTTTTCTGTCAGTAATACTTACTTTAATTTCTAACCACTGAAAATCCTTTTTTTCCCCCCCTGATATTTTAATATATTTCTGAATTGAATAATTTGTAGTGTAATGGCTAGCAAGCTAATCTCACAGACCCATTAGTACTGAATAGCCAATTTGACCCTTACTGGATGCCCCATACTTGTGACCTTGTGTCACATCCTCCTACCCATGGCAAACGGATTGTGTAAATACCTACTTTCTACATAATACCTATTCTGTTGATGCTCTCTTTAATTCCTGACTACTGACAATCCCTTTCTTTCCACTATTTTCACAATACACATTTTAGGTCAATAAACTGCAAAGTCTGATGCTTAATCATCACAATTTATTTTCTTCCTACTGTCAGAAATATTTAGCTTGTTAGTGCAGAAAATGACTTACTCTTACCCTCCATTTTTGACTTTATCCTCCTGGCTGAATAGCATCTAATTCCCAAGGACTTTGCTCTGTTTTTTGGCCTCCTTTCATTAGAGACCTATTCTTAAGAAGTTGCCCACCTTCCCACAAGTCAATGCCGTCTGCCTCCCAAGTCCAAAGCATTTTTTTCTTAGTTTCTGACCTCACAGCACCCACCACTTGCTTTGTCACTCCCATTTTTCCTCTAATCATTCAGCCATACAACAAGATTTGACAACACCTTCCTCTTCATCTAACTTTTCAGCAACAACAGAAATGTATATATAATAACACATACCTATCAGCTTACTTACCATGTATCTAACAGTACATACACTTTCTTCAAAATACATAAACTCTATTGCTACAAGTAACCTTAATACTCAGATCTATTACTCATTCAATTGGAATTTTAAAAAAGAAAGGAAAAACTGTATAACAAATATTTAAACACATTGAACCAACTATACCATATAAAGTAAAGATGACAACAGGTTAGGTTAGTTGGTTGGTTTTAGGGCATGTCAACTCTTATTGGGTTATTTAATGCTGAATACAGTTATATGGTTTTAAGAAATAAATGCTAACAATCATTAGACAATAATTATAGCTTCAAGAAACTATTTTTAATATGAGTAATTTGTACACAGTTAAATGGTTTCATTTATTCTTATCTGCTAGTTATAATTTTGATCTGATCTATTTGATCTATAGAGGAGACTCTAATAGGTTCTACTGCAATGAAGGAGATGAATTTACACTCCCTAGACCTCCAGAACAGGAGCCTCACCACCAGATGTCATGTACAGAAACTTTTATTTTGGGGGTGGCATAGGAAATGAACCTGGCTATCCGAGTCAAATCCAAAAACATCTCATCATGGTGCAATGGTTAGCAAGCTAGTCTCTTAGATCTATTACTACTGAATTGTGAGTTCAACCATCACTGGTTGCTACATAATTGCAACCTTGTGTTACATCGTACCCATGGTGAATGAGTTAGGTAAATCCTGGATGAGGCTGTTAATATTTTCTACAGCACAAATATTATTGGTAAAGGTATGAAACCAGCAATTCTCCCCCCAACCATGGGTAAATAAGTCAGTCTGGGCTCTTTAACCTTAGTATAGACAACCAGTCTAAGAGAAGGCAAATTCTGAATTCAAACCACATAAAAATTGTCACTGTGTCACATTGAGCTCAAGGTGGAGGTGTTGGGTAAATACATACAATAATACAACAAAAATGCTACTTTTTACACTCAAATATAATACTAGTTTTCTCACAACTTTAAACACTGATCTTTTTATATTAAATTCCTTATGTTATACATGAGAAAATATGGTATTATATTTTCTAAAATATAGCCACTAAAGCATAAATATCCATCTCAGATATAGCAATATCAGAGGATTTAATAAATGTTTACTGAGCATTTTATTCCTAAATTGTAAGGAGGCACTGTGAAATCTTGACACGGCCTTTCTTGACATATAATTTTGTTAAATGTTCTGATTTTATCTCAGCAAATCTTGGTGGGTGGGGGAAACAACCCCCCCCCAAAAAAAAACAAGCAAAAATAAAGGCTCTATGAAAATGTCACAGTAATTGAACTCTATTTTTGACAGATTCATATTGTCACCTGTACGTCATAAAATTTATTTTTCTTGGCTAACCATTGTTCTCATTATCACGGTAGCCTGGCAGCATAGGAAATCTGCATATCAATCTTAAACAGGATCTTTTTTTTTGTGGTGTGTGGTGTAATAGTTAGAGTCATAGGAAATCGACTCTTCAACCAGAATTCAAATCTTGGATGAGGCTGTTTGCATTTCACATGGCGCTAATACTTGTAGAAAAGGTATGCATCCAACTACTCTCCCTCCAACTATGGGTAAATAGTAAGGCAGACTGGACTCTTTAACCTTGGCTATGTAATTGGTCTAGGAGAAGGAAAACTTTGAATTCAAACCTGTTAAACTAAAAATAATTAAAATCTGACCTTTTTAGTATAATTTCATTACTATAAGTTTCATGTATCATCTATAGATCAAAAGACAAATTCATCAAACTAAACTTTATATAATAAATAAAGTTTCATCTAATGATTTTGTATTCTATTCTATACATGATACTTATGCCAATGAAACAATAGTAAGAAGGTGAGATTTTAATTACTTAGTTTTTATACTGCTCTGCTGGCCAGCATCTGAGCACTTTTTGATTCATCATACATTTTTAAAGGATTGTCTATTCTGATATATATATATATATATATATATATATATATATATATATATATATATATGTATGTGTGTGTGTGTATGTTTGTAAATACACAGGGAGTACATGTATTTGAGAATACAAATATATATAAAATTCACATAAGTACACAAATACCCTGAGTAATGTTTTTTGTCTATTACTGTAGACATATATTTGATCATGAAAAAATACACACATACAAAAATATAGTTTGGTTTGTTTTAATGGCATATCAACCTTCATGAGTTATTTAATGCCAAAGCCATCCTTGTAAAAGAGCTGTAGTGGAATTATTTAACTCATAGCTGGGGAGGACGAGGGGGTTCATACCTTTCCCAAGGGTATTAGTCTGAAAGCAAACATAACAGTGTGAATGAAGTTAGAACTCGCTTACAGCAATGTCACAGTGCAGCACATTAGCCACTATGCCCTGGGGGACTCCTTACAGCAATGTCACAGTGCAGCACATTAGCCACTATGCCCTGGGGGACTCCTCTATATGAATAATGATTACAACTTCATTGATAAACTTGAAAAAGGTTTTCTCAAAATGAAAGGGTTAAATTAGAAATGTAAATTGTTTTCTGATAACAAAGCTACTGTTTATCAAATAAAGTTTTAAGAGTGGTTTATACCCACCCAGTTATATATGACCCAGGGGGCAAATATATAAATCAATAAAACTTACCTCTTTCAAAATAACAAGGAAGTAATTAAAATCTAATTAGTAATTATTTTCCCAGGGTAGTAGTAGTAGTAGTAGTAGTAGTAGTAGTAGTAGTAGTATGGAGAGGAATATGTTGACTAATAAAATATTTACAAAGATTTTAATACATTTTCTGAAACCATTAGCACCAGTTTGAAAACATGTTTAAACTATTAAAGCTCTTTTTGTTGCTTTTGTTATTATCCCAACCTTTCAGCCAACTCATTTTATGACCTTCTTTAGTTATGCAATCCACATAGAAAGATAGAAAATGATTACAAACTAAAGAAAACATATTGTTATTGGTAACTAAATAGTTAAATAATGTAACCAAATATTGAAATGATAATGACTAATATTAAAATTACATGGGGTAATATAAGTAAAATGAGGAAATCAATCTGACAGTAAGTGGAGAAATGTAGGCCAACACAGGATGTTACATGGAATGGAAGTTTATTATTGGTCGTAATGTCGATGTTCGAACATTTCGGTTTATATAGAACACTTCTTCAGGTCAATATGAAACAAGTAAAGGAAAAAAGATTTTTGTTATTAAAAAGATGATGGATGTTTTTGAATGAGTTGAGTTTGGAAACATGTAGGTAATAGAGTAATTATTTATGTATAATACATAGTTCTAACATTGAACTATGAAATACTGGGAAAAAAAACATTCTTGTGTATAATATGCACTGATTTTCTAGAATATGAAACAGTTAAATATAACCTACATTTAGCTTTGGTTCTTTTAAAAGTTTATACTGGCTTAAAACAAGAATTCATATAGTTTACCTCTGTCGGTGGAGCATCTGCCAAGGAACTACACGTTTCTGGGTTCAATACCTGCCCTCACCTTCTCAGTATGGAGCACCCAGTGATTATGAAACTCATCAAGAAAGTTCAACTAGCTCCCTAAACATTATAATATGTGAGATTCCCAGGTTATGAAATTGATTTCTGGCTAAGAAAATTTCTGCTAGATGTTTACTTTATACAGTTAAACAATAAGATTAAGATTTGGTTTAGCTAATTTGATGAACACAAAGTGACAGTCTAGTTTAGCATCATACTGACATTACAAATTGAACTTGTCACTAAAACTAAGTTTTAGCATTTTCAAAAGACTTATAAGCTAAAAACACATTCTGGGACCCATTAGTAATCATAGAAAATTTGGTAGCCATAGATTGTACTGTCATTATAGTTATATACAATGATATGAATGACTGGACCAAAAAGACAGTTGGTGACTTATATAACAAGATACACGAGAACTTCACTTTCAAGTTGGCTATTAGATTCATTTTGGTTACCTATCATTCGAGAGTACTTTATCATCAATAAAGAATATAGGCGGTAGAATTTATATGTTCCAGCAGAATCATGACTAGATGGGATAAAATTTGTTAAATAGATTTAGTATTGGCAATATATTAACCATTAAATATGAACATTTTTTCTCTGTCACACACACACACATAATATATATATATATATATATATATATATATATATATATATATTACTACAGTGTATGGCTTACATTATCTCACTGATGAGACAATAGTAAGCCAATATATACAGTATTATTAGGAGAGTGCTCAATACCTGTGAGAGAGCAATATTAATAATGAATATACATTATTTTTGTATATATTTAATTTTCCTTTAGTTTCTATGCAATTAAATATATACAAAAAATAATATATATTCATTCTTAATATATAATATATATATATATATATATATATATATATATACACCCACATAATGGTTAACCCATTGAGGAGTATATAGGTAGAAAATAAGTAAGAAAATAGAAAATAATATACACATACACTTTATATAACCTATGATATCATGTAGTGAAACAAGAGGCGTCTGCCTTGAAAAAATAAAGTGAACTTGTCTGACCTAGGTCAAGCAGATTCTATTCATAATTAATGATTCTGCCAAAACAAAAAAAAAACTGAATCCACATAAAAGTAACACTCATCTTTGTCAAATAGACAGTTGGACAACCAACCAAAAGATACAGACTAAACAGGGTCACTGTTAAGATAATTCTCTACCGCCACATTTCTAACCCAAGTCTGCTATTGCTGAGAATAAGCTATATTTGTTACAACTTATAGCCTGAGAACTTGTGTTTTCTAGATGATTTTAGTCATTTCATCTGATTCTCTATCCAGCCACAAGCAATAATCTAAGAAGTTGCATCTACAAGCCAACTAGATGCTGATTTAAGTCACAACACTACAATCCCAGTTAGGATTTATTTAACAAATAGGTAATTTTCGGATGATGTTGTCCCAGCCTCCTGCCCTAAAATATGCTAGGTGGTGCCTGCTGAAAAAGTGAACCTTGCCATATTGTTTTTATTTTCGAAACTCGGTTGTATTTATTTAAAAAGATGTGACATTTGTTAAAATAAAATGAAAATATTAAAAAAAAAAAGAAAAGATATTTTAAAGTTCAAATATTTGCATTTACTTGTCGATAAAGAACTTGGGGGGAGAGGTTGTAAAATATTGCTTTCTTATTGCATTAATCTGTTGATAAAAAGCCTTCAAACTGCTATATGGTTCATAACTAGCATGGGTCACTTTTTGCCACCTAGTGTATTTTAGGGCAGGAGGCCGGGACCACAGCATTTGAAAATTACCAACAAATTTAATACTTTAATATTATAATTACTAATGTAAAAGGATACACTGTTGACAGAGGAGAATTTGTTATACCTAAAGTGGAATAAGGTGAAGGTCATTCAAAAGGACTATGAATGAATAAAACTCACCATTGTAATATTAGGGTTTAAAAATGAAATTTGATGACATCCATTTTATAATTTCTGACCTAAAAACTGAGCACATAATCTATATGTTGATTGAAAATAAAAAAGAAAGATGTTCACTGGTCAGGAATCAATGCAACTATTATTTACACTAGGATATATATATATATATATATATATATATATATATATATATTATATATATTACACACACACAAGCAAAATTGTACCATAGAAAATGGTGCAATATATGAAACTGATATTTTGTTTAGTCCTTACTATCATTAAAAAGTTTTAATATAAATATTTTTAGATATATGATTTTACTTAAAACCAACTTATTTAACTGATTACTTTATCTTTTTGTACTTGGTTACTGTAAACATTCTGATTAGTTAATTTAGGATACTACAGACAAAAAGAAATAAATAAATAAATAAATATAATATATATATATATATATATATTTCATTATGTGTGCATATATATACAGTCATCAACATACAGTCTTGTTTTGACATACACATCTCTTCAAGGTGGCTAGACTTAGCAGTCTACCGCCAGTCTGGATTGAAACTCAACCAATTTTTCATCAGTCAGAATTTAACTACTAGGCTATCAGCCTGACCCACTATTGGAAGAGAATTTTACTGATAAATACATACATATGTAAAGGCTGCCAGAGTGAGCTCAATTCACTTTTTTAAGGAGAGCCTTGCAATTTAAGTGTTATCAGCAGCCAGCAGCAAATTTTCCTTCCAGGGTGGTCAACTAACCAGAGGTGGGGAGCATATATGACAGTATATATATATATATATAATATATATATAATATATATAAACTGTCATTCTGTATTACTGAATTATAAGATGGGTAAATATGAGTGTCATTCAATAGATAAGGTGAAGTAAATAAGGAGATGACAATAGGAAGAAGTGTGTACAGTTAAATATTTTTCATGAAAATCAATAGTGATAGGTCCTTTCACATTCCAGAAGTTTGTCAGTATGGCCTTCTTTATAGACTGCTGCACCCAGAGATTTTTCTTTACCAGAGAGTCAGTGTCTTTCCACTCCATGTACTGTCTTTTCAATTCAGGCTTGTAAAGGCAATCTTATATTCAGTCCATTTGTAAATATTCCTTTGACTAAAACATGTTTTTCCATACACATCACACATTCTTCTGTAAATTTCCCATGCTTTTCACTTCAGTCATCAAAGGTTTGATGACAGACCTCTGTAGAAACTGTCATTTTGAATAGTCTCAAAACTAAAATTTTTTAAAAATAATTTTTGCTATAAACTTATTCCAAACAATGCAGAGTTTACATTTAAAAATAAAAAAAATCCCTTTATTCATTGAATCACTCTTGTGATCTTTGAATATGCATATATATTTTTTCTTGTATTTCCTTAAACTTACTTTAAAATTCAACAATCATGTTCAGTTTTTCCAAACTTTTCTTGTTCTGAGCACATTTTAAAGTAGTAAAAATGTTCTGGCACATTATTGAAAAAAGTATTTAAACATTATTAAGACTGTCTTTTTTATTCATTATTTTTAGAATAGTTATCAATAAGAAAAACAGGCTTGGGATTTTCTATGTTAGGATATACATCAGTGGTCTCCTGCCTGCAGCCCATGGGCCACAGCAACTCTTGAAGCCAATCTGTGTAGCCTTTTACACAATCTTATATTGATTGTGAAGAAGTACCATTGCAACAATTGATGGAACTCATTGATATTTAGTGTTCAGAAGATTTAAAGTTCAGGTTTCTTGCTTGTCTCATTCTTGATTTCAATAAGAACCACATGCTTTTGTTATATATTGATTGGCATACTGTCGGTTTTGGACGGTTAGTGTAGAAAATAGATTTGAATTCAAATCCAGACGGTTAGATTGAGTGATACTTAATAACCTCAGTTTGACCTCAATTTCCTGTTGCAAGGCAACTGTGAGAAAGGCTTTTAGTTTAGAGTCTGTTGGCTGCTGGATGCCATGATGTAAGGATGTATCCAGCAGGGCCCAGCCATGTTTTGTTTAATATAGGAGTTAAATTTGTCCCTGTAGAATAATCATACTAAGTTCCAATTACTGTCAAATTGGTAAGACAAGGCAACAAGTAGCTGTAACTCAATACAGATCTAACCTTGTTGCAATCCTACTGCAGAATGCCAGGTATTTATGAAACCTCAGAACAGCATAGAAACCAAGCAGCCAATCAGGACTCAAGGAATGGAATCACCTAAATAATGGAATGGATTATTCTTGATTTCCATAAATACCAGCTGTCTTGGGCACTAGTTCAATTGTGCTTAGCTGGTTGCTGTTATCCAAACCAACAGTATACTGACTGACTGACTGACAAACAGACTTCAATAGTCCCTAAAAACAATGACAACCAAGGCTTAACCAACATCTTAGAAGAAGCTGGAACTAGAGAACCTTGAGGAAGTTAGAAGAAACTGCCCGGAACAAGAGGTCAGACCCTGAAGAATTAGGAAGAAGTAATGATGATAGCTACTCACAACTAGAAGAGAAAGTACATCTTAAGAACCAAAGACCAGAACCAGAAGTTAGAAGGAACCACCCAGAACCAAAGACCAAGGAATGAAGATAGCTACTCACAACTAAGAAAGTACAAACTACCAGAAAGATAAGAGCTACTCAAGAAATAGAAGTTAAGGTAAGAAGAAATACCAGCCAAATACAGATGAACTACAGACTCACAACACAAGTAAGATTAAAGTAAGTAGACACAACCAAAGGTGTCCCTCATATGAGAATAGATATCCTTGATGTGCCCCCCTTCTCCATAATATATATACCCAGAAATAAGTGGATATATAACACTTTTATCTAGATGATTCCCCAACATTATCACACAGCAAGAAGTGAGCATGTTTGGCCCTATATACCACTGTATATAGTAGTAAATGAAGTATGCCAAGAGTATTCTGCATTTGCAAATCCTCACTTGTCTGATGTGCTCCTTTTGTCAAACTCTTCATTTAACTGATATTACATATTTATTTGATTGCAAATAACATCAGATATTTCATTAATAAATTATGGTTGTTACCTTGTGAATTTGTGTTTCTTTTCTTCTTTTAAGATAACAGCTCTTCCTGAGTTAAGCTTTGTGGCCTTCTGGTTGAAAAGGTTGGGAACCCCTGATGTAAACCAGGTTGGTTGTTTGTTTGGGTTTTATGGCATGTCAACCCATTGGATCATTTTATGCCAAAGATGTTTTTGTTTATTCATTCTTGATGGTAATCAATTTTTTTAAAACTCATTTTTTCTATTTAACCCATAGATGGGACCCAACAGGTACTACTAGCCACCAAGATTCCATCCTTTAGCATCACAGCCCACTGCCCACATTGGGGATCTTACACTTCTGTATAGGTGCAGTCAGTGTATTCTAAAGACCCAGCTGACAGGGCTATGTAAACCAGAGATGGGCAACCTTTTTCAAGAAGACATTTGCATGAGGTATGTGGGTCACATTGATAAAAAGACTCAAGGTAATTCAACATTGAAGGTAGCTCAAACATTTTCATGACACAAGATCATACACGTAAGCATCCAGAAATAGGGAAAAGTTGTGATTTTCCAATTTCTTTTTTAAAGTGATAGATAAAAACTTGGGGGGAGGGGCTGTAAAATATCACTTTCTTATCACATTAATTTGTCAATTTAAATGCCTTCAAACCATTATATGGTTCATAACTAGCACAGGTCACTTTTTCAGCAGGCACTGCCTAGCGTATTTTAGGGCAGGAGGCCAGGATGACAGCATCCGAAAATTACGTTTTTTTCCAGTGTAACCAGCTGTGTCTTGTGGCACAGCAGAGTGACATGTTACCCAGTTTGGGAACCACTGAACTTGCCTTTTCTCATAATCAGGAAGTTGTCACTAAAATATTTGTAGGTAAAATGATGTCTATAACAAAATAAACAAAATAAATAATTTCTTTCTCTCTCTCTCTCTCTTTAAACCAAGTCATTTATAAATAACAATTAATTGAGTCTGATTTTTATTGCATAAAATTAGATATCTCAACTCATTAACTTTTCCACAGTTTTGGTAAATCTCTAATACAAATTACAACAATAAAGTCTTTACTCATGGTGAGAACCAGGATTAGAGACTTCCTTGCTGTAAGGTATAAAAAAATATGTTACTGTCATTATATCAATATAAGTCAACATTTGTTATAAAACATATCAGGTTTAGAAAAATAATACTAGTTAATTACTACAATTACCATGACTGCAATTAAAAGGAGAAAAAAAAAACAAGAGAGAGAGAGAGAGAGAGAGAAAACAGCATCAAAATTCTTTTTGTTGAAAATAAACACATTCTTAAATCAGATTGAGTTTCTTTCATTTCTTTCTCATTTTCCTACACTATCAGCTATAAATTAGTACATTCCTATCACTTTTTTTTAACATAAAAAAAATTAATTACCTTTAATCCCACGGTTCTCAGACTTTATTTTTCTTGTGTCACCCTTCTATAATGTAGACATAATCCTAGACTGTTAACTCAGATTTTCAGAAATCCTTTTCCAGCAAGACATTTATTTTTAGAAACAGAAATCTAGCTTGCAAGTTTGTGAGATTTGTGTGTGTGTATGTTTTTTTTAGGGTGTTAATTCATAGTGTAATTGATTGTACCAATGCATTTCCTCTGTCCCATTCTATTGTGATGCTTATTCAATGCATTTCATCTCATTCTATTGTGATGCTTATTCAATGCATTTCATCTGTCCCATTCTATTGTGATGCTTATTCAATGCATTTCATCCGTCTCATTCTATTGTGATGCTATTCAATGCATTTCATCCGTCCCATTCTATTGTGATGCTTATTCAATGCATTTCATTCATTCATGCTTATTCAATCATTCTATTGTGATGCTTATTCAATGCATCTGTCTATTGTGATGCTTATTTCATATGTCAACAATATACAATAAAAACGGATATTATCAAGTTATGCCATAACTCTATAGCATTGAAACTGTGTTGCCAAAAACATAATTAGGTAAAAAAAATGTACTGCTTCATCATCAAATCTTTTTTTTCCAACTGCTAGAAATAATCATCTATCAAAATGACTAAAATTAAGCAAAGATGTGGCAGATTAGTGAGCTTTAAGAATAATAACAGACACTACATATATAAACTGTATTTTCTCTAAGTACAGTGAGAAGTTTGTGTTTTAAGACGTAATGTAGACTATACAAATTCTTATCTTTAGTCAGTATTAACTGATAAAAAGTTGAACAAATTCTAAATTTATGTTTAACTTAGCAGCTACAAATTTAAAAAGTCAGCGTATTATTCACAAGAATTTTATTTCCAGAATTTCATAGTCAGGGTCATGCGTTATACATGAGTGTGTTATGCACAAATGACAATATTCGTTTTGTTCTAATTCTTTATAAAGTGTTTTAATGTATTTTAATGTTTCCACCTTTCTATCTCTTCACACCTTTTCATTTTTCACTCATTGTCACTGGATATTCAATTCAACAAGCCCTCCCCACTCTTTATATATTTATTTTGTCTCCAATATCTTTATTTTCTCTCTCAATTACTTCACAGGCATAACAAATGACAAAGACAACTAATTGAATCTTCACAATTTTCCCAATATCAAATGACTGGAATTTTTCAACATATCACATTTTCTAGCAAAATAAACACTTAAATAAAATAAATTCTACTTAATTTGATATATGTATTTATCCAAAGCCCTGCACACAAACAGAATGGAACACAAAGTCATTTTTCAAGTGGAGGTTAACAGTTTTGAATTCAGAGTTTTCCTTCTCCTAGATTGGTTGCCATACCAAGGTTAAAGAGTCTAGTCAACCCTATTTTATTCATAGCTGGATGATCATCGTTGGATTCATGCCTTTCCCAAGAGTATAAGCGTTATGTGAAATGCAAACTGCCCTATGACGATAACCATTGCTATGCCATGGTTAAAGAGCCCAGTCTGCCCTACTATTTTATTTATAGCTGGATGGAGAATAGTTGGATTCATAATATCCCCAATGGTATTAGTGTTATGTGAAATGCAAACAACCTTGTCCAGGATTTGAACTAGGTTTGCCGTGTATTTCCTATGACGATAACCATTTTACTACAAGTGCCTAATTTCATATTGGCAAAATTAGCATTAACTTATTTTCAACATTCATTGATTATAATGTACTATTTAGCTATAATCTATTATTAATGTTATATTGCTCTACACAAGGTATGGGCAACATTTTGGTATGATAGGAATTTCCCCCTTTCTTTAAAAAAAAAATTAAATTATCACTTATTTTAATTTTTTTTCTTTAAGAACAGAGCCTAAACTTACATAAAAAATTTTCTATGAATCATAAAAAAAATCATAATAAAACAAATCAAATTGAAAAGAAAACATCTTCAAGAGAGAAAAAAAAAGAAAACATCAAAAATGCACCATTTTGACAAATATAAATTCTAATTTACAAAATTCTCCCATTTTAAAGACTTTAAAATGAATGATTTTTACACAAGATTTTTTTGGTCCTTCCTCTTCATAATAGAGCAAATATTATGTTAAATTTCATTCATTTTTTCAGAGTTTTGTTGGTTTTTAAATAACAGTCATAAGTGCAATGTCAAACGTTTTTTTTATTTCGATATCTTTACAGATCTGTAATGACTAACATTTCAAGGTATGTTACCAATGACAACCAGGTGAGTCAGTTTAGGTACACTACCTTCAGTATGCTTTAAAAGGATTTAATATTTTTTCCAAACAAATATATTAAATAAAAACTCCCAAACTATGGTCTTCAAATCATTTTTTCCACTTATGTGATCATAAGACCAAGTTGATATCCATTTAGATCTGGTCTGATGATTGCATAGACAAGAAACTCCAGGCGCTACTAACTATGTAAAAACTATTTTAACTTTATATATATAAATACCACCCCCTCTGCATGAGCAGGATCTGATACATGGTCAATTTCTTAAGTGGAGTTTTACAGGTTTGAATTCAGAGTTTCCCTTTCTTAGACTGGTTACCTAGCCAAGGTTAAAGAGCCGAGTCTGTCCTACTATTTACCCATAGCTGGAGGGAGAGTAGTTGTATGCATACCTTTACCAAGGTATTAACACAATGTGAAATGCAAACAGCCTTGTACAGAATTTAAACTCGGATCGACGAGTCCATTTTCTATGATTAACCATTACTGAGATATATATGCTGTATCAGTGATATTGAACATTCTTTAATTACAAATATAGCAAACTACCCTATTAAATTATATATTGATATTTTTCCCCCTTCAACTTGTTTTCTTTCTGTTTTTCTATAACTTTTCTACCTTTCTTCATTCACACTTTCTTGTCCCTTACTTCCCCTTTCTTTGCAATATTTTGGTACATGCTAGTTTGTGACACGTATATCATGTAACTGAAGCAGTTCCAACCCTGGAAGATATCCACTGTGGTTGGTAGTTTTCTATTCATTGGTGTGCTGACACATTGTGCATTGCTTCATTCAATGTGTGATTTGAAAGTGACATAAATGAACACGCAATGTATTCTAATTGAGGAACTTATGCTTTATGAGTTGGAACTGGGTCATAATGCCATGGAAGAAAACAAAAACATTTCTTGTACAAAAGGTGAAGATGCAATTGATTACAGTAATCAAATAGTTCAAGAAATTTGGCTTGGGTTGCAAGAATCTCAACAATCAAGCAAGGTCAGGTAGGCTTGAGACTGTGCTCCAAGTCTTAGAGACAAATCCAGTGAATAGTAATCTGAGAGTTTAAGATGAGTTTGGCATCTCACAGTCCACAAGAAAACATCCTGAACTGCCAAATTGTGCCTCATGTTATGAAAATATTGCAGAAATTTTGACTCACCATAGTGTGTATTATAAAAAAGTAAAGTAAAGTCATCGGGGCAGCCTGATGTCGGTATCAGCCAATCACTAGGGAGTCTATCCCCTTTTCACTAGTGCCAGACCGAGGAGATTATTTTAGCATCTGAGGTGGAGCGCCACCTACCATCAGCTCCTCACTTTACCGCAAAGATCCCTGTGCTACTCATACGCTGAGTTGGTGGGGGCCAGTATCGAACCAAGAACCTTGTGATTCCTAGCCGAACACTCTAGCGATTGAGCTAAACCGGCCCCAATTTATTTATTTACTAAGCTAACTTAAATGTGGCACAAGGTCAGAAGAATGGAGTGCCTAATGAGAATCAAATTCACTACCAATGGTCTGCTAATCTAGCTGGCTAACCATCACACCATATCAGGTGTGTGTGCGTATACATCACGCCATGTCAGGCGTGTGTGCATATACATATATGTGTGTATGTGTTAATTTTTTCCTTTCACATTTTTATTCTGCTTTTCTATAGTTTTCCTACCTTTCTTTATTCACACATTCTTGTCCCTTACCTATTATCATGTCAGTGTTTTCTAGTTAGAAAATCTGATACCAGCTAAGATGAATCAGAGATCATGCAGATACTCCTATCTGATCCTAAGTAGAAAAATCTAATGATCATACATACAATCTAGCAGAATAATAGTATAGATGCTTTTTGCATGTGCAAGTCACAGGGGAAATAATATTATTTATTAAGACTTGGCCTGCGCTTTTAGTTAGCTCAAGCATAGATCAGCCTAATGGTTTTAAATCAGGTCTAACCGCAGATGTCTGAATTTGAATTCTTGCCTTGTCACAGACATGTCATGAATGGTTTAAAAGAAGATTCTTCTTTACTTAAGACTATCAATCAGAGAGAGAGAGAGAGGAAAGAATGATGAAATGAAAGAGAAAGCAGATTGGTGGGGAGAGTCAAAAATGATAATGTAAGATAATAACGAGTAGTGAACTAAGAAAAAAAAAAGATCAAAAACTGAGAAAAACAGCTTATAAAATTCAAAACTAAAAAAAAAAGTGGGTAAAATCAAATGAAGGATGAAGATATAAAAGAAAGCAGAATATGTGGGAGGGGAATAAGAAGAGAATATATATATATATATATATATATATATATATATATATATATATATATACCAAGCCTCTGCACAAGTAGGATGTGACACAAGGTCAATTTTGTAAGTGGAGTTTAACAGGTTTGAGTGCAGAGTTTTCTTTCTCCTAGACTGGTTACCTAGCCAAGGTTAAAGAGCCCAGTCTGTCTTACTATTTACTCATAGCTGAAGTGAGAATAGTTGGATGCATATCTTTCCCCAAGGATATTAGCACTATGTGAAATGCAAACAGCTTCGTCCAGGATTTGAACTCAGGTTGAAGAGACCATTTCCTGTGACTCTAACCATTACACCTCACACTTCCAATGAAGAAGAGATAATATAAAAGAATAATAGGAGAAGTGAGAAAGAGATTAAAAACTCAAAGAATTAATGAGGGGAGATAGAAAAGAGAGATGGATGAAGAGAAAGTACATTCATTTTCATATAACCTTATAAAAGTGTTATACAATTGTTGACTGATGTATATTTCTTTCTAATAATAAAACTACTCTCACCAATAACTTTAATGTTGACAAAGTTGTTCATTGAGACAACAAGCTGAGGAATGGCTCATAAAATAAGTTTCTCAAACAGAAATTAAATCCATTGCCAAGATCAGAATTTAAAAAAAATGTTACTCACTTCAAAATCAGATAAAGTTACTCTTATCAGAAGCAATGATGAAATATATGTGTTTTTTTTAAATATTCAACTGAGATTAATTTATATAATAGGGATTTGATTTCAGTTTGTGTTAATATAACAGTAAAAACAGCACGTCACAGGGTTTGTGTTAGCAGAAAATCAATAAAATGCTCTAACTTGGAGAATAAAGGAATTCCTACACCAAACTGCAATAGTGTACAGATTGTCTTCACAAGCAAACAGAATGATCTGATTTCTCAAGGGAGATAACTCTATTGTATTAAACTTAATGGATGGAAGTTTTCCATAAAACAAAGTTGAATTTCTCAATACATAAACATAAGGCTTTTTCCTTTTTCGTCTTCTATATACAAGTTAGAATAGAATAAACACACAGTGAATGGTGACTATGGGTAAATAGTAGGGCAGACTCTGCTCTTTAACTTTGGTATGGCAACAGATGAACATAAACTGAATATTAAGCCTGGACTCATCTAATGAAATGAATGTTTATTTGCAAGGAAATGGGATTTTCATAGATACAGCTAGTTATTTTATTTAGCTCAGCGGTAGAGCATTCGGCTAGAAACCACAAGGTTCCTAGTTCTAAACCGGCCCTCACCAACTCAGTGTATGAGTAGCACAGGGATCTGTGCGGTAAAGTAAGTAGCTGATGGTAGGTGTGGCACTCCACTTCAGACCCAAAAAACAATCTCCTTGGTCTAGCGCTAGTGAAAAAGGGATAGACTCCCTTGCTGATTGGCTAATACCGACTTTAGGCCACCCCGACGACTTTACTTACACCATGACACAATTCTTTTTTACTGCTAGATTAAACCAATTATATCATTGAATAGAGCTCATCAAAATCTTTCTTTAGCACATAAAATACTTTTTTCTGTCCCTTCACATGTCAAAGTTATATTCATCTCCCAATAACATCAAAGTATTGCATTACAAAAAAAGAAAAAAATGCTTCAATGGTGTCATGGATTGTTAATCATAATGACTTCTGTGAAAAAATATTCAATCCCCTCAGCTAATATTTACTTGAGACTCCTTTGTCAGTGATCACCACCAAAAGATATTTTTTGACAATATTCAATAATACTTGTGTATCTCTCGACTTATTTTCGACCATTCTTCCATGGAGAATCATTTCAAATGTTTCCGATTTGATGGCTCCTATTTATGAATATAAATTTTCAATTCCTGCGACAAATGTTCCATTGGATTTAGGTCAGGCAATTTAGATGCCATTTCATTACCCTAATGTTATTCATCTTGAACCATTACAAGAGCATGTAAATCATCTAGGGTTACTTTATGCCTAGAGGTTAGGAAATAATGTTCATATTCCTATCTTTTGTGTACGTATTTCCAAACTTTTTTTTTTTTTTTTGCAGACATGATATTAGGGGCTGGTTTAGTTCAGTTGGTAGAGCATCTACCTAGGAATCATAAGGTTTTGGATTTGATACCAGTCCCCACCAACTCAGTGTATGAGTAGCACAGATTGAGTAATCTTATCTGTGTGGTAAAGGGGGGAGCACCCAACCTCAGGAAAAACAATCTTCCTAGTCTAGTGCTAGCACTATCCTGATACCAACAATAAGCAACTAAGCTTACATGATATCAATTATTACTTTCTAATATAAATAATTGAGTAATTTAGATTTCCATTTCATTACCTTAACCTTATTCTTCTTAAACCATTCTAATGAAATTCTTTTGGAATATATTTTGAGTTTTAATGGTTCATAAGCTGTAGATTCTTGTTAGACCAGGTTTGGAGGAACAAAGAAAAAAGGATTGTATTCTAAAAAAAGATAAAGCCAGACTGACCGACACCAAAACTCCCACCAACTAATGGGCATTCTGAGAGTGGGGGAAAAGAAAATTCTAGTAGTAGAGAACCCTCAGAAAAGCAGTAGCCAGCAAACAGGCAAGTCACAAAATAACAACCCTCCTCAAATCTAGTTCACAAATACAAGTAAGCCTTAACACTAATAAGAATTTGTAAAAAGGAAAATTCATTAACCAAAACACATCTTTGTAACTTGTTCATTTGATACAATTTATAATACACATATAAAGGACAATTTTTATTACTACTCAAACTATTTGTACTGTTTTGCTTGTTTCTTTAATGTTACATTTCACATAAAATTTCCAACAAACACACAACAGAGTTGACTCATTGAAATATAAATTTGCAAGTTTTTAGTATAACAGCAGAAGGTGCAAGATTTTTTAAAGGAATCTATATACTAATACCCATGTTCCTTAATTGTAAATCCTGATTATTTGGTGTTGCTTATCAACCAAATTCTTATATCTTATGAGTGCTGTCACCTCAGCTAAATAATGGACCATTCTGTTTTTAATTATAAAGAAAGGGAAGAAAAATGACATGCTACACAGAAAGATATTAGAGAGTAGGGGGACTATAGAGAGAGATTGGGGTCAGCATGCAGAAGTGATAACACTAATCTGTTTCAATGGATAATGAAAAGGTGAAAAGGAAAGAAAGAAAAAGAAAAAAAAAATGAGTAAGAGAGAGTTAAATCAAGATTATTATACTTTTTACATATTGAAGTATATGGTAATAGTTCTTAATTAAACATATAAAAACGTAATGATTAAATTATCATACTGTGGTATATCCACAGGTTCTGCTAATACACTAATATATCAGTAAATTAATTTGTACTTCAATTCTGATTTTAATGGCATATCAAAGTGTCTACGGTTATTTTATGCATAGTTAGGAAATAACTTTCATATTCCTATCTTTTGCGTAGTTGTTAAAGAGTTTTCTTCACAGTTATATGATATCAAGTATTCCTAATACAAATTTTTTTTTACACAGTGGTGTGGTTTCAAGTATTCCTATCAAATACTAATAATCATGGGCTTTCAAGTAGTTATTCTTATTTAATAATAATCATTTTTTGCATACAGTTATATGGTTTCAAGAAATTAATAATAATCCTTAGTAAAGTAACTATTATCAATGCAAATAATTTACAGTTATATAGCATAAAGCATTCCTATGAAATAGAGATCATTTTTAAACATATCTATTTGACCAGTAGATGGGACCCTAACAGGTATTACCACTCCTTATTAGACAAAAGTACTTTGAGAGCTCCTCCCCCTTCTAAAATGGGGTGAACATCATAAATATCCAAATCTGGAGCCTAACTATCAGATGCAGTTTAGTGTTATACTCAGACACTTCTTTTTTTGGAGGGAGAGGTCTTACTCCTCTGCAGGAGATATAAGTCAGTGTATTCTAAGCCTTGCCAACAAGAAAGCAGGTGAGTTTCCAGGTACCTGCTGCCTTAAAGCAATCCAATGGAAAGATTTTCTTACCACCATGATTCATTATTTTGATGATAATTTTTATCATGTTTCTGAAATTTTTAGATGAGGTTTGATAATTTGTATGGTGTAGTGGATATAGGCATTGAGTTAAGACAATTTGAAGTGACAGTTATCTCTAGGCTGCAGGTTCAATCCTGGTCAAGGGCAACAGTGACAGATTAATTAACACAGCTTAACACTTGTACCCAGTCATATTTAACAGAATGAGAACAGTCTACCCCCGTGGATTGAATAATGAGTTAGGTTCAAAGTTCCGTGAAGGCTCCTGATGTTGACAAGAAGGTTCCCAACTTTGAGGAGGGGGTTCCAGAGTTCAAGAAGGTTCTAGAGTTCAACAAGAAATACCTGAAGAAGGCTGAAGGGCACATCGGCTGAAACATTGTGCAGATGACAATGAAGGTGAGGACAAAAGTCCAAATAATCCAAGTAATACAGATCATTTTTATATAGTACAATGTGTTCTTTTCCACCCCCTCCAAACATAACATTGTTGGATATGTCCAAATGTTTTATATTGGTTCCATCTTGTAAAATAAAAATATTCTAGTAATCATTTGATTTATACAAAATCTTTGTAGCAAACAAGTGGAGGTTTCTTCTTTTTTAGAATTTTTTTTACAACCTGTGAAATTATTCTATGAATTGTCAATCATCTAAATAATCTGCTAACAAAAACCAAGACTACTTAAGACAGAAATCTTTGGAATAGTTAATATCTATATTGATTGTGATGTAATGGTCATTGTCATGAAAATGGCAATTTGAGTTCAAATCCTGGACAAGGCTCTTTGCATTTCGCATAGCGCTAACACCCTTGGGAAAGGTATGAATCCAACTATATTCCCTCCAGCTATGAGTAAAAGAGAGTAGATGAGGCTCTTTAATCTTGGTATATCAACTTTCTAGGAGAAAGAAAACTCTGAATTCACACCTGTTAAACACCACTTAAAGATTGACTTTGTGTGACATCCTGGTTGTGTGAAATGGTTAGGTAAATACATATACCATTCCTAATGGTTAGTGTGGTCTAAACTATTTTTTTTATTAGGCCCTTTAACATCCATTGTAAATGTTTTTCATATCTGCCGAGATAATTTTTAGGTTTGATTTCAGACTGAAATTTCCCTTGTGAAAAGCAAGTTTATTTTAATATTCCTTCTTCACTATGAATAATATGGTAGGTCTAATTGAGTTCACATGATATTTGGAAATTTGTGGTATTTTTTCATTGAAAATTTAAAAGTGATAAATTGATTTTTTTTCCAGATGATTACATTTTTATAAATGCTGTCAAAAGTATTTACAAAGGCACATCTGTGTAATTTTATCATCATGGCTTGGCTTCGTGAACGAGGATTAAGGGGGTGGTTCACAATTGACTGCAGGCATGTTTGTGGCTGATAAGGCCTATAAGGGATAGGCATTGCACAATCGCAGTGGCTGCAGCTGAAAGTCTGGTCAAGGTTTCATGCATTGTGTTGTGATTCTTCCTCCTATGTCTTTATCAGAACACAGTAAAAACGGCATGTCATAGAATAATTTCTGTGCGAACAATGCCATTAAAGCAATTGTGGAGACTTGTGGTATAATGGTTATCATTGTTGGAATTGGAAGAGTTCAAATTCTGGATGTGGCTGGCTGCATTTCACATAGCACTAATACTCTTGGAAAAGGTATGAATCCAACTTTTCTCCCTCCAGCTATGGATAAATAATAGGGCAGACTGAGCTCTTTAATCTTGGTATGGCAACCTATCAAGGAGAAGGAAACTTCTGAATTCAAACCAAAGGAGCTCTCTTCTCATGAGTCAAAAACTACTTTGAGTGCTCCTCCTGCCCTTCCTCCTTAAATAGTGTAAACATCATTGACAAACAATTTCCAGTCAAATCGCGCCACCAGTTTCTAAGTAATTTTTTAATTAAGAATAAAAGGTGACAAATTTTGTACTAGGGATAAAAGTGCGAATTAAAGTCTGTTCAAGGGAGATAACCACAAGCTCATTAAATACTAATTACACATTAATTTCTCAGAGTATTCTTAATAAAAACAAAAGGATTAGGGAGAGAGAGAGAGAGAGAGAGAGAGAGAGAGAGAGAGAGAGAGAGAGAGAGAAGAGAATAAAATGATACAAACAATGAAATAAGAGGTATGAGATGGTGGTAGTTGTCACAACCCATAGACATTTTCATAATTCTAGCCTGTAGGATAAGGAACAGAAAAAGAAGATAGATGCAAAAGGTGAGAGAAGAGACATGAAATAATTGCTCATCTTAGTTGTCAACAGTCATAGAATTTCCACAAATCTAGCCACTAGGATAAGACACAGGCAAAAGAATCCATGACCTTTCCACATTTCCCTGTAAATCATAATGACATAACAGTGATGAGAAAATAATGATAATACTAATTATTAGTAATCAAGAGATGTTGACAATGATCATTTGCAAATTATACTAGTGCAAGTCAAAAGTTTTGCAATATTCTGATGACATGAAACAATTCATCAGCTTCAGATGCTTTTACAGAGGTCATGATGGTGACAAACCACACTGGACTGAGCTGCTGAGCATGCAGGATATGCTCCAAGTGCTACTTGCCAGATTTGCCTCTATAAGTTGGAATATGGCCTCAGAAGCATCCACAGTTTTAGGCCTAGCTGACCATGCTTAATTGTCAAGGTTCTTGCAAGCCAAGCCAAGCTAAATTTCTTGAACCATCTGGTTACTGTTTTGTGATCAACTATATCTTTATCTTTTGCACAACAAGTGTTTTTGATTGCTTCCACAGTGTTATGGTGCAAAGTTCTTGAATTAGATTACATTTCACATTTAAATCACATGTAGAATGAACCAACACACAATATGTTAATGTACCAAATACCATGATACTACCAAGTGTAACAGGTAACTACCATGGCTTGAATGATTACATGATATATGTATTTACCAACTTCTCCACTTGAATAGAATGTAACACATGGTCAATTTCTTAAGCACAGTTAAAGAGACTAGTCCATCCTACTATTGACCCATAGCTAGAAAGGGAATAGTTGGATTCATGCCTTTCTCAAGAATATTAGCACTCTATGAAATGCAAACAGCTTCATCCAGGATTTGAACTTGTGTAACAGAGTCCATTTCCTTCAACAATAACCACGCACCTCAGTCACAAGATATATATGCTGCAAACTAGCATGTACCAAAATATTGCAAAACGTTTCCTTCACACTAGTGATATTTATATTTTCAAAGTAGAAAGTGATTTCCCATCTGAAAAAGTGTAGTAGGCTGCCAAAGGTCACATTTTGTTAGGTTTAAATTCAAGACAATTTCAATGAAACTAGCAAAGTGATTATCAAAGGAAACTAAAGGTTGAAATAAAGGGGAAGGTTCTGCTCACCACTTGATTCAAATGTGCATCATTTAAATAACTTACGCATTTAATAAAGCCAAAGGCAAATAACCCATTGCCATTTTTAACTATGATCCCTTTCAGTTATTCCATGATAGAGTTACCATGGTTACTGAACTGAAAAGCTTTCAGGAAAGAACACTTATGCATTTGATCTTTTTTTTTTTAATAAAGGAATTGAAAGAAAATATTAGATATTCCATTTTCCGTTGCTAGGTCATAAGGACAAAAATACATGGGTGTGTCTGTTATTTATGTAAAATTATACATGTAATTATGTTTTATTTTTGTTTTTTTTATCACTTTCCAAATGTTTAATAAAAAGTGGTTGTCATTGTGTTTGAAGTTTATAACTAAAGCATTAACTTAGCTGTGTTAGATGGTCTGTTTGTGTTTTAAAAAAAAATTATTTTCACAAGACAAAAATGCTTTTATTTGGCTAAGACCTCATGGAAACCTAAGAGGCAGCAAAGTTCAATAATGTATATCATTATGTAAGTAAAGTGTGTATCCTATATTTATGTATGTGGAAGTGCATGGTGTAATGTTTACCATCAGAGGAAATGGACATGGCAAGTTGAGTTCAAATCCGACAAGGCTGTCTGCTTTTCACATAGCACTAATGCCATTGGGAAAGGTATTCATTCAACTACACTTCCTCCAGATATGGGTAAATAGTAGGGCAGACTGGGCTCTCTAACCTTGACTAGATAACCAGTTTAGAAGAAGGAAAACACTGAATTCAACCTATTAAACTCCGCTTAAGAAATTGACCTTATGTCACATCCTATTCTTGCAGAGAGGTTGGTAAATATGTATATTTATATATGTGTTTGTATGTATCTGAGAGTCTATCCCTGTCAAGTAAACCCAATTGTACAGACAATCTACTAGATCAAATAAGTTGAATCCATTATCCATGTGTGTGTGTGTGTGTATACTTTCTAATAAAAGCTATACAAAGTATTTGAACATGTACAGCAGTGTGTGTGTGTGTGTGTGTCTTTTCAATCTTCTTGAATAATAATTTAGAAAGATAAACAAATGCTAATGTTTTTCTTTTCACAATTTAATTCTATCATGTTATTTTTTTTTTTTTTTCAAATTTCCATTCCGAACCATAAAGCATGACTAAATGCATTCATTGTTATATTAATTGCAATAAGATTTGTTTGTTCATGCATAATGTTCTGGGTTTTAACTGTCAAAATAAAGTAATTAAAAGCAAATTCTTCATTAAAATACTTATAAATCATGTCAATCTGATTTTCCAAATTTTTATACACACACAAACACACACACACACACACACACACATATATGTATTTACCAAAACCTCCACACAAGCAGGATGTAACATACGGTCAATTTTTAAGTGGAGTTTAACAAGTTTAATTCCTAGTTTTCCCTGTCCTACTACATCCATAGCTGGAGGGAGCATAGGTAAATTCACATCTTTCTTAAGGGTATTAGCACTATGGGAAATTCAACCAGCTCCATCTAGGATTTGAACTCATGTCACCATGTCCATTTCTTACAAAGATAACCATTTAACCATGGGCACCTCTACACACATATAACCATGGGCACCTCTACACACACACACACACATATATATATATAAGTAAAATGGAAGTGAATCCGACAGTATGTATAGAAAGTTTTTAGAAAAAAACAAGATGTTATTAGTTTGCTGACAGATCTGTTTCCACCTTATAAAGTGGTCTTTTTCAAAGTAACTATATTTATGAGGAAAGACGGAATAAACAAATCGTTAATCACGAGGTACAAACAAACACTCTCATTCAGGGCCAGAATTTTTTTTAATTTGCTTTGAAAAAGACCGCTTTATAAGGTCGAAACAGATCTGTCAGCAAACTAATAGCATCTTGTTTTTTCTAAAAACTTTCTATACATATATATATATATATATATATATATATATATATATATATATAGACCTGATTATTGCATAGGTGAGAAACTGATAGTCAGCAAGCACCATTGACTGTGTCTAGACTCTCCTAACTTAGACCTACACACACTATTACCAATATTGGGCACTCCTTATTTATAACTACAGCAAACTACATTATTAATATATATAACTTTGATTAGTGTCAACAGAGTTAATGGTGATTGATAGTTTCTTACCTATGCAATCATCAAACCAAGTGGTTTTCATGTAGTGGGTATTATTTTATATATTTTTGTGTGTGGCATGATGGAAAGGGTGGTCTAGATAACTAGGGCATTATGGGAAGGCTGATCTAAATATAGAGATCATTGTTCCCATCATGCTATCAATTTAGATACATTTTCTCTATCACTGATATTGAGCACCCTTTATTAATATAGTAGACTACATTCTTGATGGGTACTCAATTAGTTTGAGACATTCTTCTATTTAACCTATAAATGGGACCCTAACAGAGTGGATCTGGGAGCAATGTTGATGAAGAGGTGCTCCACATTCCCCAAACCTGCAGAACTGGAACCTCACCATCAGTTAGAATTTAACGTCATATCCAGGACATGAAGACCCTCAGCCACCGCCTTCTAGCCCCCATATGATAAAAAGGGTTGGGGCTCAAGTGACCAGTTTATGTTGAAGACAATGCATGAGTGAAAATTTATGATCTTACACTTTCAACCATTTCTGGTCATCATCAAGATCAAGGAAAACTGTAGATGTCATCTGTTTATAAATTTTGAAATACTTTTAAAGTTAGCAATTGTTGTTTATATGCTATGATGATATCACAAACAAAACAATATATAAGTTGAAATTCACAGTAGTTAAATACCTTTAAAAACTATATCCTCAAATTGAAACAGATCTTAATTATTAGTTTCTGATAATTTGTCATCTCAAATATTAATATTTTGAGGCACTTATTATGCAATGGTTATCTTATAAGAAATGGACATGGTAACCCAAGTTCAAATCCTGGACAAGACTGTTTGCTTTTCACATCCAACTATCCTCCCTTCAGCTATTTTCCTTTCACTCCCTGTCTTACTCCTCTCTTTTCCCTTTCTCTCTCACTCCCTGGTGTTCTTATAATCCTTTTAGTCCGATCATAGACGTGATACTTCTGCTATATGGAAGGAAGGACAAAAAAAAGGGAAAAAAGTATATATATATATATGATCAGAAAAAAAACCCCATCAGCCTGAAGAAGATGTAAGAATCTGAAATACGTGAAGAGTTAAATAGAAATAATTAAAAAAAAAATTCAAACCATTTTGCAGACCTCCTTTATTATAAAATATTTACTTTTCTCCCATTAGATCTACAACAAATGTTATATATATATATATATATATATATATATATATATTTTGATTAAATTTAAAGTTAACATTTGCTGCTTATGTTATGATGATATCACATTATTAATATCATTATTATATACACTAGCAAATATATGCACCCTTCGGGTGCAAGTATTTAGGTTTTGATGTAATAAAATATTCTATCGAATTAGAAACTACTTAGAAAATGATAAACTGAGGGGGTATAATGCAAGAATAGAACAGCTTTAAATCTAACTCTTCCATCATTTTCCATCACTCCCGTGATTTTCATTTTTCCTAATTTATTTATTTAGTTAGATTATGAAAATTACAGTTCTTTCGTCTTGTTTATGGATTTCTTTTAAGATTTAACCCCGAGATTTTTGCTCAGATTCGTTAAGAGAAAACCAAACAATTAGAAATCAATAACATTAAGCATATATTTATTAAAATCAAATTCTTAATATCAATATGCAAATTAGCCTTTTCGTTCACACTGTAAACCGCTATTTTGTTGACTATATAAATATACTTGCATGTAATTACTATGTAGATTAATCCAACAGTATAATAAGGTATAACAATTTTATCAATAATTGAGGTTTAAATAAAAATAAAGTCATGGTGAATGTGACGTCAATAACTAAGGGAATTGTGACTTAAGTAATGATTTAGTTTCGGTTACAGACAGACAAACACACAATCTCCATTATAATAAGATATATACACACACAGAACAATGGAAAATGTATCACATTTGTTAAAGGTTTTGCTTAGGAAACATGAATATAGATTCCCTTCCCTGAAAGATTAATGTTTGTTCTGATTTCCTGTGTTAAACACAACAAATTTGTTAAAAAAAAAAATAAATAAAAAAAAACAGATAAAAATCATTATTTATATTGCTGTAGAATTAGATACAAGTTTTTGAACATCTATAAAGAAAATTAAAAATGAAAATCCAAACATTTCACACATCTTTTTTTTTTTTTTTTTTTCAAAGATGCATTGTTTGAGTTTCTAAATTGCTTTCATATATTTTGATAGGTGAATAAGAGATTGCAGTGGTAAAGAAAAAAATCTATAAATTCTATAATTGTTGCTTCAAATATAAACTGATATAAAAGGCATAAAGACATTTCAAATACTAAATTTGCTAAGAGGATGACAGAAATGTGTATCCAACATGCATAATAATCATCAAACTCTATATTATATATATATATATATATATATTCCTCCCCACAAAATCAAAAATCAACTGAAACAAATCGTAAAATAAATATCAAATTTAAATAACACTGCTACCCACCCAGGCTTGATTATGGTCAAAACACCCTGAAAGCACCCCCACCCCCACCATGCAGGATTACTGAAGTTAGGCAGTGATGAACCTGTTCAATACTTAAGCAACAGCTGGCACTGTAAGCAAACTGAGTCCTTTGTTTATTGAAATAACTTGATTTGGCATTAAATGACCCGAAAAGGGTTTATATGCCGTAAAACAAAACAACCAACCAATCCTCCAAACCCAACCAAATTGAAAAATACAACCAAACACATAGGTATATATTGGAAAATTAAAAAATTTTTTTTAAATTGCAGGTGTGAGTGTGGCTGTTGGTTGTCTGTTAAAAAGAAACACTTGAAGAGAATTTAAAAATACAATCATTAACCCCCCCCCCCCGAGAACATATTTGAATAAACTAGATCTGAAATCTGAAACCTATCCAATCTGAAATAAGATTTAAAGAGGCTAACAAGACTGAAATAAATTTATATCTGATAAACTTAGGTTTTCACTCATTTATTTATACTCTGTATATGTGAATATTTGCACCAATACAGATATGTACGCAAAACTTTTTATATGTACATTTGAGTTTTCCAATTTGGTTGAATCCTATCTTGGAAATACTTGATATTATATATATATATATATATATATATATATACATTGTTATTGTGTGTAATGTCTACATCTATAGGATACATTAACATGTAAGAAGTATGTGAAGTGCATAATGTACCCAGAAACACTTTCATTTATATCCTGGACAAATGATATTTTCCTCTTAATTTTATGTATTCACATACATTTTACAAAACAATAATGAAAAAAATATTGCTGATAAAACTAACATAATTATAACATCTGCACTGGATACAAGTGTTTGCACTTCAAAACCATGTCATAAACATCAAACATAAAGAGTGAATATATATATATATATATATATATATATATATATATATGCGCACACACACACCAAAGAAGACATAAGGGTTCCAGATGATGAGTGGAGACAAATGGTGGGTAATATCAGTTGCTTGTATGCAAGAACATGTGCGTGTATATTATATAAATTAGGATAGAATAGACAGAGTCAATAGGTCTTGGTTATTGTCAATTTCTTGCCTATGTGAGCATTGGACCAAGTCCAAGAACTCACTCTGATGCTTGCATAGGTGAGAAACTGACAGTCCCCAAAAACTATCAACTATGGCTACACTATCCAAACTTAGATATATATTTGACCTACTACAAATAATGAGAACTTTTTATTTACAAATATAGCAAACTATATTATTTACATACAAGGGTCATTCAATAAATAATGTGAACATTGCCTAGGAATCACTGTTTACAGTTAAACCTTTTTCTCAGGAATCAATCGTGTTTACTGACAACAATGTCCCAAATTTTTTCTTTACTGGAGAGTTAGTGTATTTCCACTCAATGGACTGTCTTTTCAACTCAGGCTCACTGTCCTAAATCCATGTTTAGCCCATTTGTAAGCATTTTTTTAACCAAAACATGCAACTCCATACACATTACACATTCTTCTGTAAATTTCAGATGGTTTACACTTCTCAGACACCAAAAATTTGATGAGAGACCTCTGGTCAAGACTGGAGAACCCTGATTTTCCACTATTTTGAATTGCCGCAAAAACAATATTTTTGCAAAATTAAAATAATTTTTGCTATAAACCAATTCCAAACTATGCAGAGTTTGTATTTATGGAAAAAATCATTTTGCTTTTTTCAAAATTTACCTTATTTTTTTAATATGATTTTTTATATATATATATCATTATAAATAAGAGTTTATAAAATCTCCCAGCTTTAAGTTTCAAAATTTCTTGATCATCAAGTAAGGTTTGGTGATCAAGAAATTGTGAAATTTAGAGTTTTGAGTTGGTTGGATTTTTATGGCATGTCAACCTTGTTGGGTTATTTTATGCCAAAAATGTTTTGTTTTATTCATTCTTGATGGATATTCAGTTATTTCCTCTAAACACATTTTTTACACTTATTTTCTCTTATCTAACCCATAGATGGGACCTTAACAGGTACTACCACTCCGGGTCTGAGTGGACCTGTGAGTAAGAGTGATGGGGGGGGGGTACTCCACACTCCCCAGAGCTACAAAATTGGAACTTCACTATTAGATGCAGTTTAACATCATACCCAGGACATGTTTTGATTTGAGTGATTTTATTTGAGATATTGGCTCTACAATATTTTTGTATTGAACACTGTTTTATTCATAACTGTTGTTACTGTTACTTTAGTTTCTAAACTAATGTTTTTGTTTCAAACAAACTGTATTTGTTTTTAAATAAAATACAGACATATACAAAAGAAATACTTAAATTATTATTTAAGAAGGCTATTCTATCATTAATATTACATGGCTTGATGCCTTTCAAATAAATCCAGGATGTCCCATCATAGTGTAAGGGTTAGCAAACTAGTCTTGCAGATCAATTACTACTGAAAAGCGAGTTTGATCCTCACTAGTTGCCCCATACTTGTGACCTTGTGTCACACCCTACTTATGGCAAATAGGTTTGATTAAAAAAGAGAGAAAGAGCATCCCATCCTGGTATAATGGTTAGCAATCTAGTCTCACTGACCTCTTACTACTGAATAGCAAATTTGATCCTTGCTGGATGCACCATACTTGTGACTGTGTTACAACCTAACCATGGTGAATGGGTTGGCTTAATATTGATCTTCCAGACAAACCTTGTCAAAGGATATTTCTTCTGGTGGAGTCTTGTACTAAAATTTAAATAAAAATCATACTGTTTGCATGCAATATGTTGTAGCTCATACCCAACTTAAGTTCAGTAAAAAAAAAAAACTAAAAAATTGTTAGCCATATAACAATGGGACCAATTAATTCCTGGATGATTCCAAATCATTTAAGGAGAGGGAGTGCCTTCATCACTTATCATGTTTGATGGCATATAAGACATCTATATATTAATACTCGTGTTCCTTAATTATATGACTGTTATCATCTTGCAACACTATCTGGTTAAAAATGAGACCATCCAAATCATCCAAGATGAAATGCAAAAATGTAAATCCTGATTATCTAGTGTTGCTTATCCACTGAATTCTTATTCTTTAGGAGTTTTGTCACCTCAGCTAAATAATGTACCATTCCATTTTTATTATAAAGAAAGTGAAGAAAAAGTACATGCTACACAGAAAAAATATAAGAAAGAAAGGGAGTAGAGGAAAGATAGAGATAGGGTGAGTGCACAGAAGTGATAACACTAATATGTTTCAATTGAACATGATTAAAAGAAGGAAAGAAAGAAAAAAAAGTGTTAAATAAAGATTATTATACTTTGTACCTATTGAACTGTTTAGCTCTTAAGTAAACATATCAAACATAATAATTAAATTATCATACTGTGGCATATCTACAGTTCTTGCTTGTTCATAATAATTCTGTACCAATATTACACACTGTTTTATTCACTGGTATGAATAGAGGGTTATCTACTTTAGTTTGAAATTGACAGCCAAGGAGCCAGGAAGGATTGCAGTGAGTGTTAATCTCCCTAATACGTTTGTAAACCATGCATCTTATATGCCACCAAATATGGTACTTTGTTAAACCTAATCCTGACATCAAAGCAACAAAGTGGATTAAAAGGTGATCACTTTGTACACCCAACTTCTTTTTGAAGAATTCAAATTCCAAGGGACACTACTCAGCATACATACTATACAGAGAAATTATACTGTAAAATTTATCCATTTCTTTTCTTGCTGTTTACTCTGTTCAATTATTTAGAGTGAAGAATTCTTAAAAACTGTTGTAACTGTTTAGCAGCAACCCAAATGTTAACCACTTACTTTTTTAGTTAAGATATTATCTATTCTTAATGTTGCTGAGTGAGCTGAACACATTTCACACTTTAATATATGATTATAATGCAGGTGGCATTTGAACTGAAAGTAATCATTGGATATGTTGTATATAAGAAATATGAAATGTAATATATTCAATTATATACATTGTATATGGAGGTGTGTGCTTTAATGTTTATTGTTGTAAAAGATGGACTCAGCAATCCAAGATTAATTTCCTGGTTGAGGCATTTAGCACTAATATCCTTGGGAAAAGTATGAATCCAACTATCTCCCTCCAGCTAAGGATAAATAGTAGGGCAGATTGGGCTCTATAACCTTGGTGTGGCAACCAGTCTAGGAGAAAGAAAATTCATACCCATTAAACTACACTTAAGAAATTGACCTTGTCTCGCATCCTGCTTGTGTGGAGGGGTTGGTGCATGTATGCGTGTGTATATATATATATATATATATATATATATAACACACACACACACACACACACATCACATACATATATTATTACTCCTGATAAAGAAAATATGGACTCACCACTCTTAGAAAATGTTTCTAGTCATTTTTAATCCATGAAAAATAAACTAAGCACAAATCTGAAACAAAACCTATCCAGGATTTGAACTTGGATGGAGGATTAGTATTATTTGGATTATTCAAACTATTGTCCTCATTTTTATTGTTATCTGTACAACGTTTTGGCGGATGTGCTCCCTGGCCTTCTTCTGGTATTTCTTGTTGGACTTCTCAAACTCGGGAACCTTCTTGTCAGACTATAATCCAAATAATCCAAATAATACTAATTATCAAGCCTCATCTCAAAAATTCAGAGAAATTGGATAGATGAGTCCATTTCCTACAACTCTAACTATTATATCACATGCCTCCAATGTGTTAATATATAGATATCTCTTAAGGGAGCAGTAGATAGAAAAACTCTTAAACAATAGTGAGTTTAATTTTCATTGGTTACCTTATACTTCTGGTCATTGTGCCATAATAAATATCAACAGAGCAACTCAATACAGACTAATGATTAGCAGTGTTGAACACCATTCAAGGAAATGAGTGCAATTCTGAGCTACCTAAACTTGTACAATTCTGCTGTGTTTACCATTCAATGCACGGCTGCTTTGTCACTCATTCGGTTTACTATCTTGCACCCCTCCATCTCAGCATCTTCCTGATCCTCATCCTCAACCTTGTTCTTGTCACAGTATATCAGTAATCCTGTTCAGGGCTTCTCTTCCTTCCTCCTTTTAATGCCACCTGTGTCTTTCTCATTCCTCCTTGTAGGATGGCTTCACTCCAAGTGTTGGTACAAATTACTACCCGCTTTTATACTGGTCAGTGAAGTCTCAATGCAAATTGTGCAGCTAATGCCGGCTGCCTCCCATGTCACTATCTCACATCCTTCCATCTCAGCATCTCCCTTGTCCTTGTTCTCAACCTTGTTCTTATCACAGCATGTCAATAATCCTGTTCAAGGCTTCTCTTCCTTCCTCCTCTCTCGTTCCTCCCCATAGGACAGTTTCACTCCAAGTGGTGTTAAAAATTACTACCCACTTTTATGCTGGTTAGTTGAGTCGCTATGCAAATTGCGCAGCTAGAACAGGCTGCCTCCCACATGCACATCACAGGCAATCCAATGTCACTTAGGTCAGGGTGGGGGGATTTGACAGGCTGTGTCCATTATACTGTGCTTGACCAAAGTTAATAAATAAATATCAATATTTTCCAGGTTAACTAGAAGTACAAGAAATTAAGTAACCTATTTATATATGCATAATCAGATTTTTATAAAGATACATATAAATTATATATAGAGTATTTATATTATAGATTCATATTGAAATAAGATTTGATATGTGGGCTTACTGTATGTCTTGTTGTGATGAAAGCAATGTTGATAACAATCAAAATTTCAGCTTAAATTCTAAATTAAGAAATAACAGATTTTATCAAAGGAAAATGGTAACCAAGTTTTTAAGGTTTCAAGAAATTAAATTAAAATCAGTATTCATTAGATTTCATCATTCTGCCTTTGTCATATATAATTATCAATATTCATTGCCATTTAGTAAGGGAGTGTATGTGTGTGTGTACGTGTGTGTATATATATATATATATATATATATATGTGTGTACTTTGTTTCAGGTCGCTCAAAGCGCTACTGGTACTATGTTATTCAGTATGATCTGTTTCATAGTCGAATCATCGGTAACTAAACCAGTAACCACACAGATTTTATTTGGTGAGGAGGGTGGCTAGACACCCTGCAGGATGAAAAACAAGACCTGTAAAAAGGATGGAGGAAGCCATTGGCTTAATGGCCATTTAGAACATTATTTCTTGTTAGCTTATCCAAGTAAGAGAAGGACAACTCTGATTTAACACCTGACGTAATTACCAGTTATCTTGCTTTGGTTTGTCACCAGATAATGAGTGTGTGTTTGTGTCTGAAATTTTATTTGCTTTCTGGGAGAATTAGACCTTCATTATCAATTTTAAGCTAAAATGTTCTGGGTACTTCCAGGAGTGAGGAGGAGACACTGTGCCTCTTCCTCACAATTATCCTTCCTTCAGATGACTTTAAACAATCTTTGAGGTCAAAGTTATTCCAATTTTTTGATGCCATGTTTCTTTTTGGGTTAACACACTAAGTGCTAATAAAAGCATTTTTATTTTTAGGTTTTAAAGTGTGTCAATTATTATTTTGGTTAATTTTAATGCCTTTCTATCCCTACCATCCTTTTTATAGTTTTCTTTTTTTTTTCCAAACCAAATTACAATGTATATGGTGATCTGAAAGTCTTATCACACCTACATATTGTTTTAACTTTCATTACTTTTTTTTAATAACAAGATATCATTGATAATAATAATAATTAATAATGATATAATTTTCTATTTCATTTCCAGTTGATTATTTCATGTAATTATAATGGATTAATTAGGAGTTATATATTGGTAAAAGGTAACAAGACTTTCGTACCACCTAGCATTTTCATGGGTCATTTTGCAACAGGGTACTTTACCCAATATTAACCCTTTTTCCTTTTTATCTTTTTTAGTTATGGCAATTCTATCAGCTTCTCTTTGCAGCTTTGTGTGATAAACTTCAGCAGGGACAGTCTTATTCAGACTGGACAGTTGCCAATAAACAATGGTTAACATGTCTTACCAACAACAAAGGCCTAACCTTTAACTGGTGCAACTATAGCAGAGAAACACTTGTCTGTCCAGCTTCATTTGTACATTGACACAAGGGTACTACATGGTTTCTAGTCAGACATAAGCACTTCAGTAAATCAAGCACATAGACATCTGTGTGAAGATTTCAGTTGCGGTCAAATCAAACAATATGGCATCTATTTTCCAAGTTGAGGAACTCTGCCAATTGCAGACAAATTATTCAAGACAATAAGGTGAATACAATTAAACTGCTGTGCCATTTTTCTACAGGCCAACAAGAAATTTGTACAATTCATTCTGATTTACTTGATTGATTGATGATTGATTGATTGAATGATTGATTGATTGGGTTTTGTGGCATGTCAACCTGTCTATGGTCATCTTATGTTTAGAGGTTTTTCAAGATTGGTGAATCTGTAATTTTTACCTGATGCTGAACAAAGCTGCCCTAGAGAAAGGGATTTATCAATCTCTCAGAGGTTTTCATGTTACATCAGAATGATGCTGTTCTGGATAGAAAATCAATACTGTTATGGGTTGAAAATACAGATTCACCACTCTTAAAAATGTTTTAACAGCAAATGCACTATGTTCACCAATCCAAGCCATGATTGAAAAAAAAAAAAAATTTTTAAATGCTAATACATTTTCTGGATGGAATTACTATGATCACTTATACAATGCAAGTCACAGTTTAAAATGTTGGAGGTATTTCTATTGCACCATTTTTGTTGACTTTTGGTTTAGAATTCAAGGTCTAAACTAGGGAACATAGTATCTGTGTGAATATTTCAGTTGTGATTAAATCAAACAATATGGTATCTATTTTCCAAGTTGAGGAACTCTGCCAATTGCAGACAAATTATTCAAGACAATAAGATGAATATAATTAAACTGCCGGGTCATTTTTCTGCAGGTTAACAAGAAATTTGTACAATTTATCCCAATTTTCTTTGATTGATTGATTTAGTTTAGTGGCATGTCAACCAGTCCATGTTTTTTTTTTTATTTAGTATGACAACCTATCTAGGAAAAGGAAATCTCTAAATTCAAATCAATTGTAATCTGCTTAAAAATTGACCTTGTGTTGCATCCTCCTCCTGGCAGAGAGGGTTGATTAATTGATTGAATTTAGTGACATGTCAACCCTTCAAGGGTTATTTTAATGTTTAGAGGTTAGAGAAACAAATTCATTGTACATTCATATTTACATTTTTTGTGTAGTTGTTTCTTAAAGAGATTTTTCTGCACATGATCCTATTGAATGTGAATTTTTAAACAAATCTATTTGATCCATAGGTAAGACTAACATATTACCATTATAGGTCAGAGTGGAACTGGGACTAGTATCAATGAAGGGGTATTCCATACTCCCCGGAATTGGAGCCTCACCACCAGATGCAGATTAGTGTCATACCAGGCAACCTCTTTATTTTTTTTTTGGTGGGGGCTTACCCTCTTGATTCACTTTGAGATGTGTTCAAGTGTCTTGATATCATTTTTATTGGAACTTGGTGAACTAATCATTGTTTTCAGCTGATGATTTTTTCTTTGAATATTTATTTGATTTAGTTTATCAATTCCTTTAAAATGAGATCCATTTCAAAATCACTGACTAAACCATGGCTTTTCAAACTATTTACTTTATGTACCCCTCTGTTGTAGAATAATAAGAACACCCCTCACAGATACAATGGTCTAGTCTGAAAAGACTATACAAGGTGTATCAAAAATGGATCAAGATTTTTTTGTACTTTTTGACACACCTAATATTCTGAAACAAGTAACGTTCCATTCATTAATTTTTACAGAATACAAAGTGTGTCAAAAAGTACAAATAATCTCAATACTTTTTGACACACCTTGTATATTATGTATATATTTTGAACCAAATAAAACATACTTGTAGATGACCTCTAATATTGTCTCTTGTGTTATTTCTTACTTTCCTGTTGAACTACAATATAACACCCTTGTAACCAAATTTAATTTCCATTCATCCCCAAATTAATTAATTGAATATTCTGACATTTTTTTCTTAGTCTCACTGGATGCCATGAGAGGGATTGATTTTTTTTTTTAATTTTTAAATGAGAATTTTTACAAAATACATAAAAGTTATGAATTAAATATTGAATCGTATAATAACACCCACACAAATATCTGTTAATGCTGAAACTGAGACCTCTTAAATCAAGATGGGATTTTTCATTAATAATAATTCAATTTTAATTGATTGGTGTTTAATTTCATATCGACACGGATTATTTAATATCAAATCTTTTCTTTTTATATACGATTTGTTTAACTTCATTTATATTAATAGATAGTTAGAAATAATTTCTATATTACACTTTTCATTAACTTCATGAGTATTAATTGGTAGAAACAATTTATATGTTAGTTGGTTGGTTATTTTGTTTAATGGCATATCAAACCTTGTGGGATATCTTTTTTTGTATATATGATTTGTAAATGAATAGTTTGTAGGTAGATATTTTTGTTTCATAAAATGGTTGAAATAATTTTCTTTAACTTCATCAGTATCAGTATATTAGTAATTTATTCATATCATTAATAATAATGGTGGCCCCATTGATAAGGTCTTACCCCTCTGCAGAGATGCAGTCAGTGTATTCTACAGTCCCAGCTATTTCTCTGTGTGTATGTATGATCCCATTTTTGTACATATGTGTGTGTGTATATACATATACGATCCAATAATTAGCTTCTGTTCACAAATGGCTTTCATTATTGAACTATTCCTTAACAGTGGTATTTTAGTGTGCAATTGTTTATCCATGCCTATTTTCAATGCCTATTTTCTTGCACTTTCCCTCTCTCTCTCTCTCTTTATTTCTCTCTTTGTTGGGGTATGTATCATTTTTAATATTTATTTTAATTTTATTCATTTTAAATCTCTTACCATGGATAAAAATCAAAATTTCAGGCATTGCATTTTAATTTTTTATAACTTTTCTTTCTTTTTAAAATCTACATTTTTATTTTTATCTTTATATAATTTATTTTCTAACAACATCTCATAACCTATTATAAAAAGGGATTTTTTAGAATTCAGTATTTTTATAGAATAATCTATTTAAAATGTAATTGTTTTTAAATGCTTTCTTTCATAAAAATATTATATATATTTACCAAACCCCTCCACACAGTTTAACAGGTTTGAATTCAGAGTTTTCCTTCTCCTAGACTGGTTGCCTTACCGAGGTTAAAGAGCCCAGCCGGCCCTACTATTTACTCATAACTGGAGCGAGAATAGTTGGATTCATACCTTTCCCAAGGATATCAGTACTATGTGAAATGCAAACAGCCTCGTCTAGGATTTGAACTCGTCTTGTTGTGTCCATTTCCTATGACAGTAACCATTACACCAACACACTCCTCCAATATTATTATATGTGTCCTCAATGATGCTGAAAAGATTTGGATCTTTTTGGTCAGGGCCAGATTGTTTGTACATTTAAATGAGCCATATATTTTGAATTAGAAGTGGCTACTCGGCATCGCCTGGGTAGAGGGGGAATAAAAAAAGTTAGTCTCGCAGATCCATTATTACTAATCCCGAGTTGGATCCTCGCTGAATGCTCTATAAAAATCTCCATGTAAAAAAGACCAGGTATGACGTCAGAAATTTTTCCCACATATATATAAAATCTTCAGTATTTTTTCGCAAAAAGTAAGCTCTGGTTAATGTGTATATATATATATATATATATATATATATTTACTCTGCCATTAATTGCTTTATTTTCATAATTTACATACATATATACATACATACATACATACATACACACAATTGCCCTTTATTTATGTATAAATGGGTCATATGTAAATGACACATTACTTGTGACCACCACAATGAATCAGGTATTCAGCTAGATGCACAATATCTGGCAACTTGTCTACATGATTTTTATTCTCCTGTTATAAAGAGATTTGTCAATGTAATTCATCTCCTGTGGCCACTAAGTTTTTATTCACTCCCAGGGGGCTATAGGGATTACTTTCAGAAGCCCTGGACTAAACAGTTCTCCACTACTCTCATGACAAGTCATTTTTCCCTCATATTGTAAATACCTGTAATGGTTACCAGTGTAGGATATGGACAGAGTTAACAGGGTTCAAATCTGAGGATGTTGCATTTCTGATAGAGCTAATACCGGTGGGAAAGGTATGCATCCAACTATTCTTTCTCCATTTATGGGTAAATTTAAGAGCAGACTAGGCTCTTTAACCTTAGTAAATATTTACTGGCATACCACCATGCCAGTTAATCTCAAGGATCCTTATAATGGGGAACCATGCACAAACTGAAACTCATGCATGGCTAGTGCTTAAAAATATATGAATCCCTTCAGCATTTCTCTTTTGAGGCACCTCAGGTACTGGGCAATAAACTCAGCTCTGTCCCTTTAAATAAAGGGGACAGGTGTTGCCCGGATTGGGGGGGATTCCTGGAATCCCTTTGATATTGAATATCTTACCGGTCCAATAAATGAAGCCACTAGACACAGGGTTCCCAAAAACCTGGTAAGTTTCTTTAACCTTGGTATAACAAATGGTTTTGAAGAAGGAAATCTCTGAAGTCACACCTGTTAAACTTCACTTAAAAAATTGACTGTGTCCTATCCTGCTTGTGACAGAGGGTTGGTAAATACATATTGTAAATGCTTTGATATGAGTCAAATTGATAAGTGTGAAGTTCAAGAGTCTCTCTGTATTTCTAAATGAAAATATTTATTAAACATTCTAAATATGAACCTCTGTAAAACTTGTGAACTTTAACAGTCTAATATTTTCTTACGTATTAGATGGAATACAATCCAGAATCTTGAAACTTAGCCATTCACTTTTCAATTAGTGTAATATTACTGAACTCAGACATAAAAAAAAAATCCCAATCAAATGATCAAATGTCTTAATATGCCATTTTGAGACTTATAATCTCATATTTGCTTCTGTAGTAAATTAATTAGCAACTAGCAGGTCCTGTGGATATACCACAGTATGATAATTTAATTATTACGTTTGATATGTTTACTTAAGAGCTATTGCCAAATATTTAAAAATTATAATAATTTTGATTTTACTCTCTCGTTCTTTTTCTTTCTTTCCTTCTTTTCTTATTCATTATGTTCAATTGAAACAATTAGTGTTATCACTTCCATGCACTCACCCCCTCTCTCTATCTCTCTTTCCCCTACTTTCTTTCTTATATGTTTTCTGTGTAGCATGTCTTTATAAAAAAAAAACTTAACTACACAAAAAATGTAAATATAAATATACAATGAACGTCATTCATTAACCTTCAATCGGTTGACATGCTGTTAAAATCAATCAATTTGTTAAAAAGTTAACAAGGGGCAATTTTAAATATTCTTTTAATTAGTTAGCACATCAACACTTATAAGAGTCATCTATTTCCAATTGAATTTCTTTTGAGAATCATCCAATCAGTGACCAAAGTAATAAATCCTTTTTTTTTATTCGCAAATATAAGTTATTATTTAACAAGGGGCAATTCTAAATATGTTTTTAATTTCTTCTTATTTACTCATAAATTAAACTCAATTCTGCTGAATTAATCAATTTGATTTTAATTGCAAATTTCCAATCAATCCAACAAGAGGAGTTCTTTTTTCTTTTTTATGGTGCTGTTTGTCCTTCACCGAGTTTTATGCTTCAAGTCTGATTAAAGATTAATCAAAATATTTTCTTTATACAAAATTTCAAGCCCAAATAACTTGTTTCTGTTTATTCTCTCTCTCTCTTGCCACCATGTTTTTAATTGTAACTCTCCTGACAGTAAAGAGGGGAGGTAATTCCCTGCGAGGTTTTGGTGAAAAAAATAAATAAATTAACGATTTAAGCTGACTAAACAAGAAAACACACATGCACAAAGTATTGATTTTGCTTTGCATTGTTGTAAATTTTTTAAGAAATTTTTTTATTTAAAAAAAACAAACATTGTCTAAAAAGCTTAAGAATTATAGTGAAAAATAAAGAACAGACCCCCCCCCCCAAAAAAAAAGACATTCACTTAGGTGTCATGATTTTGCACAAATACAAGTGTTATATTTAAACATTACCTTTTTTTTCCTGCTTAGTTTTCATTTTAATTACATCAATTCTAATCATGTGATATTGAGAACGATACTCAATTATTTCTATTATATTTTACAACGCAATTGGTAACTCTTTGGTTAGAGTAACAGAAAAAAGTTCTTAAGGTCTACAAATTGTTGATGTTGTTGTTAGTGGTGGTGTGTGGTGGTGGTGGTTGGATTTTATAACATGTCATCCCTTGGGTTATTTCATACCAAACATGTTTGTTTTATTCATTCTAAACTATTTTTTAAAAATATATTCAGCCCATAAATGAGACCCTAATAGGTACAACTACTCTGGGTCAGAGTGGACAGGGAGCAATTGGTGATGAAGGATATGAAGACCCACAACCAGCCCTTCTAGCACATATATGAATAAAAAGGTTGGGGCTTGCCATAAGGGCAATAGGGTTGGGACAATGTAACCAGACGATTGATCAGAGGAGCCTCTCCAACTGCCTGTCTAGCCTAAGGGCCTAAGTGGAGTGTTGCATATCATGTACTGCTCATCCACCAGGATTCCATCATTAAGCATTACGTGTCGCCACCCACAGCCAACAAGTGCACCGAGGGGGGGGGGGTCTTACCTTTCTGCAGATATGCAGTCAGTGTATTCTAAAGCCCCAGCCGACAGGGCTGAGGAATATCTGATGTCATAAACTGCAAATTATCTATATTAAGAATAGTTACTTGAAGATATAATTGTTTTTATTAAGGATTAGTATTAGTTATTTGAAATCATAACTGTGTGCAAACAAATAAATAAATATCAAATCTATATATAATGGAGATAGATTGCATTTCTGTCTGAAGCCGAAACTACGTCACGGCTTATGTCACAGATTCCACAATAATCTAAAGCATTTATTAATGAGAACCAATTTATAATCAATATAGTTTATACATGAAATTTAAAGAACATTAGTTTATATACACTATGAAGTTGTCGTAATATCCGATGGTCTAGGCGATTTTTAACGAATCTTTCAATAAATGCATGTTTAGTTATATACATTTTTACATAGTTATTTTTATTTTGGTTTGTATTTATAATTATCTATATAAAGTTTTGAGATAAATTTATCTATAAATAAGATATAGCCACTTATTTATATATCATCTTAAATTCTTACCTGTGAGATTTTGTCCGTATCTGCTAATGGAAGCAGATATGGACAAAATTTACGGTAACAAAAACATTTTAAAACTTTTAAGATAATAGAGAGTTAATAAGTTATTAGCAACAAAGTATTTTTTTCCACTCATTCATTTCTTTTTTTATTTTATTTAAGGAAGGAAAATAAGTTATTTGCGGAGATATATTTCTTTCGAATTTGACTTCTAAAATGTAACATGGAGGTAGACGGAAAAGTTTTGTTTATTATTCTGTTTTTTGTTTTTTGTTTTTGTTTTTTACTGATCAATTAAAGAAATTTATTTATAACTTTTGCTCAATATATTTTAATTTGTATTTTATTAATGTAACTGTAACACCTTTTTTTTTTTAACTTTGAAAAAACGTAAACCTACCAACTTATTTTTTGTTTACATCTTTTACGCTGAAAAAGATAAGTTTTGTTTAAAAACTGTATTTTTATTATTCAGTGTAGTGTATTATCTATTTAATAAATAAAACACTGAATAATAATTAAATAAACACCCTTCCTTTTATTTTAATAAATTTTATTATGATAAAAAGGAAGAGTGTTTTTTTTATTATCATTCATTGTTTTATTTATCAAAATAAAAGGAAGATTTTTTTATCATCTTCATTCTACAGATTTATCTATTAAAATAAAAGGAAGAATTAAAATAAAAATATTTTGGCATTGTTGTTTTTTATTACTTTAATTGATTTATTAATTTTACTTGGATACTCCACTCCTCCTCAGGCTATATTTTTCAAAAGTTTATTTTTTACACCCCGAAGGGCGGTTTGTTTTACTAGTATAAATATATTTGAAACCATATAATTATCATATAGGAATACTTGAAACCATACAACTGTGTGCAAACTAATTGTATTAGATAGGAATACTTTGTGCTTTTGATTGATTGTAATGGCATGTAAACCTCTCTAGGGCTATTTTATGCTTAGAGGTTAGGGAATTGTGTTCATTGTATGTTCAATATTTACATTTTTGTGTAGTTGTTTCTTAAAGGTTTTTTATGCATAATTTTTTAACAGATCCATTTGACCTATAGATGGACCCTAACTAACATTTCAGGTAAGAGGGGGAGTAATAGCAATGAAGATTTACTCCATACTCCGCAGAGCTCAAGAAATAGAGCCTTACCATCAGATGAGTTTAGTGTCATATCCAGAATACCCCCTTTGGGGATGGGCTCTTACTGCCATCTTATTAAGCCAGGTTGACAGGGCAGCCTTCTAGTTCACATATATATATATATATATATATATATATATATATATATATATATTATAAAAAAGAAGGTCCGCAAAATGTTTTTTTTTAAATATGTTTTTTATTATTTTACATTTATACACATGTTTCAGATCTTCTGATATCTACTTTAGGCGTTAATTAACCATAATATGGTTAATTAACCATAATATGCCTGAAGAAGATAAAAAAATAAATATATTTTCAAAAAACACAATCCATTTTGCAGACCTTTTTTATATAATATATATATATATATATATATATATATATATATATGAACCATATCATGGTTAATTAATGCCTGAAGAAGATATTGGAAGATCTGAAACACATGTCACAAATGTAAAATAATAATTAAAAATTAAAAAAAAAAACATAAGCCATTTTGTGGACCTTCTTTTTTATAACTAATATTTCATTTTCTCCGTTGGACCCATAACAACTTTATATTATATATATTATATATATATATATATATATTATAATATATATATGTGTGTGTGTATGTGTGTATATTTACATATATATGCACACACACATATGTGCATATATATATACATATATGCCCACACACACTCACACACATGTATGTGTCTGTTCTTGGAATGATGATCACATAGGCTAGAAAATAAGTCATCAGTGTGTACATATATATATATATATATATATATATATATATATATATATATATACACAAAATGTATGAATGTATAATTGTAAAACTTAAAAGCAACTTGGTTGTTGTTTTTCTTGATACAGTGCTCAACATCAAAAGATGAAACTGAAATGGATTTTTGGGAAGAATCAAATTATACTGATAATTGGGACTGACACTAACTGGAAGAACGTGTTTGTGTGGGAAATCCTCTTTTAACATGATTTTATCAAAGGTTCTAATTTGGGATTTTAAGGTTTTACCACATGTGTGTATGTGTGTGTATGTATATATATATATATATATATATATATATATATATATATAAAAATGGCTCAGTAGAAAACTGAAAGTACTTGGTCTACAAATGAAAACTCTTTTTGACAATTCATTAATTCCTTTCATGTTTGAAAAATTGAAAGAAAAAAGAAAAAAATCCAAAACAATAAGGATTCCACTATCTCTAACCAAATTTGTTTGAATATATATATATTTACCAAGCCCCTCTACACAAGTAGGACGCGACACAAAGTCAATTTTCTAGTACAGTTTAATGGGTTTAAATTCAGAGTTTTCATACTCTGAGACTTACTGCCATACCAAGGTTAAAGAGCCCAACCTGCCCTACTATTCACCCATAGTTAGATTCATACCTTTTCCAAGGGTATTAGCACTATGTGAAAGGCAAACAACCTCGACCAGGATTTGAACTCGGTTATGCTGTGTTTGTTTGTGTGTGTGTGTGTATATATATATATATATATATGTACAATGAAGGACAGCAAATAAGGAAAGTGTATGCATAGAGTACTCAATGCTATAATAGCAGAGCAGGTTTAAAACCTAGAATATAAAATTATAGATGCTATATTACTGTTACTCAAGTCTCAAGTCCATAATACAATCCTCAGAAAGGAGAATTACTATTCTCCTGTTTGAGGTTTGTGTTATAATATATTAAAGATGACAGAAAACTATTATACTTTTTATAAGTTTTTCTTGTTTTCAAATTTTATGCTTCTCTACAGGATTAAAATCATATAAAAACTTCTTAAGTTCATAATATTATACATTCTATTAACTTTAAATGATAAATTTGTAGTATAACGGTATGGTCACAGTAAAAAAAGTAAAGTCGCCGGGGTGGCCTAATGTCGGTATTAGCCAGACAGCGAGGAGTCTATCCCCTTTTCAATAGCACTAGACCAAGGAGATTATTTTAGCATCTGAGGTGGAGCGCACACCTACCATCGGCTCCTTATTTTACCGCACAGATCCATGTGCTACTCATTTGCTGAGTTGGCGAGGGCCAGTAGCGAACCAGGAACCTTGGGATTCATAGCCAAACGCTCTACCGACTGAGCTAAACTGGCTCTATGGTCACAGTACCAAAGTGTATTTGTGGCAAACTATATATGTAATATGAGCTAATTCAAGTTTTAGTAGTAGTCATCGTTGTTAGTAGCCATTAGGTCAAGGAACAACATACACGCAAGTTGCATAGTCACAAGGAGCTAAGTATCTATTTCCAGGCTAGTGGGCTCTTTTTCAGAGAGAAGGAAAGACAGAAGAAAAAGAGAGAGGGTACGGTTGAATTATTCTACCTTCTAACATGCAATCTTTTGCACTGCTGTCCCACATGAAGGACCAGGAGCATGTCTGAACCCCTGCTACGTCCGAAAGGAAAAGAGAACAATTTTCTTCTTCTTCTGTTACTCATCACTACATCACTTCTGCTTCCGGTCAATACCCTGAACTTCTGTTTTTACTTTCAAATCCCCTTCCAGAGTCATTCCTTGGTCAAGTTACTGGCATCCCATTGTGCATTTATTCTTCCAAATTTTAACCTTTGTTTGCTCCTATTTCTTCTTCCTCTCTTTCTCTAGAAATCCGAACACAGCTTTATTTTTAATCTCAAATTCTGGTAGACCCTAATAATTATGCTACACTATTATTTTGAGATCAGCATAGATTTTGAAAAGGGAAGTAGAAATTGTACTCAAAGCATTAGATCAAATGGGGTTAAATGGTTTCAGTTATGTGATCAGGTGACAATACAAAGTTAGAAGAAAGGATTTGAAAATTAATCAATTGGTGCTTAGTTGATACTGAGATGTTAAAGTAAGAAGTTGAGTTTGAGATTTTAATGCAGACACATGAGGTCACTCATGTTATTTAAGAGGGTGCAATCTCCCTGAAGGTAGAAGACATCTTAGTTAAGTGAAATAATGAAATGTGCACACTAAAGATGCATTAGTGATTATTATTCTCGAGAGAATTGGCGAAGAAGTAGAGGGAAGTCTAAAGAAGAAGCAGAAGTGAAAATGGTCATCATCCAAGCAAAGATCCAGAAAATATTATAGAAATGACCCCCATCAAAGAACATAGCAAAGAGGTATCTAACATAATGAATTTTATCTGTCATCTTTCATATTGTATGCTCTCTCTCCCTTATATATATATATATATATATATATATATATATACTGGATTGTTATAAAGTCTTTATGCATATCAGTCATATCTAGATGAAAATTGTTAAAAATTATACAATGACTTTATAGTTCCCCATATTCCTGTATACCGTAAATCCTCGAGTATAGTCAGGCCTTGAGTATAATATGTAGGGGATTTTTTTTCGTGTCCGACATCACAAAATGCGTCTGAATAAAAACTGCCAGAGAGCAAATAGAGACTCAGACATTGCTTAGAAAATATTTTTCATTTTTACCCTTGTATATAGTACGCACTAGGAATTTTGACTTTTAAATTTTGGGAAAAAAGTGTGGATTATACTCAAGGATTTATGATATATATATATATATATATATATATATATATATATATATATATGCACACTATAAATGAACCTGGCAGATATGATTAATGTTTTTACTTATAACTTGAGAATTAATGACATCTTTGGTACTCAACAGGGTAGGTGCACTTTCTAGATTAAAAAATCCTATTTAGATACATGATCAATTTTGATAGTTCTGAATTCTCTAGCTTGAAGACTGGAAGTATTTTGTCAATTGATCCTTAGTGATGAAAAAAGTTTGATTTCATCAGTGATATTACAGAAAGATATCTTTTAAAAAAAATAGCATCCTGTTTGTCTTCAACTACCAAATATAGTCAAGGAGCAGTTTGGTATTATCATTATTATTTGTTTGTTATGACTCCTTGGGCATTATCCTTTTTTAATACTTACATCAACCTTAAAAAAAAGGAAAAGAAAGAGAATCTTTGCACAGAACATATACAATATTAATAGATCAAATATTCATATACAATATTAAAATAAAATTCTGTTCAGTAGTTCCTCTGATAGTTCCCCAAAATTCTCTCTTAATTTATTTTCTTACCATTATTTCAGAAGTCATCTAATCTATTCTTAAAATTTTTACACTATTGCTGTCCAGATTAAAATCTGATTAGCCAATTTGTTCCAAAAATGTATTACTCTTTTAGTAAAAAAAAAATCTAAATGGTTAATAGACTTAGTTTTTAAAATCTGCCTTGATAGTGTTTTCAGTTCAAGGACAAATATCAAATAATGTCTAACATAATTATGAATTTATCATTTTGAAAGTTTCAATTAGACAACCCATCATTCTTCTTTCTTTTAAAGAAGTTAATTCTAATTTCTCCAATCTCCCCGTGTAACTGTAACCTTTTACTCTTTTTATTAGTTTTATCACTTGTATGCCTTCCAATTTAAACATTTGCCTCCCTTGAAATTTTTTGTTAAACAATCCAGGCAATCATTGACATAGTAGACAAAATATGATTGTTAGCTTTAAAAGTATCATCAAAGCCAACACCTAAATTGCATTCCTCATGTACTTTAAAAAAAATTTCTCTGTTGCTTAATTCATATTCAACTTTAATGTTTTTTTATCAGTGTACTTTAAATTTTTCTATGTCAAATATTAATTTCCAAGTATCTTCCCAATGTGACAATTTATTTAGATCCATCTGTTTCATTTCTTTTGATAATTATCTAACAAGCAGTTTAACATCATCAGTAAATAGTTCTACTTCTGATTTTATATCACTAGGTAAATCATTTACGAATATTAAAAACAACAATATGAGATGTATGTAATAGGACGATTTCTCAACAAAGGGGTTTATCTGCCAAATGTAAAAAAAAAAAGAAGAAAAAAAAAAGAAGAAAAAAAAAAGAAAAAAAAAAAAAGAACAATCTAGGATATTAAGAATTGTGAATGGCTTCACACTATCCAGATAGAAATGTTATCTTCTGACAAGACAATACTCTTTGCAATTCTTCAAGATCCACAAAGATTTGACTGACAGAAAAAGAAATCATAATTCCAAGCAAATCAATCAACATATGTAAATCCAATTCAGAATGATTTTGTGTTACATATTCAAACAAGTAAAAAATTCTCTAACAATGATAATTTGTGGAATGCCATCCAATAACACTGGTATTCTCAATATGTTGTTTTGAAGAAGTTGAGTGATTTAATTATTTCCAATTGAACAAATGAATGTTACTAAATATGGTCATATTAAATATTAATCTCCTGTGTCTTATCCTTTATGTGCATTTAGAGGGGATTAATTTCCAAGTTAAGAGCTAAAGAAATTAATCAAATCTGTCTTGCCCATATTTTTTCTGGAGATGGATATATAAGCTACAAGTTATCTAACTGCAGAACAATTATTAGTAAGCCCATTTCACAGGCCATTAATAGTGCAATAAGTTAAATTCTCACTAGTTGTCACACAATTGTGGCATAGAGTATACTTAGCTAAGGTATGTAGATACTGGTGAATATCAAGATATATATATATATATATATATATATATATATATTATTTTTTTTTTTTTTCCTTGAAAACAAAAGAAAAAAAAAGACAATACCTTTTTTTCTCTCTCACACTTAGCTTTCTTCCTTTTTCTTCTCTTGAGAGAAGAAAAATGAAGAAAGAAAGTAAAAGAAAGGAGATAGAAAGAAAATGTGTAGTCTACCTTTTTATTATCTATTTTTAATTCTTTTTTTCAGAAAAAATCTAAATAAAATATTTATATATACATGTTTACTGTAGATGGAGTAATGCTGTGCATTACAATAATGTAATTTCTTATAAATGTAATAAGATCGGATTGTGTTATCTACATAAATTCTCATTATATTTATATAACTTTAATTGCCTAAAGATAATCTTGTGGCTTAAAACTTTGAGTAGCAATTTTAATAGTTCTATTGCTTGATACTGAGCCCATAAAAAATACAGTTGGTGAGTTACTTTTTAATTGACAATACTGTATGTGTGTGTATATATATATATATATATATATATATATATATATATATATAGATATATATAGATATAGATAGATAGATAGATACATAGATGCATGTTTTGTTGTACAAGGATTTGATGTTTAGCTTTTTATTAAGCTTTTCTTTCAGGCAAATGAGATGTCACAACTGTAGTTCTCGGGAGTTTAAAAACTGTCCAAATATCTGTGTCTAGTCCAAGTATGGGTAGTTTTGACCATCTTTGGTCATTTTCAAGGACACACATGCTTCTTTGTTGTGGCGTGCACAAAATAGATAGTTTTTACAGCTTTTAAACTGCCTCATATATATATATATATATATTAAATCAATGGATGAGAATGAACAATATGCAGACAAAACAATTGTTTAAAAACACAAAGTGCTTGTATGCCTGCCAGTATAAAAACTAAGATATTTTATTGTGGTCTTCTTAGACTCATTTTGTTATTAATAGTTTCATGTGTTTTGAAAGCAAAAGAGAAAAACACAGTAGGAGAGGAGGTGCTCCCAAAGTTGTTTTACTAACAAAAAGAGACCCCCTTTGGTTTGAATTCCAAGTTTTCCTTCTCCTAGACCGGTTGCCATATCAAGGTTAAAGAGCCCAGTCTGCCATTTTATTTACACATGAGTCCCTACAGACAAAAGGAGAAAAAAAAAAAAAACTGTGGTTTGTTTTTTTCTTTTTTGCCTTGAAAACACATGAAACTATTAGTAACAGAATGGGCTAAAGCAGGTGGGAATAGAATTACATCTGTATATATAACCATAACAGATTAAAAATGGCACATTATAAATTATTTTAGGTTATATATATATATATGCCACCTATCACACAAACCATCCAAGTAAGGTGAACAAGCATTGCTGGAGAAGCAAGGACAAACTCATAAGTGATGTTCTCTTATGGATACACCAGTGTAGGCTGACCAGAAAAAACCTACATCATTTTTGCATGGATTCTGGATGCTGTGTGAAAGACCTGCCAAGGGTAATGAACAATAGAACGGTTAGTGGGAGAGAGTCATGAATATCTGTGCTGTCAGTGCAACCTGATGATGATGAGTCTAACTTGCTAACCATCACACCATGAAAGATGCCTCGGACAATTGCAGTTAGTTTGATACTAGTGTAGAATCAACATCGTACTCACCTTCACAGGAAAACTGTGACTAGCGTCCAGTCACCAGACAAGAAAAAAAAAGACTAACTGAATACAAGCTCTGTACAAACTACCAAAAGACAGTCAAGTGTTTGGTATATATGGATATAAGTATCCAGTAAAATAAACTGCTAAAAAAAATATTGTACTCTTGTCTCAAGTGAACTATTTTTTATTGTTGTTGTTGCTGTGTATGTGAATGTGAATAAATATGGTATATCAACATTTTCTGACAACTGCCCAGTAAATGTAGCTATGGTTATTTGCGTTTTGTAAGCTGGTCAGCTATTTTGATTTTTCTTTTCATTCTTTTTTTTTTTTTTTTCTAAATATTTTATCAGAAGATGCAGAAAATTGTGAGAATATAATTACTTCTTGAAAATACGATTCAAGAGATTTTTATCTCTGATATTTCAGTAGATAAAAATATACAAGTTAGGAAGTCAAAAAAAGAAATGCCTCAAGTGATACTTCAAATCCTGGTCTGTATCCAGGACTGGAATTCTTGCCAACTGTTAAATCAAGTGAAATATGTGGCACAATCACAAGCCCAAAAAGAGGCAAAATTTCAATGTATTACTGTGGCAAATTTAACTTATTTTTCAGCTCTAACTGATCATATTGATAGTTCTTTTTAAAATACATAGTAGACAAGTCTTTGTTAATTATATTATCATTCTACTTGTTTGTAATGATTGTAGTGGCTGCACCACTTGGACTCTAATAAAATGCTTGGAGAAAAAGCTTGGCAAGAACTACACAAGGATGCTGTGTGCTATTTTGAACAAATCGCTGAAGCAGCAACCAATGAAACAGCAGCTATAAGGCCACTTGACTCCCATCACATAAACCATCCAAGAAAGATGAACAAGTTGGTCAGTTGATTATTTTGTTTAACAGAATTTCAACTCTTTTCTGGTCATTTAATGCTGAATAAAGTAATTTTGATAGACCAAGGACTCAGGTTGCTTACAGTATCTGTTGTTGCTTAAATGGTCACTCAATTAAATATTGAAAAGGGTCATCGCTGCTTAACTTCAGTGATCTAGCAGGAACCAGTGCTTTCAATGTGACTTGACCATAATAAAAATGAACGGGATATACTGGTTACTTCTGGGGAAGTGAGGACAAACTCATAAGTGACATTCTCCTGTGGACTCCTACATATGGACACACCAGTGTTAGCCGACCAGCAAAATCTTACATTAACCAGCCTGTATACTGTCTAGAGGACCTACAAAGAGCCATGGCTGATAGGGACGGATGGTGAGAGTCAAGAGAATATGTGCCATTGGCACAAGATGATGGTGATGATTGCCATTCATAATCCTTAGCAAGAAACTTGTGAAGAACTAGCCAAACTTGTTGGATAAACAGATAACAGAAGAATGGTACATCAATGTACCACAGATTCTCCAAACAATACTTTCAAAGTTTTGAATTAAGAGCTTTTGCTTCTTCTAGACCTATTACCTTATCAAAGCTTAAAAATCCAGTTTGCTCTACTATTTACCCATAACTGGAAGGAGAAGAGATAGATTTATGCCTTTACTAAGGGAAAGAGAAACACAAACAGCCTCATCCAGGATTTCAACTTGACTCAATGGGTCCATTTCCTTATAACAATAAGCATTATGCTATGCATGCTTCCTCTGTGACTTAATTGGATGACCACTTAAGAAACAGCAGGTACTTTAAGCAACCTTAGCCCTTTGTTTATAAAAAAGGGTTGATATTCCATAAAACAAACAAACAAGCAACCAACAAAAAAAAAAAAATAAAAGACCTATTACTAAAGATTTTGTTGTCTTATATTAATTTTGAAAATCTTAGTCCATGTCCTCGAGAAATACTTTTTTGATTCACTAATTTCTTCTGTCGCTGCCCTTGTACTTCTTCCTTTTTTCCAGGTAGCATAGAATGTCTTTAATTGCAATTAAGTTGATTCAACATTAAATGACCTGAAAAGAGTTGATATGTTGTAAAACTAAAAAAAACAACCAACTTCCTCTGTATGTGTGTGTGTGTTTGGTTTGTTTTATTTTATGGCATATCAACCTCGGTGGGTCATTTAATGCCGACAAAGTTGTGAAATAAATTAATTCTTAATGCATAATACAATTTTGTTTATAAACTCATGTTTTTCTATTTAACCCATAGATGGGACCCTAACAGGTAGTACCACTCCGGGTCAGAGTGGACCAGGGAGCAATGGTGATGAAGGGGTGCTCCACATTCCCCAAACCTCCAGAACTGGAACCTCACCATCAGATAGAGTTTAACGTCATTCCTAGGACATGTAGACCCTCAGCCACCGCCTTCTAGCACCCATATGATAAGAAGGATTGGGGGTTGCCATGAGGGCAATAGGGTTGGGGCTATCATATAGGTGCTAGGGCTTGATGTGTCCAGCCGATTGATCGGAGGGGGCCTCTCAGACTGCCTGTCTAGTCCAAGAAAAGCCTAAAGTGGAATATTGCAAGTCATGGACTGCTCAGCCATCTGGGTTCTATCCTTAAGCATCACGGGTCACCACCCATGGCCAACAGTTGGCCCCATTGGGTGAGTCTTACCCCTCTGCAGAGGTGCAGTCTAACGCCCCAGCCGATAGGGCGGTGTGTGTGTGTGTGTGTGTGTGTGTGTGTATATATATATATATATATATATATATTAACACATACATAGTATAAAAAATAATGGGATATTCCATTATAATAGTAATGTGAGACGTTGCCTACTGTAAAGATATGTGAATAAATTTAGTTTCTTTAAAAGAAAAAAAAACATAGAAATTCAAATATATCTAAAATTTTCTTTCACAAGGTAATAACTAAGTAGACTACACTATTTATTCTTTCTCACTTGCTCTTCATGTTCTTTCTACTTTTTTCTTTTCTCACTATGACTTTCCATACTTCAGTCTTTTCTCTTCTTTATATCAAATCATATTATTTCTCTCTTTTCAGTTTCTCTTTCCTTCCTACTTCTGTATTTTCTTCCCATCATTTCTTTGTTCTGTTTATTGCCACAATTTTCAAACCTACAAATATAAGTGCCAATCCATATATACAAATAATCCCATCATTTATGACAGGAGCTATGCAAGCATGCATATAACAGCCTTATTCTGTCAGAAATTGCAGAAATATATATGCAAGGGTAATGATGAGGATATCTGTGCTGTCAAAATCTGCAAAATTTTTCAAAAGGTCAACTTTGTAATATATAAATGATTATATAGGTAATTATTTTAATATATGTACACTCTATAAAAAGGAGGCATTATAGAATAACAGTTTTAGTCATTTGGTTTAGGTTTGGTTTATATGTTTAACAGCATATCATCTTATGGGTTAGCTAATGAAAAAAATTGATTCATCTATCTATACATATAATTTAATATACCAAGCGTGTTGGTAGATCCTTGCGGAGAGAAAAAACCCAGCAGAAAGTTTGATTGTAAAAATATACTACCAAACATCAACCAGGAAGAAAAAAATTTTTGAAAAAAAGAAAGGACCAAGATATTCGTACCAACAAAAAATAATCTATTGGTACAGTATTTGGTCAGAAGTCATATTTTAGCTTATTCATTAGATTATCTTTATCTATACATATATAAAGGGCAGTTGTGTGTGTGTATGTGTTCGGAGGAAACTATGAAAATAAAATAATTAATGACAAAGTAAACGTATATAAACATTCTTTATCACCAGATTTTGCTTTTTGATCAAAAATAATGAATTAATAATAATTTTAATAATTAATAATAAATCAATAATAATTTTTGAACAAATATAATGATTTATATTTGTGAAGATAATTAAAAAATAAGATATAAATGATAACAGCATGTATTTAGGGTTTTTTGCATTTAGTATTTTAGATATCAGACATTAATTTTTCTTTTCAGAGTGTCTGGATCAATGTAAAATCGTTTTTACATAGGGATTTTAATGGGGCATTCTGCACGGATCCAACAATAATGGATCTATGAGACTACCTTTTTTTATCCCCCTCTACCCAGGCGATGCCAGGTAGCCACTACTAGTTTGCAATATGTTTGGTTGTAATCATAACTATATATTAATTGTTCCATAGCATCATTCAAAATTTACTCTTATTTGTCTATAATAATTTGTTTACACAGTTATAGGATATCAAGTATTCCTATCTAGTAAGTAGGTGCAGTGGCTTATTGTTGGTATTAGCTGGAGAGCAAGGGAGTCTATCCCCTTTCCATTAATGTTAGACCAGAGAGATTGCTTTTTTTTTGCATTTGAGGTGGAGTGCCACACCTACCATCAGCTCCCCATTTCACTGCACAGATCCAAGTTGTTGTACTCCTGCACAGAGTTGGTGAGAGCTGGTATCAAACATGGAAACTTGTGGTTCTGAGGTGGATGCTCTACAAATCTACAAATAGTTTGCAGTTATATGCTTTCAAGTGTTCCTATATAATACTAATAATTTATACAGACTTATATGGGTTCAATTAACTATTTCTATTTAATAATAATTTGATTGATTTTAATGGCATGTCAAAACGTCTAGGTTCATTTTATGCGTTGAGATTAGGAAATTTAATTTAATGTATGTTCATATTTTTTGCATAGTTGTTTATTAAGAGATTTTTTTTTGCACACAGTAATGTGATATTAAGTATTTCTATCTAATACAAATAATTTGCACACTTGTATACTTTAAAGTAACTAATAATAATAATCATTAGTAAACAGTTATAGTTTCAAGTAACTTTTCCTAATAAAAATAATTTACAGTTATACGGTATCAAGTATTCTATCTGATAATAATAATTTTCAGTTCTATTTGACCCATGAATGGGACCCTAACAAGTACTACCACTCCAAAGTGCACCTGGTAGTAATGTCAATGAAGAAGTACTCTATACACCCTGGAGCTCCAGAATTCAACCCCCATCAACAAATGCTGTTTAGTGTCATACAGAGGACACCCCATTTTGAGGTGATCTTACCCCTCTGCAGAGAATGCAGTGAGCATATTCTAAGACCAGATGACAGATTACGGATTTAGTCATAGGAAATAACCTCGGTGAGCCAAGTTCAAATCCTGGACAAGGCTGTTTACTCTTCACTTTGCACTAATACCTTTGGGAAAGGCATAAATCCAGCTATTAGTAAATCGTAAGGGAAACTGGACAATTCAGCCTAGATATGACAACCTGTCTAGGAGAAAGAAAACTCCAATTTGGCCTTGGGAATGAAGATTAAGGGCATGATCCATGTTGACTGAAGGCATATTCATGGCCTTTAAGGCCAACCTAGAACAGGTAGGCATGGTTGCAATAGCTGCAGCTGAATGTCAGGTCAAAGTTTGAAAACCAGCTGTACTCTGCTTCAAAATTGAATTTGTGTTGCATCCTTGTCATGATGGAGGGTTTGGATAAATGCATACACTTTATAAAATATTGCAGTTATTTTGATGCTTTTTTTTGGTTACATATTACAATGTGTGTTATTGCCCTCTTTCTGTCATGTAGACCATAGGTGTGCCCAGAAGTTCACTTAAAGATGTAAAGTGGCAGACTACTGACACAGGTGATGTTTTTTATAATAGTTATTCTCCAAACAACACTCCTCAGGTGTGTGTAATGTGTATATAATAATTATGCTATGTCATATTTACAATGTGCAACCTCTCATAAGATATTAACTGATAGCCAGATTAACATATGTTAATTTATATATACAAAAGAAAGTTTGGTATGTATGTGTCGACTTATAACTAAAAAACTGGATGTTATTCAGATTCAAAATCTTGCATACACCTTTAACTCCTAACTAAGAAACACACCAAATTTGGTTATTGATTTTTACTGATTAAGAGATATAATTAATTAATTTTTAAAAAATCAAATGATTTGCAATAATCGTGGCATAGCTGCTGCTGCTAATATAAAAAAAAATTCGCTGGCTGCTGCCTATATCAGCTGTGATTTAAAATGGCGCTGCTGCTGGTAATTCTTCATGACTGACAATCCTATTTTTGTTATTTTCAATGCATTCCAATTATTTGTACTTAATCTATTATTATTATCCCCATGTATAATGTACTGTTTTAATTTGCATATCAGAGTTGACAGAAAAATAATAGAAAGAAAAACATTGAGAATTAAGGATAGCAAAAAGGTTTACTAAGAAAAAATACAAGGTGAACAGATTAATTTGCAATTGCTAGGTTGAATTAACAAGTCTCATGAAATCACATTATTTCTCTCTTCCGATGTTTTGTAAGATATTATTTTTAGAAAAAAAAACAAAACAATTCCATTCTCATTATTTAGGTACTATATGATATATACATGTGTCTTTTATACTTTTCGTAGACTGCAGACATACTACACTCTGAATCCTGTTATTTATTTACTTTCCCATATAAGCAAATTCTATACAATGTTGATTCAACATTGGGTCTCACTTTCATATTATGAGCAAGGGGGAAGGTGTTAGACTGCTCCAACACACCCTTTATAGTACAATGAGGAAGTACACTCCTGTGGTTGGGAATCTTCAGAACAAGGCTTACCTTTGTTTTTTCCATGTCCTGTCCTAAATTGAGGACATCTGAGAAGATGCAGATGCTTGACTTACCCAAAAGTCAGATAGTTATGATCATATCCTAATCGAAAGACTAGAAAGCAACACTTTGATCCTAGGCAGAGTGCGTAGATACTTTGATTATATTTCATGGGTACTATGCTAGTACTTTAATATTAAATGCAAGTAGATTGGATCTGATATGCCATAGAATATAGTTATTATTTCAGTTAATTCTATGAAATTTGAAAAAATATTATATCATCCTGAAGAGCCTTTCAGTAAAACCTAGGTAGTTAATTTCTGTTGCTGATTCATTTCCCTAAATGAGCTCTACAGGTATGAGCATTTCCAATATTTATGATCTCGACTCATCCATTTTCTTTTCTTTTTCTGACAGTCAAAATTGTGACTCATTTGGTTTTTCTGGGTTTTTTTTATTCCGTTGAGCACCCCCCATTACTAAAAATATATTATGAACATAATAGACCTAAATGTTGGTAAAAAATAAACATGTATATATATAAATTTGTTAACCGTGACCAATTTCAGCGTTTGTCAGAAGATGTTTATTTCATGAGTGTTTACATTTCAAGACTGAAAGGCCTATGAATGCCACAGGATTGGCTTCACATATGAATGAAATTTGAACTTTAAAATTTAAATAGCTGACTTTGCATGTGTTTACAAACTGTTTCTAATGTTTTTTGTTTTTTTTATGATACCATTGAGGTCAATCTAAAATGTAATTAATTTTCAAATAATTTTTTAAACATTTTAATAAGTATTTCAGAGTTAGAATTTAATGTTTTTTTCTTGGGGGGTGGTAGTTCGTTGCTTAGTCTATTTTAATTTTTCAGGACATAATATTTTCCTTGTTTTATGAACACATTACTTGACAGGTAAAATAAAATAATATGATTTAAATCAGGTTAAAATTTCTTAAAGAATTTGCTATTGATAGAATTCACTTTATCATGTTATTTTCATTCATTTGATGTTTCAACCAATACATTCTCCAGACTTCTTCAGGCGTAACATGCACCTTCATAAGAAAAGACACCCTTGACCTGGTCTCTTTGTTTTGCAAAGTAAAAATGGTATCAAAACAAAAATTTTGTTTTACACTCCATTACACATCCCTCATATCTATTGATAGCAGAAGACATAAGTTGAAATCTATATGGGTTAGATTTAAATCTATTTTGGATATTCCTTAATTTTTCTCCATTTTCATCATTATTTCTTGTCTATAGTTTTGACCTCATCCTTTCTATGTGGTCTGCCATACCTGATTTGACTATTCTACCTTTGGTTACCATCTTTCCCAGCTGCCTTTGACAGCTGGGCAAATAAATTGCATGATCCCAGGGTGCCATCCCCTCAGGCAACACCTACACCCTTGATTTAAAGGAGCAGGGATGGGTTTATTGCCTGGTGCTTGAGGTGCCCCAAATGGGGGAATGCTGAGGGGATCCAGGCATTTTTTTGTACTAGCCATTGTATAAACTTTGGTTTGTGCATGGCTTCTCACAATAAAAAGACATGTCATATCCTTACCTAGTGAGAGGTTGAAGTAAATACACCTTTGGTTACCTTTTATGCTCCTTGAGTCTGACTTTAAAAGAAGTAACCACTTTAAAATTTTACTGAGGCTATTCTCAAAGTCTGCCAATAATATTTCAGGTCTTTAACATGGTTCCACTCTTTGCAGCAAAGTAGCCGAACATTACGTCAATTCTTTCTCGTCGTTCTGGCACTGTTGATAATCAGCAAGCAGTCAGCTGAGCTATTTCGGGAAAGCAAAACCAGTAAACAAGGAGAAAACTATAAATAAGATGCATTAAATAGTTTTATCATGAAACAGTGATTGAGATGTTAACATCATTTCTGCTTCTGATGCCAGTTTGAATTAACAAGGTGATTCAAAGGAAGATAATTAAAATCTATCTTCGTTCCCCCTCTTATGTATCTAACTCAATATCTCTCTCTCTCTCTCTCTCTCTACTTTTGACCATTTATATCTTTTCCTCACCCTCCCTTGAACCATTGATTTGATCTCTCTCTCTCTCTCTTTTCTATTTTCATTGATCTACTCTCTTATTTTTCATCCCCCTCTTATGTATCAAACTCAGTCTCTCTTTCTTTCTCTCTACTTTTAACCATTTATATCTTTTCCTCACCCTCCCTCAAGACATTGACCTGATATCTCTCTCTCTCTCTCTCTCTCTCTCTCTCTCTCTCTCTTTTCATTGAGTCACTGACCTACTCTCTCTTATTTTTCCTTTAAGCTACTAATATGCTCTTTCTTGCTATTTTTCTTTGGTCCACTCATTTGTTCTCTCTCTCACACTTTTGAGTCACTTCTATCTTTTTCTCACAATCTTTTTATTTTTATTTATTTTTTAAAATTCATTTGTATACTTATTCTCTTTCTATTTCTCTCTTCCTCTTCTTTCTATGAACCCCTCATTTGCTCACTTTCTATCTATTATTTGGGCCACTGATTTGTTCTTTCTCTCTCCCTCTTTTTGCAAGGGATTTGCTCTCCATCATTCTTCTTACCCCCCCGCACCATTTTGCTTGTGTACTTATTCTCTCTCTCTCTCTCTCTCTCTCTCTCTCTCTCTCTCTCTCTCTCTCTCTCTATGAAGTTTTACATTAATATTTTTCTCTTTCCACAAACACTCTCTCTCTCTCTCTCTCTCTCTCTCTCTCTCTCCCACTCATTCCTTGTGGCCACTGACTTGCTCTCTTTCTTTCTTTCTTCATTGTTTAGGCCAACTCTCCTTTTCTCACCACTTTGGGCCACTCCTCTCTTACTCTTTTTTATTTATTTATTTTCTTTATCAACTGATTTACTCTCTCATTCTCTATTTTTCCTTTAAATGATTTTATTATTTTCTTCTTTCTCTTTAGGCAAGTCTATCTCTCCAAATCTTTCTTCTTTTACTTCACTTGTGTACTTATTCTCTTTCTATTTCTTTCTCCCTCTCCTTATGAACCACCAATTTGCTCTCTTGCTTCTTCCTTCAGGCCACTGATTTCTTCTCTCTTTCTCTCACTATCATTTGTAATACTGATTTGTTCTCTTTCTCTATTTCCATTGAACAGCTGATTTTCCCACTCTTTATCTCTTTCTTCCACTGATCTATCAGCTCTCATTTTTATTACTCTTTCCCTTTATTCATTCAGTAGTTAACTCACTCTTTTTATTTAGTCTATTTATTACCTATCCTTTCCTCTTCACTCCATTCATTATCTCTTCTCACTTCTTTGGCTTACTATCTCTCACTTTCAATTCATTTTCTTTCCTTTTCTATGTTTTATCTTTCTCTTTTCTCCTATTCAAAGTTTTTATTTTATTTATTTATCTGTTTCTCTTTACTGACTTGTACTCATTCTTCTTTTTAAAAGATTAATTTGATTAATGATAAAAAATGGTTTGGATAATAAAAAATTCTCCAAACCCTTCATTTTCTCTTGTAGAATAATCGGTCTTCACTATGCAGTGAACATCCAAAAACTGCCAAATCTTTCAGAGTTTCAATACTAATATTTTACAATAGAGAATTGGCTTTCCAAGTCGGCTTAGCTAGTATAGTCACTTTCCAAATATTCTAAAAACATTTTCTAATTGAATATAAAAAAAACCCATTAAATTTAAAATATAAATATAAAATATAAATAAATATAAATATAAAAAAAAATATATATATATACATAAAATATTTATATAAAATATGAATAAATTTAAAATATAAATATGGGGAATTTTTTTGAAAAAAAAAAAAGGAAAATTTTTTTCATCAGAATGTTTTTCCATAAATTGAAATTCAGCATTGTTTGGAATTGGTTTATAGCAAAAATTAGTTCAATATCACAGAAATATCTGTTTTGAGGCTATTCAAAATGGTGTTAAATCAAACAGGCTTGAACAGAATTCCATTATAAAATTTCTGGTGGCTGAGTAGTGTAAATCATATGAAATTTACAGAATATGTGATGTGTACGGAGACATGTTTTAGTCAAAAAATGTTTACAAATGGGTTAAATATGGGTTTGCCACTATGAGCCAGAATTTAAAAGACAGCCCATGGAGTGAAATCATACTGACTCTCCATAGTAAAGAAAAGGATCCATCACAATTGATTTCCTTGACAAAGGTACAACTGTAAATAGTGTTTACTATTGCCAAATCCTTAGGCAAAATTCACTTTATTAAATAACCCTTGCATTTTGAGTTGTCTTGAATAACCAGTCAATGATTTTTCAAAACACATTCAAGACACAAATATATTTGATATAAGTTAATGTATACCCACTATCCAAATATCATATGCAATGTCTGTATTTATGCAACCCCTCTACCATGGGCAGGATGCAAGACAAAGTCAATTTTTTAAGATTACAGGTAGTTTGAATTCAGAGGTTTCGTTCTCCTAGACCAAGTTTAAAGAGCCTAGTCTGTCCTATTATTTACATTTAGCTGGGGGTGGGGGTGGAGAGAATAGTTGGATTCATACCTTTCCCAAATATATTAGTATTATGTGAAATGCAATGAGCCTCAAGTCCAGGATATGAACTCTGGTCGCCAAGTTCATTTCTAATAATAATGATAGCCATTATGCTACAAGCGCCTTCTATGTAAAGTCTAATCATCTAGCATTATGAGAAGTTAAGCAACAAAACTGATTAATAAATTACTAGTAAAGGTACACAGTGTTACTAGAGACAATGTTATAATGAAATAAATATAACAAGATTCCATAGATAAAGAAATATCATCTCCATCATCAAGTCACACTAGCAGCATGAATTCCCATTACTCCTATCCAACCTGTTCCTATCAATAATTAACCCGGCACAGTATCCAGAATCACACAGAATTGATTGATGTAGGTTTTTGCTGGACAGCCTAAACTAGTGTGTCCATGTGTAGATGTCTATATGGGAATGTCACTAATAAGTTTGTCCTTGCTTCTACAGCAGTGTTCAGCATGTCTTGTTCCTTTTATTTGGATGGATTATGTGATACAAGGCAAGTGGCCACACAGCTGCTTTTTTTAAGGTGCTGCTTCCAAGATTTATTCAAGACAGCATGTAGCATCCTTGTGCAGTTATCTTTTTCTTTAAGTGTTTTTAGAGTCCAAGTGATGCAGCCATACAGTAACACTGACAAGGCTACAGCTTGGAAGATTCACACTTTATCATATCACAGAGATCATATTTCCATGTGAAGATACCCAATATAAATAGATAACCAAAGGAGTTTTAAACAAAGAAATTTTTTTGTTAATTTCTGAGAGTCTCTTTGTACACAATATACTTTGTTTTTCGATCTTTGGCAAATGTGATGACTCCTTATTCATTACATTGAACATTCACAACATATAGCTGGTAACATGATGAACATAGAGCTGATCTTGATTTGGTTTGGTTTCTTTGTTAAATAGAATATCAACCTTCATGGGTTATTTAATGCCAAAGTCATCCTTGTAGAAGGGCAGTAATGATATTATTTAACCCACAGCTGGAGGAAATAAGGGGGTTCATACATTTCCCAAGGGTATTAGTCTGAAAGTGAACATAATAGCGGGACTGAATTTTGAACTCGTTTGTTATAAATGTTGCAATATGGGGACTTGCACCAAAGCTGATCTTATTCATCCCAAAACCGTTTTGGTATGCCATAACAAAATCTATTGGTATAGTCTCTCTCTCTCACATTATATATATATATATATATATATATATATATATATATATATACATAGAGAGAGAGAGAGAGAGAGAAAGAATCTGAGGTCATGTCCATATTTTTGAAAAAGAATCACATATGAAGACACACATACATATGGATGCATAAATGTCAGCATAGTAGTATAAATGTCATTGAGTAAGCTTAGCTAAGTTTAGCACAAAGACTGAGATATGAGCAACCTTATGAGAATTGAACTTACTAAAAAAATAGTAGCTGAGATGAAATGTACTAAAATTTATCACCACTCAAAAAAAAAAAAAAAAAAAAATTCAATAATAAAATAAAAAAAATTAAAATAAAATTGAATTGACAAAACAAAAACAAACAAACTTGTAAAACAGAGAGTTATCTTGTAGATTCACACATGAGAGAGTTTGGCAAATATGCTAATTACTTTCTACATCAAAGACCAAGTGAAAAAAAATAAATTCAGACAATTTCTTTATTCATAAGAAATAAATGGCATCTTTCATATCAGTTCATTATGGCTTTTTGTCTCCAACACATTAATAATAATTTATTCTTTGACAAGGATATTTTAAGAACTTGAAATGGCATCCACTTTTTTTCTTTTTAAAGTAATGTATTATTCAAAATTCTATATTCATGAAATTTAACTCATTATGTTCTTTTAGAAAACTGAATTTAAACACTAACAAAGCAAGGCTATAACCACTTCTCCCTGTCTCTCTCTTATATATATATATATATGATTGAAATGAAAGTGTCCAATAGAAAATTGTATTTATTTAACCAATAAAGACATGTAAATTAGTTAAATAAATTTGTATCGGAAGATCCTAAATATTGTGTGTGTGTGTGAGTGAGTAGAGGCACTTGTAGTGAAATGTTTATTGTTGTAGAAAATTGTACATGACAACCCAAGATCAAATCCTGAATGAGCCCTAATATGCTTGGGAAAGGTATGCATCCAACTATTCTCCCTCCAGCTATGTTGGTTAAATGATAAGGCAGTATAGACTCTTTAACCTTGGTATGGCTACCAGTCTAGGAGAACAAAAACTGAATTCAAATTCTGCTAAAAACTGGCCTTCACATGTGACAACTGTGGTCAAAACTGTTTTTCAAACATTGACCTTTAAGTCACAAAAAGCGCTGCACTATAAACCTAATTTCAGGGCATGAGAAATCTATGGTCTTCTGAAACTTCAATGCCGATGATAGTATCTGTTATATTCTATAACATTTTGTAAATATCAATGTGGACCCTTTTATTTTATCCATAAAGGTAGAATGTCCTCACTTCACTGTCCATGCCAGGAAATATCTTATATGAGTCAATTTTTCTTAGGAAAAACTTTCTTGAGATGCCATTTTTTCTTTATTCAATCAACCATAATAACTGACTCTTCACTGCCTAACCCTAATGGGATAAAACTCATGTCTACTAGGTAAGTAACTAGATACACTTTAACACTTTTATCTCCAAGGACACTCTCCTGTAGTCTGAATAGATAAGTATATATGATATGATACTTCATCATCTCAGAAACTCAAACTTTTTTTTAATGTGTGTGGTTATATATTTCTAAAACACAAAGATCATTTTTATATGCAACTAGACCATCTGTGAATTCCATTGATTACTATTCTCACAGTACTCTGTGAGGATGTTAATAATATTCAGAAAGAATATAATAATAAAATTTAAAAAATAAAAAAGTCTAATTAGTTTGTAAAGTCAGTGGCTGGTTGGTTGGATTTTACGGCAAGTCAACCCATTGGGTCATTTTATGTCAAAGACTTAAAAAAAATTTTTTTTAATTTATTTATTCTTGATGAGTACTCAATTGTTTATAAACAAATTTTATAGAACTCATTTTTTCTATTTAACCCATAGATGGGAGCCTAATAGGTACTACCATTCCAAAATCAGCCTGACAACTATCCCCTTTTCTTGCTAGCCTGGACAAAAGAGTTTCACTTTACTCCACAGATCCAAGCTGTGGTATTTAATATTTCATAATTATGAAAAAAAAAGGTTCAGGTGTTGAATTTTCTCCTATAAAAAAAATAATGGGGAACTGGGAAAAACTCTGAATTCAAACCTGTTAAACTCTGCTTAATAAAATTGACCTTGTGTCACATCTTGCTTGTGGGGGTTGGGTAAATATATATAAAATTTGAATAATTAAAAAAATACATTGAGCAAAAAGGATCCACAACCAAATGAACTTTCAGTACAAAGTTGGACTGGAAATCATTTTTGCCCTGTTGCAAGCTTAGAATAGGCTGACTGTATCCCATGTAGAGAGGGAAGACCCCCTCCCCTAAAAAAATAAGTTGTCCTAAGTATGAAACTAATCTGTATCTGATTGTGAGGCTCCAGTTCTTGCAAGTTTTGAGTACCCTTTCATTGCCATTAATCTCAAGTCCAGTCTGACTTGGGGTGGGAGTACTTGTTAGGATCTCATCTATGGTTCAGATAGATGTGTTCAAAAATTATTTGTATTTGAAAAAAAAAAAATTAACTCTTGTGCCTACCAAATTTTCTTGGTATATTTTACCTGTATGATGTGATATTTCAAAGTTCACTATCTATTCACCTCAGAACTCATACTATTCAAATAAAGTCCTATTATTATTGTAATCTGAGTCCTTCTGCTCAGTTATAATGATCTAACCATCAGTTTTTGTATTTTGATCACAGTGGTGGAAGAATTGCTGTAGGTGGTTTAAAGTAGGCAAAGAGTTAAAAAACAATTACATAAAAAATGTAAATATGAATGTTCAATGTACATGATTCCCTAACCTCTTGGCATAAGATATCTTTAAATGGATTGACATGCTATTAAAATCACTTTCTTCTCTAAGAGCAATTTAAGAATACTGCTCTGATCAAAATCTAGCTATGATGCACCGTTTTTGCTTGGTTGTTGCTACATATAAAAATATGTAATGAGAATTTTAATTAAAATATAGAGAACATTTAGGTATAATTTATTGCTTAATTTTTTAATAAAATATTTTTTAGTCTAAAAACAAATAGTTTCACTTTCCTTTGCAATGCACATAATTTTTTGTTAGATATTTTCTTGTACTCACTTCACACCTCTACTGCCGATGCATAATCAAACATATGTTGTGTCAGGTAAGATCAAGGTGATTAAGGTGGGTTGATAGGAAGAGGACTTAGACACAATGGCAACAACTGATCCAACAAGAATCAAGGTCCTGTTTGTCAATGGCTTTGACCTGTTAGGATTTCACCTTCTGAAGAACCTTCCCGTACCACAAAAAAAAAACAAAAAACGGTTTGACATGTGACAACATCCGGTGAGCAAAAGAAAGACACAAATATTTATTCATTTTCAGAGATTAAAAAAAAAATTAAGAAGAAAAAGAAAAAAAAAAGAAACAGATAAAAGTTTTGTGGTCAAAGGACAAGTGTAAAGAAAAGGATTCAGGTTTAGTTGTGTTTCTTTGTTTAATGGCATGTCAACTTTTGTGGTTTATTTAATGCCAAAGCATTCAATACTTAGATGGGTGACTATTTAAGCAACAGCAGGTAAGGTAAAAAAAAAAAAAAAAAAAAATCAAAATGACTTCATTCAGCATTACATAACCTGAAAAAGGTTTATATGCCATAATACAAAGCAACTAAGCAACATAATGCCAAAGTCATCCTTGTAGAATAACATTAGTGGTACTATTTAACCCATAGTTGGGGGATTAGGAGCTTCATACCTTTCCCAATAGTCATCATGGCACCATAGTAAACAAATTTAAACTCCATTTGTGCTGTGGAATTTGAATTAGTTTACTACAATCTTGCAATCCAGCATGTAAGCCACTATGCCATGATGACTACACCCACCAAAAGAAAAAAAAAAAATGATGACACACCAAAAAAAAAAAAAAAAATGTTTCAATGAGAGATGTTTTAAAATATATTCTGTAATATAAATTAAGCTTAGCTTAGTCTTCCACATGGCAATAATAAAATTGTACCTAATTAAATTTAATGACTTATAAGATTAACCTGCAAACTTTTTATATACGCAATATAAGTACTAAGTACACTTTATATATACTGTTAGTTATATATATATATATATATATATATATATATACTGAGCATACTTTTATATACACAGTATAAATATTGAGTACATTTTATATATACAATATAAGTTTTAATAACAGTAGATTGGCTGTCCTGGATGTCAATCAATTGGCACCTACCAAAGGGAGAATCTACCAAAGGCTATCTCAAAAACTATAGATAAAATGGTAAGGAAAACTCTGCAATCAAAATAAGATTGGTATGGTTGTGCAAAGGACACTTGAAGAGATAAATGTATTCACTATGAACAGCATCTTGATATAAGAGTATTAGAACATACCAAATCAAAGCTAAGATATATCAGATTCATCAGAATAAAGTTGCCCACCTGTGCAAAGAAAGCAATGAAACTATCAAATATAAGTGAATGTAGCAAATTCACTCAGAAGTAGTACAAAAATAGATATGACTGTGTAGGAATAGTGATTCACTAGGACTTGTACAAATTATTAGGATTTAGCTATGAAGACCAAGACAGGAGTAGCAGATAATCTTCTGATCTGAATTTTGCTCTAACAATCTTTTTTAATCTTTAATATTTATTATACAAGGATCATTCCTATAATTAGGATGAATTTTCCCCAAGGAATTGGCAATAGGAAGCACAGGTGCACGTTTTCGGAGGAAATTAATAGTGATCAATTGTCCTTTCATGTCCCAGAAGACTGTCACAGCATGACCCTCTTTACCAACCACTGAGCTTGAAACCAGAGAGTCAGTGTGTTTCTATTCCATGTACTATTTGTTCAACTTGGGCTCATAGTAGAAAATCCATGTTTAGCCCATTTGTAAACATTTTATTGACTAAAACAAGCTTCTCTATACACATCACACATTCATCTTTAAATTTCACAAGGTCTGGACTGATTTCATTCAAGACTTGCACACTCTGATTAGCCACCATTTTGAATAGCCTCAAAACAAAATATTTATGTGAAATTAAAATAATTGTTGCTATAAACCAATTCCGAACAATGCAGTGTCTACATTTTTTTTTAATTCTAAAAAAAAAAAAAATTAAATTAAAAAAATTATATATATATTGCTTTTTTCAATAGAATTTTGGTCATTTATTGAATGACCCTCATATATAATAAGTACATGAAATCTTCAATAAGTATAATTCCTTTGATCTAGTGCATTTGTAAACAAACAACAAAAAATAATTTTTAGAAGTAGGACAAACATGTGCCAACAGCATAATTATATATATAAAAAAAAAACAACTGGGATTATTTACAGAAATTAACAATTGGTAGATATTTTGTTGGGATATACATAAATATCCCATTAAGATCAAAAGGTTAAGGAGACTTAATGCCATTTAATCTCTTAATTTTTGTTATGTTTGTATTTACCCAAACCCTCCGCCACAGAAAAGAAAGAAAGAACAAATGAAAATAGTGATTGACCTAGGTAGATGGACAAACCAATCACAAACCAATAGATGTCTACTATAATACTTATATAGGAGGTGTCTGTGGTGTAATCATTATAGTCATAGGAAATAGACTTGGCACCCTGCATTCAAATCCTGGACAAGGCTGTTTGCATTTCACATAGAGCTAATACCTTTGGTAAAGGCATGAATCTAATTATTCTCTCTCTAGACTAGGAGAAGGAAAACTCAATTCAAACCTGTTAAACTGTGCTTAAGAAACTGACCTTTTGTCACATCCTGCTCATGTGGAGGGGTTTATATATATATATATATATATATATATATTTTTTGTCAGGTTGTAACTGGTGTAACAGTCCACCAAAGGTTTCATTATGAGCGCTTTCGGCAATACAGTTTGCCATCATTGTTCGTTCGAACTACTACCAATTTCCACAACCTCTCCCTACCAATTGTTACTACCTCCCACTTCCAATTCCTACACTACTACTCGTTCTCCTTAAAAACGAGACACAGAACATACCATCAGTTTCCTACCTGATGATGGCAAACTGTATTGCCGAAAGCGCTCGTAATGAAACCTTTAGTGGACTGTTACACCAGTTCCACCCTGACACCAAAAAGATGGCCAGAAAATGAGAAAGGATTGAACAAAAACTCGTTTGACAAGAATTGTCTGTACAGTTTAACACAACACCACACACACACACACTATATATATATATATATATATATATATATATATATATATATATATATGTGAAGAGAGGAAGTAAATCCGACGGTATGTAATATATTAAGAAAAATGAAAAAACACAGGTTTAAATGGGTTAAGTGGTGAGTTTATTGGCCGACGCTGCAGTGTTTCGATCTATTAAATAGATCATCTTCAGGGCATAAGATAAGAAATTATATATCACAGAATGATGAAAAAAGTGAGTGGTAATCCTTCTTATTCAGTCTGTTTAAAATTTTTTCTGAAGTTTGAAAAAAGGAGACGGTTTTGAAATATGACATCAAATATTCTATTTTAAGGTGTGAGTATGTAGTGCTGTTAGTGTGTGTATTGAAGGAAACATTGTGCATTTTTTAGGTATTTTTATATATATATATATATATATATATATATATATTTTAGGTATTTTTTTATATATATATATATATATATATATAAAATACTTAGATCTTCTATACCAAAGAAACTTAATAGAACTATTATTTCAGTCAGCTGGATAGGAATTGTATTGTGATATGCATGGATAGGATGTGACACAAGGTCAAGTTCTTAAGCAGAGTTTAACAGGTTTGAATTCTGATTTTTCCTTGTCATACCAAGGTTAAAGAGCCCAGTTTGCCCTACTATTTACCCATAGCTGGAGGGAGAATAGTTGGATGCATACTTTCCCAAGAGTATTAGCACAATGGGAAAAGTAACTAGCCTCATCTAGGATTTGAACCCATGTTGCTGTGTCCATTTTTTAAACTTAGTATGACACAAGGGAAAATAAGAAAATATAATACTGTTAACAGCCCATTCATAATCATCTTTGGGGCATTTGGTTTGTTTTGTTTTGTTTTATGGCATATCAATCTCAGTGGGTCATTTAATGCCGATAAAGTTTTGAAAAAGTCATTCTTTATGGGTACTCAATTTTTTTTAATATATGCAATATAAGTACTAAGTACACTTTATATATACTGCTAGTTATATATATATATATATATATATATATATATATTACTGAGCATACATTTATATACACAGTATAAGTACTGAGTACATTTTATATATACAATATAAGTTTTAAGTAACAGCAGATTGGTTGTCCTGGATGTCAATCAATTGGCAACTGCCAAAGGGAGAATAGATAGGCTAACATCTATATAAAAAAATAAAAATAAATAAAAAAATTTGAATGGCATGTGATCTACCAGTTGATCAGGGACTGATATATTTAGCATCCTGACTATAGAGTGATGGTCAACATGTTTGTGTTCGGGTCATTCCATGTCAAAACACCGGAAAAATTTGAAATCTGCACCCACTGACACCGAATTACTTGAAATTTGGCACAAATGTTCCCCTTCATGAGTTAGGAAAGTGTGCCAAATTATTTTGTCTTAAACCTTACAGTTCCGATTTTAGAGGGGGGGATATAATTTTGCTATTTTGCCTCAAAATTAAGGCTGTGCAGTGTCGCTAAATCTCAGTGTTTTATTTAAATTTAAAAAAAATACTTACATACATTCAATATTTCTGAAATTTGGTATGTAAGGCAAATAAGGACTGTAGAATCCAAATATCCAACTATTTTAACCCTATACCTCACAGAAAATTTTATTTTGCCCACCCAAATGCATGACTCCAAAATCAACAACTTTTCACCTATGTAGGTCAGTCTATCGAAAATGGGTCCTCTTCAATTTTCATAATATTTTTTTCTTAACATCTACTATGTCTGCCTAAGTTCACCAAAGAATTTCGTGAGGGGGTCAAGTCTACTTTAGAAGATATGAGCCTGCCCAGTTCAGAGTTTTTTTCCTATGTACGTGCAGGATTTCAGTGAAAGATTATAATTAAAGACAATCATCCTAATGCTCCATGAACTCTCAAATGTTGATATTGTGCTCAGTGACTTCTTAAACTATTCAATAATATTGTTTTTATCAATTAAAAAAAAAAAAAAATTAAATACGAGGGTGAGTCAAAAAGTAATGCCATTTTGTTTAGTACAGGTATAATTACCGACACAGGAACATGTATCATGAATTAAAATGAAGTTGGTCCTCTGTGGATCACCTCCCTACTTTCCCACAGTCACTGTTTTTGGGGTTTTTTTCAATAGCAATGTTCCACCTTCAAATGAGAGTAGATATCACTATTCTGTTAACTGTCCTTTGAGCCACTTCTTCACTACAGATTTCACTTTGTTTATTTTTTTTGTTGTGTTTTTTGTTATTTAAAAAAAAAATTTTTTTTACTATTTTTCAATCAAAAGAAAGTGATAATAAAAATGAATATATAAGGAGTCTTTAAAATATTACATTTTAAACTACACTGTGCCATAAATTTTGTTGTGTGTATAGGCCATCTTGGACAGATGATAAACTCTACCATTTGGTGTTATAGGGACATCAACAGTGCACAGAATATTTGTGAATGGCACAAAACATATCCTTAAAATTCTCTTCCCAGTAAAATGAACAAGATGGAAGAGCTGAGCGCACTAACTTAATCAGCAAGTCATTCTCTGTATCAATCCAAATTTTATTGTCACACCTGCAACAAACATATCCTGAAACAACAAATTTCACTGTTTTTCTTCAGTTCCAATAGAGAAGTCATGTATTAGGTCATAGTTTTCATCTTCACTACATTGTTTTATGGCTATTTTATCTCTGATGAGTGGAATAAATTGATGAAAACTTCTTGTTCCTGGGACTGTGGATGCATTTTTGAATCTCATGTTGAGGCTCCTCCTTGCTTCCTCAACTTCCTCCTTTTCAACCAGAATGAATTTGATACCTTCAATTGCAGATCTGCAATATTCAAACATAGATTTTTGGAAAGGATTTCTTTGGTAGTTGGTCTTTGGAGACTTTCTTTTGACACTATCCTTTTCACTGTCCCACCTATACCATCACATGGTTGTTTACCATGACTTGTTGCAAAGATATTCCACTTTGTATTGAGACCCAAATATTTCTGATGGTTGCAAAATTGGCAAAGTTCTTGTATTGTACTGTGCAACTATCAGTAAAATACTCACTATTTTTTATATTTGGCAAGGTAGGCCCGATTACCTCAATTTTTTCTCTGTACCATATAAACAAATGCTACAACATGTGAGTTATCACTCAACATAATGCAGAAACAATGATTTTGCATTGCATTTTCAAGTTTAAAGTAGGGTACCACTGGATTTAAAGTACATTGTGAGGTACTCCAATGAAAACTCTGGATCTCATCTTGAACTACAAATTTGTAGTTCTCAGCAAAATCTCCCAGGAACAAAACTTCAAAATCACTAATCTCCTCCTTTCTTTGCTTTAAGTATCTGGATTGTGATTTAACCAATTAAGAATGAGGTGCTAATTTATTCAATTGCAAAACAACTAAATAAATGTAAGTTTGACAGGATTCCTTTTGTGTGGTCAAAGTCAATCAGTCAGTTGTTATCCATTGTGAGAACTCTATTGATTCAGTGTTATCAATATTTCCTTCGATGATGTCATAAATTTTTATTCAAGCTGCCCTGATTATTTAGGAAAATTTGGCCACCTATGAATCATATACTCTCTGCTACTGGTATTACAGACAATATATTACAAGAGATCTTGATATGATACATTCAGTGGTTCCAGTAATAATTTCATGTTTTGTTGGATGGTACATACACATATGGCATGTGTACCTGCACTACCAGCAAGGACACAGCATTTCAGCCTTAGACTACAAAATTTTGAAAACTCCAAGAATGCTATTAGGTTCTGTTCCTTGAATGGTCTGAAGAGCTCATTTAGGTTGCACAAGATGAGTCTTTTCTGTTGATGAATATTATGTTTAATACTAACATAGTCTTTCCTGCCTGGCATCAGTTGAATGCTTCCACTAGCTGTGCAATATTAGCAGGCAAAGATTTGCCCCCGTTTGGTTCTGGCACAGCTAAAATACCTCTTACGAACACAATTTGTGAGCCTTCATTTTTGCTACAAGAAGCTTTATAATTTTATCAAAGTACTTAGCTTTATCTAAAATTTCAAAGCTTCATCATTCAACAGCTCAGAGTCAACATTTAACGACCTGCCTACTTTGGTCTTTTTATACATTGCAATACAGAAGAATGTTTTCTCTTACCTAAATGAGCTTTTCCAGAGTAATGATGTCCTTTTGTTTTTATTGGAGAAATTCCAATAGCAGATAAACATTCATTGATATTTCTCTTCTCTGTTTCTGCAGAAGTACTTGTATCAAGCTTTTTCATTGCTGATCTGATACATGTCTTGGTTCTTCATTATTACTACTCTTTTCCGATTCTGCAGAAGTACCTGCTTCAAGCTCTTTCATTTCCTCATCAGGAAGAAGTTTGTGGATTTGTATTTGACAATTAGGGCAGAGTTTCTTGTCTGGGATTAGTACCAACTTAGCCTTTACCTTGTCTGCCATCACCAATGAAATTGGTTTCAAACTGCCTTTAATTTGCTTTTTATGATTTTTAAATGGAATACAACATCTCTTTTCAAGCCATTCATATTTAGTCAACAAGGTATGTTGTGATAGCAATAGATAGTCTGTATTTCGTCCTCATCACAATCTTGTTCTATAGGCAATAAGCTTTATATCCATCGCACCCAACTGATCAATTGGAATCACTCCAACCTGTTTATCATGGAATAACATTTTCAACTGTTAGCTCAGTACAAATAGTACAATAATGTTTGCCTCTAAAACTATCTTTCATTCTTTCTTTTCAATAAAACATTATTCCAGTGATGAGGAAGTGAAATCTATAGTGAAGAAGTGGCTCAAAGGACAGTTAACAGAATAGTGATATCTACTCTCATTTGAAGGTGGAACATTGCTATTGAAAAAAAACCCCAAAAAAACAGTGACTGTGGGAAAGTAGGGAGGTGATCCACAGAGGACCAACTTCATTTTAATTCATGATACATGTTCCTGTGTCGGTAATTATACCTGTACTAAACAAAATGGCATTACTTTTTGACTCACCCTCGTATTTAATTTTTTTTTTTTTTTTTAATTGATAAAAACAATATTATTGAATAGTTTAAGAAGTCACTGAGCACAATATCAACATTTGAGAGTTCATGGAGCATTAGGATGATTGTCTTTAATTATAATCTTTCACTGAAATCCTGCACGTACATAGGAAAAAAACTCTGAACTGGGCAGGCTCATATCTTCTAAAGTAGACTTGACCCCCTCACGAAATTCTTTGGTGAACTTAGGCAGACATATTAGATGTTAAGAAAAAAATATTATGAAAATTGAAGAGGACCCATTTTCGATAGACTGACCGTAAGCTACATAGGTGAAAAGTTGTTGATTTTGGAGTCATGCATTTGGGTGGGCAAAATAAAATTTTCTGTGAGGTATAGGGTTAAAATAGTTGGATATTTGGATTCTACAGTCCTTATTTGCCTTACATACCAAATTTCAGAAATATTGAATGTATGTAAGTATTTTTTTTAAAATTTAAATAAAACACTGAGATTTAGCGACACTGCACAGCCTTAATTTTGAGGCAAAATAGCAAAATTATATCCCCCCTCTCTAAAATCAGAACTGTAAGGTTTAAGACAAAATAATTTGGCACACTTTCCTAACTCATGAAGGGGAACATTTGTGCCAAATTTCAAGTAATTCGGTGTCGGTGGGTCTAACACCCCGGTGAATTGACATGGAATGACCCGTTCTTATTTTGAATTTTTGTTGGGCTTGGAAGATTTTCTTATTTAACCAGTGAAATAACAGTAAATTGGTTATATTGTATGGACAGCTCATTTTGAGAGATACTCAATTTTTTTTTATAAACATTTTTCTATTTGAACCATAGATGGGACCCTAATAGGTACTACCACTCCGGGTCAGTTGTTTTGAATAAATCCTGAAAGCAGTACCCTACAAACCAGCAACTGTATGGCCACTTACCTCCAATCTCACAAACCATCCAAGTAATAGAAACGAGACATGCTGGGCACTGCTGGAGAAGCAAGGATGAACTTATCAGTGACTTTTTTGTGGACTCCTACACAGGAACACACCAGTGCTGGCTGACCAGAAAAAAAAAAGAAAGTTGTATGGACACTGAATGCCATGTAGAGGTCCTGCCAAGAACAATGCATGATAGTTTGCACTTCTCAGCCACCAAAAATTTGATGACAGACATCTGTTCAAGCCTGGAACATTGTTTGATTTTTATGCTATTTTGAATAGCCTCAAAACAAATATTTCTGTGAGATTAAACTAATTTTTGCTATATAATTCCAAGCAATGTAGAGTTTACATTTCTGGAAAAACTTTTTATTTCACTTAAAAAAATTCCATTATTCATTTAATGACCTTTGTGTATGAACTGGTTTAATAATTTCATAGGTTTGCCATTTTATTCTGACAAAATATGATAAGAATAGTTACCTTTGACCCTAAATTGAATGTGGTGACCTCTAGTGACTTCACAAGTCAGTATCACCTATTCAATGTTCACCTGAAATCAAGTTAGCCTTATATAAAAACTTTCAGGCCCCAGGGTCCAACTTTTTGACTGGCCATAAGACATACATAATCAAACAATCACTAGCTTCATTTGTATGATAATAGACATTGACAACATTGGAAATGAGACAGAACATTTGTCAACTTTGATCAACCATGTATTTATCCAACAATTTCACAGGATTCTTGCTTATCAAAAATATCTTTGGAAATTTTGTTCTCTTTCACTGACTGCATTTCCTGGTTTTCTTTCTTTCGGAAAATTTTCATTCCTCTACATATCTTTCATTTTAACCATAGTGATTCAATCAGCCAATTGAGTCACAAACAATATTATTCTCTTCCAAAAGCTAAACAACAAAGACAAGAACATTGGTCCAAAAGAATCAACTACTTGTGTATAAAATGAAATATGACTTTTTATACTTGATATATTTATATATCATCATGTTTTGCTATTAGCACATATATCCATGACAATCTCTTACGAACCATCCCTATCACTCATTACCCTTGAGAGGTACTTTGCCCAGCATCCAGTACCTGTGCTGGTCAATGTACACCTGTTGGATGGCCTACATAGGTGTGCCCTTCTGCTGGCTTCCATAAGAGAACATCACTAATTGGTTCGTCCTTGGTTCTCCAGCAGTGTTCTGCATGTCTTGTTCATCTTACTCTGATGATTTGTGAATATATATATATATATATATACACACACACACACACACACTAATATTGAGAGTATAGTTTACAAATAAAGAACACTCAATATCAGTGATAGAAGATATATATCTCAGTTAAGATAGCCTAGCCATAGAGTCAACAGTGCTTGGTAACCATAAGGTTCTCGCTGATGTGATCAGTTGTCCAGTGATTGCATAGTCAAGAAACAGATAATTACGAAGCACTATTGATTATGTCTACAATATCCTTTATATATATATATATATATATATATACATGCTCTCCTATAAAAGTTATGGAGCACTCTATGGTGGCCTTTACATACATAGAGATGTGTGTATTAAAACAGTTAAAATGCCCTCGCATTCTGTAGGTGACAATGGCAGAGCGGTTAAGCTGTTTGACTGCTGCTGAATAGATCGGAGTTCTATCCCGGCTGTAGGTAGCTCACAAAATGTCTAGCCACACTGAAGAGACTTGATAAGTCGAAACACATGTCTGTGGATGACTATATATATATATATATATATATATACATTAAAATAGTGTAGACAGAGTCAATGGTGATTAGTAACTGACAGTTTCTTGCCTATGCATAGTTTGTGGAAATAAATAGGAGGCATTACTTTTGGAGCACATCACATTTAAATAGTGCTGATGACAGAAAAATAGTGTTTTATAGCTGAAAAATTGCCCTATCAAACAGTGCTATTGTGCTCCTGTATCTGTTGATGTTAACATGGAAATAAATAGAAGGCTCTACTTTCAGAGTTTCCCTCTTAAGATATGACATAAACTGGCTCTGTTTAGTGATGTCTTCTCTTTAAAAAAGAAAAGGCAGATGACAGGAGAAAAAAATTTCTTTCACACTTTTTTTCCCAATTGATAGTCAGAGATGTTTTTCATCCATCACTGTAGTGGACTTAAGTTTACACTGGGCCAACTAATAGGATTTGTGTGCAAAAAATAAATTCAATTCAATTAATTGATTAAAAAAATTATCCAAACAAAATTACCGGATTACTGGCTCAATAGTGACTTTTTTCAACAGCTGCTGGGAGTGAATGCACTTAGTTGCCATAGTGATACCTCTTAGGACTTAAGGAAAAAAAGCCTATTCCGGCTCTCTTTATTCACTGGACTTGCTAAGGAGGAAGACTTGTTTCTCACATCTATCAAATAACAGTCATATAGTACCTAAATAATGAGAAGGGAATCATCTGACAAAACCTTGGAAGAGGGAAACAATAAGGTCTCACAAGACTTGTTAATTCAACATAGCAATTGCTAATTACTCTGTTCACCTTGTATCTTTGCTTAGTAAACCTTTTCCCCTATCCTTAATACTGGCGTTTCTTTCTATTATTTACTTTATAGTTAACTCTGATACTCGGTTCTATGTACAATCTAGCATACATAAAGAAAGTTTAATGTAACATAATAGATTGGCAAAATCTTTGACAGGTAGCATAGTATAATTTAAAATGGTGTCAAAAAACTGCTTGGGTATTTAGTTTGAATGAGATAGTTTGAGATAATGGCTTTCAGTGGATGATGATCAAATGATCTTAGAAATTTAGAAACAAGAAAATGTTTGGTTTGGCATATCAACCTCAGTGGGTCATTTAATGTCGACTAAGTTTTGAAATAAATTCATTCTTAATGGATACTTTTTTTATTAACAGATGTTTGTATTTAACCCATAGATGGGACCCTAACAGGAACTACCACTTCGGATCAGTGTGGACCAGGGAGCAATGGGGACGAAAGTTTCTCCAAACTTCCAGAACTGGAACCTCACCATCAGATAGAGTTTAACGTCATTCTCAGGACATGAAGACCCTCAGTCACTGCCTTCTAGCACCCATATGATAAAAGGGTTGGGGCTTGTTTTAAGGGCAATTGTATTGGGGCAATCATATAGGTGCTTGATGCCTGAGTTCCATCCTTAAGCATCACGGGTTGCCATCCACAGCCAACAGGTGGCCCCATTGGGGGAATCTTACCCCTCTGCAGAGGTGCAGTCGGTGTATTCTAATGCTGCAGCTGACAGGGTGGACAAGATAATGTCAGTCAGTTGCAGATTGCTGATGCGAATGGTTGAGCCTTCCACCATGCTTTCATTCACTGGTTCTTCATGGGGACACCAGGGGTAAAGAAATTGTCATCAAGTAAGAAATAAATTATGTGCACAGAAAACTGTATTTATTATTGATAACAACAGGAGACAACGATTGATGATGAGAAGCAATACAACAACAAAATAGACAAGATGTAGATGTCAACAGGATGACAGTGGTGATAGAGAGAGACAGTGACAGAGCCACATGGATCACATGAAGAATGAGTAAAGAGCTGGACATTAGTTGGTTGGTTGGATTTTACAGCATGTCAACCCTTGTTGGGTAATCTTATGCTGAAGAAGTTTTGTTTTATTCATTCGTAATGGTATTCAATTTTTTTAAACACATTTTTCCCTATTCAACCTGTAAATGGGACCCTAACAGGTACTACCACTCCTAGTCAGAGTGGACCTGGGAGTAATGGTGATGAAAGGGTACACCACACTCCCCAGAGCTTCAGAATTGAAACTTAACCATTAGATGATATCAAAAGATAGGAAGCAAATAGAAAGAGGAATAAAAACAGGAATACAACACTACTTTTTAGTTCTACAAACATAGATCTTTTCTTTTTTGTATCTTCTTTCCGGTTTGGCTATATTTTCACTAAAACTTTGTTGAGTTGCATATTGTTTTTAAATGTATTCCCAAGAAGAACCTACATTTCTTATTCCACATTTTCTTCAATAATTCCTCCACACTTTGAAATTAACAAATTTGGTTGGTTGGTTGGTTGGTTAGTTTTAACTGCCCGTTAACTAATGGGGTATTTTATGTTGAAGTCAGTTTAACAATTATGGTCATCAATTATTGTTAGGATCAGTCCTAACAAAATATCTAGAGTTACTCCCCTTGATGCCTAAATTGACCAGTCTAGGAAAAGGAAAATTGAATTCAAACTTGCTTCACCCCGCTTAAGAATTGACCATGTGTCACATCCTGCCCATGGTAAAGAGGTTGGGTAAATACATTCTTAGTTACAGTAACAACATTTTAAGAGAGTATATCAATTAAGTTCACAATTACTTTAAACAGGTAAACACTTTATATTTAGTTGCAATATTCATGTTTTAAGACCCAATGTATACTATAATTAAAAAATATTTAAACTTTATCTTATACAGATCTATTTAACCCAAAGATGAAACCCCAACAGGTAGCACGACTATGAGTTTGAGAATAATGACAACAAAAGATGACTCCAGACTATCCTAAAACATTTGTTGTGTGAAAGGTGAAGGTGCAGTTGATCATAGTAAGTAACCTGGTGATTCAAGAAATTTTGCTGGTAGGCCCCAAACCATGCATTCTGAGGAAAATTTGGTGAGTTGCACTTGGAGAGTATCAGGCAAGCTCAACATCTCACAATCCAGTCTGATTTGTCACCTTCATGGCCTTGCAAAAAAAGAATCTGTAGCTGCTGAACGGTGCCTCACATTATCAAAATATTGCAAAACTTTTTAATAGACAAGAGGATGAACATAAGGCTATCCAAAGTGAATATGGTGATGAAAACACAAGATGAAAGTGGACCAAAAATTAACACCAATTGTGGCATAGATTTCTCTATATAAGTATTAATTACTGTGGTCTCCTAAACACTTAGCTTAAATTACCAGCTCTCTGTAACTGCCTTTCTGAAAATGACTGTTCATTGGTTAATGTCTGTACTATGCAAATTATCAACCATTGCCACCAACTATATTCTGATACTCTTGTTCCTTAATCATCCGACCATTATCATCTTGCAACACCTTCTGGTTAAAAATGAGACTGTCCAAATCATCCAAGATGAAAGGCAAAAATATAAATCCTGATTATATCCCGGTGTCGCTAATCTGCCAAATATTTAGTTCTTATGAGTTGTCATCTCAACTAAATAATGGACCATTTCGTTTTTATTATAAAGAAAGGGAAGAAAAAGGACATGCAATAAACAAAAAAAAACATATAATAAGAAAGATAGAAAAAAAGAAAGAGTAGGGGAAAGATAGAGAGAAGGAGTGAATGCCTGGAAGCGATAACTCTAATCTGTTTCAATTAAATATGATGAAAAGAAGGAAAGAAAGAAAAAAAAGCATATGAAGGAGAGAGAGAGAGAAAATTACATCAAAATTATCATAGTTTTTACATATTGAACTGGTACATCCACAGATCCTGCTAGTTGTAACTAATCCACTTCTAGAAACAGACAATTCATCAAGGGTAGATAACTCAGTTATCCTAAAACTTTTGACTCACCTTATTATATTGCTCTCAAATGCTGATGGCAATGAATTCAATTCTTAGAAAAAATATAGTATGCTTATAAAACAATGTATTTTGTGTATTAGTTTTTGGGTGAAGTAATTGTTAACCAAACCATAAGGTGAAAGAACAAAAGATGAACACACTGAACATCATGGCTTCTGAGACATTATCAATGGAAAGTATAGGGAGACTCGATAAAAAAAAAAGGGTGAAATGATAATAATAGAGGAAAAGATTTACCATTATGGCTTCTGAGAAACTGCAAACAGGAGCATGGAGTAACATCACAATCTAATTCATCAACCCTTGGCAATTCAATTTTTTTTCACAAATTAACAGAATAATTTAAAAAGAAAAAAAAATCCTAGCATCCTTTATTCAAAATATATAGGTACAAGCAGAACCTGTGAATATGCCACAATATAATTCAATTATTGCAACATTTGATATGTTTACTTAAGAGCTATTACAATTACATCAATATGTAAAAAGTATAATAATCTTGATTTAACTCTCTCACTTATTTTTCTTGCTTTCCTTCAATTCATCTTTTCATTATGTTCAATTGAAACAGATTAGCATTATCTATTCCACACGCCCACCCCCTCTCTATATCTTTCCCCTACTCTCTTTCTTATATTTTTTCTGTGTAGCATGTTGTTTCTCTTCCCTTCCTTTCTTTATTATAAAAATGGAAATGTCTTATTTATCTGAGGTGACAACACCAAGAAGACATAAAAATTCTGTGAATAAGCAATACCAGATAATCAGGATTTACAGTTTTGGATTTCATCTTGGATGATTTGGATGGTTTCATTTTTAATGTTGCAAGATGATAACAGTTGTACAATTAAGGAACATGAGTATTAATCCTTGCATCATTTATAGATATACTTTTTAAGGTTATCCTGAATATCATACTGAAATGTGTTGCATCTATCATGTTCATATATTTTACTTTCCATCTGTTATGGGATTGATTATTTGCTGTCAGATCTCAACACATCTTTTTGTCTTGTTTATCCACCTGTCTATATCCTTTTATCTGTATTGGCATCCATTTTAAAATATTATCCTTTACAGGCAAATTTCGATATAATCTAGAATCTTTCTATTCCTTTTTTTTCTTTCTCTTATTTCAAACTTTGTTGTCTGGCTGCATTTGACAGATTCAAGTTGTTTTGAATTTTGGTTTTATTCAATTCTTAATAGGTGGCTTTGAGAGAGAGTGTGTGAGAGAGAGTGTGTGTGTGTGAGAGAAAGAGAGACAGTGTGTGTGTGAGAGAGAGAGAGAGAGAGAGAGAGAGAGAGAGGTGTGTGTGTGTGTGTGTGTGTGAGAGAATGAGTGTGGTGTGTGAGAGAAAGAGAGACAGTGTGTGTGTGTGAGAGAAAGAGAGGCTGTGAGTGTGTGTGTGTGAGAGAGAGATAGTGAGAGAGAGAGAGAGCATGTGTGTGTGTGTGATAGTGAATGTGAGAGAGAAACCATTCATTCAAGATTGTTAATAACTCAAGGAATTATCATTCTCCTTTTATTTACCAATATGGTATTTGTGTTATCATCAACACCATCAAAATGTGCTGACAGCATAGATTCACTTGACTATCTCGCCATGCATCCCTACCAGACATCACTCTTGGTAGGTCCTCTATACTACATCCTATGTCCAGAGCTGGTTAACTTAAATTTTTCTGGTCAGTCAACACAGGTGTGTTCATAGGAGAATGTTGCTTATGATTTTTTCTTTACTTCTTTAGCATTGCCCAGCATGTCTTGTTTGTCTGATGGGAGGTAAGTGGTCGTACAAGACTTTTCCAGATAAGCTACACAATTTTCATTTGTTGAACATCCTTTAAAATATTATGAAACTAATAGCCCTTTTCTGTCTTTTTTAATCATCATTATCAGGTTGCACTGACAGCACAGATACCCATGACTCCTATCCCAATTGGTTATGACCCCTAGCAGGTCTTCCACACGGCATCCAGAATCTGCACAAAACTCATTGATATATAAAAGAACCCGTCTTTCAGGGCATGTGTCTGGTGGCTTTGGAAATTCAAATTAACAGCATGATACCAGGGGGCCAAACCCCAGGCAACACCTGCCGCCTTGATTTAAAGGTGATCCACATATTTTTTTGTGCCTGCCATCCTATATATATATATATATATATATATATTAGTGCATATGGTTGGCGCTAGTATACTAGAAAAAGTAGTAGTAATCCAACGTACAGTGTTATTAGAAGAGTGCTCAATATCTGTGATAGAGCATTGATAGTTGAATGAAGTGTCAAATAAAAGGTTTAGCTTTTATTCATTTATTTGGGAACGATATTACAACCAATGGTTTCCTGTTAAGGCATTCATCAGGTAAACGAAATAGTTTTTTTTTTAAATGACAGAAATGGTGTAAATGGTTAAATGTGTGCATTTTTTAACTGTATTCTCGTGTTGCATTTTACGTGATGTCGAATGCGCTTTTTGTTTGTACGTGTGCATATTTTTGTTTGTGCATATGCATATGAGGTCATGCGTGTGCGCGTGGAAATGTGTGAAGGCTGTGATGATATGATTGTGTCCATGCATGTGTGTGCATATGAATATGCGTATTTGTGTTTGGTATTCTTGGTTACGTATGTTTTGTGCAATTAATATAATGTATTTTTAATTATGCTGTTAATAATAATGACTGTGTTATGTATTGCATTGGTGATGCAATGTGAACATTATATTTGCATGATATTATTGTACAATGTAGACAGGTAGAGGGAAAGATATTTACAGTTTAGCGGATCTGTTGCAGTATTTACTATTGTTTTGTTTTTTTTGTTTTTTTTAATAGAATAATTGGATAGAAGAGGTGTGTGTGGGTTATGTATATGGATCGAAGTATGATAGTAGGTGTTTATTTTCATGTCGGCATTTTAATAGAATTTCCGATTTTTTGTTTAGTAGGCTGTGTTTAGTAGTATATATTTATATATATATACACACACACACACACACTTTTACAAATTATGTCTTCAATATACTACCCCTTACAAAAATTATTAGCACACTCAGAAATTTATGGGGGAAATCTTAAAAAAAATTTCCATGAGAAGGCTCCATCCACCAAAGATCTATTAACTGCCATTTGTGAAAGTTAGAACCATTTAATTAAAAATATCTTTAAATTAGTTAAATCCACGACTGGAAGAATTAAGGCTGTCATAAGAACTTGAGAAGGGGCAACTATGTATTAAATATATTTTTTGGTAAATTGATTCCGTAATTTTTTCCTCACCATTGCATTATTCCATATTTTTCTCTGCATGGCCTGTAAAAAATGTTATACCATTAATCTCAATAATTTAATCTAAGGTATATTTAAGCTATATTTTATGAAGCAAGAATAATCAGCTATTGAATAAAAAATGTTTTGTGTCTTATCTGTTATTAGTTTATTTACTGCTAAATAACAAACCAAGGTGAACATTCTCTAAGTGTGCTAATTCTTTAATTTTTGCCAGTGGTAGTATTAACTTATTTTCGATAACATATTTACAAGTAAACATACAGAAACATTTAGTTTGCTGAAAATTTAAATATAAACAAAGTTAACTTGATGATCTGAAAAATGATTCTATTCTGGGCAATACCAGGTTATCTTACAAATATAACTATGTACACATATATGCATTATTTACATGGTCTTTGTTGTCGATTATTTGAAGTTTATTTATTTAAGAGCCTTGGGGGAAGTTTGCATCTTTGCGTCACTTCACAGAAATAAGACAACAAAAATACCCATGCATTTTCTCTATAGAACATTGAAAAAGTAAAGTCAAATAGACTTTGATGTACAAACAAAGTGTTCAGACTTTTATAAACACACACACATCCATACACATGCTCATTCAGAGTTATTGGTTCAGATAATGTGTTTATATAAGTCTTTGCTTTTAAAGTTAATTTCATCTTTTTTTTTATGTTCAATGTGTACAAACAACTTTATCCAGGTTTATGCAACTGTACAAAAGGACACTGGCAAAAGCAACTGGTGAGAATGTGTTTAATGATGTGTGATTAGATGATGGTATTGAATGGAATCTCATTTTTCAATATGGCCGATTTATTTAGAGAGGAAAAGAAAAAGAAACATTTTTTTATCCGGTTTCATATCCCCACCCCCCCAAAAAAATTCTTTGGATAGAATTAATAATCAATCTAAATTTCTTAAAGATAAATAATGATAATTTTATTCATCAAACCTTAAAATAACTTTGATAAATCATTATCAATATTCATTTTTATTAGGACAGTTTTATTCAACAGTTCACCCAAATTGTAAGAATTGATGATGCCTTGAGGTGATACAGATTTCTGTTATCAATATTTGTGGAATAAGCCAATTTTGATAAATTCATATTGCATTTTCCTTAGGAAAGAATGATATTTCAGGTTGATCTGCAATACCCTTAAGCAAATTATAAAGCACCAAGTGGAGGCACTTGTCATGTAATGGTTATCATCATAGGAAATGGATATGGTGACTAAAGTTCAAATCCTGGCCAAGCTTGTTTGCATTTCAAGGAAAGATATGCATCCAACTATTCTATGGGTAATTAGAAGGACAGACTGGACTCTTTAATCTTGGTATGGCAACTGGTTTTGCAGAAAGAAAACTCAGAAAATTCAAAACCTTTTAAACTTTTTAAAAAGTGAATTTGTGTTGCATCCTGCTCGTGCTGAGGGATTGGTAAATAGATATAATACACTGATTCTCTAGACTTTTTGATCAGCAGTTTCAGGTGAAACACATGATCATGCAAGTGCAGCTCCTTTTATTCTTATTTTTTCTTGTTTTCTAAATCGAAAATTCATAACAAAATTAAGATTTGAAGATTTGGAGGAAATTATAAGAAATGCTATGGAAAAATTTCATATTATATCAAAAGAGGAAATTCAGAAGTGCTTCCACCAATGGAAAATTTACTTGAAATAAATGCTAAGGAGACTATTTTGAAAAAAATTAATGTTTATTTCATTGTTCCTTTCTGCATTAGTAAATACAGCTTCAGTTTCAATACATTTTGAACACACTTTGCAAGCAGATGAAAATTCTATTTTAATAAAATTATAAAACAAAGAAAAGGTGCAATTGTTCAAACGATATCTTACTTTTGACCTGCTATGCCTCACCCTCATGATATAATGGCTGTTTTGAATCTTTTGCCCCTGCCCTAAATTTTATTTGTCTTGAGAAAAAAATTCTTTTTTTCTTTTTTTTAGACGGGGCCAATAAGCAAAATTTTCTTTAAAATGTTTGCACATTTGTTTGTGTGTGAGTGTGTAGGTCTTTAAGAAAACCATTAATTGTGCAAAGAAAGTCTCAGCACCCTCTTTTTCAAAAGTCAAACCAGTCTTTAGATAAATAAATAAAATAAAATAAAACATATTAATAAGTCTTCCCAAAATTATAAACAATACAATGTAGATATTGATTATTGTATATACTCATGCATAGGTGAAATTTTATCCTATATTAACATATATATATATATATATATATATATATATATATATATATATATATATGGTTGGAGGTTCGTGGTGTAATGGTTAGAGTCATAGGAAATGGACTTGTTGATCAGAGTTCCAATTTGGAACAAGGCTGTTTGCTTTTCACATAGCACTAATACCCAAGGGAAACTACTCACCCTCTAGCTATGGGTAAATAATAGGACAGATTAAGCTCTTTACCCTTGACTAGGTGACCAATCTAGAAGGAAAACTCTGAATTCGAATCTGTTAATCTCTGCTTAAGAAATTGACTGTGTCACATCCTGCTCATGCAGAGGGGTTTGTATATATATATATATATATATATATATATATATATATATAACACACACACACACACATATATAAAAGAAAGATTCTTTATGTCTGTTTGTACAACAACCGAGCACGTCCTTTTATAACGGAAAATTGATGGAGACCAGCAAAGACCAAAGTTCAATAGAATCCACCCTTTTTTGTCTGAAAAGATTTTTTTTAAACAACTTTTTACTGTTCATTTTCCCTAAGAAACGCTAAATAAAGATATAATAAGGGTATATGTGGTATATCCTAAAAAAAGTAATTAAAAAAAAATAATAATCAAGTTTAAAATACAATAAAAAGCAAATAAAAGAAAAAGTACAAACAAGAATAATAAAAATGAATGACTTAAAAAAATTATATAAAGAATAAAAGATCATTAAAATATATAGAAAAATAATTTTTATTAGTCTATATTTATATATAGACTAGAGATTTATTTTCAACTTTTTAAATCCTAGGCAATATGGATAATTCTACTAGTGTGTCATAATTGATAATTTTCTGAGGTTGAAATTAAAAGAGAATTTAGGATTTAGCTTCAAAAATTCATTCTATAAATCAAGGGTTTACCAAAACATAAGTGTATATGTTAATATATGGTATCTTTTTCATCTACTAAAAATAGTGCCCCTCTCTTGCTGGCTTTTTGTACATCTTCTAAATACAAATAGAGGGGTGTGGTGTAATGGTTATTGAGGAAATTGACACGGTGATACAATTCCAAATCCTGAACGAGGCTGTTTACATTTCACATAGCACTAATACACTTGGGAAAGGTATGAATCCAACTATTATCCATCTAGCTATAGGTAAATAGTAGGGCTGACTGGGCTCTTTAACCTTGTTTAGGCAACCAGAAACTTTGAATTGAAATTGTTAAACTGCTTAGAAATGGACCTTGTATCACATCTTATTTGTGTGGAAGGGTTGGGTAAAGATATATATCTTCTATGCCCCTACCCAATTGCCCCTCACTATTTCCTGCTTAGAAATTGACCTTGTGTCACATCTTGTGTAGAGGGGTTGGGTAAAATAAATATCTTCTACGTGCCCCCACCACAAAAAAAAAGTTGTTGGCTTTTGTCATATCTTCTAAATACAAAATAGTATCATGATAGATAATGTTTAATCAGTCGGACATAATCAAGCAAGTTTTGATCATTGGGTGATTAAAGTATTATTTGATTTGATAACATTGTACAATGGTATTATTGGAAAGAAATTGTATTTGTACACAAGATCAGACAGTCTGGTGGCGACTATATTTTACTTATCTATTCTTCTATTGCTGATGAAATGAATTTAAAAAAAAGAAAGAAAAGACAACGAAAATCTTTGTTATTTACTGTTACAAGGCAGGAAGCTAAATGCTATATAGAGAAAGACGAAATAATTGAAATTTCTTTTAGCAATATGCAAAAAAAAAAAAAGAAGTTGAGCAAATTCCTACTAAAATTCAACCTAGTTTACAAAACAAGAATGTTGGTTAGTCAGTACAAAAATGTATCTTTACAATCATTCTAAACAGGTAAACACTTTATACTTAGTTGCAATATCAATGTGCTAAGAGCAAGTATATTAATGTAGTTCCCAATCATTACAAAAAAATCTATTAGCCCTATAGATAGGACCCTAACAAGTTCTAGCACTCTGGTCAGAGTAGGAATAGTAATATACAAGGAATTGTGCAAATGATTTGTTTGGATGGTTGGTGTTTTTAATGGCATATCAACACTTGTGGGTTATTTAATGTCAAATCTTGTTTGAGTTAAGATGTCATGGGCATTGAGTCAACACTTGATTATTGACAGTTTCTTGCTTATGTTATCTTCAGATCGCCTAGATGAGAAACTGTCATTAACCAGGTATTGACTTCATGCCCACACTACCTTAACTCAAATATAAATGCTCTATCAATGATATTGAGCACTATCACCTTAGAAATATAGCATCCATATATATATATGTGTGTGTGTGATTTGTAAGCAAATAGTTTGTAGGCAAATATTTTTGTCTTTAAACAAATTCTTAGAGTTTGAGACAAAGGTTAGTAGTCAATTCTTACTCCACAGATGTAGATGGTCTTGTTTTATATATGTATCTTAAATTTATTTTCTAGATTGAGGTTTGCAATAATGTTATCATTTTCAATATCCATACTTTCTACACTATAGGATATACTTAGGATTTTGGTTGATTCTTGGCAGTTACATTGTTTTTGTTCGTATGGTCTTGTTTAATATTTTTTTGTGATTTTATTCTCTGGATTGAGATGACGAGGGGTTTGATATTTTCAGTGGTTCAAATGATCTGGGTTTGGCAATGTAAACATATTGTATAAACAGAAACCAAAGGCTGCCCAAGAAATAAATAGTGAATTTCTCAGGGTTAGAGGTAACATCCAGACTGCCCACCCCATCCAAGCTAGAAAACTGGATCTGATAGTTGTGAACAAAGGAAAAAGACCCCTCAACCCCCAAAAACAGTTTATAGACATTGCTGTACCAGTGAACAAGAAGAGGTTGAAAAGAAACGAAAATGAAAAATTGGGAAAATACCAGGACCTCACTTGGGAAATGAGAAAGTGGTAGAACATCAGTATTAGGGGTCATACTTATGATTGTCCCACTTGGAATTAGGCCAAAATCTTAGACTTGAAATTGGATAAATTAGAAATTTGAAAACGGTTTGAAACAATTAAGACAACAAAAATACTCGCATCTATGAGGATGCAAATAAAGATACTGGGGATTTAAGAAGACTTGCTATCACTCAATCTCTAGTAATAATTATTGAACATTTGGTACATATTTATATACTCATCTCCTCCACCAGCCTGTCAACCTTTCTAGGGTTATTTCATGCCTAGAGGTTAGGGAATCATATTCATTGTACATTTATATTTATATAGTTGTTTCTTAAGAGTTTTTTGTACACAGTTAAATGACATAAAGTTTTTATATCTAATAGAAATAATTTGCACACAGTTGTATAGTTGTACATATTCCTATCTAATACTAATAATTTATACAGAATTATATAGTCTCTAAGATCTATTTCTATTTAATGATGATTATTTGTTTGCAAACAGTTATGGCTTCAAGTAACTAATAATAATCCTTAGTAAACAACTATAACTATTCTTAATACAAATAATTTAGTTATATGGTATCAAATATTCCTATCTAATAGTAATCATTTTGAAACAGATCTATTAGATGGGACCCTAACAAGTACTACCATTCCAGGTCAGAGTGGAGCTGGTTTGGTTTGTTTTACGGCATATCAACTTCAGTGGGTCATTTAATGCCGATAAAGTTTTTCTTAATGGATACTCAATTTTTTTTATGAACTCATGTTTTTCTATTTTAACCCATAGATGGGACCCTAACAGGTACTACCACTCCGGGTCAGAGTGGACCAGAGAGCCTCTGGTGATGAAGGGGTGCTTCCCATTCCCCAAACCTCCAAAACTCGAACCTCACCATCAGATATTTAACATCATTCCCAGGACATAAAGACCCTCAGTTAGCACCTTCTAGCACCCATATGACAAAAAGGGTTGGGGCAATCATATAGATGCCAAGGCTTGATGTGACCAGCCGAGTGATCGGAGGGGGCCTCTCTGATTGCCTGTCTAGCCCAAGAAAGGACCAAAGAGGAGTACTGCAAGTCATGGACTGCTGAACCACCTGTGTCCTATCCTTAAGCATTACAGGTCGCCACCCACGGCCAACAGGTAGCCCCATTCGGGGAGTCTTACCCCTCTGTAGAGGTGCAGTCGGTGTATTCTATTGCCCCAGCCGACAGGGTGGGAGTGGAGCTGGAAGTAATGGTAATGAAATAGTACTCCATACTCTCCAGAGTTTCAGAACTGGAACATCACCATCAGATGCAGTTAAGTGTCATAACCAGAACACCCTGGGGTGAGGGGTACTGAAGATACAGTCAGTTTATTCTATGCCTCACTTGCTGACAGAGTAAGATTTGAACTCCAGTTGTCAATTCCATTTCCTATGATAATAACCATTACACTAAGCAAATATACAAAATAATATAAGATCAAGTAATTGATACTAAACTATATCTCTTTTGTAAACTGATAGAGCAATGTCAGACAAGGAAGAATCCAATCAGACCATACTGAGCACAATATTTACTTCTCCCTAAGACCTGTTCCTGTTTTGCGATAGTTGGGGGAGAAGGTACAGAAAAAAAAAAGAAGAAATAATTCTATGATTGAAAGAGAAAGAGTGAATCAAAGTGAAATTCTAATGAATAGAAGTCAGCCTGTTTGTCCAAATGGCAGACTGTCCAGCTTCAACTGGCAAGAAAGGTTGAGGGAGGGAGGAGGATTTAGAGAAATGTCTAGAAAGTCCTGTTTGAAAGAAGGGTTGGGGACAACAAACAGCTGGTCTCTCAAATATATAAACAGAAGACAAATCCATCACAGATGCCAACTGATATGAAAAGCTAACTGCTTAACCAGTTCTGTTTCATGAACCTTAGAGGTACCCTCTCCTCAGCGGTTTGCACACAGCCACTGATCCAAAGTCACAGGAAATAACCAACTGAAAGACAAAGGAATTAGATTCAAAGAAAAGCCAAACAAAAATCTCAAGTTACTTTTGGAGAATTTTGCTAGGAACCAATTTGGAATTTGTCTTCTTAGAATCATGATTTTTTTTTCTTGCTAATAATTAAGTTTAGTACTTCTGTCGGTGAGGCACAAATCCATCTGTTCTCTCTCTAGCTATGGGTAAATAGTAAGACAGAGAGGGATATTTAACCTTGGTAAAGAAGTCAATAAATGAGAGGGAAAAATAAATCAAACCAACTTTTCTATAAATTCAAACCAACTGTACTTAAGTGAAGTACAGTTGGTTTGAATTCAGATTTTTCAGAATTGACCTTAAAGCACATCCTGTTTGTAGCAGAAGGGTCAGGTAAATATGTATATATATTTACCAACCCCTCCACATGAGTAGGATGTGACACCAAGTCAAATTTTTAAGTGGAGATTAAAATATCTTAACTCAGTTTTCTTTCTCCTAGGCTGGTTGCTATGCCAAGGTTAAAGAGCCCAGTCTGCCCTGCTATTTACCCATAGTTGGAGGAATAATAGCTGGATGCATACCTTTCCCACAGGTATTAGTGCTATGTGAAATATAAACAAGCCTCATTCAGGATTTAAACTCATATTGCATTGTCCATTCACTATGACAGTAACCATTACACTACGAACACCTCCAATATATGCCAAAGAGCTTGTACTTTCTGTAGGCCACTCATGTTCATTATCTGTTATCTGTAATTGTGTTTACATAAATTTATCAATATTTCATTTATTAACTAATTGATTTTAATGGCATGTCATCCCATCTGAAGTTATTTTATGCCTAAAGGTTAAGAAATAATGGACATTGTGTATTGACATTAAACATTTTTTGTGCATATGTGTGAGAGATTCAACGATATGTCAAAATCCTCTGGGATTGACATATAATGATTACTTTGTATGGTATTGATCAGGTTTATAATTTTTGGTATAATTCTATTTTACTCAACAAGGAAAAAATGACATCAATGTTGATATTTTCAAATAGGCGCTTCATATTATTTGCATTAAAAAATCTAATGAGAGCTTTGTTTGTTTGTTTTGTTTTACAGCATATCAACCACGATGAGCCATTTAATGCTGGCAAAATTTTGAAAGATTTGTTGTGATAGTTTGGAAAAATTTTTATTAAACTCATTTTTTTTTGTAAACAAATTTTCTATTTAACCCATAGATGGAAGCCTAACAGGCTCTGGGTTAGAGTGGAGCTGGGAGCAATGGTGATGAAGGGGTGCTCCATATTCCCCAGCCCTCCAGAACAGGAATCTCACCATCAGTTAGAGTTTAACATCATACCCAGGACATTAAGACCTCCAGCCACCGCCTTCTAGCACCCATATGATAAAAAGGGTTGGGGCTGGCCATAAGGACAATAAGGTTGGGACAACCTGGGCTTGACGTGATCAGCCGATCACTCGTCTAGCCTAAGTGAAGGGCAAAGTGGGGTGCTGCTTGTCATGGAATGCTCATCCACCAAGATTCTGTTCTTAAGCATTACGGGTCGCCCTTTTTTTGGGGCGTGTGTGGATCTTATCCCTTTGCAGAAGTGCACTTGGTGTATTTTAAAGCCCCAGCTGACAGAGAGCTAAAGGTTGGTATTCTATGAAAAAATGTTTAATAGTGAATAGTGTTTGGCATCTTATACAGTGTGGTTGATGTTTTTGTTTGACTAGAGATTTAACCAACCTGTTCAACATGGGTAGAATATGACAGAACATTGCAAATATGAGACATCCAATGAAGATTAAACTCGCTATTCATTAGTAATTAACTTGAGAGACTAGCTTGCTAACCATTACACCATGATGAGACCATTGTTCTTGTTTGAGTGAACAATATAGTGATTTGTTCCCTTCTGGATTTTCTGAAAGCTGGTTTATTTATTTTAACAATATCTCAACCAGTCTAGGGTTATTTTATGCCTAGGGTTAGGAAACTGCATTCATTGTATATTTGTATTTCATTATTTAATTTTTGTTTCTATAACTGTGTGGAAAAAAACCCAGATAATTCAGTTTGCCAATACAGAAATGTACAAGCTGACATCTGTGAAAAATTAAAAAAAAAAATGGTCTATTGTCAGTGTCAGCTAAACAGCAAGGAAGTCTATCTCCTTTTTGCTAGCGCTAGACCAGGGAATTTCTTATTGCTGAGGTGGAATGCCACACCTATCATCAGCTCCCCACTTTATCGCACAGATCAGATTATTCAATCTGTGCTACTCATGTGTTGAGTTGGCAGGTAACAGCATTACGATTCCTGGCCAGGTGCTCTACTAACTGAGCTGAACTGACCCCTTACTGTCTGAAAGTGTGTGTGTGTGTGTGTGTGTGTCAATATTTCAGTAATTTAAATTTAGTGCTACCAGTTGTTTATATAAACAGTTTGAATGAGGAAAAAGTTACTAATTTCTCCACCATTTTCTTAATCAATTTCTTTTTTTTCCTCATTATACTTATGACATATATAATTTTTATTGTTGTAGGAAATAGAGTTGGCAACCAGAGTTCAAATCCTGCACAGGGTTGTTTGCATTTCACATAGTACTAATACCCTTGGAAAAAGATATTAATCTAATTATTTTTCCTCCAGCTATGGGTAAATTGTAGGGCAGACTGGTCTCTTTAATCTTGGTATGATAACTAGTCTAGAAGAAGGAAAACTCGGAATTAGAACCTGTTAAACTTTACCTGAAAAATTGACCTTGTGTCACATCCTACTCATGCAAAAGTGTTGGTAAATAAATAAATACACACACAAACATATATATATATATATTGTTGGTGTGAGTAAGTTTGTATACTGTTAGTTTGAACAACAACAACAACTAAGCACAACTGAATTAGTGCCCAAAGCAGTTGGTATTTATAGCACTCAGGAATATTCCATGCATGTATTTGGGTGATTCCATTACTTGAGTTCTGATTGGCTCCTTGGTCTCAGTGGTGTTATGGTGCCAGATAAATGATGTACCATTCTGCACTAGGCTTGCAACAATGCAGTATCTGTATTGAGTTATGGCTAACTTGTTACCTTGTCTGCCAATTCGACAATAATTGGAATATTGTTTCTACATATATATAACTGAAATTCTTCTCTATTCCCTTTCATGGCTAAAATTTCAAGATTTAAAATTCCTCATCCAGTGCCTCCTGTTTGGGAATCACTATTTTATGCAAATTTTATCAAAAATTATTGTTTTGAAAAAAAAAACCCAAAAAAACATTCACTCTAGTAATCATAACAGATCAATATCCATCTCATTTTACTGTTTTTATTCAAGTTTTTTTTTTTTTTTTTTTTCTTGTTCTCAATTTTGCTGTTCCACCCAAAACATTAAGAAAAAAAATGTCCCAAAGTAATAACAACAACAGAAAGAAAAGCATCAAATATTGCTATAAAGTTATTTTTAATTATATGCTTTGATATTTTCATTAAACTATATAAATGCATGGCAAACCATATTGAGCCAGTAATGACATGTTAAGAATGACCCCCACTCAAAGCAATTAATTAGTATTTGAAACAAAATTTAAGCAGAAAAAAATAAATGAATAAAAAGGAAACAATTTTCTACTAATATTTAAATAATCTTGTGGAATAAATTTGCATGAATTAAATAAAAATATTCTTAAAGATAACATACCCAATTCTTGAAAAATAGACACATTGTAAAAAAAAAAAAAGCCCTGAATGGACACGTACCTGAAAGAAAAACAAAAAAAGAATTAAAAACTGGTTTCTGAAAATATTATCAAAAACAGAATTTTTTTTCTCATAAGTCACTTATTAAAGGCCACCTCTGGAGGCCATTAAGCTTGATCACAAATCACATCCTATTATAGAATTTATATCATAATTAATTTCAAATAAATAAGGGGAAGGGCTTAAAAATTAGTTTTTAATTGTTACCTTGATTGATTGATTGATTTTAATGGCATGTCAATCTGTCTAGGTTTATCTCATGCCTAAATATGAGGGAATTGCATTCATTATACATTTGTATTTAGATTTTTTGTAGCTCGAACTCAAGTCATGCTATTACATTCACTTTCAGATTAATACTCTTGGGGAAAATATGAACCATGAAGAAGGATATGCTATTAAACAAAGAAACCAAACATTTTTTGTGTAGTTGTTAAGTGTTTTTTTGGCACACAGTACTATCATATATGATCTATTTCACTCATAGATGAGACCCTAACAGGTACTACCACTTTGAGTGAACCTGCAACTAATGGCAATGTACCTAATAATAATACTTGGTAAACAATTATAGCCTCAGATAACTATTCTTAATACAAATAATCTTGTTATATGGTATCAAGTATTCCTATCAAATAGTAATACTTTTTAAATATATCTATTAGATGGGACCCTAACAAGTATGATCACTCCAGGTCAAAGTGGATTTGGAAGTAATGACAATAAAAGGGGTACTCTGCACTCACCAGATCTCCAGAATAGGAGCCTCACCGTCAGATGTCGTTTAGTGTCTCAGCCAGGACACCCCTTTTTTTTCAAAATCTAATCTCTCTGCACTGTCAGCATATTCTAAACTCTGCTGACAGGGTGATATCGCCCTTGAGTAATTATGGTGAATGCAAATTCAAACACTGCTCTATTATTATTAATTTGAAAAATCGACTGGAAATTGCTTTATTCTTTAACTTTAATCATTTTAACACTTTTCTACTAACAAAAGTCTATGATGGAAAAACACATTCCTACTAGATTTCAAAATTTAAGCAGCACTAAGTCTGTTCAATACTTAATTGGATGACCACTTAAGCAACAGCAGATACTGTAAGGAACCCAAGACTTTTGTTTATCAAAATGACTAGATTTGGCATAAAATTATATGAAAAGGGTTGATATGCCATAAAACATAACTAAAACAACCATAACTTAGATGGACCATTTTTATTGTGTTATAGTAATATCCTTCTAATCTATATAATAATACGCTTGTTCCTTAATCTTCTGACTGTTATCATCTTGCAACACCCTCTGGTTAAAAAAGAAACCATCCAAATCAGCCAAAATGAAATGCAAAAAATATAAGTTCTGATTATCTTGTGTCGCTTAATCGCTGATTTATTATTTATTATGAGTGTTGTCATCTCAGCCAAATAATGGACCATTTTTAATAGAAAGAAAGAAAAGTAAGAAAAATGGCATACTACATAAAAAAAAAGAGTGAAAGAGTGTAGAAAAAAGATAGAAAAGTGAGTGCACAGAAGCAATCACACTAATCTGTTTCAATTGAACATGATAAAAAGAAGGAAAGAAAAAGAAAAAAAGGAGAGAGAGAGAGAGAGAATTAAATGAAAATTACTTTTTACATATTGAACTATAAACAATAGCTCTTAAGTAAACCTATCAAACTTTGTATAAATCATCATACTGTTGTATATCCACAGGTCCTGCTGTCATTGTCATGACCAGTCAGCAAAGCAACACACTAACCCCAGCCAATTCCAATCTTACGAGCCTACAGATGACTGGAATTTCAACATTCCTATCTATGAAAGCACCAAGAACAATACAAGTCAGTCTAGACATTCTTGATAAAGGAGGCTCATACCTTCGAAATATAGAATGAAATAAAATGAAACTTAACACATTACATCTAACAGAGTTTCTCATTTATTTCACAACCATTCTTCACATAAAATCCCCCAAAATATATATTATAGACATATACTTTTGTGTCTAGCCACACTAAAGAGACGTGAAATGCCGAAACACATATCTGTGGATGATTTATTAATATATGCTCCCATAAATTTGGTATGAGCTCTCTAATTGGTAATTTGAATTAACCCTCACTACTAAACATATAAGCAATGATAGTTTCCCTGGAAATCTGATCTCTCAGTGACCGTAAAATACATAAACAAACCTATGTACTTAATAGTTTAAAAACCCCATTCCTGCTACAGCTGTCATTGGCTAAGGGGATTAGATATCAGGCTGCCAAACGGTTAGTCTGAGTTCGACTTTAGCCAAAGATAGTTGTGTCTAGCCACACTAAAGAGGTGTGAAATGCCGAAACAAGTGTCTGTGGATGACTTATGAATATATGCTCCCTTAAATTTGGTATGAGCTCTCTGATTGGTAATTTAAATTAACTCTCACTACTAAGCATATAAGCAATGATTGTTTCCCCAGAAATTTGATCTCTCAGTGACCGTAAAATACATAAACAAACCTATGTACTTATAACTTAATAGTTTACAAACACGTGTCTGTGGATGACTTATATATATATAATATACACACTGAGAACTAGACTAAATAGATATACACAGGTCTTGCTAGTATAGATAATTATCAGATTATTATTCCCCAGGTGAAATGATAGTATTCAATCATAATTATTATGCAATAATACTGATATTGATATAGCAAATTGCTTGATAGAAAATAGCTCAAGCTGACTGTTGACATTAACAGGAAACAAGAAGATATATTTCCTTTCTTCTCATTGGGAACTGAAAGGAAATTCCCAGAAAAAGAACTGTGCTTCGTCTTGCTGGTAAAAGAAAACCTATTTCTACCTCAAGTTGGCATTCTTTTATAGAATTATCTTCAGAACAGAGAGTGCTCATGGTTCACATACTGGCTAGAAAAAGCAATGACAGTAAGTTTGATCTTCATTTAGAAATCCATATAAAGCTCATTCTATCTTTGAATACAACCAGCAGCATACAAAATATGGTATTGATTTTCATCGAGTATAACAGTAAAAATAATAAAAATATAAACAGAACAAACAGAATATAGAACTAAGTAAAAATGATATAATTATTCTACGCATACAAAAAGAGAAAAGAAAAAAGGAAAAAGACATCAACTGGTTTAAATATATTATTAAAAAAGATATCAAAAATTAAAGCAATCTATAAGAAAGATTTTATTAAAAATTCTCTATTTTTAAAAAGATTTCATAAGTAGACTTACTGAGATTTCTTCTTTTTTTTTTCTTGCTAGTTTCATCATTAGTAATCTGAATCTTAAAAAGGTACGCTACCTTGTTAAAGAATAAAATCCAAATAATCAATTGACTGATTTTAATGGCATGTCAACCTTTTAAGAGTTATTTCAGTTTAGCTCAGTTGTTAGAGCATCAACCTAGAAACCACAAGGTTCTGGGTTTGATACCTGCCCAGCCAATTAAGTGCAGGAGTGGCACAGCTTGGGAAATCTGATCAGTGCATAAAAGTAGCAATCCGACAGTAAGAGTGGTGCTCCACCTCAGACACAAAACAATCTCCTTACTGTTGGAATTTTGGGGTTATAAGGCATGAGGCAAATGGTCACCTCTACTTATAGAATCACCGACTACCATGTGACCAGCCTTCTTATCCAATCACTGACAGTGCTGCTGCTGCTGCTGTTGGTGTATTTATACTAGCCAATTCTAATCTTAGCTCATTGTCACTTGGATCATCTAGGACATCAGACCTAAAGGACTATCCCACAAGGACTTATTGATTTACTTACTTGTTTACTTTAAGTCCCTTTTACAACTGGAACCAAGGATGGCGGCCAGTTACTCAACACTGACCACTACATCTAGAAATTTAAAAAATCTTTTTTACCAAAGTCAGTGTTTCCATGCCATAGATTGTCTTTTCAAGCCAGACTCATAGAGGCAAATCCATGTTTTCTTTTGCTATAAACCTATTCCAAAGTAAGATCTCAAAAAAGAAAAAAAATCCTTATTTATTGAATGACTTCCATTTCACATAAATTGGTAGCAATATCTCGTCTATTAAAAGCAATTTCAACCTACACATAGGAAAGACATGAACTGCTATCAACAGGTTAATGACCTTATGAAAATCTAATCTTTCTGATAAAATAAAACAGGAAATCTTCCTGGAAGCCACAACCCACAAAACTGCAGCTGCACAACCACTTGTCTCTCATTTCACAAACAATCCAAGCAAAACATGCTCTGCACTGCTAAAGAAGCAGGTATGAATTCATAAATGAATTTCTCCTATAGACTCCCACACATAGACAAAACAGTGTTGGCCGACCAGCAAAGACCTTAGATTCATCAGCACTGAATGCCATAGAGAAAATCTACCAAGAGCAATGGTTGATAGGAACGGATGGTGAGTGAGTGTCAAGAGAATCCATGTTATTAGCATGCCTTGATGATGATGATTGAATGAATGACTCTTGCAAAAGCAGAAATATGTTATTGAATTCTTCTATGCAGAAATAATTGCACGGATTGCTATCCATCAATCCATACTGAACATTTATGGAGACTAAACAGTGGATGCGAGCACAGTTAGGCAGTGGGCAATGTGTTTCAGCAGTGGTAACAACAATGTGAGTAGCAAGTCACATTCAACATTTATTAACCCATGTAATAAACAGTTAAACTTTAATTAGAGCATCCCTTGTAGACAGCATCTACCTGATAATCATGCCATTATGGTAAGTTTCAATGGGTTAGTTTAGTTTTTAATGGGTGCAATTTTAGAAGCTCTTAATCATCACTGACAAAAATGCATAGCCAATGCTGGTGACTATGTAGAAAAACACTGAAAATTCTGAGAGAGAGAGAGAGAGAGAGAGAGAGAGAGAGAGAGAGAGAGAGAGAGAGAAAGGAAATTTCTTTGAATTCTTTTCCTTGATTTGATATTCATATTTATGATTAGTCCTTTACTAATGACATTTTATTACAACTAAGGGAACTTTGACAACAATAATCAAGGAGTAAAAAGTCACTTCCTATGTGTGTCTATGCCATTGATGTTTCATTAGAGTTTGTGGCAATAATAAAAACAATGGTTAAGTTTTTTCATTTGTCCAATACTGCAGCTAAAAACATCCTCTTTCTAATGGTGCTGTTGTGCTTTCTGTAACTATTGTATTTTCCATGGCTATAAATAGGAAGTATTATTTTTGAAGCAACCCTTATGTTTTGATCAGCATTAACTAAAAGAAGTGAGACAATTAAAAGATTAAAAAAGAACACCATTTGAATAACTATTGCATATTTAAAGGAACAAAGAAATATTGACCAATAAAATTCCTAGTGATCCAGGGATAATTTTCAAGATAAAAATAAAACAGAAAATTAGAATTCAAGAGAAAAAAAAGAAAAACAATCAGCTAAACTTGGAGGTGATAAGCTTAAAACCTAATCATTTATTCAAATTTATTGACTTGTAAAAAGAAAACAAACATAGAACAATGAATTTTTACTTGCTTTGAAATGCAAATCGTTGCTCAGAAAGTAAGATCAAAGCTAAGATCAAAAGTAAGATCAACTTGAGCAAAGATGACGCAGATTTTAAATTAAGCAAAAAAAAAAAAAAAAAAAGATAAAAAAATAAGGAAATTTAAAGATAAAAAAATAAAGATTGCTTGAAGATTAAAGTGTTCTAATTGATTAACAAGACATTTCTTTAGATCAATAGGGTTTTTTTTAAAAATCTAAAAAAATAAAAATTCAAAAGATAGTTGCCAAGTGGAAAGATATAAAACTAAATAAGAATGTTAATTTAGAAATATGACAAAATCAATTTTAACAGAATTTGAATTGCATTCAATGATTTTTTAAAAAGTTTGTTGCACTGTTCAATAAAGCCACAAGGAGAGAAGAAAAAATCAACTGAAGTTATTATCTTGATTATTCAGAGAAACAATGCATAATTGCAACCTAATTTCAATTTCACCCTTTGCCAAACAAATTAGAATTCTCTGTCATTTTGACAAACACAAGAAATCTAGTTTCTTCTGTACTTCCACGTTTTACTCAGTTGTTCAAGCTGTGAATTAAATGTCCCTGAAGACTCTAGTTCTATTATTTAGATTTTTCAGTATGTCATCCTCATCTTTATTGATATATGCACAATATTTTGGCCGATGTGCTCTCTGGCCTTCTTCATGTGTTTCTTGTCATAAATTGCCTTTAAGAACCTTCAACCCAAATCCTTTATTTGATATATTAGGATAGATTGTTCTCATTCTGTTAACCATGATTGGGTACAAGTGTTAAGTATTCTATGTTATTTTTGCCCATAGTCAGGATTGAACCTACAGCCTACAGATGACTGTCACTTAGAACTGTATTAACTGAAGCCTTATATCCATTGCACTATGTGTCCAACTTGACAACTCCTGGAGGGCACATTGGAGAAAACACTGTGTACTTAACAATAAAGATGAGTACAACAGTCCAAAAAATCTCAATAATACAAATTATCAAGCCTCATCTAAAAAATTCAGACAATTAACTCAAGTTCTGTTCTATTCTAGATAAGGTAACCATGGAACAAGTAACTCCCAGTTTGGGGGCTGGGGTTATCATGGTATCTGTTTATATCCCTCAGCTGTTTTCTTGTTTGTGGGCAGGGCACTGAAAAAATTGCAGTAAGACTGGTCTGGGGAATCTGACTCCAGAGTAGCACCTCCCACTGCACTAAAGTGGAGGATCAGAATAGTCTGATACATGTATGCACTGTCTATGAGGACTGATAAATTTTCATCTTTAGCCACATGTATACCCCTAAGTTCATAGGGTTAGTATTATGGTTTGATTTGGTGGATTTTATGGCATCTCAACCCTTGTTGGTTTATTTTTTTTTTTATTCATGCTTGATGGGTATTCAAAATATTTTTAAAACTCAATTTTTTTAACACATTTTTAAATTCATTTTTTCCTGTTTAACCCATAGATGAGATCCTAATAAGTACTACCACTCTGGGTCAGAGTGAACCTGGGAGTAATGGTAATGAATACTCACCAGAGCTCCAAAACTGGAACTTTACCATTAAATGCAGTTTAAAGTCATACTCAGAACACTAAGATCTTCAGCCACCACCTTCTAGCACATATATGATAAAAAGAGTTGGGGGTTAGCCATAAGGACAATAGGGTTGAGAGAATCATATAGATGCTAGGGCTTGATATGACCAGACAATGGATTGGAAGGGGTCTCTTGTAATTTAAACAAAACAATACTTTTTATTGGACAATATATTTGGTATGGAAGTCAGCAAGCATTATAGATATACCATTTAAAAGGCACAGACTTCACACATAAACAATCAGGGTTATTATCCTTTCTTTTTCCATACTTCTGAAATGGTGTATTTTCAAGTTTTTAAAAAGCATTAAGAAATAAATAGATGAAGGAAGGAATGAATGAAACTCAGTCAAACCTATTAATAGAACAGATAAATTCTTTATCAATTCCTTTCCAAAGACACTAGTAGTGTTACCAAATAAATACCAATTCCTATCGTTTTCATGAATCAAAGACTTGTATTATTTCTCAGCAACACTTGATGAGGAAATTTATCTTCTGTCCTTCATTGATTTCCACAAATTAAGATTAATAAGCTTCAGGCGATCAGACCATTGGTTCAGTCTTCTCAACTCTTGCACTACACTCATTAACAGATAGTAAAACTAGTATAGAATTATATTTGTCAAGTCTGTTCAAGGCAAAGAGACACTTTTGTATGGTAATTACACTATATTCTTGAAAAGTTACATTCTTAGCTGTCAGTAGTTGCTGATAATAACAGCATCCTTCTAATTTGATTCCATTCAACAAAAAAACAAAAACACGTTGACCATAACCTTCTTCATCTTCTACTTTTTGTAGTTTTTGTTTTAACTGCATTTCATCAAAGTATGTAATTACAGAAACTGAATAAATTGGAATTAAGAAAATATCCTCTTGGCCTGAGGCTTGACCAATTCAATATTAAGAAGTGCAACCAGTCAAACAACCAGATTGGATGAGTTCTAGTCAACCATGACACACAATCTATTTGAAAAAAGAAAAAAGAAAAGACTTTACAAATAAACAAAAACTAAAAGCAATTTAGAAAGACCAAATTAGGATTCTGAGAAAGAATTTAGTAAAAAATCTCAGCTTTTTTTTTTTTCAAATACACATGAAGTGAACATGTAAATACACACAAAATATATAAGATAAATATGCATGTACTGATAGAGAACACTGTGAACATAGATATATCAAGTACCTATGTATATACGTACACAGGACTGTGCACACAAAATACACTATATATAAGTTTAGAGAAAGAAGAAAAAGAAAAAATGAACAGTCACAGTTTTGACTGTTAGAAAAAAGTTAAAGAAACCACAAGAGTCAGGAAAATAAATATTGGAAAATGCTCAATATAAACTTGGGGAGCCGGTTTTGGGAGTCAAATCAGCAACAGAAGTTAACTACCCAGGTGTCAATGAGAAGGATATGTGTGTGTGTGTGTTGGGGGGGGGGGTTGAATACAGAGTTTTCCTTCTAGATTGGTTGTCTAATCAAGTCTGCCTTTCTATTTACCCATAGCTGTTGGGAGAAGAAATGCATTCATACATTTCCCAAGACATTAGTGCAAAGTGAACTAAAACAGTCTCATCCAAAATTTGAACTCAGCTTAACAATTCTATTTTCTACAACAATAGTTGTCATGCTAAGTGCACCTGCAAATAAATATGCACCTACTACTGAAGGACTGTGCACACAAAACATACACATACCAACACACGTAGATACAAAGTAAATATGTATGGAATTATGCAGGACACAGCACACACAAATATATATATATAAGTAGATGATATCAAGTGTTTTCTTGGTAAAATTCCACCAAAATTGAGAACTCAAACGTATATATCAAGATCTGCATATATATATTTTTACATATACGGAGTATTATAAATAAATGAATAGATACTTTTGTTTGGATATAAATTTAATTCGAAATTTTCTTTGTCTGGTCATATATATAAGTAATTCTGTATGTATTTCTGTAGGAGAGTGCACACAAAACATACACATACCAGCAAATGTAAATATTAAGTAGATATGTATGCATTTATGCAGGACTTTGCACACACAACACATACAATATATAAGTAAATCTATATGTATTTAGGTAGGACAGTGTACACACACATATATATATATAAGTAAATATGGGCTGGGTGTGCTGTAGGTGAAAGAGGAATAAGCAGATTGTGTTATCATTTAACATGATATCTTGAGAGTATATGACTGTAATCTTAAATTTCTGCAACTATTGCGTTTTTTTCAGGTCATTCAAATATGAGCACTGAGGAAAGAACAATGAGCACTGAGGAAAGAACGATGAACACCAAGCAACAAATAAACCTGAAGTTTTTGGGATAACTGTTACAAGCACTTGAAATGGTTGAGTAAGTGTATGGAGATAACACCATGTTGAGCACACATGTTTTTGAATGACAATAAGTTTAAAGAGGGGAGCAGGGGGGTGGGGAGATGATTCCAGGAGTTTGAGGCTTTCAGCAAGTAAGACTGAAGTCAAATTCGAGCGAGTAAGGTAGGTAGTGTGTTGTGATTCACAGTTGATTTTTCAAATGATTGCTGGACATGAAAAGGGAAAAAATTTAGGTATGTTGCCAAGACAACTGAATGATGATTCAGAAGGAGCACTGCATGCAAGTGTATCAAGACATCATCAAGCATCTTCAAACTGAACCATTAGTGATTAGACATGAATTTATGAGTACAACTCATACTTGGGTGTATATATGGGAGAGAGAGAGAGACAGAGTGTGAGTAGAGATGGGATGAGGGTTCTTACTTGTTAACTCCCCAGTTTGGGGGATGGTGTTATCATAGTACCTGTTTATATCACTCAGCTGTTTTCTTGCTTATGGGCAGGGCACTGAAAAACTTGGAGCAAGTCTGGTCTGGGGAATCCGACTCTAAAGTACTGAACTAAAGCAAAGAATCAAAGTAGTCTAATACCTTTCTAACACTGTCCATGAGGACTAATGAATTTTCATCATGACAATGCACCTGCTCACAATGCCCTGAGCAACCGGCAGTTCCTGGCCAAGAGGAACATCATCATACAGGAACAACCTCCCTATTCCGCTGATCTTGCTCTGTGTGGCTTTTCTTTTCCCCAAGCTCAAGGGAATCATCAAGGACCTATTTTAAAGGTATGGGGACCATCAAGAAGGCCATAATGACAGAGCTGAGGGGCATCCCAGAAAAATCCTTCCAGCATTGCATAGAAGTGTGACAGAGAAAGATAGGAAAGTGCATTAGAAGGCGATTATTTTGAAGGGGAAATCATGTAGTTTATTGTTTGGAATTGAAATCATTTTTTTGTGACATTTGTCCTGTTAATTTTATACCAGTCTCCAGCACAGTTTGGGTAGTTTGATCTGTGCAGTAAAGTGGGATGCTGATGGTAGGTGTGGTGCTCCACCTCAGCAGAACAATCTCACTGTCAAGCATTAGCAAAAAGGATATATACTCCCTCACTGTCCAGCTGATACAGTAGGCCATTCCACCAACTTTTCTATTATACCAGATAAAATGTTTACTTACACCTTAACCGAAGATATCTATACTCAGTTTTTCAATTTTTTAAGCAGAGTTTAACAGGTTTGGATTCAGAATGTTTCTTCTCCTAGACTGGTTGCTATACCAGAGTTAAAGAGCCCAGTCTGCCCCATACCTGGAGGGAGAATAGTTGGATTCATACCATTCCCAAGGATATTAGCAGCATGTGAAATGCAAACAGCTTCATCCAGGATTTGAATTAATTTCACTGTGTCCATTTCCTCCAATGATAACCACTACACTATGAGCACATCATATAACCTTTATTTTTATCCTATGTCTGGTGAATTTTCATGCCTAAGTTGTGGTAAAATGGCTTAAGAACAACAAAGGCAAGGTATTGGAGTGGCCATCACAAAATCCTGATTTCTATCCAATAGAAAATATGTGGGCTGAACTGAAAAAGCCAATTTGAACAAAGAGGCCTACAAACCTGACTCAGCTACAACAAATGTCAGGAGGAATGAGCTATAATTGTAGCAGCTTATTGTGTGAGGCCACGTTTGATCCAAGTTACACAATTTAAAGGCCATACCACCACATACAAAGTGCATGTTAAGTTCTAACCCACTTGGAATATTACAAAAGAAATAAAAGCTGGAATAAATGATTATCTATATATCAATATGCTTATTTCTAAATCTTTTGTCCATTATCATCCTGCGACACCCTCTAATTAAAAATGAGACTGTCCAAATTGTTCAAGATGCAATGCAAACATGTAAATCTAGATTATCTGGTGTCACTTAATCACAGATTTCTTATTTGTCCCATTTTATTTCACCCAATTTTAAAAATAAAACATTCCAAATGGTCTTGCATCATTTAAATGCCCAGCAT
>CM042140.1:48961978-48989478 GCA_023376005.1 Doryteuthis pealeii
AACTAAGCACTTTGCTGTAAGGCAATGGGTAACAGGATAGTATCCTTCAGTCTTTCCTAAATAGAAGCATCAATATCATCATGGACGGCTGTAGACTAAACTAAAGCACTTTGCTGTAAGGCAATGGGTAACAGGATAGTATCCTTCAGTCTTTCCTAAATAGAAGCATCAATATCATCATGGACGGCTGTAGACTAAACTAAAGCACTTTGCTGTAAGGCAATGGGTAACAGGATAGTATCCTTCAGTCTTTCCTAAATAGAAGCATCATATCATCATGGACGGCTGTAAACTAGACTAAAGCACTTTGCTGTAAGGCAATGGGTAACAAGATAGTGAACAGAGATAGTTGATATGTTTGTCCTTTCAATGTTACATCATCTGTGATTCATATTATGTGCTCTGCATTTTTTGGACATGTGACAGACTAAGCTTCACTGGGTAAATAAGCAGCATAACATGACACAATGTTTGTAACCATAACCTAGCAAAAACAACACATCATAGCGGGATTCTTGTTAGAGCAATACTCTTAAAATATTCTATCTTAGGGAATAAAACAATTTCTAGTTCAATTTGCAACTGAATAATCATTTTGTGGGGTCTGAATACACACTGAATGTTACTTTTTTAATGATCTAAATGGTCGATATTATCGGTGGCCTAATGCATGGTATCAGCCATACAGCAAGGGAGTCTATCCCCTTTTCACTAGCACTAGACCAAGGAGATTGTTTTTTTTTTAGTGTCTAAAGTTGAGCGTCACACTTACCATCAGCTTCTCACTTTACCGCATAGATCCCTGTGCTACCCATATGCTGAGTTGGCGAGGGCCTGTATCGAACCAGGAACCTTGTGATTCCTAGGTGGATGCTGTACCAAAGTCCAAATTCTCGATACAATGGAGATAATAATGAAATTCTAATCTGAATCCTTCACTCTTTCCCAAATAGAAGCATCAATATCATCATGGACTGCTGTAAATTATAAAATTCTAATTAGAATCCTGTACTCTTTCCTTAATGAAAGCATTAGTATCATGGAACACTGTTACAATGGGAACCCACTGTGTTCACAGGTAGTCTAATCTTTTTATGTCAGTACAGATGTTGATATCCTGATGAAAACGGAATGGTAGTATCTGTTCGGGTCCAATCTATCAGTTCGATAGATAAAAAAATGAATTTTAAAAGAATTTGTTTAAAATAAATGAGCTAAAAAAATTAAATATCCAACAAGAATGAATATCTTCAGCATAAAATAACCCTAGATGGGTTGACATGCCGAAAAACCAATCCAACCAACCAATCTGATGAAAATCTTTGGATATACCTAGATACAAAGTGGATCAAAATCGCTTACTGGATGCCCCATATTTGCGACCTTGTGTCATATCCTACCTGTGGCAAATGGTTTGGGTAAATACCTACCTAGATACCAAGTGTTACTGAACATTTCTCAGCCTTAGCCTCAAGGAGAGAATGATCTGGAGTAATTCATTCCACACATAATAACTTGGTCAATAACCTTTTAGAACAGCCCTGTATAGTTACAATTAGATTTCGATTTTCACCACCCAGAGGGAAGAGAGGTCTTTGAACCAATCTACCATGGATAGGAAGGTTCTACTGATTATAACCTGAAATTATTCTCTTGGAATACCTAAACCATGTTCATCCACTGGAAGATGATTGGAAACTTTGTTAATTGAAGAATAAATATCACCCAAGAAAAAAGAAGAAAAGTTTTATAAGGAAATGAATAGTTTCAGTTCACTGCTTTGCCACCTAACAGGATTCTATTAAACTTGATATATCTTCAAGTTGGAGAAACACCAAAAATCGATAAAAGTACCTAGGTGTCCTTTGTAGATAACAACATCAAGCACAGAGACTATTCATCTCTGGCAATTTCTAACTCAATATAGTCAAGGTTATATCAAAAGAGTAAGACCTGGTGGTGCTATTTTGCCAAAGGACGGCATCATTGCTGATTCTTTATATCCTTTTCTTTGACAGTTCCAATGTCTCAAAAAACAACAACAACAACAACATTTATACAGTCATTTCCCTTTACTTTCTATTTACATTTTGATATTACTTTAAACATAAGATATCTTATCTGACAATGATAGATGATCTTTTTACTCTCAGAATTTGAAGCCTTGTCAGTAGAGCTTTAGAATACACTGACTGAAGCCTCTGCAGAAGGATAGCGAAAAAAAAAGAAAAAGAAAAAAGGTGGTAGTGGTGGTGGAGGGCCTGGGTATGATAAGTTCCAGTTCTAGAGCTCTGGGGTGTGTGAAGTACTCTTTCATTGCCATTGATCCCAGGTTCACTGGAGGTGCTCGTTATCATCATAGGAAATAGACATGGCAATCAGAGTTCAAATCCTGGAGAAGACTATGTATTTTTCGTACAGTTAATACCATTGGGAAAGGTATGAATCTAACTATTCATCTTCCAGCTATTGGTAAATAGTAGGGCTGACTGGGCTCTTTAATCTTCACCTGCAATCTGCAACTGGTCTAAGAGAAGGAAAACTGAATTCACACCTATTAAATCCTTGCTTGTGTAGAGGCGTGGGTAAATACATACTTCCATGTCCACTGACTTGGAGAAGTACAACTTGTTAGAGTCCCATCTATTGGTTATATAGATCTGTTTGCCAATTATTTTTATGAGATAAGACTACTTGATACCATATAACTGCATGTTAATTATTTGTATTAAGAATAGTTATTTGAAGCTATAATTGTTTACTAAGAATTATTAGTTATCTGAAAACATAACCGTATTCAAACAAATGACTTATTGAATAGGAATAATTGCTGGAAATACTTGATATCATATATGTAGAATAAGTTCCAATTACCGTCGAACTGGGAAGACAAGGTGACATGCGATTGTAACTGAATACAAGCTCGAAATGACCCAAATCACCTTGATTCATGAATGGATCATTCTTCATTCCTATTTATACCAGCTGTATTGGACACTGCTTTAATTCTGTTTAGCTGATGTTATTAAAACCAACAGCAGGCTAACTGACTTCAATATGGCGCTGCGAACAGAAATGGAACCTGAAGATTGGGAAAGCTACTTCATCAAAGCTGGTATCTCTGCTGACTCAGCCAAAAGCTATGCTGCAACATTTGCAAGTGAAAAGCTGACCAAAGAAAACCTCCAAATGATGGATCGGGCCATGCTAAAAGAGTTGGGAATCACAGCAATGGGAGAAGCCCTGTCTATCCTTAAACAAGCTAAGGAGACCTCTACCCAGACGACCTATACTAAGGCACCGTCAGCCAAACCCCCCAACTCCACTTTGAAATGACCCCCCAACATTTCAGAAAATTTCGAATCGATTGGGAAGTTTTTACCAGAATGACAGATATGCCAACTTCTCAAACCAACATCCAATTATACAATTGCGCTGATGAATCTGTCCAAAACGCAATCATTAACACCCACCCTAAATTCTTCACCACTGACCCAGACAGGCTGTTACTAATGATAGAAAAATTAGTAACTCATAGATCAAATCCATGGTCCATCGGATTACATTTGCATCCATGTCACAGTATGAAGATGAACCAATTCAACAATACCTTGTTCGCCTTAGGGCTACAGCCATAGACTGCAACTTCTCCTGTCCCCGGTGTGAGCATGACCTGTCCGACACGTACATCAAAGACCAACTCATCAGAGGGATAGCAAACGACGCACTCCAGACTGATCTACTAGCAAAAGCCGGGGTACTGAAGTCCCTTGAGCAGAATATCTGTCATGCTGAAGCATTTGAATCAGCACTACGGGAAGTCTTTCCTAAATAGAAGCATCAATATCATCATGGACGACTGTAAACAAGACTAAAGCACTTTGCTGTAAGGCAATGGGTAACAGGATAGTGTACAGGATAGTATACTTTAGTCTTTCCTAAATAGAAGCATCAATATCATCATGGACGGCTGTAGACTAAACTAAAGCACTTTGCTGTAAGGCAATGGGTAACAGGATAGTGTACAGGATAGTATACTTTAGTCTTTCCTAAATAGAAGCATCAATATCATCATGGACGGCTGTAGACTAAACTAAAGCACTTTGCTGTAAGGCAATGGGTAACAGGATAGTGTACAGGATAGTATACTTTAGTCTTTCCTAAATAGAAGCATCAATATCATCATGGACGGCTGTAGACTAAACTAAAGCACTTTGCTGTAAGGCAATGGGTAACAGGATAGTATCCTTCAGTCTTTCCTAAATAGAAGCATCAATATCATCATGGACGGCTGTAGACTAAACTAACGCACTTTGCTGTAAGGCAATGGGTAACAGGATAGTATCCTTCAGTCTTTCCTAAATAGAAGCATCAATATCATCATGACGGCTGTAGACTAAACTGAAGCACTTTGCTGTAAGGCAATGGGTAACAGGATAGTATCCTTCAGTCTTTCCTAAATAGAAGCATCAATATCATCATGGACGGCTGTAGACTAAACTAAAGCACTTTGCTGTAAGGCAATGGGTACAGATAGTATCCTCAGTCTTTCCTAAATAGAAGCATCAATATCATCATGGACGGCTGTAAACTAGACTAAAGCATTGCTGTAAGCAATGGGTACAAGATAGTGAACAGAGATAGTTGATATGTTTGTCCTTTCAATGTTACATCATCTGTGATTCATATTATGTGCTCTGCATTTTTGGACATGTGACAGACTAAGCTTCACTGGGTAAATAAGCAGCATAACATGACACAATGTTTGTAACAATAACCTAGCAAAAACAACACATCATAGCGGGATTCTTGTTAGAGCAATACTCTTAAAATATTCTATCTTAGGGAATAAAACAATTTCTAGTTCAATTTGCAACTGAATAATCATTTTGTGGGGTCTGAATACACACTGAATGTTACTTTTTTAATGATCTAAATGGTCGATATTATCGGTGGCCTAATGCATGTATCAGCCATACAGCAAGGGAGTCTATCCCTTTTCACTAGCACTAGACAAGGAGATTGTTTTTTTAGTGTCTAAAGTTGAGCGTCACACTTACCATCAGCTTTCACTTTACCGCATAGATCCCTGTGCTACCCATATGCTGAGTTGGCAAGGGCCTGTATCGAACCAGGAACCTTGTGATTCCTAGGTGGATGCTGTACCAAAGTCCAAATTCTCGATACAATGGAGATAATAATGAAATTCTAATCTGAATCCTTCACTCTTTCCCAAATAGAAGCATCAATATCATCATGGACTGCTGTAAATTATAAAATTCTAATTAGAATCCTGTACTCTTTCCTTAATGAAAGCATTAGTATCATGGAACACTGTTACAATGGGAACCCCACTGTGTTCACAGGTAGTCTAATCTTTTTATGTCAGTACAGATGTTGATATCCTGATGAAAACGGAATGGTAGTATCTGTTCGGTCCAATCTATCAGTTCGATAGATAAAAAAATGAATTTTAAAAGAATTTGTTTAAAATAAATGAGCTAAAAAAATTAAATATCCAACAAGAATGAATATCTTCAGCATAAAATAACCCTAGATGGGTTGACATGCCGAAAAAACCAATCCAACCAACCAATCTGATGAAAATCTTTGGATATACCTAGATACAAAGTGGATCAAAATCGCTTATTGATGCCCCATATTTGCGACCTTGTGTCATATCCTACCTGTGCAAAATGGTTTGGGTAAATACCTACCTAGATACCAAGTGTTACTGAACATTTCTCAGCCTTAGCCTCAAGGAGAGAATGATCTGGAGTAATTTCATTCCACACATAATAACTTGGTCAATAACCTTTTAGAACAGCCCTGTATAGTTACAATTAGATTTCGATTTTCACCACCCAGAGGGAAGAGAGGTCTTTGAACCAATCTACCATGGATAGGAAGTTCTACTGATTATAACCTGAAATTATTCTCTTGGAATACCTAAACCATGTTCATCCACTGGAAGATGATTGGAAACTTTGTTAATTGAAGAATAAATATCACCCAAGAAAAAAGAAGAAAAGTTTATAAGGAAATGAATAGTTTCAGTTCACTGCTTTGCCACCTAACAGGATTCTATTAAACTTGATATATCTTCAAGTTGGAGAAACACCAAAATCGATAAAAGTACCTAGGTGTCCTTTGTATAACAAACATCAAGCACAGAGACTATTCATCTCTGGCAATTTCTAACTCAATATAGTCAAGGTTATCTCAAAAGAGTAAGACCTGGTGGTGCTATTTTGCCAAAGGACGGCATCATTGCTGATTCTTTATATCCTTTTCTTTGACAGTTCCAATGTCTCAAAAAACAACAACAACAACAACATTTATACAGTCATTTCCCTTTACTTTCTATTTACATTTTGATATTACTTTTAAACATAAGATATCTTATCTGACAATGATAGATGATCTTTTTACTCTCAGAATTTGAAGCCTTGTCAGTAGAGCTTTAGAATACACTGACTGAAGCCTCTGCAGAGGATAGCGAAAAAAAAAAAAGAAAAAGAAAAAGTGGTAGTGGTGGTGGAGGGCCTGGGTATGATAAGTTCCAGTTCTAGAGCTCTGGGGTGGTGAAGTACTCTTTCATTGCCATTGATCCCAGGTTTACTGGAGGTGCTCGTTATCATCATAGGAAATAGACATGGCAATCAGAGTTCAAATCCTGGAGAAGACTATGTATTTTTCGTACAGTTAATACCATTTGGAAAGGTATGAATCTAACTATTCATCTTCCAGCTATTGGTAAATAGTAGGCTGACTGGGCTCTTTAATCTTCACCTGCAATCTGCAACTGGTCTAAGAGAAGGAAAACTGAATTCACACCTATTAAATCCTTGCTTGTGTAGAGAGTAGGTAAATACATACTTCCATGTCCACTGACTTGGAGAAGTACAACTTTTAGAGTCCCATCTATTGGTTATATAGATCTGTTTGCCAATTATTTTTATGAGATAAGACTACTTGATACCATATAACTGCATGTTAATTATTTGTATTAAGAATAGTTATTTGAAGCTATAATTGTTTACTAAGAATTATTAGTTATCTGAAAACATAACCGTATTCAAACAAATGACTTATTGAATAGGAATAATTGCTGGAAATACTTGATATCATATATAATTGTGGGTAAATTATTAGTATTAGATAGAAATATTTGAAACCATACAACTGTGTACAAATTATTTGTATTATATAGGAATACTTGATATCATAGAATTGTGAAAAAAAAAACTCTTAAGAAACAATTACACAAAAAATATAAATGTACATGCCTCTAGGCATAAAATAAACCTAGATGGTTTCACATGCCATTAAAATCAATCAGTCTAAGAATTTAATGTGCGAATAATAAATTGCACAAATACAGAATCTTCAGGATACCATTTACATTTATTTTACTTTTTTTCAATCATTTTTTGCACATAAGTTTTTCAAATCAAAGTTTTTCTGAATAAAAGAGGGCTGTTTTAGTTCAGTCAGTAGAGCATCCACCTAGGAACCACAAGGTTTTGGGTTTGATACTAGCCCTCACCAACTCAGTGCATGAGTAGCACAACTTTAATTTGTGCGCTAAAGTGGGGTGATAATGGTAGGTGTGGTGCTCCACTTCTGATGCAAAGACAACCTCCTTGGTCTAGTGCTAATGAAAAGGGGATAGACTCCTTTGCTGTCTGATTGACATTGACATTAAGCCACTCCAGTTACTTATCTATATTGAATGTACTACAATAAACCATCATAAAATTAGCATAGGTTGTTGCTTAAAACTTTTTGCCCTAAACAGAAAATAGAAAAAACGTTGGCTTATGTATAAGAAAAGAAACAGGAGCATATGTTCAAATTCTATCTCAAACCTGGAACTGCACCCATTACATCTACCCTATTTAATAAGGAAACCATTGTTTCTAAACTATTTCGCTCTACTGTCATCTTGGCTCAAACAAACATACACTTATTTCTTAATATTAGATCTACTGTAAATTAAAAAGTAATCTAACACAAAGTCTGTGATCATACCTACTGAGAAACTGGAAGATAGCAAAATGCTATCATCACCAGTCCTCATCATCATCTATTGTCTGATCTAGCATGTGTGTCTGGACATGTGCTGTCTGGAGAGAAAGTCCCCTGAGACTGGATTGATTAATTCCAACCAAAGACATATTTGTTTTTTCCCCACTGGTTATTGTTTACCCCAGGTAAAAGGCTCTCTCTCTCTCTCTCTCTCTCTCTCTCCAGTCTCTTCATCTCTCTCTCTCAGTCTCTTCATATCTACCTCTCTCAGTCTCTTCATATCTACCTTTCTCTCTTTTAAATGATTATTTTCTAGGTAGGCCCTCCCCATTTTGAAGATTAACATAATACTATCTTCTTACCCCCAATTACCTTATGTATCTTTGTGTCACAAGAAGATAAGCTTACTAAATAACCACATATCTGTAGCATAATATTACCACACCCAAATCTTTTTTAGAAGAACGATAGTTGGTTGAGTATCGTTTCCTTGTATGATACAAATATAAGAACAATTCATAACGAGGTGATAACAAGGATATTTATTGCCTCAGAAAACTTAATAGAAGAAATACAGAACATAACAGTGAATACAAAAAAGAACTTATGTGTATGCATATAGAAGAAATGTCCTTATAGGAAATATTCTTTCATGCAAATGAAAAGAAAATGGTAAGACATTAGCTATATGGAGCCTCCATTATCACTTGCCTAAGCTCACTTGTACCCCACAGGTGACAGTTTAAAATGTGGGTCTTATTTCTGCCACACCCTATATTATACTGCTCCAATTTTTAAGGTATAGCAGTATCAGCATTTTTCTAGAAAAGATTGGTAATTCTTGATTGCAGTCACTACATATCTAATTATTTCATACAGCAATTCTTTATCTGTTGATTCCAAATATTACTTGTTCAATAAGAAGCACCGTTCATTGCAATTTAGCAAGAAGTGTTCCCTCTTTTATCATCTTTAATCAGTAGTCTTATTCATTCCAAGAAGTAGTCAGTACAGCGCCAAGTGATTACAGGTCAGCTTTGCATAGATCTCTTAAGCTGAGGACAGTTAATGCAATGTTGTCATTCAGTCTATAGAATTTGCTTTACAATATCATCATTTTCTACATATTGTATCTAAGCACTCAAACCAAGATGGTCAATACTATTCAGATGGTTGAAAAGAACATATCCCCCAAACCTGGAATACAGTGTCCTTCTATTTAGTTATTATTCACCAGATCATAGTTCAATACTTCTTGAATATATCAATGATTTTGCAAATGAAAACTAAACTTGACTGGTTACTTAAAAAAGGCATCTTTTTGGGCCTTTTTTTTTCACCTAATCAATTTTATGCTTCAGATTTCTTGACTGCTAGTCTAATACTCTTCCATCTTACTACATTCAACTATCACCAAGGACAAGTCTCATTCTCAAAATGTTTTTATTCAATACTTAATAATTGGGTTATAGAATTACCCAGAAGTGCCTTTCTAAATATGTTTGCCAGTATATACAAAAATTTACATAAAATGAGGGGGGGGGAGAGACAACCTCAATTATTTGCTTTTAAATTATCAAGGAAAAAAATCTTCCAAATTTCAAAATATGTGTTCACAATGGAGAAGGAATGTAAATATAATCTTCCTTTTTAAGAATTCTTAGTTAATGTACAAAAGGAGGACATAACATTCTTGTATACAGAAAAACCAACACACACAATGTTATATCTGAAGTTTAAGTTCAATCATTACTTCTCTACACATTACAGTCAAGTCACGCTAAAAGCACTGGTTCCCATTAGACCAAAGTTAAGTAGTGATGAGCCTGTTTGTAAGCAACCAGTCCTTTGTTTATCAAAATAACTTGATTCAGAATTAAATGACACAAAAATGGTTGATATTCTGTAAAACAACCAAACCAAACCGAGAATTATATGATGAACAAAATTAGAAATGCCTTTCTAAATATTTATGGAGAATCCACAAGTTTATCTCACTTTTATTTATTCATTCTTCTCGAAGATGTCAATCGTTATTTGTGACAATTTTCACTTTACCTGAATCAAAAAGGTTGTGCTGCTTAGAATGCTTTTTGTGTAAGTGGCCATTTGTAATATGAGATGTTCATATTATTACCTCTTATAAATATGTATAGGTTTTAGTTCACAAAACAACTGACAGCAGTTGTTGGTCAATGACCATTGGAAGAAAACCAGAACCAGAGTGGTATTTACTTGAAAAATATAGAATGGACATTTTTATATGAGTCATAAAATGAACACAATTGTTGAAAAAGCCAGACTTTGTTGTGAAGAAGGAAAACAAGTTTTGTGTGCCCTTGTCTTGTAGAGGACACAAGAATCATGTCTCTTGACTTTATTTACTACAAAGTAACAAGTTTGTATTATTTAAATTTTTTCAGACTGTTGTTCTCATCTTCATTGTAATGTACACAACATTTCGGATGATGTGCCCTTTAGCCTTCTTTGGGTTTTTCTAGTCAAACTCAGCTAAAAAGTTGTGTATTGAACAATAAAGATGTGGACAACAGTCTGAAAAATCTAAACAATACAAATTATCAAACTTCATCTCAAAAATTCAGACAAAGTAACAAGTATTTTGGCATTATTCACTACATTATTATCAATAATTTTGATTTGTAATATCCTTCATCTTTCTAATTCTAGTTGCTTCAATTGCAACTCTCTTGGACTATCACTTATGACAGTGAGGAACATTGTGTACTGGAAACAGAATAAAGAATAAGCTTCCAGTGAGACTTGAACTCACATCCCCTTCTATCTTGGTGAAGCCTGGTTCTACAAATCAGCTATAAGAGCATGAATGGTATCACAGAAGTTGAAATAACATCTATGAGGCCACTGAATTCTTCTGTCTTTTATTGGTATGTACTATATTGTTTCACACACTAGTAGTATTAAATAGGCAGAAGAGGATGTGAGTTCAAGCCTCATCAAAAGATTACTTAATATTCTTATTGTTGATGGGTGATATTTCTCACTAGTATATAGTTGGTTGGTTGGATTTTGCGGCATGTCAACCCTAGGGTTATTTTATGCTGAAGTTTTTGTTTTATTCATTCTTGTGTTTTCAAATTTAAAAAAATACACATTTTTTTAATCTATCTAATCCATAGATAGTTTGTTTCCTGTTAGGTCCACTGGGCAGCAAACTAGTCAGTTGGGAACTGGCTGTGAAGAATGCAGTACTATGACACAATTCACAACTCCAAAAATTTGGAAATGGCATGCTAAACTACTTGCCTTTCATGCTGGAAGCTCCAATAAAAAGATTTGTATATGTGTGTTTGACTATAAATATGTGGACAGTGTAGGGGATTTAAAAAGAGTTAGAGGAGTCCAATGGTGATTACAAAGGTATGGCATCTCGAAAACCTCACTCTAATTGTTCTTATAAGAAAAGAACAACCAAATTTGTTGCGGATATCCAGGCCATGATGGACAACAATATCAGCAAGTTATTCAGGAGTGTCTGAATTTCTTATCAGGCTGGTAGTGCATGAAGTCATTTGGTATTTTTCAAACAAGATGAGAAAGGGCCAATTTATATCATACCCTATGAACAACAAGAGATAAGACAGCACTGAAAAGACATTGAACAAACTCAGATTATTATATGTAAGGCATGATTGAGATAGAGACAACAAAAATCTGTAATTACATATTTAATTCACTTACCTGAAGCAAAAAGGTTAAACTGCTTTGAATGCTTTTTGTGTAAGCAGCCGTTTGTAATATGATTTGTGCATGTTCAAGTTATATTATTACCTCTTATAAATATGTATAAGTTTTTGTACACATAAGGACTCCAAAGCAACAGACAGTAATTGTTGGTCAATGACCGTTGGAAGAAAACCAGAACCAGAGTGGTATTTACTTGAAAAATATAGAATGGACATTTGTGAGTGAGTGATAAAATGAACACAGTCGTTGAAAAAGCCAGCCTTTGTTGTGAAGAAGGAAAACAAGTTCTGTGTGCCCTTGTTTGTAAGAGGACACAAGAATCATGTCTCTTGACTTTGTTTACTACAAAGTAACATGTCTGTATTATTTACATTTTTTTCAGACTGTTGTTCTCATCTTCATTGTAATGTGCACAACATTTCAAATGATGTGCACTCTAGCCTTCTTTGGGTTTTTCTTGTCAAACTCAGATAAAAGGATGTGTATAAAACAAAGATGAGGACAACAGTGAAAAATCTAAAATGCAAATTATCAAGCCTCATCTCAAAAGTTCAGATTACTTATTCTTGTTGCTGATGGGTGATATTCTTGTTGCTGATGGGTGATATTCCTCATTAATGTATATTTGATTGGTTGGTTGGATTTTACGGTATGACAACCCTTGGGTTATTTTATGCTGAAGACACTTTTGGTTTATTCATTCTTTTTGGATATTCAAATTTTTAAAAGGTCATTCTTTAATCTATTTAACCCATAACTGGGACCCTAACAGGCACTACCACTCTGAGTCACAATGGACCTGGGAGTAAGGGCAATGAAGGGGTACTCCACACTCTCCAAAGCTCCAGAATGGGAACTTTACCACTAAAAGCTTAACAGGACACTAAGACCCTCAGCCACCTCCTTTTAGCACATATATGATAAAAAGGGTAGGGGGTTGCCCTAAGAGCAATTGAAGAATATGGTAGTGACAATCATATAGGTGCTAGGGCTTGACATGACTGGCTGATTCATTGGATGAGGCCTATGCGACTGCCTGCCTAGACCAAGTATGGGCTAAAATGGAATTGTGAAAGCCATGGACTACTCAGCCACTAGGATTCTGTCCTTAGGCACCATAGATGGGGGTCTTGCTCCTCTGCAGAGATGCAGTTGGTATATTCTACAGCCCCAACCAACAGGGCTTTAGTAATGTATAGTAGCAACACCTTCAAAAGACTCCAAAAATATAATCAACAGCAAACAAAAGTGGATTCAGCATCAGAGGAAGAAATTTATTAAATAGCCTGTAAACAATATCCCAGAAGCATATCAAAACTTCCAGAAACTTAATGAACAGATGAACATGTAGCAAGACTGAAAGTAAACTGTGTTGACGTGGGGTGGGGGGTCTGCAATCAAGTCTGACACAAATGTTCACTGGTTTCTAGTCTCTTCTGGTGTGCACACCGCTCTCCCAACTGCCAAAATCTTCTGTATACAACAATTTTCCAGTAGTACTACACACGCCTCTTTTCTCTACAACAAGATCTGACTACGGTTTTCTTCCTTCCCCGGTCTGAGAGGGTAGGCCTTAAATGATCAGTAACTGTTTACATCCAGGCTACTCACACTCTGCACTGCCTGTGCGGAATTTCTATATTCAACAGTATTTCAACTACGCGTCACTCCTCACGACGAACAGGTGGCGAGTTCAATTTCTGTGGTCACTCGCCACACTCCTCCCCCTCGAACAGGCCAGACATATCCAGACGCGCTTTGTTCGTGGGGGTAGGGAATCTACTCATCCACAGAACATAAAAAAAGATTTAAAAATAAACGTGTAATGCTATAGTACACTATAGAAACACCTATGACCACAAGTAATGTATCCCTAATAAAAAGATCAAAATTGTCACAGTAAAGATGCATAGAAAGTGCACTTATCCATGAATTTATTACCATCAATTTATAATTATTTTTTTACAACATATCTTCAAGAAAAGCGAGATACTAAAGGATAAAAAATAAAGAAGAAAAAAAAAGATTAAAAATATTGATATAATGGAATGATCCATCTTCCCCGTCCTCAACAGCGGTGATGGTTCTGGCCACTATTTAAGAACACACATATTATTCTGTGCAGAACTCACTTGAAGTACTTAGATGACTTTACTATATAACAAATAGGAAGAAAAAAAAATCAAACAAAATTCAAATATTCAAGATTCAAAATTTAACTAATTATATTCTTTTTTGAAATTTTCTTAAATGCAGATGAGGAGTTCTCAAAGAGAACGAGAAGAGATCCCCTTTGGTCAAAATTCAGAATCTTCCATCACCTAGACTGGTTGCTATATCATGGTTATAGAGCCCAGTCTGCCTTACTACTTACCCATAACTGAAGAGAAAATAGTTAGATTCATACCTTTCTCAAGGGTATTTGCATGGTGGGAAATGCTTTGTCCAGGATTTGAACTGGAGTCATCATGTCCATTTCTTACGACAGTAACTGTTACACAATGAACACATCTTTTCCCCTAGAAACATTTACATTTTGGTTTTGTGGAAAAAAATCAATTCTGAAGAAGTTATCCTTGTAATGAAACATATCAATTTGATTTTACATATTATCTTTCTTTCTCCTATTATGAGCATTTTGGTAATATATTGATATCAAAATCCTTTATTTGATCCACAGGGATATATGTTGATCTCCTTCATATCAGATTTGGTGTTCTTCCAAGATAATTTCAGAACTTATAATGATCAAATCGATTCTTAAGATGCCAGTATTTCTCTACTGATCTGAAACTATGTCTCACATAGCCACCACCTTCTGTTCTCTCCTCATGGATTTTAAAAACAGTTTCTCCTTGCCACAATCATCATTATCAAAAACAGAATATTCTATATTCATAGTTATATATGTAAAAAAAAATAGATTAACTTTAATAGCATGTCAACCCAACTTGGGGTTATTTTATGCCTAGATAAAGGAATCCTGTACACCATCCAATCAAATTTGCAAATTTTTTACCAATAGAGGAAACCCTATCTGATATCACCACTCTGGGTTAGAGTTGACCCGGGAGTAATGGCAATGAAGGGGTACTCCACACTTCCCAGATCTCCAGAACTGGAGCCTCACCATCAGATGCAGTTTAGTGTTATACCCAGGGTGCCCTATTTTTGAGGGGGTGCTTATTATCCCCCTGCAAGGGATACTGTCTGCATATTCTAAGCCTCAGGAAAAGTTAAGTTTTGATCCAAAAATCAAGCCTTGTACCTAACTTAGACCAAGAAATATTTTAAGTTTCAATGAACCCTTATATATTGGGGAAATAATTTTTTGTTGTTGTACAAAACAGTTTAATTGCAGGCAGTGTAAAGAGAAAATTTTACTTAAGTTGATTGTTTATTGACAACAATAAATCCTGATCATATATGAGATATGACACCATCATTTAACTTACTGTATATGAGGAACGAATCCTAAAGAGAGCACCTTTACACTGCACACAAGGGAATATTAAGTCATCCTCTGTTGTCTGCATTACAACTAAATTCATTTAGAAAGAGATATTAAAATGTGAACAACTGATAAAGTAAGTAAAGTTGGTGAGATGTTTGCCTATTGTCGGTATCAGTCAGACAGAGAGCAAGTCTATCCTCTTTTTGCTAGTGCTAGACCAAGGAGATTGTTTTTGTGTCTGCACCATACCTACCTTCAACAGCCCACACAGATCCAAGCCATGTTACTTGTGTGCTGAGTTGGCAATGGCCGGTATCAAACCAATTAAGCTAAATTGTAACTACTTATTATGGTTTTATTTGAATATTAATATTTATTTATGGATCAATTAGAAAATGTAATGTCCTTTATCAATAAACTATGCATTACCATGACTATTTTGAGGAGAGATAGTGTGATGGTTTCTAATAGCCTTTCTTATAATGTGAATTAGAATTGTACTTCTAGACTGGTTGCCCACCACAATGACTGGAGTCTAATCAACTCTCTTATTTTATCCATGAATGGAGGAAGAATTGCATTCATACCTTCCCAAGTGAATTATTTCCAAGTAAACAGAGAGAACCTTTGTTGGAATTTGAACTTGACCTACCATATTCATTTTCTGCCCCAGTAAACACTCCATCACTTTTACATTGAATTAGGATCATCTCATCATCTTTACTCAAAGGATCATTTCTGATGATGCCATCATTTAATGTACTGGACACAAATGAACAATCCTAGAGATGTTAACTACACTCTACACAAAGAGAAATAACAAGACATTCCCTGTTGTCTGCAGTACTCCCAACTTTATTTAGGAAGGGATATTTATGTTGATCATCTGATAATATGTAATTATTTATTGTAGTTTCATTTAATTATTAACAACGTGTATTTATTGATCAAAATCATCAGTCAGCCATGATTATCAGCTCATTATTGCTACATAACACTTGTAACTTGGCTCAACCACTTTTCAATAAGATTATCATCTTTGCTTTTAGGCAATTATATATGAGAGAAAGAAAATGAGCCTGACAGCATTTAATTCAATTCTATCTTGAATGACACAATTGAAGAGAATTTCATATGAATTGAAGAATGGAATGATCAATTTGTAACTAACTTCTCAATTAATCCATGAAAACTTGAGCCTCAAGTATCAAATTAAGTTGATCTTTCTTAGACAAATGTGTGCATTTGTGTATAGATGCAAATTTGATCCTTCTGATTGAAATCATGCAAAAAAAAAACAAAAAAAAACAAAAAAAAAAAAACAATTCAGAATACACCTTTCTAGAAATATATAAATCCAGAAATATAAATTACAGTGGTATAGCATTTGTTTTTAAGATGTGTACAAGGTTTTTGAAAATGTATTTTTCAAATAAATCTAAATCTATTTTTAAAATTATTCCCAAGTTACAGTAACCCACTTAGAAATTTAAGATGATTGATTGATTGATTTCAACAGCATGTCAACCTGTCTCAGGCTTATTTCATGCCTCCAGCTAAGGGATTAATGTATGTTGTACATATATATTTACATTTTTCATGAAGTTTCTCAAGGTTTAGTTTGTTTAATAGCATATTAACCTTCATGGGTTATTTGATGCCAAAGCCATTCTTGTAGAAGAACAGTTAAGTTGTTGGGGTGGCCTAAAATCGGCCTCAGTCAGACAGCCAGGGAGTCTATCCCCTTTTCACTAGTGCTAGACCAAGGAGATTATTTTTAGCATCCGAGGCGGAATGCCACACCTAGTATCAGCTCCTCTCTTTACCGCACAGATCGTTGTGCTAAGTTGGTGAGGGCCGGTATCAAACCAGTAACTTTGAGGTTGCCAGCCAAACACTACCAACTGAGAAGCAATAACTGGGGGGGGATAAGGGGGCTCCATACCTTTTTGAAGGGTATTAGTCTGAAAGCGAACATAATAGTGTGTCTACAATGTTGCAGTTCAGTATGTTAGCCACTATGCCATACGGGACCCCCCCCTATTTTCTCGAGTCTTATGCATCGGTTATATTATATCAAGTCTTCCAATTCTTAGATATCTTTGGTATTAGGTTTCAATTCATCTTATCTTTTTTGGGGTGGCAGTGCTTTGATCTTGTGGCATTCCTTTTTTCCTGGGCACAGGAAAAAACAAAACAAACAATACCATCACTGGGATCAGGAGAGAATGTATAAAAACAAGCTGAATTTATTTGTATACCATTTTCAATAAAGAATGTGATCTGACGAAACTCAGAGGGTGTTCAGATACCCTTGGGTGGAAATGGACCATAATCACTTAATAGCCGGTTTTTAATTTTTTTGTCTTTACCTATATATATATATATATATATATATATATATATATATATAATGTAAATGCATTACTTATGATGTTGATGACAGAAATGCATTGCATGTAATTTTATGATAAAAATACATTTTAAAAAAGAAATGTTTACTCAGCCGAGCCAAAATTTTTGAAATATTTTATATTATATGAGGCACAATTTGGCAGCTCTGGGTGCTTTTCCTGAGTTTGTGAAGGTGACAAAACACACAGAACTATGAGATACCAATGAATCTGAGCTCACCTGATACTTTTTGAATGCTGTTCACTAGACTTGCCTCTATGACTTGGAGCACGACCTTCGAATCCAGTTTTAGGCCTACTTAACCTTGCCTGATCACTGAGGTTTTTGCAATCCAAGTAAAATTTATTGAACCATCTGGTTAATGTACTGTAATCAACTGCATCATCACCTTTCATACAACAGATGTTTTTGGTTACTTCCACATCATTATGGCCCAGTTGGGAATTCATTAGGAATAAGTTTCCAAATTTGACTATATTGCACGTTCATCTGTCTGGCTGTCAAATCATGGAGTGAAGCAATGCACTAAGTATCAATGCACAAATTAACACAACAGATACCTACCACAGTTTGAACTGCTTTAGTCATGGGATATACATGCTGCAAACTAGCATGTAAAAAAATATTGCAATACTAGCATTACAGAAAGGAAAAGTAAATCAGTAGAGAAGTGAGCTATTATATGTTTAATGTAAATGGATTGTTAATTATTTTGCAATATAAACACACGGAAAATGGTTATATATTACATATGAAAGTTCAACTCTTGTAGTTTTATTCTTTATATATGTTTTCATTATTGCATTTCAACAGTGTTGGGTGTTTGACATACTACAGGGTGTTCCTAAAGTCTTACAGCTGTTTTAAAATTGAAAAACTTAATAACTCACGTTGTACAAATGATAAAATCATTTTATAAAAACCATATGAAAGTTCAACTCATGTAGATTTATTTTTATGTATGTTTTCATTATTGCATTTCTACAAGACTGCCATCTTTGTTGGTATATTTTCATTCTGTAGCAGGACTTTATAGACACCCTGTATATGTATATATATGTTGAAATTTTGAAAAAAAGATATATATATTTGTATAGATGAAATTTATTATATGCTGACAGGTGTTTCAACAGTATATAATAAATTTAATCCATACAAATATATATCTTTTCCATCTTCCTCACTTATTTTATATATATATATATATATATATATATATATAGAGAGAGAGAGAGAGAGAGAGAGAGAGAGAGAGAAAGAGAGAGAGAGAGAGATAGAAAAAATTAGGACAGTGTGGACATGGAATCTACAGTGCTTGGTAGTTCAAACCAAGTGAATGGGTTCAAGCAGTGAAGCTTTAGATCTAAATACTCTATCCACAATATTTACTGTTTACTTGTAAATATAGCACCCATATTATCTATTTGAATTTATATTATATATATATATATATATATATATATATATATATGCTTAATTGGAGTTGTACCTAATTTTGAAAATTAATTAATTAATAATGAATTAGGCGGGAATACCTATTTAAATGTATGGCTAAACAAATCAAGAAAAATCAATCTCTGTATGTACATTTCGGCCTATTAGGCCTCATCAGCAGAGCTATAGATCGGAAGACCGCCCTGTGCGTGATTTGAAACCGGACTGCCAAGCTGACAGGCCGATAACATAACCCCTACACCAAATGGACTTCTTAGATTTTATGATTTGTTTAGAGTAGGTTAATATTCCTCTTCTAGTGACTTTTATTACACGACGATATGATAAGTTGTAAACACGGTTTGTTTGGAATGGCTTTTTTGCCGACAATTTTTGGGAGAATAAGTGCTTAATTGGAGTCGTACCTAATTTTGAAAATTAATTAATTAATAATGAATTAGGCGGGAATACCTATTTAAATGTATGGCTAAACAAATCGAGAAAAATCAATCTCTGTATGTACATTTCGGCCTATTAGGCCTCATCAGCAGAGCTATAGATCGGAAGACCGCCCTCTAAACAAATCATAAAATCTAAGAAGTCCGTTTGGTGTAGGGGTTATGTTATCGGCCTGTCAGCTTGGCAGTCCGGTTTCAAATCACGCACAGGGCGGTCTTCCGATGTATAGCTCTGCTGATGAGGCCTAATAGGCCGAAATGTACATACAGAGATTGATTTTTCTCGATTGTTTAGCCATACATTTAAATAGGTATTCCCGCCTAATTCATTATTAATTAATTAATTTTCAAAATTAGGTACGACTCCAATTAAGCACTTATTCTCCCAAAAATTGTCGGCAAAAAAGCCATTCCAAACAAACCGTGTTTACTAATATATATATATATATATATATTATATATATATATATGAGAGAGAGATTGTATTTGAGCAACATCTTTTCATTCAATGATATTTTGTTGAATACAACAGAATCCAAATTTGTTTTGCAATTTTTTTCTTTTTAGTCTTTCTAATAATTTTCTTGACACTATCATCTTGAAAAGAATTTATAAAAAATCTGAAAGAATTATTACTTTGTGTACTTTTGAGTCTCTTTTGAACCATTATCAAGGATGTTTTTAAAGAGTTTATCATTGTTTGTATCAATTGTATTGCTTGTGTCACTAAGGTAATGCTAAGTAGCACTAGTATTTTTTTGATGAGGTTTTAATTGCAATTTTTAAAAATATGTGACATACTATGCAATTCGATGTAGAATAAAAAATGTTCTATTTATGTAAGGCATTTAAGAATATTATATAATTAATTCTATTGATAGTGGGTTGTTTGAATTTTATGTCTAAAGCTTCTTTAATTTTTATTTTTTTTCTATTATTGTCAGCATGAAGTATCTTTGTATTATTAATTAAAATATTTCTATATTTTTTAGTAGAGCAGTTATGTTTGTTTTTAATGTTGGCATATGGAGCTGAAATCTCAGAGATGTAATATAGCCATTATATATATAAATAAATGAATATTATGGTTTAGCTAAGAGCACCCACCTAGCACTCGCAATGTTCTGGGTTCGATACCGGTCCCAATCAACTCAGTACATGAGTAGCACATATTGGGTAGTCTAATGTGTGTGGTAAAATCGGAAGCTGATGGTAGGTGTGGCACTCCAGCTCAACAAAAACAGTTTTCCTTGATGGATCCCTTGAAATTGAAATGAATCTAAGTATTGAAAAAGCCAGCAAGGCATGCGGAAAGCATGAAAGCCATGTGTGTTCTGAGAAAGGTATCACCATCAATACCAAGCTTAGTGTTTCTAAGACTTGGACTACATATCACCATCACATCAAAAACTTAGAAAGATTCCATTTTGTCTTAGAAGGATCCTAAACATCAAATGGCAGTTTTCCAATGAGCTAATACATCAAGAATGGAGATGCTCCTCATACACAATCAGGGACATTAGGTTACCCAAGTAGCTGTTCTATGGAAAGTTGCAACATGGTAAATGTCTTAGACATAGACCTAAGAAATGTTTTAAGGATTTTGTCAAAAACAACTGCTGTGGTCTGAAAAGGCTGTAAAGCATTTGAAGTACAAAGAATTGGATACTCCAGTCTGAAATGAGCAAATCAGAAGCAGAACATTTGTAATAGAGTGATGATGTTCTTATAAAAATAATCGTTGTATACTTATTTCTATTTTTGTTCTACTTGGTGAAACTTGAATCTGGTTGCTGGGCTAATGTTGGGCCACTGTTGAGTTGGCTGGCAATTCTTTGATGTTTTGAGTCTGAAACCAATTTGAAATGCTGGAGGATATCTTGCCTTGTGCCATTTATAATTTTTATTAATAACACAAGGCAAAATTTTTTTTTTTCTCCTGAGATATTTTTAATCTCCCTCCCCCAAGTCAAACTGCTTTGAGCAGGAGACACATCTCACTCAGTCATTGCCTCGTTTCAAACTGACTCCACACTCTCACCTCTCACTCCTAATCTTCCACACTTCACCATGTGACACCTCTCGACCAATAAGAAAATGTCATGTTGTGCTGATCCTTTGTAAAAATTTTCCATGCTAAACTACACATAACTCTTACCATCCTGGCTCTTTCCATTCTCTACAGTCTGTCCAAAGTCAGATTTGCTAGTCATATGAGATCTTATGACAACAAACTATTGAAGACTTGTTTTTCAAAAGTACGTCAGTAGCCACCTACAAGTAACTCATGTCAATTCTGTGACAAAGTATGTGGGTCTCCAGCAAGTTTGAGAAGTCATATGAGGGTGCACAGGCTTAGTGTCAAAGGAAAATACTGCAGAAAAATTCATTTCTCACACATGCAATAGGGCTTGCTAGGATATGCTTAGCCTGAGGAGTCACACACTTTCTGACAATGAGATGGCCTTCTTCTGCAAAGAAATGGCGGCTACTATATGAATATTAAGATATTGTAATAACATAATTCATTAGACATTTTCTTGTGCAAAAATATAAAAAAAAATTTTTAAGTTTAAAAATTAATAACTCACATGAATAACATGAATTTTGAGCCTAAATTTGGGTTGTTTAATCTTTTTTTGTTTAACAGCATATCAAACTTCATGGGTTATTTGATGCCAAATCCATCCTTATAGTAGACTGCAGTGTGGCTTATTGTCGGTATAAACCAAACAGTGAGGGAGTCTACCCCTTTTTTGCTTTTGCAGAGTTGGAGCTCCACACCTACAAAGACTTTTTAAAAAAAAGTATTAGTCTGAAGTGAACATAATTGTATGACTGGTGTTCCAACTGGCTATGATGCGCAGTCCAGCATGTTAGCCACTACGCCAAGGGACTTTCCCCATTAACCTAAATAAATAGTCAAGTTAAAACTTCAATAAGGTAGTGACAATAACTATAGACTTATTTAATAAATTCAAGCAAAAAGAACTTTTCAAAGATTTAAACCCTCCCCGCCCCCAAAAAAAGAGTAATAAAAATAAATGCTAAGTTTCTAAGATGGTATAAAATTGTATATAAAAAAAAATAAGAAAAAAAGTTAAAGAAAACATTTGTTCACAAAGAAAAGTTAAGAAACTTGGGCCATTTTGGGATATGCTTCTCTATACTATTCAGGCACACTTTTATTAAAACTAATGTCTATTTTCTTTTCTTTTTCATTTTCATTTTCTGAGATGAGCATAAAATGATTCCTAGCATACATAGACAAGAATCTCCAGCTTTTATATATATATATATATATATGTGTGTGTGTGTGTGTGTGTGTGTTATTTCAACTTACAACTGGTTCGAAGTAACCTACATACATTGAAAGCCAATAGAAAAAGAAAAAGAAATCACATGAAATCAATGATTGTGTTCACATCATGTTCTACAAGAAAACGTGGCATGAAGCTGATAACTACTTTATGTAAGCATCCTACATAGAATCTTTCTTAGTTCTTCAATATAGATTGCTTGCTTAATTCTTTTATGTCTTTATTCATTCATTCATTCTCCTTTTTTTTGTCTATTTCAAATTAGCTTTCTTCTCCCTCCTTTCTTTCTTCTATTTTCTTCTTTGACTCCTCTCAGCTTTTTGTATTCTTCCTTTTCTTTTTTTCTTCTTTTATATCCTTCTTTATATCTTGGGTTTTTCTTTCATTTTGCTTCTTTTTTCTTCTTCTATTTCCTTCTTTGACTCCTTTTCTTTCTTTCTTTCTTTTTTTTTTACTCTATTTTCTTTCACTCTTTCTTTTTTACCAACCATTTTGTTTACGTACTCATCTTCATTTTTTTTTAGTCTAATATTTCCTTTTATCTTTTTTATTCAAGTCATCATTTCCTCTCTTCTTTCCTCTCTTCTTTCTAATATGGATTTTTAGCATTTCTTTTATTTCTAGCAAGATTTTCTTTTCATCATTTTCTTTTCATTTGTTTCTCTTTTTTATTCAAATATTAAACTCTTTCTTCTTTTACTCCTTCATGTATACTTCACTTTAGGGTTTTTATTACTTCTTTCTACTTTCAGTTCTTGATTTTTTTTTTACTCTTTTCATTCACTTCTTTTTTTTGTTATTCTTTTTTTCAATTGTCATCTTTGCTTCTTTCTAAGCCAATTTTTTTCTTTACTTATTTCATTACCAGTATTCATTGTGAAAATTCATCTCTAAACCTTTTCTCTTTCTTTTTTTTACTGTTTTAGTCTCTCTCTCTCTCTCTCTCTCTCTCTCTCTCTCTCTCTCTCTCTCTCTCTCTCTCTCTCTCTCTCTTCTCACTGATTCCAATGATTTTTGTCTTACACTCTTTTTGAGGTAGAATCTTAAATTTTTCTTTCAGCCGTTTTTTGTTTTTTTTAATTATTTTAAATCTTTTTTTAGTTTCTTTACTAGTTTGTATTTTTTTTAAAATTTCTTCAATTATTCTTCATTTCTGTACTTTTTACTTTTCTATTTCTCAATTATACTACTCTTATCTTTTGGTTTTCTTCAATACTTTTTCTATATTTCTTCCTTCACCTTATGTATTTGTGATCGAAATTCCTTTTTCATTCATTTTTATAAGATTTTTATATAATTAAAAAAAAAAAAAAATTTAAATTGATTTCTCAAGCTCTTTCCTCCTTTTCTTCTTTAAATTTCCTTCTTTTATTTTCCCCTCTTTATTTCTTTCCTTCTTCTTTTCCCTCTTTATGTCTTTCCCTCTTCTTTTCCCTCTTTATTTCTTTCCCTCTTTATTTCATTATTTCTTTCCTACTTTTCCCTCTTTATTTCTTTTCTTCTTTTCCCCCTTTATTTCTTTTCTTCTTTTCCACCTCTTTATTTTATTCCCTTTTTTCTTTTTCACTTCTTTATTTCTTTCCCTTTCTTCTCTTTTTATTTATCTTCTTTATTTCTTCCTTTCTCTCTCACTTCCTCTCTTTTTCAGTCATCTTCTCATGCATCATTTTTTCTTTTTCTTCTTTTCCCTTGTAGTTCTTTTGGCTCATGAAGATGCACACAGGCACCCACAAAAAAAAATGTTTAGCTAAATTCTTTTCAACTGTTTTTCTTGACCATCCCCTTCACTTCTATACTTTCCTCTTTCTCTCCACTTTTTCAACTATCTCTTCCTCACACAATTCTTCCTCACCCTCCATTATTCTTGTGGCTTATGGTCACCCTCCCCTCTCTCTCTCTCTCTCTCTCTCTCTCTTCACCCCCACACACAAACACAAAAAGAAGCTTAGTTGAATAACAATGGTAAGGATTAGGCCATATATGTGGAAGAGGAATGCAAAAAGATTTCTGCTAGAGATAACTTTGAGGAACTGCTTTCCATTTCTGTAAGAATAAGAATCAGACAAAAAAAAATGTTCTAGTCAGTTCCATAAAAGAGATTGTCTAAGATGAACCAATACAGCATAAGATCCACATCTCTGATGACCTGAAGACCCCTTTATACTTAATTTCTACAACTTCTTCATTACTACCACCATTATGACGACAAACAACATTAACCAGTATTGCCCGGCTTATAATAAGGTTCCAACTTATCAGTTTCTCTGCTTTATCTCATATGTATGTAATTCATCAAGTTAATTACATACAGCAATGTACAATATTTACTTCTCTCTAAGGTACACATTTTACAAGAAGCGTTCTAACTACTATGGAGAGTCAAAAGTTGTGCAATATTTTGGTAATTGTTGTATATTGTTTCTAATAGAAAATGGAAGTATCATTTTGGCCATGTTTAACTCTTTCTAATATAAAAGGTGGAAGTGGTTATTCCACCGGATCAGTAAAATTATTTATGAGTATTTGCTAAAGCAAATTTTGCAATATTTTAGTAATTGTTGGATATTGTTTCTGATAAAAAAAAGAACTGGAAGTACCATTTTGGACATTTCTCTATGTTGGTTGGCTGGATTTTATAGAATGTCAACCCTTGGGTTATTTTATGCCAAAGACTTTTTTGTTCTATTATTGTTAGTTATACAGATTTTTAAACGCATTTTTTAAACACATTTAAAAAAATCATTTTTTAATCTATCTAAACCATAGATCGGATCCTACAGGTACTACAACTCCAGGTCAGTAATGGCAATGAAAGGGTACTGCACACTAACCAAAGCTCATTAAATGGAACCTCACCACTAGATGAAGTTTAACATCATAGACATTGTTCTGAGAAAATGGAAGTATCGTTTCAGTCATGTTTGACTTGTTATAATAGAAAGTGGTTATTCCGCAAGTTCAGTACAATTGGAAAACATTGTTGTTATTCATAAGTAATTGCTAAAGTGGAGTATAATAATAATGGGAACACAATTTGGCAGCTCCAAATGATTGTGAAAGTGATGAACCATACTGGACAGTGAGATGCCAAATTCGCATGATACTCTCAGAGTACTACTCATCGGAGTTGCTTGGAGCACATCCTCACAATCCTTGGTTTTAGGCCTACCTGATTATGCCAGATCAATGAGGTTCTTGCAACCCAAGGAACATTTCTTGAAACATCTTGTTACTCTACTTTGATCAACTGCACCTTACACACAACGGTTTCTGGTTGCTTACACGGTTTTATGGTTCAGCTCAAATTCATAAAGCATAATTTCCTAAGTTGGCAGTTTCATTTGTGCAGTGTTCAAATCATACAAAAAGTGAAGCAATGCACATTGTGTCAGCACATCAACTACCACAATATCACCAACCACAGTGGGTACTCTCCATGACTTGAGCAGTTTTGGTCATATGATATACACATCACAAACTAGCATGTACCAAAATATTGCAAAACTTTTAACTCATCCCCATCATTTAGTTCCTGCAATTGCTGTGCTTCGTGTAATAAGCTTCATTGCCATGATACAAATTGAATATAGTGTTAAATTTGGATATTTTTTCTTTAAAGAAAAAAGTTATACATATTCACATTCAGCAGGATGGGACACAAAGTTAATTTCTTAAATGCAGTTTAACAGGTTTGAATTCAGTTTTCCTTCTGAGACTGGTTGATATATCAAGGTTAAAGAGCCCAGTCTGCCCTACTATTTTCCCAAGGGTATTAGTGCTATGTAAATTGCAAACAGAATACCAATATTTGAAGTGGTCACGCAGTGTCCATCTCCTACAATGGTAACCATTACACCACACACACCTCTATATCATGTGATATATGTGCCACAAACTAGCATGTACCAAAATACTGTAAAACTTTTGACTCCCCCTAGTAGTTTAGTTCCTGCTTTGAGTAATCATCTTTCTTGCCATGATACAAATTGAATATAGTGTAAGATTTAGATATTCTTTAACTCTTTGCCTACCAAATTTCCCCCATGGCTGTACCAAATTTTCTTGGTATATTTTACCTGCATGATGAGATATTTCAAAGTTCACAATCTATTCAACTCAGACAAAACTAAAGATGGCAGGGATGTTCACATAGTGATTTTTCAGTGTAAACAAGTGAGAATCGCAGTGGTGTGAGAGCCTCTGTGAGCGTTTTAAAGTAAGCAAAGTGTTAAAGAAAAAAGTTATAACTTGTAAAATGACGCATAACAAAAATAAGAACCAATCAAAATTCTTTTTTTCCTAAATTTCTAAGATGATGGATTATCATAATCTTTGTGTCAGGTAGTGCAAAATGTTATAGACTCAGATTCAATTGAACAGACAGAAAAACGACATCTCAAGGACAAATTGTCTAGAAAAAAAATAACTGATACATGATATCCTCTCAGCTAAAACAGCAAGATATGAACAATCCACCCCAGAAGATTGAATAAAGGATTAAGTTAAAAAGATTCCCAGAAGGTCACTGACTACAACAGTCACTGGAAGACGGTTGGTTGGTTGTTTTAAAGCATATCAACCGTTTTTGGGTAATTTAATGCCAAATCAAGTCATTTTGATGTGGTTATTTACATTTCTTGTTGTTGTTTAAATGGTCAACCT
>CM042140.1:48994478-49106978 GCA_023376005.1 Doryteuthis pealeii
ATAAGGGCAATAGGGTTGGGAAAATCATATAGGTGCTAGGGCTTAACGTGACCAGCCGATTGATTGGAGGGGGCCTCTCTGATCGCCCGTATATTAATGTAGTCCAAAATAATTTTAAACATCATCTTAGACATATCTATTTGACTAATATCTCCAGAATTTCAGGATTGGTACCTAACCACTAGATGCAGTTTAATGTCATACCCAAGACACTAAAATCTGCAGTTACTGCCTTCTAGCACATATATGATAAAAAGGGTTGGCAGTTACTATAAGAGCAATAGGGTCAGGACTTACCCCTCTGCAGAAGTGCAGTCAGTGTATTCCTACTTCGCCAACCGACAAGGCCGATAAGGACATTGACAATTCCTGGTATTGTAACATAATAGAATACCATAATATAAAAGTACTAATTGTTTCACTGATCTGCTGTTAACAGTCTATTCATAATTATCTTTGTGGGAAATTCCTTGAGTTTAACATGTTTGAATTCTGAGTTTTCCTTAAAAGGTTAAAGAGCCCAGTTTACCCCTACTATTTACCCATAGCTGGAGGGAGAATAGTTGGATGTATACTTTTCTCAAGGGTATTAGCAATATAGGAAAAGCAACAAGCCTCATCTTTGGATTTGAACTTGTGTCGTATGTAGTGTCCATTTCTTAATCTTAGTATGACACAAGGGGAAATAAAAGGAGATTATACTAACCTATTATGACACTGTTATCAAATATCAATGTATTGCTATTCTTTATCAACAAACAAATTACACTTCAACAATGAATATAATTTTTGGATTATTTGGATTATTCAGACTATTGTTCTCATCTTTATTGTTATATACACAACGTTTCCTCCAATGTGCCCTCCGGCCTTCTTCAAGTGTTTCATATTGAACTTGTGAACCAAAGTTTTCCGAGTTTGACACAAAACACCTGAAGAAGGCTGGAGGGCAAATAAGCCGAAACATGTATATAACAATAAAGATACGAATTATCAAGCCTCATCTCAAAAATTCAGACAAATAGGATATAATTTTCTATTTAAATTTTACATATTAACAGTGATATGGATAAAGTGCATCTCCATCTGTAGAGAAAAGGTTGACTTTTCCTTAAAAACATGAATAGGAGAATAATCCCATCTACAAATATTCCTATGTGAAATAAGTTTAAAGTAACAAATTTTAAACTGAGTCTCTCCTAACCCTGACCTACTATCCAGAAAAGTCAAGCATTCACTGACCCAGAGTCCTGAGGGTCTGCTGAATTTATCAGCCAATAGAACCATTATGAAGGGCATGATAATGTTGACCCTGAGATGTGAATAAGTTTTCAGGGCTACTAATGGTATCTTATCATATGTCACAATAGGGCAACCAGGTGCCATTGAATGGCAATGGCAGAGGGTGGTTGTTGCTCAGTTTGCTGTGTTGGGGTAGTAGAGTAGGAGGATCCAGCTTTCCTTAGATTCCACTTGGGGCAATAGGTTTAATCTATCATGAACATAATTGGCTCAAGATAGGGTCAGTTAAAATTGTCTCCTCCTTTTATCACTTAATTGCCACTGAAGGAAGTATTTCTAGATCATTGCTTCTCTTATTTCTCTACTTTTCAGACAAAAATGAAAGCTGACATTGCACCTAGAAATCAGCAATGCAGCCATTCAGGACATTGACTTTTTAACCAGTCTTGTTAGTACTGTTAACAAATCTTTTACTGAAAATTCATTGATATTTATTGACTATGAAAATAATAGACAAAATATCTTATTTATTGTCAACTTTATCGTTGGAAAAATTTGAATGTGCTCTTACAGAATAGCACCACTTATGAAAATTCACTTTATTTTTTTGTTTTAATTTACGTGAGAATTATATAGAAAATTCACTTTATTTTTTTGTTTTAATTTACGTGAGAATTATATAGAAAATTCACTTTATTTTTTGTTTTAATTTACGTGAGAATTATATAGAAAATTCACTTTATTTTTTGTTTTAATTTACGTGAGAATTATATAGAAAATTCACTTTATTTTTTGTTTTAATTACGTGAGAATTATATAGAAATTCACTTTATTTTTTTGTTTTAATTTACGTGAGAATTATATAGAAAATTCACTTTATTTTTTTGTTTTAATTTACGTGAGAATTATATAGAAAATTCACTTTATTATTTTGTTTTAATTTACGTGAGAATCATATAGAAAATTCATTTTTTTTTTGTTTTAATTTACGTGAGAATCATATAGAAAATTCATTTTATTTTTTTGTTTTAATTTACGTGAGAATTATATAGAAAATTCACTTTATTTAAAAAAAATTATTTTGGAAGTAAATTTGAGTCAATTATTTAATAATGCATATTTCTAGTTAAATATGGTGTATAACTAGGTATGTACAAAATATGGACATTCAGAAGTTTCCAAATTCTTAAAACATATTCTAAAATGTTAATAAAAAAAAGGAAAATTTTCTTTTTACTGTTTTCTTTTATGTTTGATATAAAAACAATTCCAAGTTTATGTGTTAAAAACAAAAACAAACATATCTGTTACAAATTAAATTACATTTAAATTGTTTTAAATAATTTTTCAATTAATTGTTTATTATTTTTCATATATTTCCGGCCAAATTATAAGGTAGGGCTATTTTCTATGGTTGGTCATAGTTAGAGTCAGTAAGTGGACATTTAGATCCATTTCAGTACAAATGAGTTTGGGATACTTTTATACTTTAGTTTTTAAAGGTGGCTCCCCCTTTCAAAGTTTTTTTTTCTGAAAATTTTTAAGGTAGCCTTTGTTGACTTTTTAAGACCTCACATATCTGTAATGAGAAATAACAACAAAAGGCACTGAAGATGTGCTTTAGAATATTATTTTTTTATCCCAGGTAATAAAGAGTTATTCTACAAGTAAATGATATTTGATGTATATATATATATTATTATTTATTATTATTATTATTATAATGGAGATTCGTTGTCTGAAACTACATCAGTGCTTACATCATACCATCAGGATTTGCCTAAGTTTATCAATGAATATTTAATTTATAGTCAAAATCATTAATACACAGAATAGAATAAATCTTATTTATTAACAATGTCTATGAAAATCTGAGTTAGATTTGCCTCAAAACAGCCCATGTTATTAGTGTGTTTAAAATCCTGCAATGTGTCACTAAGAAATAAAGATTTACATAATATATGGTGTGGTTAATTTTAAATGTGTTTTTATTTAATTTCAGTAGTCTTTCTAATTTAATGTATTTCATAACATTGAAACTTAAATACTTATGCCCGGAGTGCACACATTCTTGCTTATATATATATATATATATATATATATATATATATATATATTAGATCAAACCAATTAGCTAAACTACTGAAAATAATATTTTATTCATTTAAAATTTCAAAAACTATTTTTCATAAAAGTAATTCCCCTTTTTAGTGCCCTGATTAGACAACTTTCACCTTGTGATGTAACAGTCATCATCATAGGAAGTTGTTTGCATTTCACAGTGCTAATACTCTTGGGAAAGATATGCATCCAATTATTCTCCCTCCAGCAAGTAAGGCAGACTGGGCATAAAGGCTAGAAGAAGGAAAATTCTATTTTCAAACCTGTTAAAAATTGACCTTGTGTCGCATCCAGCTTATGTGGAGGAGTTAGATAAATATATACATAACTATCACCTTGAGAGTAAAAATTAATGAAAATTACTTTTAGAATTTAAACAGTGGAAAATCTTAAGGACTTGTTAATAAGTGTCAATATTTATAAAGTGTCATTGTTTCAACCAAAATTTAAACTTTTAGCTCAGTTGGTAGAGAATTTGACTAGGAACCGCAAGGTTCTGGATTTGATACCGGCCCTCGTCAACTCAGTGTATGAGGAGCACAGGGATCTGAGTGGTAAAGTGAGGAGCAGATGATAGGGTGGCGCTCAGCCTCAGACGTCAAAACAATCTCCTTGGTCTAGCGCAAGTGAAAAGGGGATAGACTCCCTCGGCATCTGGCTAATACTGATTTTAGGCCACACTGACAACTTTATATATATATATATTTATATATATATATATATCCTGTGTTGAAAGATATTGAAAGAGTTAACCTCAAATTCCGAAGATCCAAATATTTTTTTTTTAAAAGAAAGCAAAATAAAGAAGTCTATAAAATTTTCAAAGTTGATGTGAACATTTTCAGAAATATCAGAGATTTTTATCTACAAAGACAAAGATCTATAAAAAAAATGAAAAGATTACAATTTTTGAAGATATATGAGACTTACTTTTTCACCAAATATTTCTAAAATTGTAATAAACAAACTGACAATAATCACCTCACTGTGCAGGTATTCTGAATTAGTTGCTAGGTACAATTCCAATGCAGCAAAAGTGAAAGTTCACAGTGCTTGGTTGGAAGAAGCATCAAATTAAATCCACCATTTTGAGAACTGGTGTGCTCAGAATAAATTACCATAATTATTTGTGTACTAGTATAATGATTTAATCATTACAATGTTTGATATGTTTGCTTAAGAGCTATTGCCAAATAGCTCAATATGTAAAAAGTATAATAATCTTGATTTAACTCTCTCTCACACTTTTTCTTTCTTTTCATCTTGTTCAATTAAAACAGATTAGCATTATCACTTCTGTGCTCTCACCCCTCTATCTTTCCCTTACTCTTTCTTTCTTATATTTTTTGTATAGCATGTCCATTTTCTTCCCTTTCTTTATTTATAATAAAAATGGAATTGTCCCTTATTTATATGAGACGGCACTCATAAGAAATAAGAATCCGGTGGATAAGCAACACCAGATAATCAGGATTTACATTTTTGCCTTACATCTTGGATGATTTAAATGGTCTCATTTCTAACCAAAGGGTGTTGCAAGATGATAACAGGTGTACTTTTAAGGAACAAGTATTAATATATAGATAAGACACTATTTTTTCATATTTTCCAGCCCAAAGGTTAGAGGGGCATATTATTCACAACAACTATATAATTCATATTATTTAGATTTTTTGGACTGTTGTCCTCATCTTTAACATTATACAAGGTGTGTCAAAAAAATTATCCAGATTTTTTTGTTCTTTTTGACACCTTGTATTCTGAAAAAAATTAACGTTCCATTCATTGTTCATTTCTATCTTGGTAAATACAGCTTCAAACTTGATACTTTTACGACACATCTTATATACACTATGCTTTGGATGAGGTGCCCTCCAGCCTTCTTCAGGTGTTTCTTGTCAAACTTGAGTGCCTTCTATATAGTTAATTTTTTTCTGACCTTTGTGCCTCACCATATTTGTGACAGAATGTTATATCTATAGTTCAAACAAATGTGTTTTGTGCTGCTACAGAAAAATAGCCACTGGAATAAGTGTTTGTTTTAAATTTTGTTTCTTCTAATGTGAAATTAATTTTGCTGCAATCTTTTTGCACATGAACATCCCAATGCATTTGTCCTAAATACTATTTTGTGTTTTAAAAAAATAATGTAAACTATATAAATTCTTATATTTAGTCAGTACGAACTAATAAGTTGAACAAAATCTAAATTTAGCTTAAATTAACCTGCTACATATTCTAAAAAAATCAGTATTATATACATTTATTAAAATTACTTGATTAGGCAGAGAATGCCCCCCCCCTCAAAGTTTATATGCCATAAAACAAAACAACTAACCAACCAAATCCACTATTTGAACATTATGTATACAAATCTATAATAGCAAAATTGAACATGTTTATGTTTCCTCTAAATACTGTGGAAATTTTGTGTTTTAAAACATAATGTAAACTACATAAATTCTTATTTTTCATCAGTACTAACTGATAATAAATTGAACAAATGAAAAATCTAAGTTAAATTTATTACGTCTTGATATGTTTACTTAAGAGCTATTGCCACATAGTTCAATATTAAAAAGTATAATAATCTTGATTTAACTCTTTTCCTTTTTTTTTTCTTTCTTTCCTTCTTTTCATATTTGTGTTTTAAAACAATGTAAACTACATAAATTCTTATTTTTAGTCAGTACTAACTGATAATAAATTGAACAAATGATAAATCTAGGTTACATTTAGCTGCTACAAATTCTTAAAAAAATAGCGCATATTATAAATAAAGTTGTAGGAGTAGAAATAGCCACTGGAATAAGTGTTTGTTTTAAATTTTGTTTCTCCTAATGTGAGCTTAATTTTGCTGCAAGCTTGTTGCACATGAACATACCCCTGCATTTGTCCTAAATACTACTTTGTGTTTCCAAAAATATTGTAAACTATAGAATTTTTTACATCGATTAAAAGTTGAACAAATTTTGGTTGAATTTACCTGCTTCAAATTCTATGAAGTCAATGCATAATATACACAAGAATGTTTCCCCACCACCCAGAATTTCATAGTCCAAAGTTAGAGGTGCTTGTTATACATGAGCATACATTATACACAAATAATTATAGTAATTAACCTGCTTTGCTTGCTGACCTGTTTAATTAAAGTAGTTGTATGGGAATTAGTTTGAATTTTAATTTATCTTATCACCTCACTTAATGTGACATACACCAAATCCATAATGATAAATATATGTAGGTAGTTACAATGGTATTGATATTTTGGATGTACAAAAAGAAACATGTTTTGAACTTGGTCAAATAGGGAATATGGATGAAGTTCCTGTAACATTTGATGTAGCAACCAACACTTTTTCATCTTGATATTTCCTGCTGAAATGAATTTGGTGGTGGTGGTGGTAGTGGTGGTATGGGGGACTTCTATGTCTCTAGGTCTTATATGCAATGCACTATTATTTATAGATTCATAGGGTTACTCAGTTCTTTCTTTTACAAAGTATACAGCTTTCTTTTCTTTCTTTTTTTTTTCAAAAACAATGGGGAGAAATGTTTCTATGCCCATCAGTCTAGAAAATATAACTATTTGCAACTATCTCCCAATTCATGAATTCCTAATTGATTTTCTTAACAATATCTAGCTCATTATTAGCCTTAAGTAATGTCATAAAAACACAGGTTGGTAGCTCAGTAGTTAGATGAATATATAGATGTCGAGTCCAAAGTGCAATTACCTCTGCTAAATAAAAATAGTCAACCAAAATTTTTATTTTTAATGTCTGTTTAATAAGATGTCTACTAAGATGATAAGGACTATTTCCTGTAGTAACTCTAACTAATCAGATATTTTGTACTGAAGTGATGTGTAAAAACACCAATTCCCACTTGATCACCAAAGTTAAGGATTGTTGAGTCTTTGCAGTTCTTAGATGGATGACTACTTAGGAACAACAGGTAAATAAGCAATCTAAAGCTTGTATGATTGACTGAGTAGAGCTTTGTAAATTCCAACTCTATAGATAGAGAAGGCTTCGGCTAGGTACTAGATAGAGAAGGCTTCGGCTAGGTACTAGATAGAGACGGACTTGACTAGGTACTAGATACTAGATAGAGAAGGATTCGACTAGGTACTAGATAGAGAAGGATTCGACTAGGTACTAGATAGAGAAGGATTCGACTAGGTACTAGATAGAGAAGGATTCGACTAGGTACTAGATAGAGAAGGATTCGACTAGGTACTAGATAGAGAAGGCTTCGGCTAGGTACTAGATAGAAAAGGCTTTGGCTAGGTACTAGATAAAGAAGACTTCGACTAGGTACTAGATAAAGAAGACTTCGACTAGGTACTAGATAAAGAAGACTTCGACTAGGTACTAGATAAAGAAGACTTCGACTAGGTACTAGATAAAGAAGACTTCGACTAGGTACTAGATAGAAGGACTAGGTACTAGATAGAGAAGGATTTGACTAGATAGAGAAGGATTTGACTAGGTACTAGATAGAGAAAGATTTGATTAGGTACTAGATAGAGAAGGCTTCGACTAGGTACTAGATAAAGAAGGATTTGACTAGGTACTAGATAGAGAAGGATTTGAATAGGTACTAGATAGAGAAGATTTGAATAGGTACTAGATAGAGAAGGATTTGAATAGGTACTAGATAGAGAAGGATTTGAATAGTACTAGATAGAGAAGGATTTGAATAGGTACTAGATAGAGAAGGATTTGACTACGTACTAGATAGAAGGATTTGATTAGGTACTAGATAGAGAAGACTTTGACTAGGTACTAGATAAAGAAGACTTTAACTAGGTACTAGATAAAGAAGACTTTAACTAGGTACTAGATAAAGAAGACTTTTACTAGATACTAGATAAAGAAGGATTTGATAGGTACAAAAGGAAATTAATCAAACAATTTTTCCAACTGTTTTTATTGAGAATTGAAAATAAAAGATCATTTAGTGGCCACAGTTGATCTAACTGAGAAAATAGTAATGGTATGACAGTGAACAATATCCAGCAAGATGTGTTGTGTCAGCCACTCAACTGTGTGAAGTCCTTCACTTCAATGGAAATACCTTCCTGCCAATGTTCTGAAATGGAGTGGTAGTTCATGGGTCAATAATTTTGGATGTTTTGACAGCAAATGATGCTACAAACAAACCTGTCTGACAGAGACACATACTTCATCAGTTTGTGATCTTGAACTTCTTAAGCAACCCATCCTAGTCCCAGAGTTGATATGACAAAATTGCCACTAGAGAATATGTCACAGCAGATACTGACAACCCTGCCATGTCAACCCTGAATCTGGTATCAGCCACCCAAGATGTCAAGGATCCAAATTAATATTTTGAATGTCTGTTTAATAAAATAGAAAATAGTTATCACTTTAGAGAACTATCTTCCACATTTCCGTGTCCTGAGTATGATGTTAAATTATCTCTTGGTGAACTTCCAGTTCTAGAGCTCTGGGTAATTTGGAGTAACCCTTTACTTCCAGGTCCACTCTAGTACCTATTAGGGTCCCCTCTATGGGTTTAATAGAAAAGAAATGTGATTTTTTTTTAAAGTATACCTATCAAGAATCACTAAAACAAAAATGTCTTCAGCATAAAATAACCCAATGGGTTGATATGCAGTAAAACCTAACAAACCAACTCCATATTTTCATGTAAATCAAGGCTGTTTACCAATTAAAAACACATGCAGGTGCCACACACTTTCTCGCACAGATATTTTACGATAAACACCCAACTACACACCAAGAGATTAATAGACTGAAATATTGGATTAACATATCAAGTTATTAGAAATAAAATACATAAAATCTTGCATAATTTACATCTATTTGTATAACTCATATATATATATATATATATATATATATATATATATACACATTTGTTAATTGTTGGCATCTATCCGTCTGCTAAAGACAATGGCATAGTGTCCACTTTTTTTAATTTTTTTAATCTGCAACTGTGTGAGTGGCTGAACAGACCAATTTTTGAATGGCAATCTCTGGTGCAGTGACTGAAAACAAACAGTGATGCTTGCTGGAGTTGCTGTTGTTTCTCCTTCCTTTTGGCTCTCTTTTCTGCGGTGGCTTCTTTCCTCTCTTTTTCCTCCTTTTCGTTCCTTGTTTGACGAGGAGGTGCCAGGTCGCATGGTCTTCTGCACAAGCCTCCCATGTGTTGGTGTTGATGTGGCATATATATATTCTAATATATCAGATGTAATTATACCAGCACTACTCATATTGTGGTATGTGTACCTGTGCAAGCACACAAGTCATTGACTGCTGGTACATGACAAGTTTCCAGTTTCTTATTATCATAATATATATAAGACGAAATGTAAAACTACAAATGCATAAAATCTTACTATATTGTTTGATATTATTCTTTTTACATGCTGTGATACAATACACCAAAATGTGTTGTTTATCTGCCAAATTCTTATTTTTTATGAGTGTTGTCATCACAGTTAAATAATGGAATATTCCGTTTTTATTATAAAGAAAGAAAGGGGAGGAAAAGGACATGCGATACAGAAGAAATATAAGGAAAGAAAGAAAAAAGAGTAGCGGAAAGATAGAGAGAGGGAGTGAGCATGCAGAAGTGATAATTCTAGACTGAAAAGATGAAAAGAAAGAAAGAAAAAAAAAGTTAAAGAGAGTTAAATCAAGATTATTATAATTTTTACATTTTGAACTATTTTGCCATAATATATATATCATTTTAATATTTGGTAAAAATATAGTATTATAATTATTTAATATATTGATAGCATTGTATATTCTTTTATTATTTAATATATGTATCATCTTATAGATTTGTTCATTTACTAATGTCTGTGTAAGATTATTGCTAGATCATCAGTTTTCCATGAGTAATCTTAGCAAAGTACAATTAAGAAGTTTCTTCCCCTTACAATTATAAAACAGTCATTAAGTATACAATAAAGGAAAGAACAGAGACAGTATTGTAAAATGAAACATATTTACAATTCATTAGAACTTGACATAACAATGATAAAAGGTTGTCATGCTGGATTTCCAGTATGTTAGTGGACACAGACAAATCATTGTTAGTCATAGTGAAAATAAAAATAATTTGCCTCGTCATAATCTAACAAATTATTGAGTCCCCAGAGAAAAGTAAAAACATATGGCTAAATGTTCATCAAAGAAAGAAAATGAAAGTAAACCTGTGGAAGAAGAAGAAATGAAAGATGATCTAACACAGCATGAGGTTAAAATGCAAAAATAGAAGGGATAAAAATATTTGTCATATAGTACCTAAATAATGAGAATGGAATCATCTGTTTTTCCTATAAATAATGTCTGATGAAATATCAAGTGAGAGAAACAATGAGATCTCATATGACTTATTAATTCAACCTAACAATTGCTAATTACTGTTCATTTTATGTCTTAGCTTAGTAAACCTTTTTCCCTATCCTTAATACTCGTGTTTCTTCCTATTATCTCCCTGTTAACTCTGAAACTCAAGTTACAACAATATTCTACCAGGAAGAGCAGCAAAAAGGGGCAGATAACCTTTGTAGCTTATGTTGTCAAGAGCAGATAACTGGAGGGTGATTTTCAGACTATGGATAAGATTAAGGAGAAGATTAAGGAGAAGACTATGAAGCAAATGATGACGACCCCACCCCCGAAAAAAAAGACACTGTAGGTTGATTTGAACAATGAGTGGGGTGCTGAGATAATCATAGTTTAATGAGAGTTCTTTAAAAAATATTAAGGCACTATTACTCTTGGAAGGCTACTTTAAAAATAAAAAAATCAATATGACTGGATCCAGTCTGGACAGAACTTGCTTGTGTAATGTTAAATCAACAACAATTATTAGTGCAAATACTCGCATATAAGTCAAGCTTTTGGCAAAAAAATTAAACTCAGCTTAAACAACATTTTACTCATCCAATTATCCTGATGAAGGTTTTTATTAAAAAAAACTGAAACATTTTAACATTGACTAACTTTCCCTCTGCAAATAAATTCATCTTTTGAAATATTTTTTTTTTTATATTTACATTTCTACATTCTATCGGATTTCTATACTTTTCCACCCATATACTTGTATATAACTCAACCTTTGATATATAATTGAAAAACGATTAATCTACAGAAGCCAACTGATGTACCTGATCTTTCCTATTCTTTTTTTATTTCAATCTTACAAGATATTTACTTGTTTATAGTTCAATGCCCATTCTTTGCCTAAAAATATGTCTATGAATTTAATTTAGACATGAGTGTATACATTATATACATTTCTGAGATTATATTTTTTCACTATTTATTTTTTAAAATTTATATCAACATTAATTTTGCTTGTCTGAATTTGGGAGATGAAGCTTGATAATTTGTATTATTTAGATTTTTTGAACTGCTGTCCTCATCTTTATTATCCACTTGTTAATACAGTTCTAAGTGACAATCAGTAGGTTGCAGGTTTAATCCTGACTAAGGGTGAAGATAAGATAAAACACTTAACATAACACTTATATTTGGTCATGGTTAATGGAATGAAAACAATCTACGCTAATAGATTAAATAAAGAGTTTGGTTTGAAGTTCTGTGAAGGCTCCCAATTACAGTAGGAAAGTTCCCGAGTTTGACAAGAAGGCTCCTGATTTTGACAAGAAACACCTGAAGAAGGTTAGAAGACACATCAACCAAAATGTGTTGTATATAACAATAAAGCTGAGAACATCAATTTGTAAAATCTAAATAATACAACTTAATTTTGCAGCTGATGTTTATTTTTATTGAACCTTTTTTGGTTAATGTGTTCCTCTAACTACAATCCATTTATAATTATAATATCATACACGTGTGGATTAACAGAAACATACTGTTTTAGCTTACTTTGTTCTATAGGCAATAACAGTAAAATCAGATAAAAATTCTGTCAAAATAAATAAAAATGAATAAATGATAATTTCTAGCTGAATCAACAAAGAAATCAGACAACTTAATTAATCTATTAGCACATTCATTGTGTTCCTACGTTTCTGTCGTCAAGTTCTGCTAATCAGTTGTTCATTGAAATCCCAATTCACAACAAAGCACATCCCACATGTAGTTGACTCAACAAGATCAGCAGTGAAGAGGGAAGACTTTAGAGCTTCTAATGTAAAGCTGTTAGATGTTCTAAACTAATTCAGATTATTACAAGTCATTTTTTTTTTTTTACTTTAACTCTCAATTTGAGGAAAGAAATAACCACTAATTAGTTGGAAACTTATCCTAGAGGCAAGATTCTGAGCTTGTAACATCAAATCCTGATTTTTCTGAGGATCTAAAAGTTAATATAAGATCATCAAGAGGTTAACATTTTATACTTCTCCTAGTGGCCACTGGTCCTATAGATGATTGTGAGCTTGTAATACCAAACCTTGATATTTCATGACGATCTACAAATTAATATAGATTGTCAAGAAGTTAATGTTTTATGCCTCCACAGGTGGACACTGCTCTTATAGATGATCTTTTTTTTTTTAGAAGATGTGTTTAGATTATCGTCATAATGCTATATAACCACATTTTGTGTCTATGAACAATAACGATACACAAATCTCAGATTTATAACAAATAGTTTATTATTACAAATCTAAACTATGGGGGGGGGGCACAAGTTGGAAAACAAAGAGTGAAGTGGTATATGTCTGTCTTGTTCAGTACAGTACTTGTTGACCGACCTTCTTGTGATATGTCAGATGCCTTGGTGCAGCACCAGCCAATTGACTGACCCTCATGCATGCCACCATTCACACCTGCTGCAAAGGTCATCCGGTTATTTCTATTACACATGCATGACTATGCATCACTCATGTTCCTGATCTATCTTAGTCTGTCAGAGGGCCCCTTTTTCTCAGGCGCTATCTCTGCATGCCCTATCTAACAATAAGTAATAGAATTGGCAGCCTGAGTTTAAATCTTGAACAAGGCTGTTTATATTTCACTTTGCTCTAATGCCCCTGGGAAAGGAATAAATTCATCTGTTCTCTCCCCAGCTGTGAGTAAATAGTATGGTAGACTGGGTTCTTTAGCCTTGGTAAAGCAACCAGATAGTAAGAATTCAGCCACTATAAAGTGCTAACAGTCAAAGATTCACCAAGCAAGTAGTTAAGAATTAACTTCTACTTAATATCTGGTCTATTTAAAACAAACATCTTTGGAATAGTCCATTTCTCATGGGTAGTAGGGTCTATACCATTCTCTAAATAGACGATTTAACATTCCTTATTTAACAGTTTTATAAGAAAGCTTTTAGATTCATCCACTTTGCTTTACCTCCACCATGCTGCTTAGACCAGTTGACATACCTAGGCAGTAATATCTCATCTACAGAAAACAATATCAATATACACATAGGAAAGGCTTGGACTGCTATAGACATTATTGATCATATGAAGTTCATAAGTGATATCCTCCTGTGGACATGTATACATGGAGACACCCGAGTAGGCTAACCAGCAAAAATTTACATTCTGAGCTCTTTGCAGTTATTGGATACCATGAGGAGGACCTGCCCGGAAAAAATGACTGATAGGAATGAATAGTGATAGAGTCATGGAAATCCTTGTTGTCAGTACAATTTGATGATGATGATAAGAAAGCTAGAAAGTAATTCTAATTTTATTAAGTTTCAATGAAGGGGTGCAATTTGCAATGTACGTTAATGTTTAGGCCTTTTTGCTGTCTTTGAAGAATCTGCTGCCTACACTGATGTATGCACGATTAAATAGACTTGAAATGAGGAATAAAGAACAAATTGTTTTGAAAACAAATACCCACACATACACAGGTAGTGAATTCACTTCCAGTCTGTATGCTACCCACATACAGGTCCTATTATTATCAGGTTTCTTGGAGAAAAAAAAACAAAAACTTGCAAAATGTGGGTACTACAGTTTATCATCATCAAGTCATGGTGAGAGCATGGATTCCCTTGACTCTCTTGCCTTCTGTCACTATTGGTCATCACTTCGAGCAAGTCTGCAACTTAGCATACAGTGTCTGCACATAGCTGTTGTATGTGAGTCTTTGCTGGTCAGCCAACAATGGTGTGGCCATGTGTAGGAGTCTACAGGAGAATGTCACTTATAAGTTTATCCTTACTTCTCCAGCAGTGCCCCATATGTCTCGTTTGTCTTATGTCAATAGTTTGTGCGATAGTAATTGGCTATAAACTGTAATAATAAAGCAAAATCTTTAATACCTCTTAGAAATAATCCAGAGACTGTGAAATTCATAAAACTATAAAGTAAGGATATGACATGGGGAATTCTGAATATTCCAGTTTTGTTGATTATTAAAAAAAAACACTTCTTCATAGAAAATGTAAGCATAAAGATTTTCTCCCACTTTCATATTTGATACACATAATCAGCTCTATTACCCAGTCATATATGTAAAGATAGTCTATAGATTAAACCAATCTATAGAGTTGAACTATATATACAAAAAAGACATTGGCCCAAAAAGAACTTTTGTAAAGCACAACTGACAAGTGTATCTATTGAAAATTAATAATATACAAGTGCATTTATGAAAATATACATCTGACAAGTATCCATAAAGATGCACAACAGGTGAATGCATCCATGAAAATAAACAGGTGAGTAGATATCTGAAAATGCACAACTGGTAAATGCATAAATGGAAATACACAACAAGTGAGTGCATCTCTGCAAGTGCATTAGTGAAAATGCACATCCGGCAAGTGTATTCATAATGCACAGCTGGCGAGTGTATTTGTAATAATGCACAGCTGGCGAGTGTACTTGTGGAAATACACAACATATAAGTGTATTTGTGAAAATGCACAACATATAAGTGTATTTGTGAAAATGCACAACATATAAGTGTATTTGTGAAAATGCACAACGGGCAAATGTATCCAGAAAAATGCACAACTGTCAAATGTATCCATAAAAATGCACAACTGGCAAATGTATCCATAAAAATGCACAACAGGTGAGTGCATATGAGAAATGTATAATATGCAAGTGCATTTGTGAAAATACAAAACAGGTGAGTGTATCTGTGAACCTAACAGCATTTAGAAAAATAATGTAATGATTAGCAATTTACTTGATTTCCAGATATTAGTAGGAGTAAGTTGAAACTAATGACAACTAATTTTAATATATAATAATGTAAACATTACCTAACTATATTTTATTTGTACGTTTTAAAAATATTTTGTAAGACTTAATTCACATTATATATATATATACACACACAAACAGATGCTGCTATGTATGCATCCTGTGTCTGACGGACAAAAATCTAAAAGGATGCAGTAAAATTGTATCTGTGCGTCCCAGTGTGTGTCTTTTCTTCCCTCACCATTTCAAACTCACTGCAAATAGATTTCTATAGTTTCTTAGAAAGTAATTACACAGGATAGGTTACAAGGTAGGAGTTAGATGGCTTTAGTTGGGACCCATAACTTTTCCTGGGGACTCATTCAAAGCAAATATGTGCATCCCAGGACGAATTAAATCAAAAGCTATAAGCATCACTGTATATATATATTTCATTCAATAAATGGATATACTTTGTCACCAATTCATTTTTCATCACTTTTATAGCTTATAAAAACATTGTAAAAAAACTTTTATTCACAAACACTTTTCTCCTGAGAATGGTCGAGACTAGTTCAGAACAATAATAAAAAAAAAAAAAATATTCTTATTTGTTCATCAAGAATAATTACATTTTGAGCAGAGCTCTTGTGATTCTCATAAACTTTCAGATTTGTTTTGTCAATCTATAGAAAAACTCAGATGTAAACAAAAAGAGCCTTCTCTATAATTCTACTCTAGTTTATCCTTTCAGATTAAAAAGATCTAAAAGGTTAATAACCGCTTTTACTTGTATTCAATTAGCAAGCTGTATGTTATTTAATAGTGGTAGCTTTGTTCAAAAGAGACATGCAATATTATATTCATAGCACAAAAATTACACTTGAAAAAGATAAATAGGCCAAAATGTTAATGACCTCTGTATTCAACTGCACAGATGTTTATCTCATTGATACATCAGTGCTCTAGCTGTTGACTTCCACCTCTAAGAGATGCTAATTGCCCTATATATATATATATATATATATATATATATATTAGTCATCCACAAACACAGTGTTTCGACATTTAAGTCTCATCAGTGCGACTCATCTTTATATGTAAAATAACTATATATATATATATATATATATATATATATATAATAAAAACAAAAATATATTTAGAGGATATATTTCTAAAAGATAATATATTAACATGACTTTCAAGATGGTTTAAAGAAAAAAAACGAAAAAAATTAAACGTTGACATATTATCATTTATAAATAAATACATCTTCTGAATATTTTCTCAAATAATATATATATATATATATATATATATATATATATACATACACAGACACACTATATAATGATAATTGAGTTCGCTATATTTATATGTAAAGAGTGCTCCTTAATATCATTGATAGAGCATGTATATCTAAGTTAGGGTTGCAAAGAAACAAAGTCAACCATGCTTGGTAACTGACAACTTGGTTTGAAAATCACATAGGTCAGAAACTATCAGTTACTAAGTGCCATTGAATTCATGCCTTCACTGCCCTAACATATATGTTGGTGTGCTTTCTCTATGTCAAGATGGTATTGATTATTTACAACACTGTTGTATCTCTGCCCTGTCAGCTAGGCTTAGAATATGCTTACTGCATCCACTGCAGAAGGGTAAGACCCCTCCCAAATATGGGCATCTTGTTTAGGACACTAAACTGCATTTGATGGTGAGGCTCGATTTCTGGAGCTCTGGAGATTGTGGAGTACCTCTTCATTGCCATTATTCCCAGGTCCACATTGACCACGAGTGGTAGTCCCACGTATGTGTCAAATAGATATGTTTGAAAATTAATAGTATTAGATAGGAATTCTTGATACCATATAGTTGTGTGCAAATTAATTGTATAGTTATTTTACATATAAGCTATAATTGTTTACTAAGGATTATAATTAGTTGCTTAAACCATAAAACTGATTATTATCAAATAGAAATAATAACGTGAAACCATATAATTGTGTATAAGATATGAGTATTAGATAAGAATACATGAAATCATACAACTGTGTGCAAATTATTTTTATGATAGCATATAATTCTGGAAAAAAAAACACTTGAGGAAACTACACAAAAATGTGAATATAAATGTACAATGTATGCAGTTCTCTAAAGTATAGGCATAAAATAACTTTACATGAGTTGACATGCCATTAAAATAAAAGAATTAAAAAAAGATTGAAAAAAGATTGAAAAAATAAAAAGTAAAAATAAATAAACAGTTGAATCTAAAAGCTTGTTTCATTCCCTATACCCTAGGCATAGAATATCTCCGCATAGGTTGACATACCATTAACTCTTTGCCTCCTAACAAATCCCCCCCACCCCACCCCAACTGCTGTACCAAATTTTCTTGGTAGTTTTTCTGTATAATGGGATATTTCAAAGTTCACTTTCTTTTCACCTCAGAACTCATTCTATTCAAATAAAGTTCTATCATTGTAATCTCAGTCCTTCTACTCTATTATAATGAACTAACCATCAATATGGTTAACCTGTATCACTACACCTGAACTCTACATGGAAGGATCCTCATTACCATATATATATAGAGAGAGGGCGGTATCTATATATATATGTATATATAGATACCAACCTCTGTATGAGTAAGATGTGACACAATGATGCGGTCAATTTCTTAAGCAGAGTTTAACAGATTTGAATTCAGAGTCTTCCTTCTCCTAGTCTAGTTGCCTAACCAAGGTTAAAGAGCCCAGTCTGTCTTACTATTCACCCATAGCTATAGGGAGAATAGTTGGATGTATACCTTTCTCTAGGGCATTAGCACTATGTGAAATAAAAACAGTCATGTTTTGTCTGTATATACAATGTTTATCAGTCAAATTTTCTGAACTTGCATATGGCGAGAGAGAAAGAGAGTGAAAGTTTGTTGGGCAAAAACTGAATCACACAATCTTTTTAGTTGAGATTTTACCAATGAGAAGAAGGAACGATTTTTAACTAATACATCCACTGTGCAACAGACCATCTCATGTCCAAATCTAAAATGGGGATTTGTGTTATCTAACACCTGGCCAGTTGAATAAACATAGATTATTTCAGTTTTGATGTAAATAAAATGGGCTGAGGTGTAGGCTATGTAAAAAAGGGAATATATAAAGAGTCTTAATGAATCAGTTGATGTGAGTGTTATTTCTCTTTAAGACAACAACTTGTGGATAGGGATAATGGACTCTTTGTGTCTTATTTCATGATTCATTTTGCTTGGCATAGACAGTTGATAAATCTTGTATCATTAAAGTCATTAAAAAAATATAAAAACAACTTTCAGTAAATTTAGGTAGCTAATTTTTTTCTCATGCACTTTTTTTTATTTTTTATTATTTTAGTTTTGATCCTACTAAAAAAAGCTATGAACATTACTAGGAGTCTGCTTTTTGAAGATTAGCTATCATTATAATTCAGACAGTATTTTCTTCTTTTTTTTTTCTTACTTTTTCATGTGTCTTCAAAATTACTGTTCGCAATATATTTATCAGCAACTTCTCATCTTGCCTCCAAAGTTGGTGAAGTATATTAAGTTTATTCAATCTATTAGAATTACATATCATTTCTCACCATATTCTTTTTACCTGTTTTCATACATCTTTTTTTCATTATAAAAAATTGATTATATGCGAATGGATCAATAAATCCATAGTCTCAGATATAATTATTTGGTGGATTTTTATTTCAAATTTTCCCAGTAAGAGGTTGGTTTAGCTCAGCTGGTAGAGCATCCACCTAGGAATCTCAAGGTTCTGGGTTCAATACTGGCCCTTGCCAACTCAGTTCATCAGTAGCACAACTTTGGTAATTTGATCTGAGCGGTAAAGCAGCATTTGAGATCTGATGGTAGGTGTGGTGCTCTACCTCATCCAAAAACAATTTCCTTTGTTGCTTCTCGTCCTTGCAATTAATTAGGTTAATACCAAAGAGTACTGAAAGTGGAAATCTCACTGGGCCAGTCACATTGAAAGGTTTACAGACAATAAATGAATCCATGCAGTTGTTGAATGGAATCTGATACAACAGAAATGACCACTGAGAAGACCTCCAAGATTAAATTGTTACATAATTTAGGCCAACATAGAGAAGAAGGACAAGATCAAGAATGAAATGGAATACATTTGTATTTACCCAACACTTCCGTCATGAGTAGGACATTTTCTTTACCATCTGAATTCTAATCTACAAAAAACAACTAGAAGACTTGAATGTCTACAATTGAAGATCATAAAGAAAAAATATTCCATGGTCTTTAATAAGTAAAGTTGTCAGGGCTGCCTAATGTTGGTATGAGCCAAACAGTGAGGGAGTCTATCCCCTTTTCACTAGTGCTAGACCAAAGAGATTGTTTTTTGCATCTGAGGTGGAACGGCACACCTACCATGAGCTCCTTTACTGCACAGATCCCTGTGCTACTCATACGCTGAGTTTGTGAGGGCCAGTATTGAACTAGGAACCTTGTGGTTTCTAGCTGAACACTCTACCAACTGAGCTAACTGGGCCACTGGTCTTTAATAATAACTTGCAGTTAAAGTACACAATATACAGGGTGTTCAGGATAAATTTAACATTTATATTTGGTTATTTTTCTCAGTAGGCTGGAGGTATTGATACACACTACGCATCATTTAAAAGCTTGGACCCTTCTTCATTCCTATATGTGATGACAGGATGAATGGATGACTGGAACTCACCTGAATCATGGAAGAGAATAATTTATATCATGATGATCTGCTCCAGGCATCAAAATAAGGAGATTATGGTTGCTGCCCAATGCTCCCTGAACACTGTAAAAACAATCAGGCATGAACTGGAGAATTGCAATGGAGACTACGAGGCTGTGGCTAGAAGAAAGCAACATAACAGATGATCTGATTGCGTTTGTATAGCAGAATTCCTCAAAAATCTGTAGAAAAAAGTGTTGGAGGACTCTTAGATGCCTACATGGAGTTGCTAAACACTGTAGTCAAGCCCTGGATAACAAGGGTAGCCAATGGTAGGCCATATGTATGGCAGTAGGATTCGGCCCCATACTACACCTCTAGGAAAAGTCAAAAATGTTTGTCAGCAAATTTTTATGACTACACCAGTCCCAATGTTTGGCCTCCGAACTCCCCAGATCTTAACCCCATGGATTATTATGTATGTGGCACTATTGAGAAAGACACCAATCGCCATGCCAGTACTACAAAAGCCCAGTTAATCAACAGAATTATGGTAGTTTTTGAGACCCTTCCTAGGGAAACTGTAACATCAGCTTTCTCCAGATTCCTGGGCAGGATTGAGGCTGTGATCAACGCTAATGGTGGTTATTTTGAGTGAAACTTGTTGACAGTAGTGTAATTTCCGTGTCTGTTGAATTTCTTTGCAAACCATTAAATTTTGTAGTTACCAAGCACTTTTTCTTTTTTCTTATGAAACTGTCAAATTTCTCCCAAACACCCTATATATATATATATATATATATATATATATATATATATATGTGTGTGTGTGTGTGTGTGTGAAAAAAGAAAACAAACCAGATAAAGATTATTCTTGTAAATGAATTTAAAAAATTGATTTCAAAGCAACCTTATCTTAAAAAAATAATCTTAAAACAATTTTGTCTTAAAATTGAACTGAATGGATAACTAAAGAAATTGATATGAATTATCTTTAAAAACTTATCTTAGAAAAAATATTAACTTTAAAATATAAGAAATGGATAAAAACAAAAATGAAAATGAAAAAATAACTTCATTTAAAAAATTTGAACAACTTAAGACAATTACATTTACTATTATATAGGTATCAGTGTAGCAGTTATCATCAGAGGAAATTGAATCAGTGACCCAAGTTCAAATCCTGGACAAGGCTGTTTGCATTTCACATATAGCACTAATAACATTGGGAAAGGTATGGATCCAACTATTCTCACTCTAGCAATGGATAAATAGTAGGGCGGAGTTCTTTACTTTTGGTAAGGCAACCACTTTATAGGAGAAGGAAAACTGAATTCAAATCAGCTTTACTCTGCTTAAAAATTGATCTTGTATCACATCGTTCTTGTGGCAAAGGGATTGGGTAAATACATACCATTAGCTAATAACAAATGTGTAGTAAAATTGAATAAGAAAAGAATATAGCTATATAACTAAATTTGAATGGTATATGCTGGTTGGCTTATGTAGCCCAACTGTGAATATGCTGTGTCAGAAAAGGTCTAAATTGTAGAAATTTGTTGGGTGATTAGCATCCAACTGTGTTGTGAGCCGAGTATGCTGTTGGTTTGAACAACAGAAACTAAGCACGACTCACTGGCGCCCAAAACAGCTGGTATTTATGGAACTCAGGAATACTCCATCCATGTATTTAGATGATTCCATTCCTTGAGTCCTGATTGGCTACTTGGTTTATATGATGTTATGATGCTTCATAAATACTTTGGCATTCTGCAGTAGGCTTGCACCAAGATAAGATCTGTATTAAGTTACGGCTTTCTTGTTGCCTTGTCTTGCCAATTTGATGGTAACAGTATGTTTATTCTACATAAATGATATGGAATGTTAGTTAAAATCTCATCAGTAACTATTTCTTTATTTTCTGAGTCAGACTCCTTCCTTCAGTTCTAGAATGTAAATATGGTCAGAGTATTTTCTTAAAAAATAACTAAAATATGATGGAAAAAATTGTTGCACATTAATAAATGATCTTATATTCTAAATTAAAAAAGAATTGATTATGTATCAAAATTCCTGTGAAAACATCTTATATTATTCTACCTCTTTTTCTAAATAATTTTAACAAAATTACTGATCATAGTAAATTGAAGTCTTTCTTTTTTTATATATAGATTTTATAATATTTGAGATACAATTTATTGTCCTATATTTTTATATATTATTTTTTATCATACTTATGTCATATTTTATACAGAATTTTTTGTTATATATTTTTCTCATGAATTTATAAACAATTTTTGTTTAATCTTATATACAATTATCCTATTTTTTATGTACAACTTTTGTCATATTTTCATATAGATTTTTTAAAATCAAATTTTGTCATTTCTATATACAATTTTTGTCATATTTTCATTGACAAATTTATTTTTATATACAATTTTTTCAATGTTTTGCTATATATTTTATGTACAATTTTTATCATATTGCAATTTTTTTAAATAGAATTTTTATCCTATTTTCATAGACAAATTTATTTTTCATATAAAAATTGTCATATTTTTGTCATTTGTTTTATATCTAATTTATTGTCATACAATCTTATTACAATATTTCTAAATATATTTTTAAATATATTTTTGTCAATTTTTTATGTACAATTTTTATCATATTTTTATATACAATTTATTGTCATTTTTAAATACAACTTTTGATCATATATCTTTATTAATATTTTGTCTTATAATTTACATATAATTTTTTATGTACAAATTATTGTCATTTCTATATGCAATTTCTTGTTGTACATTCTTTTATATCCAATTTTTGTTAGGGTGAGTCAAAAGTTTTTCAATATTTTGGTAACATAAGGCATAATTCAGCAGCACCAGATACTTTTGCCATTGTTTTGAAGGTGACAAAACACACTGGACTGTGAGATGCCCAGCTCACCTGATACTCTCTGGGTGCTACTTGCCAGATTTGCCTGTATAGCTTGGAGCATGGTCTCAAAATCTCTAGTTTTAGGCCTTGCTGGATCATTAAGATTCTTGTAACCCAAGCAAAATTTATTGAACAATGTGTTTACATAGTGAAGGTGCAATCGACAAACAGTACCTTCACCTTTCATACAACAAATGTTTTTAGTTGTTTGCATGGTGTTATGACTGAGTTTGAGTCTTGTTTAACAGCATATCAACCTCTGTGGGTCATCTAATGCCATAAAGGGTTATATAGAATATTTTTATATATGGATTTCAGTCTTTAATGTAATGGTTTTATGGTGGTATTCGGTTATGTTTGGTTAGATCTTGTTGAAAAGGTATCTTTTTTATTTTTTTTTATTTAGAAAATTCAAAATGTCTTCTGGGTTTGTATTTTAAGTCTTTTTATCTGATAAAATTTAGTGCGGGTTTGTCTGAGACCATTGCAGTTTAAGAGGATGTGTTTGATAGTGAGATGTGCTTTGCATATTGGGCATACTGGCGCGTCCTCCATTTTTAAAAGGTGAGAATGGGTGATGTGGGTGTGCTCAATACAGTCTGGAGAGTATCACTTTTTTTTGTGGTGTACCGGCCACTCACCAATAACTTCTTGTTATGACTGAGATTGAACTCATAAAGTATAAGTTCCTTAGACTATGTTGTACATTCATCTGTAAAGCTTTTCAAATCCCACATGGAGTGAAGTAGTGCACAATGTGTCAGCATACTAACTACCATCATATGACCAACTACAGTAGGTACTATTCATGGGTTGAACAGCTACAAAGATGTTATATATGCACCACAAACTAGCACACATAAAAATATTGAAAATTTTTTGGCTCATCCTAGTATTTTCATAAAATATTTTTTTATATCGAATTTATTGTATTATACATTTATATGGAATTTTTTTTAAAATTATGTACAACTTTTGGTTTTATATACTTTTTGTATATATTTTTGTCGCATATATTTTATAATATTTTATAAACCTTTTCAATAAAAAAAAAAAAAAAAAAAAAGCAAAAAGGATTTAATTTTAGTTAAAAATTATATTAGTTTTTCCAGACAATGAACAGACACTTAAATAGTCAAATATGGTTCCTGCCTTAATCTCAAATATTAAAATCAAGTAAATATATCTAATTTATTGTCATATATTTTTATATAAAATGAAAAAAAAAAATTTTTTTTTACATACAATTTTGGGCTGCAGATTATATCTATTTTTTCTTTTTAGTCCCATATATATTTTAGAAACAATTTTTTGTCATATGATAATTGTTTATAAAACTTTTAACAAAACAACAAACAAGAAAATACAAAATAAATAAATAAATAAATAAATAAAACAATTGTTTAATTTTAGTTAAAAATTAGATAAGTTTTTCCAGAAACTGAACATACATTTAAGAAGGCAAATCAATTGCCTAACTTAATTTTAAATATCAAGATCAAGTAGATTATCTCTTTTTTTGTTTTTGTTTTACAACATATCAACCCTTTTTTAATATATTTAATTTTGAATCATGTCATATGATATCAGGTTGCTTACAGTACCTGTAAGTATTGAACAGGCTTGCTGCTTAATTTAAGTGATCTAGTGGGCATGGAATGCGACTCGACCATAAGCACAAGTAAATAAACATATTAAAAAAATTGTCGGGGTGATCTAAAGTTGGTATGAGCCAAACAGCAAGGGAGTTTATCCCCTTTTCACTAGCACTAGACCAATGAGATTGTTTTGGTGTCTGAGACGGATTGCCACACCTACCATCTGAGTTGGCAAGGGCTGGGTATTGAACCAGGAACCTTGTGGTTCCTAGTCGGATGCTCTACCAACTGAGCTAAATTCAGTATTAGGTAGAACTTTTCAGGATTTGTTATTAAAAGATTTTCGGCATAAAAATAGAGAAAATATTTTTATCTCTTCTAAATATCAAGATCAAGTAGATGATCTCTTTTTTTGTTTTTGTTTTACAACATATCAACCCTTTTTGAATCATTTTAATTTTGAATCAAATTATTTTGATATCAGGTTGCTTACAGTACCGGTTATTGCTTAAATGGTCACCCATCTAAGTATTGAACAGGCCTGCCATTTAACTTCAGTGATCTAGCAGGCTTTGAACATGACTCAACCATAAGCACAAGTAAATAAACATAAAACAAAAATTATTCAATATCAGGTAGAACTTTTCACTATTTGTTATGAAAAGATTTTGGACTTAAAAATACAGAAAATATTTTTATCTGTTCTAATCCTGAACAGCATCCGTAAATAAACAATGGCAGATGACCTAGTCACATAAGCTAATAACTTCATTCTGGGTGCTTCATGAATCTAACCTTGTATCAAGTGATTTAGTTCAATAAACATCTCTACTAATGCTTGAATACTTTCAACCAACCACTATTGGCAATTGAACAGCTGACCCCATTACTTCTAGATCAATAGATAATCTACAAGCTACTTTAACAACAATAATAACAGCTACATTACTTAAATGTTAGCTTCTTCTTCTCTATGGATTATTGAGCAGAAATTCTTCGAATGACTCCTCACAGATTTTTGATAAGCAAAATACGCCAACCTTCACCGAGATATTTGCTGCTCTAATTTAGATTTATTTCAATGCTACTTGCTTTATGGAAATAATCAGACAGTTGCGGATCAGTCCTTACGAAAATAGCGACAAGCAAACTGTTTTTTAAAAAGAATTCCATTACATTAATTTTTAAGATTTGTTTACGATCCTGAGAAGAGCATTTTCAAAAATGTTTTTCCAGGTTTTCCTAATCTGAAAATAAATGAAATGTGAACAAAGTGAAACTTACTTGAATAAAGCAGATAAAATTAGAAAAAAAAATTCAATAGTTTAAAGTATGTTTTTCTTGGTGAGAGGGAGAGAGAGAGAAGCAGATTCTGACATAGAGAGAGGGAGGCAGAGCATATGAGAGAGAGAGAGAGACAAACAACAGACAGACAGACAGACAGAATGCTGGAGACATAGTGAGAGCACAAGATATGAAGATGGTAACAGAGGCAGACACTAAATGACAGAGGCACATTGAAAGAGGGAGATACATGAACAACAGAAAGAGAGAAACACACTGATTGAGAGAGAGAGAGAGAGAGAGAGAAACACACTGATTCAGAGAGAGAGAGAGAGAGAGACTGATTCAAAGAGAACAGAGAGAGAGAGAGAGAGAGAGAGAGAGAGAGAGAGAGAGAGAGAGAGAGAGAGAGAGAGAGAGAGAGAGAGAGAGAGAGACTGATTCAAAGAGAATGAGAGAGAGAGAGAGAGAGACTGATTCAAAGAGAATGAGAGAGAGAGACACACTGATTCAAAGAGAATGAGATAGAGAGACACACTGATTCAAAGAGAATGAGATAGAGAGAGACACACTGATTCAAAGAGAACGAGAGAGAGAGAGAGAGAGAGAGAGAGACACACACACACACACTGATTCAAAGAGAGAGAGAGAGACACACACACACTGATTCAAAGAGAGAGAGAGAGAGAGAAGAGAGAGAGAGAGAGAGAGAGACAGAGAGAGAGAGAGAGAGAAGACACACAGAGAGAGAGAGAGAGAGAGAGAGAGAGAGAGAGAAAAGCACACTGATTCAAAGAGCGAGAGAGAGAGTAAAAGAAAGAACAAGAGAGAAAGAGAGAGAGAGTACTGGACAAACATGTACATCATATGTATTGAAACTTTGATTCAAGATGATAGACATTGAAAAATTCTGTGGCTGTAAAACTTGATCTTCTGAAGATGGTAGTCCATGAAACCATCCACAAGAAGTTGGCATATTGGAGTGTCATCTTGTTGGGTCCCACAGCAACTGATTGAAGAACACAAGTTCCAGCACATGGGTTGATATAGTTTGTGTGTGTATATGTGTGTGTATATATATATATATATAACTTGATTGTATAAACTTTGTTCTTGTGAACATTGTTTTTTTGGTATTATGAAGCATGGAAATGAACAAGTTAACAAAAATAGAACAAAAAAACAGAGTTTCAATATCCAGCTGTTATTTTGTCCCTGGTTCGATTTATTCCGATATTTCGGGTGAACATTCACCCTTTGTCAAGGTATAAAGACTGTGTGGGGATAAGTGAAATCCAGTATATGTGAGAAAAAAAATTGATGTGAAAGGATTTGGCGTTGATTAGCCATTATTTTTCTTTCGAAATTGTGTGACATAACTCACCCCAAATTTATCACGGCAATTGTTTGAAATTCAGCATGGCTTTGAATGTGAAAGTCATATATATATATATACATATATATATATATATATAGACAAAAACACAAAAAAATACCCTGATACACATACATATCAGCACATACAGATACACATTGATATTTACTGGTGAAAAAGAAAGCTTCATCCCTGTAAAAATATTCTTAAAAGAAAATTAGATAATCCTCGATTAATAGGGGAGAGGCATGAAAAAATTTACAAAATTTCACCCAGCAAGTTTTATATAAGAAAAAAAAATCATAAAACTAAAAAAAAGTATTCATATTTTTATATTCAACACATACCAATTTTATAAGTACTAGCAAATATATGCACCCTCCGGGTGCAAGTATTTAAGTTTTAATACAATAAAATATGTTAAATTAGAAAGGCTAATGAAACTGAATAAGAATTCAGATAAAAATATTTGGAACAGAGGGGGTATGATTGAAAAATAGAACAACTTTGAAACTAACTCTTCCATTATTTGCACTTACTCCCGTCTTTCATTGGTAAATTTTCCTAATTTAACTATTTAGTTAAAATTGGAAGTAAAGAATAATGTTACAGTTATTTCTTCTTGTTAATGGATTTCTTTTAAGATTTATCCCCGAGATTTTTGCTCATATTCATTAATATAAAACCAAACAATTAGAAATCAATAATACTAAGCATATATTTATTAAAATCAAATTTTAAAGATCAAAATGCAAATTAGCCTTCCAATTCACACTGTAAACCGCTATTTTCTTGTATATATAAATACAATTACATGTTATTAGTATGTAGATATTGTTAAGAGTCTTAATGATGTAAAACAATTTTATTAATAATTGATGTTTAAATAAAAATAAAATCATGGAGAATGTGATGTAAATAACAAAGGGAATTGTGACTTGAATAGTAATATAGTTTCGGTTACAGACATACAAACCAACAATCTCCATTATAATAAGATATCATGAATGCAGGACACTTGTAGAGAAGTCAGAAGTTCTGTTGCCTCTATTTTCCATTATCAAATGGAGCTTATAAGATTGTCTATGGCATGTGGAGAAGATATCAAGGTGGGTATTATTGTATATTGAGGTTAAAGACCATGGGAGGTGTAAGCTTGTCTAACACAAAAATAATAACCATTTACATTAAATTTAGTGCTTTGATTTGATTGATTTTAATGGCATGTCAACCCATCCAGGGTTATTTTATGCCAAGCAGTAGATTGTGAGGGATGGTCAGATTTATTGTTATGTCTCTTTTTAAGGACTTTTTTGATTTTGACAGTATGTTGTTTGCAGTTGTTTGTTGCTAAGTCGATTGCAAATCAGTTTAAGGGATAAGTTTATAGAGTAAAGTTCAAGTTTGTTATAAGCAATATATTTCTTTTATGATTTTATCAGGATAGATACCGCTTATCTTATATAGCTAGATTGTATGTCTATAAGGAATATACATAGAGACACACAGATATGCACATGTAAAATTCACATAAACATAAATATACACATATGTGCACAAATGTATTCACCTATATATCAGCCAGACAGCAAGGGAGTCTAATCCTTTTCAATAGCGCTAGACCAGGGAAATTGTTCTTGTTGAGGTAGAGTGCCACACCTACCGTCAGTTTCCTACTTTACCACACAGGTCAGATTACCCAATCTGTGCTACGCATTTGCTGAGTTAGTGGGGACTGGTATTTATTGAAGTCAGTCAGACAGTCAACAGTTGGTTTGACTGGCCAAGCCTAACATGAAGTTACTAGTTCATTAATGAGCCCACTATAACAGCTTAAATAATTCCTGCCACTGCTGCCAGGAAGAGTCCATTAAGCTGAGGGGGTGTTTGACTGTTCTACTGTCCAATAGTTAACAATCTGTAACAGTCATTTCCAGACTGCAGGTTCAATCCTGGCTAAGGGTGAAAGTAACACAGAATGACAATTATCAGTATTCTACATCTCCCCTTCCTCCCCCCCTCTCCCATTGCGCAGGCGTATTGGCCTTTGAGGAGAAATTAGTTTTTCGGCCAGGCTGATTAGAGGGGAGCAATCTTGACAATGCCCGGGGTATTTTTCGTCGGCCTTGGTTTTGGGGGCGGAGTGACATTGGTGAGGGCCTGGTCCCTAATGTTGAGGTGTGGGGTGTTAGAGTTGGAGCCAATGGGATCAAGCATAGCACTAGGCAATGGTGTGGGTTTGGGTTTTGTGGTCAGCTTTTTCAGGAAGCGTCGGTTTCTGAGTGTGATCCTACCTGATCCGTCCACTCGGAGCCGGTATTGCCGATGTGGGAGAACCTCAATGACGGTGCCTGTAGTGGTCCACCGGCGGTTTGATGGGTTTTGAATGGCTACTTTGTCACCATTCTGTAGCGGGTCAAGACTGTGTGTGTACCTATTGTATCTTTCCGACAGCAGGACATTCCGTTGACGAAAACTCTCCTCACGACGTTGTGCTGCGGCTATCCATTCAGAATGTGGTTTGTAGAGGATAGGTCTCAATGGGATCGAATCCCGGAGTCGGCGGTGGAGCAGCAACTGCGCTGGGGATAGGCCGATGCCTTGAATGGGAGTATTGCGGTATTGGAGGATTGCTTGGGCAACACTATCGTTGTCTAGTGAACCTGAGGGCCTGTGTTGCCATGGATTATCCTTTTGGCAGTTTTGACAGCGAGTTCCGCTCGGCCATTGGATTGAGGGTATGCTACTGATGATTTTCTATGTTTTACACACCATGACTTGAGAAACTGATGAAATTGCTCAGAATTAAAAGGGAGGCCACCGTCACTACTCAGCTCTTCAGGAGTACCATAAGTGTGGAAGAGTTTCCTACAAATAGATATTAATCTTTTAGTGGTGGCATGACCAGGTTTTAGGTGATATAAGATGATCCAGCCCGTGAGTCGGTCTGCGCAAACAAGGTATGCGATATGCCCAACGTAAAATATATCCATTACTATTTGTTGGAAGGGCCAATCTGGAGTTGCTGTTAAAGTAATTGGCTCGAGGGGTTGGGATGGGGCGATACTGGTGCACACCCGACAATTATTCCTGAAATTGCGTATGGATGCGTTCATACCAGGCCAATACACTGAATCGTTTGCACGAGCTTTCATGCCCTCTACACCCTGATGAGCTGAATGTAGGCAATGTAGCACTTTCCCTTGTAGGGTCCTAGGTACGATAATTCTTTCGTCCATCAGTGCTAAGCCTCTGTCCGTGGTGAGTCTGTGACGTACCTCCCAGAAATGGCGGATTCCTGGTTCGACCTGAGAACGTATAGAAGGAAATCCTTGTTCAATCACCTTTAAAAGTGATGTGTAATGCTGATCATTCTGGCCAGATGCACGAATATGGTCAAGTGATATGATATTGTTGCTATCCCTACAATTCGTCATTGCCTGATGGGTCACTGATTCCATTAAGTCATCTATGTCGTCAGAGAGGTGTGTGTCCTGTTTAGAAGGTTGTGTTGAGAATAAAGTAGTAAGGGCTTCTACTATGGCAACTGGGTTGCGGGATATGGCATCAGAACCCTTGTGCCACTTGCCGGGCAGTGCTGAATGGTAAAGAAATATCTTGGGGACCTCTCCTTCAGTTTAAATAGGCGTGGGTTGTGAATCTTACTAAGGTCCCTATCACCAAATACCCCTGTTAAAGGCTGGTGGTCTGTGACCACTATTACATTAGGGCATCCCATGATAAACATGCGGCATTTGTCTAATGACCAGGCGATTGCAGCTGCTTCGCCCTCAATGGGTGCATATCGGCGCTCTGCGTCAGTGCAGAATCTGCTACCTGCAAATATGATGCGCCAGCCCTCTGTGCAACAAACTGGAGCCTTGTCTGTGGGGCATGTGCAGTGTTTTTGGAGCAATAAAAAACCCATACCTTCCTTGCTCCAGTCTGGGGCAAGGCAGGTTGCGCGATTGATGTCAAAGCTTGTAACTCCCTTCTTTACCAAGCCAACGATAACCTCCTTAGATTTGCGGAACGCTCGAGATCTTGGTTCCACGTAAAGTGTGAATTTTGTTTGACCAGGTCTCGAAAAGGAGCCATTATGGGGCTTAGGGAGTATGCCCATGCCACTTGATTAACCAACCCAAACCATGACCTTGCGTCGGTTATGTTCTTTGGATAGGAAGTTTTTTATTGCATTGAGTAGTTCTTTGGAAGGGGCAACTCCTGTTGGTGTTATTTGGAGACCACCAAAATTGAACCACATCCTGACAAAATTGGAATTTTTCCTTGTTGAGCGTGATCCCATTTTCTGCACACAGTGACAAATAATCAAAGGTATGATAAAAAGCACCTTCTATATTTTCGTCATAGAGTAGGGTATCATCAACTACCTTAACTTTGCGGGGAACATCTCTGATTATTTCATCATATCTGCGTGTATAGGCATCGCCGGAGGCTAAATATCCCTGGGGCATTCGCAGATACATAAAACGACCCCACTCAGTGATGAAGGTAGTGAGTGACCATGAGTCCATCCAGGATTACTTGATTCGTCTACAGTCAGGAGCACAAGATTGCAACTATATATGCCCCAACTGTGATCATGACTTGTCCAACATATATATAAAGGATCAGTTCATTCGGGGCATTGCTAATGACACACTACAGGCGGATATATTGGCTAAGGCAGGTTCACTGATGACCTTGGAACAAAATATAACTCATGCAAAAGCATTCGAGATGGCCATGCGAGACCAAGATAAGATATCTGGTACCTCAGATGTTGCAAGGATTCGAACATCTGCGTATCACCGACAGAAATGGGCCCAAAATTCAGCCCGTTCAGGCACTACCTTCAACCGTGGAGACATGGTGGAAAAAAAACCCAACGTAATGCATGCAGAGGTTGTGGTAGTTACCGGCATGGTGGGGCTGGAATAGGTAACCGGCCACGGATGTGTGCGGCATGGGGTCAAACGTGCAAAGCTTGTGGAAAACGGAACCACTTTGCAAATGTCTGCCAATCAAAGAATGAAGAAGGTGCTATTAAGTGTCTGGAAGATGAAGAAGCCAGTATGGATGCCCTGATTGCGCACCTAATATTCGATCCAGTAACTGACAGTTACAAACCAGATAGCCACAACGGCCGCGAGGAGGTGGAAGCCACATTAACCCCATTTTCCCCCTGCCCTGACCCAAGACAAGCCAGAGATATCCCTGCCGCTTGTCCTACCAATCTCAAAATCTACCCTGACAGTGGTGCAACTTAGAACCTTGCGATTCCAAGGCAAGTGCTCTACCGACCGAGCTAAACCAGTCCCTTATTCACCTATATACAAATACACAAACATATTTGCACATCTATACAAATGCACTAATATATTCACATGTCTGTACATGTGTACAAACAAATGGATATACACATACAAATATGTACACACAGAGAAGCATATGCATATATACCCACATGATAGCACATACATATATATACACACACACCAATACATATGAGACACACTTAGTGTAACAGTTAATGAGGTACAACATGTGATTGGCAATCTGCATTGAATTCTTGGACACAACTATTTGTGTTTCACTTCATCATGCTACTGCCTTTAGGAAAGGCATGAATCTATCTGTTATGGAAAAATAGCAAGGCAGACTGGATTCTTTAGCATTGGTAAGGTAACCAGTATAGAAAGGAAACTGAATTGAAATGAGTTGTACTCTGCTTAAAAACTGATCCTTAGTTGCATCTTGCCTATAGCAGAAGGATTGGTAAATACATATTTACAGATACTAAGTAAGGTAAAGTAAGGTCATCAGGGTAGCTTAAAGTATCGAACTAGGAACCTGGTGGTTTCTAGCCGAACACTCTACCATATATGTATATATTTTCAACTGCTACTCAAGGGTTTTCACTGTAGTAGCATTAGTAGTTAATGCAAAACATACTCAATATATTTTGTAAAATATAGAGCATTAATAGTTATAGAAATTTTTTTTCTCTCTACCCTGATTTCAGTTTTTAAGATGAAACTTTTTCAGAAGTTTTCCTCAAGTAAGTAAAGTAAGTCGACGGGGCGGCCTAAAGTCGGTATCAGCCAGTCAGCGAGGGAGTCTATCCCCTTTTCAATAGTGCTAGACCAAGGAGATTGTTTTAGCATCTGAGGTGGGGCGCCACACCTACCATCAGCTCCTTACTTTACCGCACAGATCTCTGTGCTACTCATACGCTGAGTTGGCGGGGACCGGTATCGAACTAGAAACCTTGTGGTTTCTAGCTGAACGCTCTACCGACTGAGCTAACCTGGCCCCTGAGCTAACCCGGCCCCTTTCCTGAAGTAAGTGTACCTAAATCATGGTAAAGAGAAAAACTTTTTTTTTATGTTTTAAAACCGAATAGGTTAAAATCCTCCGACTATAGTTTCACGCAGTAGTGAATCTTCAGAAGATTCGCTACTGTGTGAAACTATAGTCGGAGGATTTTAACCCATGTGGTTTTAAAACATATATTTAGTTCTTTTTATTGAGCACTTTTTAAATGGATTTTAATTAATCCAGAAGTAAATATATTTGTTTGCTTCGTGGATTGACAATTAACTGTGTATATAAATATATATATATATATATTGTTTCAGATATTCTGGTATCTTCTTCAGCTTTTTACATATATTGATATACACATATATATATACATAGGTTGTGCGTGTTTCTGTAATTTTTCTGTTATGGTTGTTTAATAACGGTTGAACGCTACGTTATTCTTTTCAATATTTGCGTGCGATTTGCGTGTTACCTGCATGTGACCTACGCTCAAAAATTGAAAATTATATAATATATATATATTATATATATATATATATATATATATATATATATATATATAGAGAGAGAGAGAGAGAGAGAGAGAGAGAAAGAGAGAGAAAGAGAATTTCAAAAGAATTGATATTTCAAAATCTAATGAACAATTCTCATTCAAATGACCTTTAACAGCATGTGTAGAAACAACTGACAATTCTATGTTAAATGGTTCAATTTTTATTCTTTTCATGTATAAAAATGCCATTACTAGAAAAGAAATTTAAACATTAAACATTTGAGTTGTTTCTACACTTGTTAAAATTTGAGATCATTTGAATAAGAATTGGTCAAGTTTTTATATTATGAAATAACATCAATTGGGCAAGTTATCAGATTAGGAAATTATATATTTTTTTCTGAAACATCCTGTACATCTCAAATGATATAAAAAAATGTTTTAACACCCTATATGGATGTACATATATACATACACACATATTACATTTTCCAATATATTTTATTCCTTCCACATTCTGACTTTTATTAGGTCTATTCTTAGACATAATCTATGTTATCAAGTCTTCAAATTTTGCTTCACACTATTTTTACTCCTCTTGTCCTAAAAGAGTGTGATTGAACAAAGCAAGCAAGCAAGCAAACAGATATGGCCTGCCAAGGACAGATACAAGTTGATTGAGGTAATAGCACAGGATAGGCAGGTAATTGGAGAGAGAGAGAGAGAGGGGGGGAGAGAGAGAGACCATGAAGAGAAAAACATTACCAAATGATGAAGAATACGAATAATCAATTTTGCCCGATATAAATCTCTGCGTGAAAATAATTCCTATTATGGCAGTAGGTCGCATACACTTTCCAGCAGCATTTGTCTGATTTTCTATTGGTTTTCGTGTCTCCTCTTCTTACGGCTACAATTGCTGCTTCTCTTCCTATCTCATTGCACACATACATCTACACACAGATTCCTCAACTCACCCATTAATTTTGCCTCCTAACTTTATATCAAGTTTGTCGAACACTGTATCTTTTTTTATTTTTTATTTAGCTAAGTGGATAGGAAATTGGAGCAGAGTTAATTCAGATTCTTGTGTCTATCTTTATACTTGATTGACTACTTAGTGTGTGACTGTGCTAATTAGTATGATATGTGTGCTGGCTCGTGTACAAATATGCGTTTCAAGTGTGATTCTCTACTCTCTCTCTCTGAAATAGTGTGATGAGTCATCAATAAATTTCTTAGTGCGCATCTCCTGGCACGAGAGAGAGAGTCGTGCTGCGACTAACTAATTCAGGAGAGATGTAGAGGGCATTAGACTACTCGGAATTCTAGATTGATTTGAGGATACATTCTCGACAGGCTTTGATCGAAGATAACCTATTAAAGTGACATATAAGATAATTTATCAATTCTATAGTACAACTCGCGTGGCAATAGTAAATCCACTGACCTTTCTCCGCATGCTCTCCTTATTTAACTTACTCACCAACACTCAATAAGAGATTTCTGCACGAATAAGCAGGTAAATAGAAGTTAAAGAAGCAAACTTGTTATTTCTGTCTATATAACAAATATAGTCCACGACGTTTATAGCATGGATGAGCATACCACACTCCATGGCATATCTGGTTATAACAACGATTCACCATTATAAACCATACGTATATTTATAATTTTTAAAAGTATCCAATAACGCCCCCCCCTTGTAACAGACCATCGCAATATATCCTCGATATATCGTTCTCATTACACAACATACATGACCTACTCTATGCTCAGACACAACATAGAATACTATACTATACAACACGCGACATATATCCATGCAGACTACCACTAGCATACAGTGTCAGTTACGCGGTCATCACACCAATGCTACATTGCGACACACACTCACCACACCATTCTAATAATACTCGCAAACAACCTCACTGAGCGACATAGATATATATACTCACATCACGCCCGTGACACTTACAACCTATAACGTTAATAGTACTATGATACACACATACACCGACCACAATAACTAGTATCAGCACTACATAGTATCCTACTAGTAGTAATCTACACCCTTAATTTTATCTATACATCCACAGATCAGGTTTCAAAGGCATGGCCCCTACGAGCTTGAGTGAGAACAACGCAACTTGGTGATGGTTGAAGTCACCAGCACATTGAAGGCGAGGCGCGGTTTTGGTGAGGTATCGCCCTCCTCCTCCATTATATCACCGTCCGCCAACACCCACGACCCGCCACGCATGTCACCCCCTCCTCGGTCTCTCACTCCCCTCTGAGCAAAAATTGATACTAACAAACATCATACGATACACCAATGACACAAAGCTAATTTCTCCAAACTCCACAAAGCCCGCAGTGCTTCCCTTTTTCCTTCCGCTGCCCTTTATTTATGGTACTCGTCTGAGCTTCTTTGGTTGTGCTCCAGCTCTTTCCTTGTAATGGTTGAACAGTGTGTTTGATATGCAATTCAGCATGAGTGTTCAGTTTTAGCCAGATCCCCACGTAATTTCGTAAGTGCCGGTATTGAGGTTCCCTATGATCCCGCCGTCTGAGGCGTCCCCTAACAGGTTCGTTTAGCTCACCTTCCCTTGTACCGTACCCTGGAAGGTCAATCATACCGCCACAAGACGGTCCCCTCCCCCACTTCCACTATCACTACCCCACGGACAATAGATACTTGAGTGAGAGCCATGACGACCCAGAACGGATAGTGGCTCCGCAATATTCGTACCATTCCGACGGACATCCAACTATGCTCAGCCGGAGACTCCACGTAGAGTCCTTACTCATCTGCTCCTGCAACATAGCAGTATATATAAGATGTAGACACAGACCACATGTATACACATGCAAACAGTCACACATAATACATTTTCGCGTAAATATATATACTGACTCATATTTTATATATAGTCACATCTATCATATTGATAAGGATGAAAGACATTAATTTAAATTCATTATTCGAGAAATATGTATTCTGCAATCTCTTACCTAAAATAGCCATATTGCTTGCGTGTGTGTGTAAGACTATGTACTCATTGAAATATTATGAATTTATTTGGGATTATTTGAACTTTCATTTAGACGTGTCATCTTTTTAACTTTTAGTCAAGTATGCGCCAACCAAAATGCCATAGGAGCAAAACATCCTTGTAGCATAATTTTGCTCTCTAGAAAAAAAATGTGCTTTAGAAGTTATATTTAGTCTCCAGGCAACACACCCGGCTTCTGCTAACTGTGTATGTATATCTCTACTATTATATATATCCTCTATATACCATACATATGTTTATAAAATAATAAAGATACTTTGTGTGTTATCTTTTTATTTATTGCTTATGATAATGTAGATGAAACTGAACTCAGGAGCATTTTATCTTAATTGCTGGAATCTATAGACGTGACAATGCAAGCTATCTAATCTCGGCTCAACTACCACCAATTAGTACTACATAATGATCCTCAACCCTCCAGATCCCAACTACATTATCATCTCTAACATCAGCATACGTCAGTAAGTGGTTTATATTTCTTATATTATAGTCTATTTATCTTTATAAAAAAAAAGACCAACAAATGCCTTTTTCTTTTTTAAAAATGCAAATAAAAGCAGAGCAAAACTGCCTTTTCTTCTCTCCTTTAAAACAAGGAATAAAACGACCCAAAAAATGCCTTTTCTCTTCCTTTTAACAAAGTCAAGACCAAGCGACAAACACCATGCTTTTTTTCCATTTTAAACATGCCCCCTGCCACTGGTCACGGCGCTCGCCCCCCCTATCGGCCCCCCTTTTTTTATTTCATTTAAAATGCCTTTTTTACTTTTAACAGAAGGTAAAGAAAAGATAGTAAAGAAATCTTCAGGAACGAAGGAACCATGCTCTCTGTCCGACTCTCAAACGCATGCCTAATGGACAAAAACTGCAGCCCTATACTCACCTAGGTATATATCCCTACTACTATACAGCACCAAACGCTCTAAGATCTTCTGCATATTTGGGATCAGTTTCCAATCATTCAGAAAGAAGACCTATCTAAGATGAGTAAGCATAGATCATGCTGATCTAGAGCCTTCGCATTTGAGTGTACTGTGCCTGCTCTCGCTCGACCTCTCACTATATCTACGTCGAATGTGATATAGAAGAGAATCATAAATTCCTCTCACGCTATCAAAGATGGGTTTAGAGATTATCAATTGTTCCTTTTTTTAGACCGGTATATTGCCAGCGACAGAGTCAATATTAATAGTAACCTCCAACTCTCGTCTTTACACCGCCCTACTATTTACTCATTAGCTGGGAGCATTATAGTTATTCAAGTCCCTAGTACATTGGTGTTTGCATTTTTCTTCACATTTAGCCGTTAAAAAAAGGTATTGAATCCAATTCTGTTTGTCTCTAGCTAGAGTAAATAGAAGGGCAACTGGGTTAAGACTTGGTTTAGGCAAATTAAGTCTTAGATGAGTAGTGTAGAAGAGAGATACATGCTATTATGCCGTTTAATTCTCAAAGATATATCACCGACATTCGTGATAAGCACAGTAGTTCCCTTGAATCTCTCTGCGCTATCCATCCTATCATCACTCTTGGCAATACCAATAGACAGATCCAGTATCCGCACAAGCGATACATGTGCGTTAAAGTTCATCCTTACTTTCCAGTAGTAGCAGTATAAGCTCATCTTACTTGGATGGTTTGTATTTTTTTTGTGCTGCTTCAGATTTATTGTTAGAGCTTAGGTGTGCAAACATATGTAGTACTGATATAGCTACATCCTTATTCACTTTATCGAAGGTCAGATAACCATGTATAATCAAATACAAGTAATTTGAACCAAAAGAAACTGTTTGTTCAAACTTTATCATCTTTGTATTAATAGTATATCAACCTGTATGGGTTATTTAATGACAAATCTTTGAGAACGTAGGATCTGGTAATCTCTTGAGAACAATTGCGGCAGTATATTCTCATTTTTTTCTTCCTTGTCAATGACACAAAGAAGAACTAAGAATCCTTTAATTTTTTTTCTCTACAATTTTTAAAAGTGTATTAAAGCAAGACTAAAGATTGCCGCCAAATCATTTTTTCCTCCTGTTCTTCATTTCAAAATAAATTGTGTAGCATACCATCTGTGTGTATAATCTATTTATTTTTTTTTTTTTTGTTTCTGATTTTTAAAAGGATGTTTTTATTGTTCTTGTGTGATTGTGTTTTTTTTTTGCCTTTTTTAAAAAAGAAATATCCTCAGTACAGGACTGTCATGGTCTATATATTTCAACAAACCTGAGCTCACTTTATATATATCTCATATATATATATATATATATAATACCAAAGATTAGATCTTTTGATATGGGATCAGTTTCAGATCATCAGAAAGAAGACCTTATCTAAGATTGAGTAAAGCAAGTAAATTATTAGAGCTTCCAATTCTGGAGTGTGCTGATACTAACAATTACATAAATAATCAAAACTGGATGTGAAAGAAGGTCAATTTTTAAGCAGAGTACAACAGATTTGAATTCAATTTTCTTTTTCTTAGACCGATTGCCATGACAATATTAAGGAACCCAATCTGCCCTACTATTTACTCATAGCTGGGAGGATAATAGTTGGATTTACAATCCTAGACATGGCTGTTTGCATTTTTCTTCACATTTAGCCTTAAAAAAAGGTATGAATCCATCTGTTTTCTCCTAGCTATGAGTAAATAGTAGGGCAGACTGGGTTCATAGACTTGGTTAGGCAACTAGTCTTAGGAGAGAGAAAAATCCAATGTATTATGGTTTAATTCTCAAAGAATATCATCACCGAGACATGCTGATAGCACATATTCCCTTGAATCTCTCTCGCTATCCATCCCTATCATCACTCTTGGCAATACCAATAGACAGAATCCAGTATCCGCACACAGCTGATCAACATTTTTTTTTTTGCTGGTTGGCCAACATTGGTGTATCTATATGTAGGAGTCCATAAGAGAATGTCGTTAATGAGTTCATCCTTACTTTTCCAGTAGTAGCCAGTATATCCTGCTCATCTTACTTGGATGGTTTGTGCAATACAGCCATTTTTTTTGTCGGGTGCTGCTTTCAGGATTTATTCAAGTTAGAGCTTAGGTGGTGCAACCATATGGTAGTACTGATATAGCTACAGCTTAGAAGAATTCCTATACTTTATCGAAGGTCAGATAACCATGTATAATCAAATACAAGTAATTTTGAACAAAAAAAGAAATCTGTTAAGTGTTCAAACTTTCACAGTTTTGGTTTGGTCTCTTTGTTTAATAGCATATCAACCTGTATGGGTTATTTAATGACAAAGCCTATCTTTGTAGAACAGTAGTGTTACTATTTAACCCATATCTGGTAATCTCTTGAAGAGGCATAGAAAACATTATTAGAAAATAGTTGAGGGAATAGAAAAATTACTGATCTTGATATTTAGTGTTAGATGAACTGAAGAACCTATCAGTATTTATCAAGCTCCCTATGAGGCCAGGATGTGACACACAGTAGGTTTGAAGTAGGGTGACCCACCGGAAGCAAGCTTCCCAGGAGACGTTTATAAAAATTGCTCACATTCTTTTGGCGTTTTCCTTGAGGGGCACCTCAGGTGCTGGCAATCAACCCAACCCTTAATCTTTTTAGATGAGGGGGCAGTTGCTGCTTGGAAGGAAGGCACCCTGGAACTGAGCTGGTAATTCTTGAACCACCTGGCACAAATGCCAGGTGGCTTGACAGAAATATAAATACTTGTGAGCGTAAATAACATAGATACACTAATAATGATTACTACTAACAGGACTTGTGGATATACCAGAGTATGATAATTTAATTATTACAACATTTGAGATGTTTACGTAATAGCTATATAGAATTATTATACACTGATTACTGTGTTCATCAGGTTGTTATAGCCATGATTAGAATGATTATTTGAAAGATTAATGTTGTACTAGTAGGACCAGTGGATACACCACTGTATGATAATTTAATTATTACAATGTTTGATATGTTTACTTAAGAGCTATTGCATATTTCAATATGTAAAAAGTATAATAATCTTGATTTGACTCTCATTCTTTTTTTCTCCTTTCTTTCTTTCCTTCTTTAAATAACATAGATACAGCAATAATGATTACTAATAGGACTTATGGATATACAACTATCATAATTTAATTATTATGTTTGATTTGTTTACTTAAGAACTATTACAATAGTTCAATATGTAAAATGTACAATAATCTTGATGTAACTCTCATTCTTTCTTTTTTCTTGTTTTCAACTTTTCATATATTCGATTGAAACAGATTAGAGTTATTGCTTCCACGCGCTCACCTGCTCTCTATCTTTCCCCTACTTTCTTTCTTATATTTTTCTGTGTAGCATGTGCTTTTTCTTCCTTTTCTCTCTTTATATAAAAAACAGAATGGTCCATTATTTAGCTGAGGTGGTGACACTCATTAAAAATAAGAATTCAGTGAATAAGCAACACTAGATAATCAAGATTTACATTTTTTACCTTTCATCATGGATAATTTGGATGATCTCATTTTTAACTAGAGGGTGTTGCAAGATGATAATGGTTGTAATATTAAGAAACAAGAGTATTAATATATAGATAAGCTTCTTCTTTGGAAGTTGACATAATTGTGTAGTTCTCCACAAATCAGTGATCAAATCAGTGATCTATATAATTGATCCACATTGATTATTACCCCCCCCCTACTCATTTTGATACTTTACTACCAAATCATTTAATCCTCCTCTCTCCATATTTTTTATTTTATTCCCCCACCCATCACAATATTCTTTTATCTCACAAACTCTTACAAAAATATAAATTCAGCACACCTGATAGAAGTTTGGATATTCTTATATTGTATCAAAGTGTCCCATTGTGGTGTAATTGTTAGCAAGCTGGTCTTGCAGATCCATTACTACTAAATAGTGAGTTTGATCCTCACTGGATGTTAAATTCTACCTTTGATGAATGGGTATTTAGGGCATCTCATCATGGTGTAATGGTTAGCAAGCTAATTTCATAGATCCATTACTGTTAAATAGCGAGTTAAATCCTTGCTGGATTCCCCATACTTGCAGCCATGTGTCACATCCTACCTGTGGCAAATGGGTTGGGTATTTAGGGCATCTCATCATGGTGTAATAGTTAGCAAGCTAGTCTCACAGATCCATTACTATTGAATAGCGAGTTTGATCCTCACTAGATGACTCATACTTCTGACCTAATGTCACATCCTCCATATGATGGACAGGTTGGGAAAATACCTACTTATAGTGTATCAGCTAAGTAACCATGTAAAAATATTGCTAGTTTAAACCCAGAGGTTCAGTCTTAACCTTGTTCCTTCAAAATTATTTGTCGCTTATATGTATATAAGTAAGTATATAAAAATGAAAAAAACGTATTTAGAAAGATGGCATTTTTGTTTTTCCATACATACATACTATTGGATTCTTTTCTATATATATATATATATATATATATATATATAAATCTATTGTGTTTAAACTTTGTTCTTGTGAACATTATTTTTCATTTTGGTATTATGAAACATGGAAAAAACAGAACAAAAAAACAGTTTTAATATCCAGCAGTTCGGTTAATTCTGATATTTCGGGTAAACCTTCACCCTTTATCAAGGTATAAAGACTGTGTGGGCAAAAGTGAAATCCAGTATATGGAAGAAAAAAAAAATTTATATATATATATGTAGGTATGTATAACTGATTGTCTGGTTTATTCTATTGGTATAAATTCAGTGGCAAATTTTGCCTTTGATTTCTTCCCATTGCCATTGGGAGAAGTGAATAGTTAACTTTATATGCACCTGGATCAAACACATGAAAGCTGGATTCTAAATGCTTATTTTCAAGGTGAAAAACAGCTTGCTATTTTGAAGATTAACACAACAGAATCTTCTTAACCTTCATTTCTATTCCTTTGATTTTATGTTGAACTAAGCTGAACTGTCAAAATAACTGTAAAAAGGAGGATTATGTTGACTGTCACTCTCAGTGTGTATTTTGAAAAACAAAACTTTGTTGAATATATACAATTTTCAGCATTTTCATATGCAACACAAAATCTATTATTTGTTTGTATTCCACCCCCACCCCCTCAAATGATCATGATTTTTCTTGTGACATGTCCGAATGATAGGTATGCAAAAACAATGACATCATTATTTGAATGAGATCTTCCAATTGTCAAACTATTGAAAATGATTACCAAAGTTGGTTCATTACTATGCTTGGATACACAGGGAACATCTGAGGAAGGCTGGAGGATATAGTGGCCGAAATGTTGTGTTTATACATACCACAATAAAGATGAGGACAACAGTTCAAAAAATCAAAATTAAACACAAAAGCTGTTACTCAATTTGTAAAACCAATACTGACTGATTGATTTTAACATCATGTCAAACTGTTGTGAGTTCTTTACTGCCAAAGCCATACTTGTAGAAGAACATTTAATGTATAGATGAGGGAATTCATACCTTTCCCAAGAGTACTAGTCAAAAAGGTAATACAATAGTGTGACTGGAGTTCAAACTTGCTTACTACAATGTTGCAGTCCAGCATATTAACCACTATACCACAGGGATTTCCCTGTCTAGAGATTAGGGAATCATGTTCATTGTATATTTTCATTTTTTAAGAGTTTTTTCTTTTTTTTTTTTTTGCAAACAGTTATAGGAGATCAGATAAAGTAAATAAATTCAGCAGAGTGGCATATTATTACTATTAGCTGAACAACGAGGAAGTATATCTTCTTTTTACTAGCGCTATACCAGGGAGATTGTTTTTGCATTTGAAGTGGAGTGCCACACCTATACTACACAGATCCAAGCTGTGCTACTCAATCTCTGAGTTAGCAAGGGTCTGTATCAAACCTGGAACCTTGTGGGTCCTAGGTGAATGCTCTAATAATTCAGCTCACTCTTATAGAATTTCAAGTAACCAATTAAAATCCTTCAAGTCTTACTCATATTAATAATTCTATTTAATAATAAGCATTTAATTGCACATGGTTTCATGTATTCTTATCCAATACTAATCATTTTTAAACATATCTATTTGATCCATAAATTGGACACTAACAGTTACTACCACTCTGGACCAGAGTGGACCTAAGAGTAATGGCAATGAAGAGGTACTCCACATCACCAGAAATGGAGCCTCACCATCAGATGTAGTTTAGTGTTGTATCCAGAATACTGTTCAAACTTAATAAATGAAATTATCAAAGAATAGTTAAGTGGATATAGCATTTATCTTATAAACAAAAGGTCAGTAGTTCAATTTACTGAATGTATGTATGTATGTATGTATGAATTTTTTTCCCATATGGAACTATTCATTAAATTACAATAAATGTTTAAACTTTTGGTCTTTGACTTTTATTAGTCTGATATCACTAGCAGTGGTTTACCTTTTCTTCATGCTGCTAGCAAGTATTGTATTTTTTTAATATTATAAAGATACCTTTCCATTTCCAACCTCTGTTTTGGTTATTTCGCATTTAGTAACCTTTGTTAGGTTACAACCAAGACCAACTAGAATTACTAGGCCAGATGGATCGAGTCTGACGTCACTGCGATATCATCATATCTAGTCCCAAGTTTGTTTTCACACAAACCGGGGCAAAACGAGACTTGCTACACGTGGCTAACCTCGAAGTTTTTTGCAAATAGTCACCTCGAAGTTTTTTGCAAATAGTCAACGACTTTTTCTTGTAATTATTCAGTCAATTATTTTTATTTTATTTTAATTTATAAACAAAAATGCCCTTTAAGTGTGTTTTGCCTTTTTGTAATGGAAACTATAAAAAGTTAGTGTTTTTTCTTTCCCTCGTGATAAAATTTTGTGCGATAAATGGATTTATACTATCAGACGAGAACATTTTTTACCTACAAAGAATTCCAAAGTGAGTAATTTTTTTGTATTAAAACTAAATAAATTTAATTTAAACTTCAATAATTGAAGTATTTTAAAGTCTTTGTAATTCACAAAATCAAGTTTAAGACATTAAAAGCTCTGTCTTAAGTTAACAATTTTTTTCACATAAGAGCGTAAAGTAAAAAGTGTTGTAAAAACTCATATTTTAGAAATAAACTCTAAAGAAATTCTCGATATTAATTCATTAAATTCGTAAAGGGATATTTTTATAAACATAAAGAAATAATTCTGATAATCCTTACAATATTTTTGAATAGTTTTATTCATAAGTAAAAGAGTCTATTAAATTAAATTGACTATTTTGGTTAGTCTTAAATGCGAGAAAGTAAATATTTGTCTAATGTCTAATAATCCCACAATTACTTTGATATAAATTTATTCAAATAAAAAAGGGATATTATTATTATTATTGATATTATTATTATTATCGTTATCATTATTATTATTGAACTAAAGTTGGAAAATACTTGACTTTTTTTTGGTAAGTAATTGTTTTATTTCATCAATAAAAAATCTTTCTTTTTTTTTATTTATTTACTTTATTTATCTATTTTTTTCCTACTTGGCTTTTTTTTGGGGGGGGGGTAAGTCAGGTTAGTTAATTTCATTTATTTAACGAATCTTGAAATATTGAGGACAATTTGCAAATTTAGCCTTTGTCTCCAGGACTCTTCTGAGTATTCTGGCAGATTGCAGCAGTACAGTGTTCTGGATGGTATCAATCGTTATAATTATTGCTATCATTATTATTAGTTTTTCACACCAGCTGATGGTATTTCCCTGAAGTTATTATTGTTATCATTGTTATTTAAATTATTATTATCATAAAAATACTGATTCTAATAATAATAATAATAATAATAATAATAGTAATAATAATGATTCTAATAATGAAGGTTTGGAAATCAGAGGAAGTATTGAAACCATTCAGAACACTGAACTGCTGCAATCTGCCAGAATACTCAGAAGAGTCCTGGAGACCTGAGGAGACTTGCTGTCACTCAGACTCCATTGGAAAGACCATCAGCTAATGCTGATGTGAAAACTCAAAAGGAGTAAAAAAATAATAATAATAATAATAATAATAATAACAAAATTATTGATAATAAAATAATTCTAATAGTAATTAAATTAATCTCATGTCTTTGTAATTCACAATTGTAATTCAATTGAAATTTAGGATTAAAATTAAAGGATTAAAGGATTAAAAAGGATTAAAATCTATCAAAATTTTCAAAATCATTTTATCCAAAAATAATTATTCATTATTCTAATTCAAAAAATATATAAATGTTAAAAATTCTCTCTTTATTTGTACATAGATTTGTCACTAATAATTTTTTGTTGAATTGGTAAATTATGTTCCTTAAAGATATCAGAACACTCTTCATTTTTCCTAGAATTATAAGAAAAATGCTTCATATTGTAGATTTTTTGCTGACAAACTTTTAAGATTTTTACAAGGATTTAAAATAGGTTTTGATTTTTACAATATTTTTAGGTATGTGAACTACATTTTCGACCAGAGGACATAAGAAGAGAAGCATCAGCATTTGATGAAAAAACAGGGGCAGCAATTAAAGTTAAACTTTAAAAAAAAATCTCTTTGTGATGGCGCAATTCCTAGAATTCTCCCAAACTGTCCCTCATATCTATCATCATCAATCACCTCTAGAGAGTCACCAGATTCTAGAAGAATTCGACTGGACAATTCTGCACTTAAAAGTGCTTTAAATGAAAGTGTTAAGGATGCGTTGGCATATACAAAACAAAACAAATTTTATGATATTAATGATCTGGTAGGAAAATTAAATTTTCTTGATAGAGATTACTGGAATGTTATTAGGCAGCAAGAAACAGTTATCATATGCAGTATCATAAAAACCCCATATTCAAAAATAAATTTGTCTCTTTTAATCGAGTCTAATTTTGCAGTTCATGTATTTTGTAGGGATGTGAAAATGGATATGATAGGAGATTATAAATTCCAAAGCATATGAATTATAAGAATGATCTAGAAACTCTAATAGAAAACATGAAGAAAATGGACACAGAACAACAGCAAGCTAATCCCCCTAGTATAATTTTTATACTAAAATTAATCATGTCATTTTTTATATTGATACAAGATGAATCAAGCAAATATTTTAATTCAATAAAATTCATATATGAGCAGCTAAAATTAATGACACAGAATAAGTTTGATTATTCAACAGAAATGATGATATTCTTCATTATTATATAACTGCTCTCCTAAAGGGTATAGATTATTAAGAGATAGCAAAAATATAATTTTACCTAGTTATTCGACAATTAAAAGAGTAACATTATCAACAAATATGAATCCTTTAATTGAGCAACATGATAACAATTTTCTCATGTATATTAAAAACAAATTCAAGTTACTTGTACAGAAAGACACTACAGTATCTTTACTTGTTGATGAAATTCACCTAAAACCTTATTTTGATTATAAGGGTGGTAATATTGTTGGCTTATCTGACAATAGAAATGAAGCTGCAACAAGTGCATTTGCTTTTATGCTTAGCAGTGTATTCTCACCATATAAGGATGTTGTGCATGTTATGCCAACTAAATGTCTTAAAGCTGAAAATTTATTTAATATTGTTAAACGTATTATAATTGGTTTAGAGGAGATAGGCTTTCAAGTATTATCAATCATAACAGATAATAATGCAATAAATAAAAAGGCTATATCTTACTTTTGCAATCCACCAAAGCTTTCGATTGTATATCCACACCCATTTGTTAAGTCTCGACCTCTTTTCTTTCTATTTGACTCAGTCCATATATTAAAATGCATTAGAAACAATTGGCTTGGTCAAAAAGATGCAACTAAATGCATGCTCTTTCCAAAATTTTGTCATAATGGAAATCATGAATTAAATAGTATCCAAAGTGCCCCATTTTGTACCTTACAGAAACTTCATGCCCTGGAATCTCAGTCAATTTTGAAATATTGTTATAAATTGACCTCAAAAGCTCTTTATCCTACTAGTCTTGAAAGGCAAAATGTAAATTTAGTTCTGCAAATTTTCAATGAATATACTATTCAGGGATTATTGACGTTAGGAAAACAGGAATGTTTGCCTAATTTTGCAGAAGTTGCAGAATATATAAACATATTTTATATTTGGTGGACAATAATGAATGTAAAAACACCATATAAAGGTTGTCGCCTTAGAAATAAATACTGCAATCCACTTAGAGTAAATGAAGAAAATTTTAGATTTCTTTCTGTATTCTGTGACTGGTTAGAATCTTGGAATAGCATTTCTGGAAAAAATGGCAAATTAACAAAAGAAACCTTCACTGCTTTGCATCATACAACCTATGCATTTCTAGAACTGACTAAGTATTGCATGGAAGAATTGAAAATGCTATACATATTACCTGGCAAATTTCAGACTGATCACCTTGAGGCAAGGTTTGGGCAATACCGGCGACTTAGTGGTGATCAGTATAATATCTCAATACGGCAAGTCTTTGAGTGTGAACAAAAAATTAGAATGCTATCAGTTTTAAAATTGAGCTTATCATTTAATCAGCAATGCTTTAAAATTGATTTAAATAATTTACAAGAACCAAATTGGGATGAAGTGACAGAGCAGCAAAAGTTAGATATTTATAAATTTACAATTGATGTCAAAGAGGATGATGTTAATAAATGTCGAGAAGTTCTTCCTGTAATATTATATTTAGCCGGTTATTGCTGTTATGCTGTTTTTAAGAAAACTAAATGCAGTAATTGCAAAAACCTATTATCTGGAGAGTTAACGTGGAAGAAACACCTGAAATAAACCGCTATTTTCAAGGGATTAATAGAGGTTCTCTCTTATATCCTAATGATACAACTACTAATTTTGTTCTATATAATTATGTAGTCATTGGTAAGCTGATAAAAAATCATTCTTTTCTTCATTCAGTAAATCAAAGGAAATTAGCCATGCATATAACATTGAATGTATTGGCAGACCATGAGCTACTTTTTAATGTTGACACTTGTGATGAAGGTCATAATATTGAAAAAATAGAAAAGATGTTTGTCTTAAGCTCTACAAATGCTCTTTTAAATAATTTTTGTTCTAGAGAAAATGATAACATCATTAATAAGTTAAGCAAAAAAAGAAAACTTCAGACATTCAGCTGAATTTTATATCTATAACCTATTTTTCAATAAGTATTATTTGATTTTTGTAATTTGTTTGTCTGTTTATATCTAATTATTGATTGTTCATTTATTCATAATTCAGTATATATTGTAAATTTACAGAATAATCATTAAAATTGAAAAAAAAAAGCAAATCAAAACAATGCTGATTATAATTTATCTAAACTTGGTTTCAAATTTATATTTAATATATTTATTGTAATCTGTCTGTTTATATATAATATAATATTGTAAAAATACAGAATAATCATTAAAATTGAAAAAAAAAAAGCAAATCAAAACAATGCTGATTATAATTCATATTTAATATATTTATTTATATTTATTGTAATTTGTTTGTCTGTTTATATCTAATTATTGATTGTTCATTTATTCATAATTCAGTTGTTCCTGTATTAAGTAATTATCACTTGATAATTACAATATTGTAAATTTACAGAATAATCATGAAATTTAAAAAAAAAGCAAATCAAAACCATGCTGATTATAATTTACCTAAACTTTATCAAATTTATATTTAGTATATTTATTTATATTTGTTTGTTTGTTTATCTAATAATTGATTGTTCATTTATTCATAATTCAGTTTACAGTTTTTTTAAATTAAAATAAAAAAAACATGCAAATCAAAACAATGTTGCTTATCATTTAAAAAAAAATGTTTTCAATTTAAAAAAAATATATATTATGAACGAATTTCAGTTATTAAAGTTTAATGTAATGGTATTTGTTTTTTTTATGTACCTCAACGTTGCCTTTACAAGTTTTTTTTAAATTAAAATAAAAAACATGCAAATCAAAACAATGTTTGTTATCATTTATAAAAGTTGTTTTCAAATTTGAAATAAAAAAAAAACATGCAAATCAAAACAATGTTGCTTATCATTTATAAAAAAATGTTTTCAATTTAAAAAAAATATATATTATGAACGAATTTCAGTTATTAAAGTTTAATGTAATGGTATTTGTTTTTTTTATGTACCTCAACGTTGCCTTTACAAGTTTTTTTAAAATTAAAATAAAAAACATGCAAATCAAAACAATGTTTCTTATCATTTATAAAAGTTGTTTTCAAATTTGAAATAAATAAAATTATGAACGAATTTCAGTTATTAAAGTTTAATGAAACATAACACTTGTTTATTTACTGTCTTTACGAGACAACGGTATCTATTTCGCTTGCTCTAAGTTGGGCCCACTTTTGTGACGTCACACACCCAAAGAACGGGCCTTCTATATCGGTGGCCTCGTTACAACACAGTCTTATCTTTAAACTCTCACCAGTACACATATTTTTAATTATTTACTATTATCATGTTATGTTATTAGATTATATTTTTTAAATATCTCAATTACAATTCCATTTTAAATACTTATCAGTGCATTATTCTCACTAATCTTAGCATTTCTTTGAGTAACAGGTGGCATGAGCTTGCTTATATTATTCATACTAGCAAATATATGCACCCTCCGGGTGAAAGTATTTAAGTTTTAATGTAATAAAATATTGTATTAAATTAGAAAGGCTTATGAAACTAAATAAGAATACAGATAAAAAGATTTGAAACAGAGGGAGTATAATAAAAGATTTGAAACAGAGGGAGTATAATAAAAAATGGAACAACTGAAACTTACTCTTCCATCACTCTCGTCTTTCATTGATATTTTTTCTAATTTAATTATTTAGTTATAAGAAGTAAAGAATAAAATGACAGTTATTTTATCTTGTTAATGGATTTCATTTAAGATTTATTGAAGCGATTTTTGCTTATATTCATTAAAATAAAACCAAACAGTTAGAAATCAATAATATTAAGCACATATTTATTAAATTCGATTTTTTTAATATTAATATGCAAATTAGCCTTTCCGTTCACACTGTAAACCGCTATTTTATTGTATATATAAATATAATTGCATGTTGTTAGTATGTAGACATAGTTAACAGTATTAATAATGTAAGACAATTTTAAATAATGATTGAGGTTTAGATAAAAATAAAATCATGGAGAATGTGATGTCAATAACTAAGAGAATTGTGACTTGAGTAGGAATATAGTTTCGGTTACATACAGAAAAACACACAATCTCCATTATAATAAGATATAAATGAACACGTTTTTTTTTCATATTCATATGTAGATAACTGGAGTAAAGCTGTTGATATTTGGACATGTGTAATTATAGATGATAACACAGTAGAAGGGGGGATAAATTGGACGTCTTAATAATGAAGATTTAATTATCAAAATAGTTTATGTAAAGACAATAAAAGACTAATGAACAGAAGGTAAAAATTCTTTTAATTTAAGAAAAAGGTAGTGATGTATCCTGGAATTATATTCCCAATGGACATTTACCCCAAAGACAAAGGCAGAAGTAAACACTGCCTATTGTATGACTGATATGATGAATATTAGTATTATATCTGCCATCTTGTGATTTACACATTTTTATTGGATGAGCCATGAGAGTTAATATGTAGCCATCCTTAATATGAATAGAAGATATTAAAATAAATATTAGTATTATACCCACCATCTTGTGGTTTTCATGTGATGTTATTGGATGAACCTCAAGAGTTAATATGTAGCCATCTTTAGTATGACTAGAAGATATTACAGGTATGAAAGATATGATTTGAATATAAGGACAGTATATAAAAATGCAGTTCATTTACCTGTGATTGACATTGCCCTGATTTTGTAAAGTCCACATTTATTGCACTTACCTGTAAAAAGAAAAGAAAAAAGTATTAATATATCAAAATCATGTTAAGAAGTAATATTTGTTTATTTTTAAAGTTTTACTAGATGACATGTGAATCTGTTGGATTCCTGTTTGACAGTGGTCCATGATGATATTGATGCTTCTATTGAGGAAGGATTGCAATTTAAATTTTATAGTTATCTTCTAGCTATTTATTAATACTTGTGTTCCTTAAAAGTATCACTTAATCTCTTGTTACACCATCTGGTTAAAAATGAGACCATCCAAATTGTCCAAGATGAAATGCAAAAATGTAAATCCTGATTATCTGGTGTTGCTTATCAGCCGGATTCTTATTTCTTATGAGTGTTGTTACCTCAGCTAAATAATGGACCATTCCGTTTTTATTATAAACAAAGAAAGGGAAGAAAAGAGACATGCTACTCAGAAAAAAATATACTAAGAAAAAAAGAGCAAGGTAAAGATATATATAGAGAGAGGGTGAGTGCACAGAAGTGATAACACTAGTCTGTTTCAAGAACATCATGAAAAGATGAAAAGTAAAGAAAGAAAGAAAAAAGAGTGAGAGAGTTAAATCAAGATTATTATACTTTTTACATATTGAACTATTTTGCAAATAGCTCCTAAGTAAACATATCAAACATTGTAATATTAAATCATCATATTTATTTGATTTTCATAATTATTTATATGGATAAAAAAGTATAATTGCAAGAGTTGCCTATTGTCAGTATCAGCTGGACAACAAGGGAGTCAATCCCCTTTTCCCTAGTGCTAGACTAGGGAAATTGTTTTTTGCTGATGTGGAGTGCCACACCTACCGTCAGCTCCCCACTTTAGTGCTTGGAACAGATGACCAATCTGCGCTACTCATAAGCTGAGTTGGCAGGGATTCTGAGGCGGGTGCTCTCTCTCTCTATATATATATATATATAATTAAAGTGGTCATTGGTGTGACCTAAAGTCAGTATCAGCCAGACAGCGAGGGAGTCTATCCCCTTTACACTAGCGCTAGACCAAGGACATTGTTTTGGTGTCTGAGGTGGAATGCCACACCTACCATCAGCTTCTCACTTTATCACACAGATCCCTGTGCTACTCATATGCTGAGTTAGTGAGGGTCAATATCAAACCAAGAACCTTGTTGTTCCTAGTCTGCTGCTCTACTAACTGAGCTATACCAGCCCATATATATAAGTATATATATCCATGAATATAATGAAAATTTTTGGAATATATATATATATATATATATATATAAATCAAGACAAACATGATCAAAGTTTTTATTTTCTTGTACTTGTCTGATTCTAAGCTGTAAAGATTGACTTCTGAATATCAAAGTTCAAAATAAATTTTCTTCCATTTTGATATTTGAAGCACAAGGTCAGCCATGTTTTCCAATATAATGAAAGTGGTTTCACCTCAAAGTTTTGATTTCTTAGATTTTCTAAGTTAATAGCCACCCAGTTTAAAGGAGATATACAATATATTGTCTATAACTGAGCTTTGTTGGCTAGTTGCGTGAGTCAAGCCAACACAGACTGAAGTATGGTCTTGTTTGCTCATGAGCTGCAAAAACAACCCTCATCTATAAATCAGAGTCACCTGTGTTACGTGGGTGGAAGACAGTTTAATGCCATTGCTGGAATCTTCAGTCTACCATTTTCTTCTTTGATGAAATAGACACCCCCCTCCTCATTCCTTATTGATTGTCCACCCGAAGAAGGTTGCAGAATATATTGGCTGGAACATTGTGATAGCAGCAGCAGCAGTGACACAAAATATTATGTTGTGATAATAACAGCAACACAATTATTGAGTTCAATTGTCCAAACAAATTATGCAAGGTTAAATAATTTCCCAGAATTATAGGAAGGTATCTTTACTGCAGACTGTATTCCCAAATAAATCTGCAGAATGGAATGGTTTGATTGGATTTCATGGCTTCTTAACATTTGGGTTATTTTATACCGAAAACATTTTTTGATTCATTCTTGTTGGATATTCAATTATTTTTAACACATTTTAAAACTTATTTTTGCCTTCTAACACTTATGATAAAAAGGTTTGAGAGTTTGCCATAAGGGCAAGAGGGTCTGGACAATCATTACTAAACACATTTTTAAACTTATTTTTCATCTATTTAACCCATAGAGGTTATCCTAACAGGTATTACCACTCCAGGTCAGAGAGAAACTGTGAGTAATGGTGATTAACATGTACTCTACACTCCCCAGAGGTCCAGAATTGGAACCTCACCACAAGATGCTGTTTAACGTTCTATCCAGCAGAACATTAAGACCATCAGCCATTGCCTTCTAACACATATGATAAAAAGTGTTTGCCATAAGGGCAAGAGGGTCTGGACAATCATATGGGTGCTAGGGCTTGACATGACTAGCCATTTGATTGGAGGGGGCCTCTCTGACCGCATCTCTAGCCTAAGTAAGGGCCAAAGTGGAGTGTTGCAGGTCATCAACTGCTCAGCCACCAGAACTCCATCCTTAAGCATCATGGGTCATCACCCTCAGCCAACAGATGGCCTCACTGGAGGGGATTTTACCCTCTGCAGAGGAGCAGTCTGTGTATTCTACTGCCCTAGCCATCAGGGCGGAGAATGGATAGGTGGAAATGCCATGATATCAACATCAGCAACACAAGTTTATATTATTTAGATTTTTTGGACTGTTGTCATCATCTTTGTTATATACACAATGTTTCAACCAATGTGCTCTCTGGCTTTCTTCAGGAGTTAACAATAAAGATGAAGACAGCAGTCTGAAAAATCTAAATCCAAATTGTCAAGCTTCATCTAAAAAAATTCTGATGAAAAATTAATTTGATTATCAGAACAAATTTTAGAATATGCAACACTACCTTTCCAGATTTAGGTGAATACATTTACTCTTTAATATGATTCATTTCAATTTCAGCTGGTTTGTAGGTGTTTGTGGAAAATTGTTTAAAAGAAGAAAAAAGACATAATTCATCATCAAAATGTCGTTTTGAAGGGGGAATCATGAGACATAAACAACTGTGCCTAAAAAACTAAAACAGCTGTAGCTATAATTTTACCACAGGCTATTAGCTTTATAAATAAACTAATGTTTATTGGTTGACTCTGAGAATATAAATATGGCATTTCAGAAAAGTTGTTAAAAATTAGAAAAAAAAAGGTTCTTATATGGTCTTATTATATTTTCTGTTAATTCTCTTATTTCATGAATATATTATAAATTTGTATTAAGTAAATCTCTGTGTGTGCCCCACCTATCACCATCAGACACACACACACACACACACACATATATATATATATATATATATATATATATATATATATATATACACACATATATATATATTATATATATATACACACATATATATATACATACTATACACACACACACACACATATATATATACATACACACACACACACACATACTATACACACACACACACATACATATATACCCACACACACACATACATATATACATATATACTATACACACACAACACATATATACATATATACTATACACACACACACACACATACATATATACTATACACACACACACACACATATACATATATACATATATACACACACACACACACATATACATATATACTATACACACACACACACATATATATATACATACTATACACACACACACATATATATATATACATACTATACACACACACATATACATACATATATACATACTATACACACACACACACACACACACATATATATATACATACTATACACACACACACACACACACATATATTATACATACACACACACACACACACATATATATATACACATACTGTACACACACATATATATATACACATACTATACACACACACACATATATAAATATATTGATCACAACATCTTATCAGGCGACTGCAACTCCTTCATCCATTGTCCATTTGTGGGCTCGTTCATGACTCTTTAATCCTGCAAAAGTCCTGCATATCCTAGAATATATCTGGCACACAAAACGATCGGTGTTGATTGCATCAACAGATGTTGTATATATATCATTGTCCTCATGTTGGGGATCATGCTGGGTCTTAGAGTGTGGCATGGTAGAGACAACAATTGCAGTCGGGTAGCTCACATGTAATTTTGTATGATTGACCAAGCCCTCCTTTGACAATAGGGCCCGGTCACACTCCTCACAGATCCACACATCACCAGAATTGGCTGGCAAAGTTTCACATTTTTGGCATGCTCTCCTGAGTTTTTCTTGGTCCACCCTTGCAGCTTCAAACAGTTTTGCACCCCCTGTATATTGGAGCCTTTTTTGACTATGATCAGATGTCAAGGCCTCCCAATTATCGACAGGAATACCAAAGCACACTAGACATTCCTTCACACTATCACAAAACCTTTTTTTGCCTTGTGTTGTGGTCTTTTTCCAAAAAGGGGCTCACCATAAAAAAGCTGTTTTGGTAGTCTAGAGTCATCAAGCTGAACAAGGTGACATGCCCAACATGTCTGATTCCTCATCACAATTGCAGCAATGCTAGTTGTTTTGGCTTTGGTCAAGACAGTTGTATCTGGAACATGGCTTTCCCACTTCAGACAAAGGGTATGTCTAAAACAGTGCTAATGGAATCTTTCAAGCTGCCTCATATGAGATTGATACAACATCCAGGTTTCAGAAGCATAGAGCAAGGATGACAACAACACATGCTTGATACACAGACACTTTAGTTGCAAGAGTTAGATCAGCATCGGACAAGACCACCTTCTAGCTTACCCAAATGCCCTGCTTATTCACAGTTTTATTCCTGAATCAAGAGAACCATCACTAGATAAAGAACTAGCAAGGTAGACAAACTCCTGAACAACTTCAAGACACTTCCAATAGACAAAGATGTCAGGTTCCATGTAAGGATCACCAGCAATCGGAGTGTACATGACCAACTGCATTTCTTCCAGAAAGTGTGCAACCAGGTCAGCATCAGTGGCATATAAAAGTTCCCTGACAAATCCATTTCTAATAAGGGTTTTGGCCTGGAGTCTTCTCAAGTTAAAAAATGTTCTAGTTGTTTGGAATCTAATATAGACACCCGTATCACAGTCATGGAAGGCATACCATAGTACAGCTATCAGGTAAAGTGAGAACAATGTTGGTGCTGGTATATTGCCCTGCTTCACTTCATTATCAATGGAAAATTCATCAGATAGCTGACCATTCAAATTAACATGGCCATTTACACAATGATGTAGCTGCTTGAACTTTTCAACAAAAGTAGGTGTACACCCAAATATTCCGAGCACCTTCCAGAGAGCCTCATGATTCACTGAGTCAAAGGCTTTAGTTAAGTCAACAAAAACCTGACAAAGTGGCACATGCTGTTCAATACATTTTTCTAAAATCTGTCTAGCAGAAAAAACCATGTCTACAGTCCCTCTTCAACCTCTGAAGCCAGATTGGGTTTTAGGAAGGATATCACAACATATATACTTCTCCAATTGGTTAAGCAAGAGTCATGCAAAAACTTTTCCAAAAGCTTCCAGCAGTGAGATACCATGGTAATTACCACAGTCCAACTTTCCTTTGTATAAAATAATCAAAATGGCATCTATACAGTCTTGAGGATCCTGGTCACCCCTCCATATAGACATCACCAAAGAGTGGACTGCACAATGGACATTCATACCACCCTGTTTCAAAAGCTCAACAGGAATGCCATCTCGTCCTGGAGCCTTGTTGGATTTGTTCTGTTTTATACTGCAAGAGTCAGTTCCATGTCAAGTTCTAGCTGAAGAGTCCGCTGAGGGATACTATCTATTGCAGTAACCTCCACATTAGAAGGATTATGAAAGTGATCTCAAAAATGTTCATGCCAATGGCACATAATTCCATCTGAAGTTTTCAATAAGGTGGTTCCATCCTTTGCTAGGAGTGGTGTAGTTGTAGAAATTTTTGGACCAGATGCCAGACGAAGCAGAGCATAAAACACCTTGATGTCCTTATCATAAGCTGTCTATATCTCTTTTGGGAGATCAGACCACCATTTGTTTTTTATTTTGTGCACGCGGCACTGAAACTTACTTTTCACAAATGAGAAGTGAGTAGCAAAAGTTGACCTATTAGCAGAGGAAGGGTTAAGGAATCTCAAATGGGCTTTCCTCTTTTCCTCAATTAAAGAGTTGATTTCACTGGAGTTATCAGCAAACCAATCTCGATGTCTGGGAACTCCCACTCCAAGAATTTCAACTCCCTTTTTATATATGATGTCTTTTACTCTCTCCCAATCACAACCTGAAGAATCTACTTGATCAAAAGCAGATTTGAGAGAGTCTCTGACGAATGGATCTTTCAACCTTGAAACATCAATTCGCCTAGGCACCTTGACTCCCTCGAAACGGCTCCTACGGCGAATTGAAATCTTTAGTTTAGCCCTGACCATCAAGTGATCAGTGTCACAGTAGGCACCATGCATCACTCTGACCTTGCAGAAGTTTCTCTGATCACCACGTCTGCATATTATATAATCAAGTATATGAACATGTTTAGATTGAGGAAGAAACCAAGTTGCCTTGTTTTCCTGGTGTGAAAAGTGTTGGTAATAACTAGATTTAATTCAGTACAAAGCTGAAGAAGCAGTAGACCGTTTGAATTGATTCTGCCAACACCATAAGGACCCAGAGGGGACCAGGTTTCATTGTCTGAGCTGACCCGTGCATTAAAGTCACCAAGGATTACCAAACTCTCCCCACATGGTATACTGGTGACAATGGATCTGAGAGTATAGTAGAAAGATATAATATCATCTTCAGGAGAAAGAAGAGTGGGTGCATAGATAGATAGAATTTTCATGAATCGACCAGCAGCAAGGGGAATTCTCAATCTTATGATCTGATCATTAACACCAACTTGCTGTTTGATTTTGTCAACTAAGGAATTCTTCACAACAATTCTGTGTGGCTGTTTATATGTTTGTACAATGACTGAGTACACATCCTTTTATAAATTAAAATTGATGGAGACCAGCAAAGACCCAAAGTTCAATAAAGTCCACACCCTATTTTTGTTTCAGAGAGGGATAAAAAAAATGTTTTACCCCTTTTTTTCTATAAAAAATCTAGATAGAAATATAATAAATGAATGATATATCTAAAAAAAATCATTAACGGATGAAACAAATTAATAAATGAATAAGAAGCAAATAAAAGACTAAAAGAATAAAAGTAAAAAAAACAACCTTAAAAACAAGAATATACAAAGAATGAAAGATAAAACAAATATATAGAACAAGAATCTTTTATTAATCTATATATAAATATAGATAAGAGATTCATTTTTAACCTTTTAAATCCTGAACAATGTTGGGTAGCTCTGCTAGTTTATTATGAATTTGTCATAAGTAGATCCCTGTGTCCCTACATTCTATCATCTAGAACAAAACACTATATAAAAAATATATCTAAGGTAGGTGGGTTGTCTCCCTTGGTGAATGTACCTCTTTTAAACCCAATCAATCACAGGCCTCAAATTTTTGGCATCAGAAATTGAAGATAGCCATCTTTCTCTCTTTTGAACCAGCATCTCATGGAGTTGACATAAAAAAAATCATTGCTTCCATTAATTTGGCAAAGATAGAAAAGGGCTGTCGTAAATACGATAACTTACCATAATTATCAAGGACTCAGTTAAGTGGACTTGTATTCATTTATATAATTTGATATTTGCCGCAGACAATACTATCCTTTGCAACAACAATTATTACAAGTGTATTTTCTTGTATGTATAAATGTAATAATACAGTGTTATTTGAAATTCCATGTTGTGTTCATGTATTTCCTTTTTTTAACTCTTGTTAATTCCACATTCGTGGTTTAAGTCAGAACAACTACATTTTGAATACATTATGATACTCTTATACTATTGGTATTTATCTATATATTCTTCATCTATTAGAAATTTATACCTCACCTTCTATCATCTAGAACAAAGCTGTCTGTCAGATCCTGCTCATTCAGAGAGGTGGAATAAATACATAAGTCTACATAGAATATTTTACAAACAGATTACATATAAACTGTCAAAAATTGTTTGGCTGTTTTTTTTTTTGTCATTTTTACTTTGTTAGGCAGACATGCAAACACACATAGGACATATTGTTTATATGTGACATTGGCTCAATTTTTGAAGAGACAGCATCTTGAAGAAATGTTTGGCATATGGTAACTTAATTAGAAATTTCATCCTTGATGGCTGTTTCATGATTCCCTACCCTTATTTCCAAAGGCTGCAGGTTTTGACAAAACAAAATATAGAAAACCATTTTAACAACTGGAAGTTTTGTCTTTGAATAAAATATTTACTTCATAATTCATCTACAGCTGACAAACACAAAGTGTTTGCTGGCACTTGCCATACTTGAAAAACTGCTTATGTTCATATCTTAATATAATGGAGCATGTATCTTTATCATTTTTTTTTCTGGATTTAGAATTGGTTTAAATTTGAAGGCCATGGTGTAATGGTTAGAGTCACAGGAAATGGACTCGTCAACCCGAGTTCAAATCCTGGACAAACCTACAGTTCACATAGCGATAATACCTTTGGGAAAGATATTAATCCAACTACTTTCCCTCCAGCAATGGGTAAATAGTAGGGCAGACTGGGCTCTTTAACCTTGGTTAGGCAACCAGTCTAGGAGAAGGAAAACTCTGAATTCAAACCTAATAAACTCTGCTTGGGGTGGTCACTACTAGAATAGTCTCAGTCCTAATTAGTAATCTATTTCACTAATAATGTTTAAAAAATTGATCATATTTAAAAATGTCAATTTTTGTCTTTTCTCACTTGAAAATATTTTGCCAACTTAAGATGCATGCCCAAAGACTTATCCCCTAGGACTATTAATACTGTAATTAGTTAAATTTTTACTGTGTGTTCCATACTTGTGCCTTTTGTCAAACTATGCAGTACCACCCACAAATAATTATACTCCTAACAAATTATTTTTTTATAAAAAGTTAATTTTCTTCTAAATAAAATTTAAAAAAACAAACAAACAGGATTGTATCATTTCTAGTGGGACATTATACAATCAGAACAGAAATTGTTAGGTATTATTTATTTCCAAACTCTACAGTACTGAAACCAAAAATAATGTTGCATAGATGTATATAACAAGCATACTAATTTTTGGACTGCTACATATCCATATTACAGTATTTCAATGCTGTAGAATTTGGTAATAAATGATACCTAACAATATCCATTACATAATGTTCTACAAGAAATAATAAAATCATGGTATCTTTGGTTATGAAAAAAAATTCATTTTTTATTAAAAATTGGTAGGACTGTACTTATTTATGTGTAAATCACATTAGTATAGAGCAGTGCTTCTCAAAGTGGTCCAGGGGGTGGGAACAAAATTTTGGCAGGGGGAATAAAAGCATAGAGGTCAACAGGGGATTAATTTAATTGTTTGCATTTTTAATGACTTATCTATATAAACAACATTAAAAATTGGCAAGACGACCTTAAAGCTTGATTTAAGGATCTTTTTAACATAGAAACTCCTTTTGATGTTGAAATGGAAAGTGTAAATTTAGAAACCTTTCTTAAAGAAAAAAATTATTAAAAGGACTTACAATCTTGAATCAAAGTCTATTTACACATTTAATGGAATTGGATATTACTGAATGAATAAAAGAAATTAAAAAAAAAAAAAACTGTAGCAAAATATCCCAAGCTTCGGGCAACTATTGAGCTAATTTTACTAGTTTTCCCAAGTTCATATATGGTAGAATCTGGGTTTAGCCATGTGCACAGAAACACTTTGAACATAGAATGTGGTTACTTGAGACTCAAATTTATAAACCAGCAACTTAATATTCATGATTTTTTCTCTGCCCACCAAACCCATCCTTCACATCAAAAATAATTTATGAATTAAATATGCATATACATTTATAGTTTACAGATTCTTTTCTCATGTAAATTGTATTAAACATTGATAAATTAGTTATGTTTTATAATTTAATTTTCAATTAATTTATTTAGTGGTGAATGGAAATTAAATCTGGTAACAAGAGGAGCATCAAGTAAAAAGTAAGAAGCTCTGCTATAGAGCAATACTTAGCAAGATCATCTCACAGACCATTACCCCCTATAGTGAAGTTGATCGTCAGTTCCCCAAACTTGTAGTCATGCACCAGACTAAGCAAAGCTTAAACAGTACCTGAGTACCAATTATTATATAATAAGTGCCCTGTCAGATGGGACAGTAGAATATGCTAACTGCACCTCTGCAGAGTCGGGAGTAAGACCCCATTCACAATGGGGCCACTTGTTGGTCATGGGTGGTGACCCATAGTACTTGAAAATAGGATCATGTTGGCTGAGCAGTCTGTGACCCAGGTACTAAGTGGTGCCATGACATGCAAAACTCCACCTTGGGCCTTATTTGGGCTAGACAGGTGGTCAGAGAGGTCCGATCTAATCAATCAGCTGGTCATGTCAAGACCTAGCACTTATATGATTGTCCTGACCGTATTCTTCAACTTGCTCTTATGGCAAACACTGAACCCTTTTTATTATACAGGTGCTAAAGGGCAGTAGCTGAGGGTCATCAATTGGTTTATTGATTAAGTTAATGAAAATTATTTCTATTAGTTTATAAAACCAAACCAATATTTATCTACAAATTGTTCACTTAACTCTTTGTCTATAAAATTTTTCCCATGGCTGTACCAAAATTTTTACTTGCATGATTGGATAGGTTGAAGTTCACTATAATACCTCAGAACTTATTCTATTCAAATAAAAAGTCCTATTTTTGATCTAATCTGAACCTTTCTGTTGAATTATAATGAACTAACCATCAGTTTTTGCTTGGATGTGGTGAGAGAGCTGTTGTGAGTGGTTTAAAGTAGGCAAAGAGTTAAAACTCATATATGCAAAAATTTTTTTTTAAAATTTGGCATCAAGGGTTGATATGCCATTAAACAAAATAACAAACCAACCATAATGGTTAGCAAGGAATTCTTGCAAACCTATATGTTATTTAGTAAATTCAATCATTATGTGTTACCTTACTATGCTGGCATTATACCAGAATAAGCTAAGCTTAGTAAGCAACTTCAAGTTATAGCTAATCAAAACATTTCTCATTTTTGTTTGTTCACGTCATTCTAGGAACCTCCTAATTGTCTAGAAAATCACTACAATGATGTTAATCACCTTTTTTCATTTGTGGCATCATGAAATTGATGACCTGCTCACGTTAGCTTCTTAACCCTTTAATGCTTAAGTTAAATAGATAAATAAATCAAGAAAATTAACTCTCTTACATTACAGGGTAAAAAAATCAAATTAAAAAAAAAAGTTATTTTTAGTTTAGCCATTGGAACTGCAATGCATCATCCATTACACCTGCCTTTAAAAAGGTAGCAACATTCAATTTCTTTTCTGGATCCAGCACCCATCAGGCACGATGTAGCAATTACATGACTATGACCCTCGGCTGAGGTTCACTCTTGAGAAGGACAATCATTTCTTATTTACTTTTCTATTGGAGGTTTTTTTTCTTTTTTTTTCTCTCTTTCTTTTTCAGATTGGATGTATCAAAAAGTTATATATTAAACAAAAAACAAACAAAACAAAACAAAAAAAAAAAACATTGTTGACATCAGACTTTCACAAGAGAAAAAAATTCCTAAATTTCATTGTTGAAACAAAAACAAAAAAAAAAAAAAATACTTCCCTAACTTTCTCTGATAAGGTAAAAAAAAACTTTTCATTAAAAGATGTGCATTCACTATACAAAAGTTTACAAGATGTATCAAGGAAAAGTGACAATACTAGTGTTATTTACTTAGCTTAGATGTGGTACATGTGATCAGAGTTTTGAGGTGCCCAGCAAGAACTTAAATCACTAACAATAGTCTGCTAATCTAATGTAGTAACTTAGACCAGCATCTTGATGTCATATAGATGCAGCTACATCATCTATGACTGGACACAGAATCTGATGAAATCATTTACTTTATCTAGAAAATATTTTGGATGACAAATTATAGGGAATATCACTTTATTATCAACAGCAGCTCAGATTTAACATAGAATTAGAGTAGAGAGAGAGGAGTAGCAAATTGTATCTGCAAAGACCCTAGCTAGACTGAACACTTTTATTAACTGTTCGACTTCCATGTGGGTTTCATCCTCTTTGCCTTGTCACATCATCAAAAAGCTTATTAATCAACTATAGTTTCCACTTAAGCAGGTGTCAGCAAAGTTCACTTGATTCAAGTGCTGATGCCAACAACTCGTATATCATTGCACTAGCTTTGCAGCTTCTGTTGTTAGGAGCAGGTAACTCTTGTCCTTTAAAAACGGTAAAATAATCCCCACATTTACAGTAATTCCTGTCTACACCGTCAACAAATTTCTACAGTAATTGAAGAAAAATAATCTTTAATGAATTACATTATAGTAATCTATGGAGGTGCATGTGGAGTAATGTTTATCATCATAGGAAATGGAATCGGCAACCTAATTTCAAATCCTGGACAAGGCTGTTTACATTTTATTAATGCCCCAGGGAAAGGCCTGATACCACATGTCCTCCTCCCAGCTATGGATAAATATTATGAGCTAACTAGGTTTGAGCATTGGTTGAGTAATCAGTCTAGGAGAAAGAAAAATGAATTAAAATCAGATTTTATTTTAAAAAATTTACTTTGTGTTACATGGCAGAGGAATTGATAAATTTACATCTATATCTTTACTTTTGAGCAAAATTTTTATTTTGTAAATTATCATAGATCAGGTTCTTGTCTTCTAATCTTCATCTTTTCTAAATGCACAGACTTCAGGTTTCTTATGGTACCTACTATTCCTAATTGGTCACCAATTTAAATACTGAACAGACTCCTCACCACAATTTTTTTACCCATTGCTTTCAACTAACTTAATTATCCTTTGTACATTTCTTCTTCTATGGCTTATTGTATTAATTGTTTAAAAATTACTCTCCAATTACTGGGCATCACATCATAGTGTAATAGCAAGCTTATCTGACAAACCCATTACTACAGAATAGTGAGTTTGATCCTCCCTAGATGCCCCAACTTGTGACTTTGTGTCACATCCTATCCATTGTGAATTGGTTGTGTAAATACATACTCTCCAATTACTGTAAAACTTTTTTTTTAATTACTCTCCAATTACTGTATTCTTCTATGTATACCACACATGCATGTATAAGGCACACCTATAATTTCAGATTAAAATTTCCATTAAAAACCTTATTCTCTTGTACACCAAACAGTACTTTATATCTTAGATGAAAGTTCACCAGATATGACCAAAATGGGATCTAAATAGAGCTACTTGGAGATGAAAAAAGGGGTGTGGTATGTAAGGTAGAAAACATTATATAGAGTACCAAAATGAATTTGTTTCACAATCATTTTAAACAGGTAAGAATTTTGTACCAATTTTCAATATCAGTGTTTTATGAGTCAATGTATTAATGTCACTCAAAATCATTTTAAACATTTTCTCAAACAGATCTTCTATTTGACCCATAGATAGAATCCTAATAGGTACTACTACTTCTGATAAGAATGGACCCAAAAGTAATGGCAATTAAAGTGAGTCTCACCACCTGTAATCTAGTGTCATACCCAGAACACTTTTTTGTGTCATGTGGAAATGAAGACATTAATATGACATAATTACAGTCATGTGGTTTCAAGTATTCCTACCAAATACAAATAATTTGCAAACAATTATAGCTTTAAGTAACTATACTTAATGCAAATAATTTGTACATAGTTAAATAGTTTAAAGTATTCCTATCACACACTAATGATTTTCAAACATCTATTTAACTCATAGATGAGACCCTAACAGGTACTATCAAAGTTGACGTGAGAGTGAAAAGTCAATGAAAAGGTGACTCTATCATACTAAGGATACCCCCTTTTGTGTGTGTGTGTGTGTGTGTGTGTGTGTGTGTGTGTGTAGGGGCAGTCTTACTCTTCCATAAAGGTGCAGTCAAGATTTTCTAAGCATTAATATTGGAGAAAAGGTTATCAATTGAAAAATAATGCAAATAGAAGATAACATTTGAGTTTATTCTATTTGTACATTGATAGGTAGCATGAACTTGTAATTTTAATAATTGGGGAATATATAGTTCAGATATCTAATTAAAAATGATATACTTTGATCTTAAGTATAAGAGTGGAGTTTTTTCAGAAGTGATTATTGCTTGAACTTACTGAAACACTAAGTTAAATTCAGTGCTTGTTTAGTTCTTGCTTATTTAAAAGTTGCATTTCAATGACAATACAAAGTTATAAAGCAAGAAAGTATACTCAAGACTGACTGATTTTAATAGCATGTCAACCTATCTGGGTTTAGATGAATCGCATCCATTGTACATTCATATTTTTATTTTTTGGGTAGTTTCTTGATATTTTTGCACATGGTTATATGATGTCAAATTCTAAAGAATAAAAATGATTTTTTAACAGATCTATTTGACCCTAACAGTTACTACCACTCTAAGTCAGAGTCAACCTGGGAGTAATGGCAATGAAGGAGCACTCCACACTCCCCAGAGCTCCAAAATTGGAGCCTCAGCATCAGATGCAGCTTAGTGTCACACCCAGAATACTTTCTTTTATTTATGGTGGGGGCTTTACCCTTCTGAACAGGATACAGGTAGTGTATTCTCTTCCCTTCCAACATGAGTGTGAGAATAACATTATAATGATACTGTACACTCATACCTACAGAGGATAAGGTAGAAATACTAGTCAATCATATACAATAAAAAACAATGCTCTGTTACTTCTGGATCACCTTTGATATATATATAAGAGTAAGAAATTTGAAAAATGCAAAGTTTGAGATAACGGACTTTTACAGGAAAGAGAAATTTATATCTAAAATATATGAACTGCAAAAGTCAGTTATCTCATGCTCTAAACGCCATGCACATGTTTTTTCAGAATTGATATACTGATATACTGTTGGATTCACTTCCTTATTCTAATTGATATATATATATATATATATATATATATATATATATATATATATATATATATATATATATACACTTTGTTGGGGTACCAAGTTTCTTGGTACAAGGTGATTCTAGGCTGGTCCTATTCTCTAACAGTAGTTTGTTGTAGAGTTCAGGTTCCGTATGAGAGCTTAATGTTTAATTCTTATAAAACAGTGCAAATTTATTTGTGAATAAATCCATAATCATGATACCCATGGTAGTTAAGGCCTTTTTATTCACAAATATATAATAAAGAGTGAGACTTCTCTGCTTATTTGTTCATCTGTTTGTAATGAGTAAAGTACATTTGGATAAATGTAGATAGCGAATCTGTAGATGTAAATGAAATGACTCTGGCTTAAGGCATGGTTTCAGGGCTGAAGCATCAGCCCCGAGACCATGCTTGAACCCAGAGTCATTATCTGATGAAGGCTTTGTTGGATGCAATACTGCTGTTTAAACAGCAGTTGTATGAATTTATTAGATAGCAACTTTTTAAAAAAATTTCTTTGTTCATCTGCTTGTAACTTTTGCTCTGATGAGAGTATGATATTTATGCAACCTACTTAGAATAAAACTAATACAACCCATCCCATGAATTTTTCCTTTGATTAGAGTGTAGTATCTGTATATGTAGAAATCTAGTTAAATATATTACAATCAAAACAATCATGTATACATTCATACAAGTATTTATTTTAAGGAAGTTATTAAATCTTTGAAATCACAGTTATTTTCATCAGCATATTTTACACATGATTTTTCATGAATACAGATATTACACTGTGCATAGATGGTACATCCTGATCTATGGCAGAAGACCTAATTCATATATATGTATAAATAATTCTGTCATTATGACAGGAACTACACTAGTAAATATATATATTGTTACGCACACACACTCGTTAGGGTCGACCAGTGTGCGCATGCAGCAAGAAATAATTAAAAAATGCGAAAGGTCCCAGAGGTAAAAATTTAAAAAATAATAATACAAAAGGGATGGGATTTTCAAACTTTTCTCTTTGCTCTCGTGAAAGGGGGAAGAGAAGACCGAATGAAAGGCAACAACACTGAATGACGAAAAAGACGACCAGAATCTCAGATAAACACACAAGAATTTATTCACATTTAATTACAATTTATTTGTATAAAAAAAAAGGGGGTAAGAGCATATATACAAATCTACACATGGATCAGGGGAATAAAATTAATATGTAATTCTTATTGTTAAATGAGTGAGCGAGCAATTGAACAGATACAAATATCAACCATATCAATATTACATGAAATGCATGGCAAACAATAGGAATTCACAGAATACAACAAAAATGTGATACGTTTTGCTTTTTAACTCACTGTGCCGTTGGAATTCACCAAAAAGTTCTTTTCAAAAGACAATTATTCATTTCTTTTTTTTTTTACTCTTTTTTTTTTTTACTGTTCTTTTTATCATCAGTGAACTAGTTTTAATTCGTAGTAAAATGTCTTTAATTTTTCTATCCGCCCATCCTTTTGATCCAAGTATCAAATTTTGCAGAGCGAGAAACTTCACATGCTGACTGTTGGACGAATCTTTCAACTGTGTCTTGAGGTGCGCGAATTCCTGGTGCAAAAAAGCCATCTCAAGCGTAGTCATGGCGACAATCCTGGGGTTAGGTGTACTCTTAGGGTCGCGAGGTCACCTCAGGAGAAGGGGTAGTACAATCATCTTTTAAGCATATGGATAGTAATAGGAATGTCAGCATTCCTTTGTAAAAAATACAAAACTGGTTGGACCTTAATTCTTTTGCTTGCCTACGCACTCTTTGGGGTTTTTCTTTCAGATAAAATTTTCTTATGATTTTAGCATATGTATACTGGTTAATGTACCAGCGATATGTCACAATATATATTGATAACATAATGTACAATATCTCTAAGTAAATAGTGCTCAATATTAGGAATAGAGCATATATATCTAAGTTAGGGTAGCATGGATATGAAGTCAACAGTGCTTGGTTATTGACAGTTTCTCGCCTATGTTATTCTCAAACCAAGTTTGCCAAAAAACGGTAACCAAGTGCCGTTGACTTCCTATCCCCACTACTCCAACTTATAATATATATTATATATATATCTGTTAGGATAGTGAAGGCACAGAGACCCAGCACTAATCTGATTATTGCATAGGTGAGAAACTAAGAGTCACCAAGCACCATTGACTGTATCTATCATAACTTTATATATATGGTCTATTTCTAATACTTATATTTATAAATATACCAAACTACATTTTATATATATATATATATATATATATATATACACAGGATGTTCAGGATAAATTTGACATACTTATATTTGGTTATTTTTCTCCATAGGTTGAGGTATTGATGCTCACTATGCATCATTTAAAAGCTTGGACTCTTCTTCATTCATATACGTGATGACAGATAGAATGGATGACTGGAATCCAACTGAATCATGGAAGAGAATAACTTGTATCATGATGATCTATGCCAGCCATCAAAATAAGGAGATTAGAGTTGCTGCCCAATGCTCCTTGAAATGGAGAGTTGCAATGGAGACTACGAGGCTGTGGCTAGAAGAAAGCAACATAACAGACGATCTGATTGCGTTTGCAGAATTCCTCAAAAATCTGTAGAAAAAAGTGTTGAGGACCCTCATATGCCTACATGGAGTTGCTAAACACTGTAGTCAAGCCCTGGATAACAAGGGTAGCCATTGGTAGGCCATTTATATGGCAGCAGGATTCAGCCCCTTGTTACATCTCTGGGAAAAGTAAAAAATGGTTGTTGGCAAATTTTTACGATTACACCAGTCCCAATGTTTGGCCTCTGAACTCCTCAGCTCTTAACCCCATGGATTATTATGTATGGGGCGCTGTTGAGAAAAACACCAATCACTGTGTCAGTACTACAAAAGCCCAGTTAATTGACAGAATTAAGGTAGTTTTTGAGACCCTTCCCAGGGAAACTGTAACATCAGCTTGATTCAGGTTCCAGAGCAGGATTGAGGCTGTGATTGACACTAATGGCAGTTATTTTGAGTGACAGTAGTGTAATTTCCGTGCTTGTTGAATTTCTTTACAATCCATTAAATTTTGTAGTTACCATGCACTTTTTCTTTTTCCTTATGAAACTTAAATTTCTCCCAAACACCCTGTATTTAAGCAGCTGTCTTCCTCTTAATCATGTTTTATTAAAAACCATAAACAAGGTTCTTTTTAGTTTGTTTTTTCTCCTCGTCTTACAAGTGTTTTTTTAAGCTTGCTTCAATTTTATACAAAAATTGTTAGAATTTTTTTTTTTTTGCCTAACAGTTTCTAAGATCATTGGTCATTTCAAAGGTTATAATCATTATGTTATTTTTCTTTAGCTTGATTGTAAAAAAAAAAAAAATTTTAAAGAAAAACTACAAATACTCAAAATGATAAAGCATTAGATATTACAAATAAAAGTTTAAACAGATTTAAAAAAAAAAAAAATTACATCTTGATTATACCTTTGAAAATGACAATGATGGTAGAAAGCACTCAGAGAAAACTTTAGACAAGTTTTCTATAAAATAGAACCAAACTTTAAAAAATCTTCAAAGAAAACATTAATAAAAAATTGTTGAAAATAACCTTATATATATACATATATATATACATATATATATATATATATATACATATACACACACACACACAAATAAATAAATAAATAAACATTAAAAACATAAAAATACTGAGTTTTTTTGAAGCATGAATAACTGTGAGTGTAGATGTTCAAACTCTGTATATATAAAATATAAATGACTTACAATACCGATTCTAACATGACTGGTAAGTGATATTAAACTCATTAAATACATGCAGTTTTAATAATTATTATACTATAGTAATTAGACCCCTAAGACTATATGTATGTATTTACCAACCCCTCTGCACAAGCAAGATGTGACACAAAGTAAATTTATTTAGCAGCGTTTAACAGGTTTGAATTCAGAATTTTCCTTCTCCTATACTGGTTACTTAGCCAAGGTTAATGAGCCCAGTATACCCTTATATTTTCCCATAACTGAAGGAAAAGTATTTGGATGCTTACCTTTCCCAAGTGTATTAGTGCTATGTGAAATGCAAACAGCCTCATACAGTGTTAGAACTCGGTTTAATGAGTCCATTTCCTATGACTAACCATTACATCATGCAAAATTTATACTTGTATCATAGGGCTGAACCTTGACAATATACCTCAATCAAAAAATGAGCAACCCATCCTGGTGTAATGATTAGCAAGCTAGTCTCACAGATCTATTCCGATTGAATAGTAAGTTCAATCATCACTGGATGCCACATACTTGTAACCTTGTGTCACTTCTTACCCGTGTTGAATGGGTTGTGTAAATACCTATCTGAATCCCAAAATCATTTAGCCCTGATAAAACCTTAAATGCATAAAGCCACATTAAGGAAGTGTTTGTCATGTAAAGGTCACATTCAATATTAAATGAATAAATGAAAAAAAATGCTAAAATCCTTTCTTAATATAATGGAACAAGTGTGTGTTTGTTTGGATGGTAGCAGGGAAACCTAATGGGACATGATATTTATGTGATGAAATAACAGGAAAGCTACAGAACTGGGTTTTCATTTTATCTTTCCTGCCTATGGTAAATTGATTATTATTTCACTTTTATTTTCTTACTCTTTTTTTTACCAATTCCCACAATTTAAATTGGAGTCCATAGAATATATTATCTGAAATTAACAGGAAGAAAAAAGAAAATAAAGAAAAAAGAAATGAAAAAAAAAAAAAAAGGAAAAAAGAAAAAAAAGGAAAAAAGAAAAAAAAGAAAAAGAAAAGAAAAAAGGAAAAAACTAAAAAAAGAAAAAAAAGAAAAAAAGATTAAAAAAAAGATAAAAGAAAAAAAAGATATGGAATTATAAAAACACTTCCTCTCTAAAGTTTGGATAATGTCAATATAACTAACTGTTAGTGAAGCTTCATTGGTTAATTCCCTGAAGAGATGATAAAAATTTAAATGTAAAACCATTGAAAAATAGATGAAATGTATTTACCCAACCTGACTGCTATGGACATTGACCTGATCACTGCCAATAGATCAGAGAGAGTCTCTCTGACCACTCATCTAGCCTAAGTAAAGGTCAAAGTGGAGTGTTGCAGGTCATGGACTGCTCAGCCATCAGGACAGTATAAGTGAATGATGAACATTTATACTTAAATAAAACAGTTAAAAGTAAGCAGCATGGATCAGAATCTTTGTATCTATTAGCAAAATTTGAACTTGAGACCCTATATCTTTAGGACACCATCAGAAATGGATGATGCTTACCAATTTCTGGATCTATAGAAAATGTGGTGTCACCCCATTATTTCTAACCGGTCAATTCTAATCTGGTATGGTAGTATTTGTTAGGGTCTTGTCTCTCTCTCTCTCTCTATATATATATATATATATATATATATATATATATATATATATATATATATATATATATATATATATATGAAAAGTGGGTGACTTAACAGCGAATATAAAATATAATCTGATGATCCTCATGGTGAAACTAGAGTAGATTATCTGATTATACCATTTTACTTTATGTGTATATATATATATATATATATATATATATATATATATATATATATAAATACTAGCAAATATATGCACCCTCTGGGTGCAAGTATTTAAGTTTTAATGTAATAAAATATCATATTAAATTAGAAATACAAATGACACTAAACAAGAACGCAGATAAAAACATTTGAAACAATTCTATTAATAATTGAGGTTTAAATAAAATCAAATCATGGAGAATGTGCTGTTAATAACTAAGGGAATTGTAACTTGAGAAGTATTATAATTTTCGGTTTACTGACAGATAAACGTGCAATCTTCATTATAATAAAATATATATACCAACCCCCCTGCATGAGCAGTATGTGACACAAGAGCAATTTCTTAAGCAGAGTTTAACAGATTTGAATTCAGATTTTTCCTTTTCCTAGCTTGGTTACCTAGCCAAGGTCAAAGAGCCCAGTCTGCCCTACTATCTATGCATAGCTGGATGGAAAAAAGGGTATTAGCGCAATGTGAAATGCAAACAACCTAATCCACAATTTGAACTCTAGTCAACGAGTGCATTTCCTATAACTATAACGATTACACAATATACCTATAGGTTAAGCAGATTTTTTTGAGAAAATATTTAAAGTGATTGTGAGTTTATTTAAACATTGATATTGAAACTAAGTATGAAATGTTTACCTGTTTAAAATGATTTTGAAGATACATTTTGTACTGTAAACCATAATCGTTAAACTGACATCAGCATAAAATAATCCTAACAAGTTTTGACATACCATAAAAACCAACCAAGCAGCTAGTCAAGTGAAATCTAATCATATTGTTATATTCTTTCTGATCTTGTTTTCTACATAGCATGTTGCTTGCTTACACATACTAATAGTAGAGTTAATAGTCAATGTTATCTACATTTCATTATCAATTTTGACATGTTCATCGTAATGCTGTTAATTACTAAGCTTTGTTTAGTTTAACACATAGGTGTTTGGTTCCTTACAGTACCTGCTTGTACTCAGTGGTCAACAATTTAATTACTGAAAAGGCTCATCACTGCTTAACTTCAGTGATCTAAAAAGAACCGGTGCTTTTTTAAAAATTATTGTAGCTGTTACAAAATAGATAGGCATAGCCTATCATTTTTGTATGGAAGCGTAGTATAAATTTTAAAATTATCAGTAACACTGTGGTAAATTACTGTTGGATTTAAAGAATTGGAGGGACAGGTCTTGAACACAGAATCATCTGGAGTGGACCTCTCATTGGCTTATAGAGTCATGTGACCAGGTGATTCTGGAAAAGTAGGATTAGAATCTAAGGAGTTGAACCCAGGATCCCTGCTGAGTCTTGCATCTTTGCTGCTTCACAACATGTGAATAAAGAATGTATTCAGGGGAAGGGAGAAGGAATGATTAAAAAGTGTACACAAATATGTTTCTGAGTTTGTTGCTGATAATCATGAAAATAACAAGAACATAAAATGGAGCCTTGAACCAGAGATGCCCAACCCAATACAACCCAATGTAAGATAGAAGAACATAAACATGATAGAGGCTAATTTAAGAAGAGGACAACATAACACTACTACATACTGTTAATCTACTTTTCAATGATTTTACATTCAAATTTCTACCACCTTTTCAGGGCATTAAGCAGTGAAGCTTCACTAAGATATATTAAACCAGTTTAATTAAATATTTCACTGATACATAGAATATGTAGAAAGACGAATTTGAAACCTCAGACTTTGGTATAAGTCCCAGGTCAAATTCCTCTTCTAGTGATTCCAGGTTTTCTCAGTTCCTTTCCTAAGTTATTTATTTTTCCCCATTACACTTATGACATATACGTGACGGAAATTCCTCCCCTGGGAGCTAAGTGACTCTCATTTGAGAATCAATGATATGAACTAAAATAAGTCATGGGTAACTCAAAGTTACAAAAATGTAGAACCCAGCTGATGTTCTGAATTTTTATTTTCTCACACTCAAGTCCTGAGTATAAGACTCTATGTATCTAGTAGTTAGGTTCCAGTTCTGGAGCTCTGGCAAGTGTGAAGTACCCCTTCATTGCCATTAATCCCATGTCTGCTCTAATCTAAAGTGGTCAAACCTGTTAAGGTCCCATCTATGGGTAAAATAGATTTGTTTAAAAAATATTTAGTATTAGATAGCTATATAATTTTAAGTATTCCTGTATACAAAATTATTTGTATTAAGAATAGTTACTTCAAGCTATAATTGTTTACAAAGTATCATTATTAATTGCTTGAAATACTTTAAACCACACAACTGAATACTTGAAACCATATAAATACGTGTAAATTATTTGTATTAAAAATGATTACTTGAAGCTATAATTGGTTACAAAGGATCCTTGTGTAATTCCCATCAAGCTTTTTCTCCAAGTGTTTCATTAAAGTCCAAGTGATGCAACCATACAATAGTACTGACATGGCTACAGCTTGAAATGAATAAATAAAATGTTAACTAAATGTGTTTGTTATATTAACATTATCCAAACTTTTGAGAGGAAGTATTTTATAATTACACATCTTTGGGGTTTTTTCTTTGAAAATTTCCAGTTTTATTTTATGAGAGAGATCAGCTTATGCATTACCTATGCTGTGTTGAGATCAAAAAAGATAATCATGATTCCAAATCAGTTAGAAACTATTTCTCCCAAAATACGGTGTCCCATCATAGTGTAATGGTTAACATGTTTGTCTTGCAGATCCATTACTAATGAATAGTTTGATCCTTCCTGAATGCTCCATACTTGTGTCACATCCTACTATGGCCAATGGGTTGAGTATCTTAGGGCATCCAATTGTGGTGTAATGGTTAACATGTTTGTCTTGCGGATCCATTACTGAATAGCAAGTTTGATCCTGACTGAATGCCCCATACTTATAACCTTATGTTACATCCTACCATGGGTAGGATGTGACGCAAGGTCATAAGTTCCATCATGGTGTAATGGTTAGCAAGCTAGTCTTACAGATCCATTACTACTGAATAGCTAGTTCAATACTCACTGGATGCCTCAAACTTTTAACCTTGTATCACATCGTACTGTGGTAAACGGGCATCCAATTTTTGGTGTAATGGTTATCATGCTTGTCTCAAGGATCCATTACTACTGAATAGAGAGTTTGATCCTCACTGGATGCCCCATTGACCTGATGTCACATCATATCCATGGTGAATGGGTTGCCTAACAAGACGTCACATCATGGTGTAATCATGCTAGTATCACAGATCCATTACTACAAAATAGCTAGTTTAATCCTCATTGAATGCCCCATACTTCTGACCTTGTGTCACATCCTACCCCTGGTGAACAGGTTGGGTAAATACTGACTAATTCTCCCAAAATGTCAATATCTGTGTATAATTTGTAAGTGTAACAGTAATATAGTTAGGCATGCCTTTTCCTATGTGAAATGAAACCAGCCTCATCCAGGATTTGAACTCGTATTGCTGTGTCCATTTTCTATGATGATGATGACCATTACACTATGTGCACCTCCACATAATCTGTATGTGTGACAGAAATATAGTTATGACATAAACTAGTCCATAGCTCATTTCACAGAAGGTTCTATTTTTCAATAAATGATGACATCATCCATGATGAACATTAGTAACTGGTATAAGAAGGAAAACCTAAGACCTTTCAGCCTGTTGACCTGACCTTTAGCCTCTGTCCATTTTTATTATGTTGAAAGGAAATGATTACTGTCAAGTTGTAAAGTGTCCAAAAACCTGCCTGTGAAATACAGGGACATTATAGTAAAGTCACTGATGAACACCAGGCTCAAAGCTCAAGCGAATTTGATCAGATAGGAACCACATTACAAAAGGTATGAATAGGAAAGAGAAATGGAATCAGAAAACTACAAAGTTATCTCATATTTCATGTAAATTGTTATTGCAGAAATTATGACTGTAATCTTCTTTAAGTCTTGCCTTTCAGTATTAACTACAATGGGGAGGGGGAGTAGAGGGAGCTGCTGCCTCTCTGTTCAGTTGTCATTATGAGACTTATCTCACAGATCATTACTATTATAGTATAGTGAAATAGATCACTAATTAGGACTGAGCCTATTCTAGTAGTGACCACCCCAAGCAAAGTTTAATAGGTTTTATTTCAGAGTTTTCCTTCTCCTCGACTGGTTGCCTAACCAAGGTTAAAGAGCCCAGACTGCCCTACTATTTACCCATAGCTGGAGGGAGAGTAGTTGGATTCCTACTTTACCCAAGGGTATTAGCGCTATGTGAACTGTTGTTTCATCCAAGATTTGAACTTGGGTCAATGAGTCCATTTCCTATGACTAACCATTATACTACGGCCTCCAACAAGTATATATTATACAATGATGCTTACTGTGCCCAAGTCAGCTAAATTATATAATATATAAGTTCATCTTATACTTAGCACTTAGCCACTATGCTAACTAGTTCTGCAAACCTTTTAATAGGTTTAATCCTGAAAGGTTGCTCAATTCTTGCAACCTTATGCCAGACTCAGTAAAGTTTTGTAAATATCAATATATATATTCAGTTCTCCTGAATACTGGTTTTATTGTCAAGCATTAAAAAGTCTCTATACTACATAAATAAAGATAAAAATTATTTAAAAAGGGGACAAATAAAATGATTAAACTAATGTTATATTGAGGAGAAACATCTCCGCATGACTTTGTTTTAACCAGTCAAGGTACGAGTAATGATTGAGTGTATAATTTTTTTTATTGATCTTTATAGGCGGCTTAATTGGATTTTGTTTGGTTGTTATGTTCATTCATCTACTCAATTGTCTCCAAGGCAATAGATTTCCTTGTGTGAGCCATCTTCTGCACTTACTGCAATAGCAAATTCATGGCAGGAGGGAAAGATTTGTCTAACCGGACAGGCATTTTTATCTTTATAGCCTTGAACACAATACCACACGTTGTTTAGTCATTCATTTTCTCGATTCATTCTCTCTTTTTTTTCCCCTACTCTCCATCTTTGAAACCCTTACATCATTTATTCCTTTTTCTTCAATCCCTTTACTTTTATACATATCACTCTTTCCCTTACACCATTTATTTCTTATTCTTTCTTTTAAATACTCAGTTTTTTCTTCTCATTCTTTCATATCCTTATTTTTATACATCTTTCATTTTTTTATCCACAATTTTCTTCAAATTTTCTATTTTTATTTCATTTGGCTTTGTTGGTTGGGTTGATTGATTTGTTTGTTTTACGGCATATCAACCCTTTTTGGGTCATTTAATACCAAATCAAGACATTTTGATATTCAGTTTACTTACACTACCTGCTGTGGTCACCCATGCATCTTAACTTCGGTGATCTTGTGGGAACTGGTGCTTTCAACATGGGTAGACCGTAAACATTTGGCTGGGTTTCTTTGTTTAATGGCATATCAACGTTCATGGGTTTTTTAATGTCAGAGCCATCCTTGTAGAACAGTAGCTGTGGATATGAGAGAGTTCATACCTTTTCCAAGGTCAGAAAATGAACATAATAGCACTACTATGATGTTGAAGCCCAGCACATTAACAATGATGCCACAGGACCCCCCCCACCTTCTATTTCATTTGTTTTTCTATTTTTTTTATATGATTTTTCAATCACTTTTACGTCATTTGAATAAAATCCCTAAAAAACTGTATTTCTTTATTCCTTTTATTTAAATATTCAAACCTTTATTTCATTTATCATTTACAAATCTTTCTTATTCAGTTTTCAATATATCTTTGGTCACAATGATTTCCAAATTTTCTTGTATTTTCATTTAATTTGGGTTAAGTTCTTTTTTAATTGCATATCAACCTTTGTGGGTTATTTAATGCCAAAGCCATAGTGATACTATTTAATACCCTTCCCAATGATATTAGTCTTAAAGTAAACATAATAGCATGATTGGTGTGCAATCTCTCTTACTCTGCCTGTTAGCCACTACACTATGGAGATCCCCATTATTTGATTTGTTTGTCTATTTTCTTTATGAATTTTCCTTCATTTCAATAATAAAACATTAAGATAACTGTATCTATTTATTTATTTCATTCAAATATTCATATCTCTACTTCATTCTTTTAATTTCCATACTCATTTTTTCATTTCTCCTATACACAGCTTTTACTTGTTACTAAATTATGTAATATATAGACCCATCTTATATTTACATACCTAGGTAGGAATGTCATCTTTTATTAAAGAGGGGGAGGAGAAGCTTTCAATGTAGTTTTGACTAATGAAAAGAGAACCCCTTTGCTATGAATTCAGAGTTTTCCTTCTCTTAAACACTAATCCCCCCTCTCCCCCCAAAAAACATTCATTCCTTCATTTAAATATTCCCATCATGACTTCATTCAAGCTTTATTCAATATCAAAAAGGAAGTTTCTGAGGTGCCTTGACCAATGAAAAACTCACCAGAATAAGTGTGTTAAATGCCATGGAAACTATTTTGAAAAAAAAATCATTCAGTGTTTGTAAACACCACTTCAGTATTTTTTAAAAATTTGCCACAATATTGACTGATGAAGGTGAATAAGTGTATTCTTGCACAAACCACTCTCCCATGAATACCGTACTGCACCTCTTTTTTCTTCTTTTTTTTTTTTTTTTTTTAACTTATTCTCACTTTTTTTTTTATCATCATTTTATTTGTTTTTCAAATTCTATTATTTCTTCAGTCACTTTTCTTTCATTTGAAAAAAAAATCCATTCATTATCATTCACACATTCTTTTATTTTCTTTCTTCCTAGATTTTACTTAATTCATTCACCAAATTTTCTTCTCTGTCTGCTTCATTTGATTTCTTTACTTTAAACATTTTCTCCATTCTCTTCACTTACATTTCTTCAATTTTTTTCCCTTCATTTCCTATGGTCTTTTTATTCTCGCTTTCATTCTCATTTTCCCTTCATTTCCTATGGTCTTTCTATTCTCTTTCATTCACATTTCCTCCTTCGATTTCCTATGGTCTTTTCTTTTCCATTCACATTTCTTTCCTTCTTAATTTTCTATGGTCTTCTATTCTCTCCTTCATCCACATTTCCTCCTTCGATTTCCTATGGTCTTTTCTTTTCCATTCACATTTCTTTCCTTCTTAATTTTCTATGGTCTTCTATTCTCTCCTTCATCCACATTTCTTCTTTTATTTTTTTCCTTCTGCATTTCCTATAGTCTTCAATTCTTTCCTTCATTCACATTTCTTCATTTTTTCCTTCATTTCCTATGGTCTTCTATTCTCTCCTTCATACACAATTCTTCTTTCTCTCCTATCTTTCCTATGGCTTTCTATTCTCTTTCATTCATATTTCTTCCTTCACATTTCCCCCTTCTTCATTTCCTATGGTCTTCTATTCTCCCTTTCATACACAATTCTTCTTTCTCTTCTTCCTTTCCTATGGCCTTTCATTCACATTTTTTCCTTCACTTTTCCCATCTTTCCTTCACTTTATTTCCTATGGTCTTCTTTTCTCTTTTTCACTCATTTCCTTTCAAGTGTTCATAAGTGTGTGACTACAATTTCCAGACTTGCTGTTCAGCAGACCCAAATATCGACCAATCAGATTCCTCTTCCAAATCTATTCTGTGATCTTAAATTTAACAATAAACCCAACCGTCTCTTGGCCTGCTGTCAGTAGCACAGGAAGCAATGCAATTACATAAACACTCTTAAAATGTGCTACATTACCAATTTTGTCTCATTGTTGCCAAAGCTAACTTGCTCTTTTTCAATCTTACATTAAGAATTTAGAACATTTTACTGTTCTCAGCTTTCTACTATCAAAGAATAGAACATCAATTCATATGAATTTCTGAACTTTTGGTTTCTAAAGAAAAAGCAGTTCTTTTCAGGCTTAGTATTGACAGTATTTGACTTTGATGGAGACCAATGCAGTGTTTCAGGCTAAAAAATAGAGCTTGGTAGTACTTTCCTGGCACCCCTTTTTACTTTACTCAACTAGACATGTAACTGAAGAGCTATTATCCAGGTTAGAAATATTCTCTAGCTTATAGATCTGTTCAACCACTTTTGGGAAGACACATCTTAAAAACAAAAACAAATAACTATATAAAACTATTATCTATTTTACACTATGCAGATCAGCTCTAAACTTTTCCAGTAATTTATGAACAAAAATAAAAATGTCAAATTTTTAGTAAAGTAATAAGTAAAGTCATCAAGGTAGCCTAAAGTCAGTATCAGCCAGAGAGCGAGGGAGTCTATCGCCTTTTCACTAGTGCTAGACCAAGGAGATTGTTTTGGCATCTGAGGCAGAGCACCACACCTACAATCAGTTCCTCACTTTACCACACAGAACCCTGTGTTACTCATACGCTGAATTGGCGAGGGCCGGTATCGAACCCGGAACCTGGTTGTACGCTTTACTGGTTGAGGTAGACTATCATTTTCCCCCAATTAATATTTCCCACCAGTTTTTACTGGTGGTTTTTCACTGAAGTGACAAGTCTCTTCAATGTATTCTAGCTGATTTCAACAGTACTGTGTTTGGTCTGGATAGTCCTGACTCTTCCTCTGATCTATTTTCTCCAGTATCTTTTCCAGACCTCTGGTTGGTTGATTTCTTTGTTTAATGGCATATCAACCTTCATAGGTTATTTAATGCCAAATTTATCCTTGTAGAAGAATGGTAGTTGTACTACTTAACCCATAGCTGGGGGGGGGGGTTGAAGGGTTTTATACCTTTCCCAAGGTCATAAAGTGACTTGAGTTTGAACCAGCTTATGATTTTGCTCTCCAGTACATTATCCATTTCACCACAGAGACTCCCCCAAGGCCTTTGAAAATCATCTCAAGGGTACTAAATGGGATAAGCCTTCAGTGAGATGTGAACCCATACCCCTTTTCCCTTTTGGGGAATCCTACCAACTACACTATCAGTGGAAGTAATATTGAATAAGTCCAATCATTGCTATAGATCAGATCTGATTATGTTGGTATTATCTTTGTTATTTCTTTTATACACAAATAGATTCAATAGCATATTTTATTTATTCCTATTATTCACATGAAGATTTGTGATTTATCATTAATTTTGACTCATATTTTTTCCCATCCTTTTAATTTTAGCTGATTTTTATCATAATTCCCTCAGTTTTTTCTATAACTTATTGATTGATTGATTTTAATGGCATGTCAACTTGCCTAGGATTATCTTATGTCTAGAGGTTAGGGAATTGCCTTCATTGTATGTTTATCATATTTACATTTTTAGTGTAAGTGTTTCTTTTTTTGTACACAGCTGTATGATTTCAATTATTCCTATCTAATACAAATAATCATGTTTTCAAGTAATTATTTCTAATAATAATCATTTGTTTGCACAGAATTATAGGGTTTCATAAGTAACTAATAATAATCCTTAGTAAGTAATTATAGATTCAAGTAAATATTCTTAATACAAATAATTTACAGTTATATGGAAAAATTTTTAGACAATTTTATATACTATACCCAATGTCCTAGATTCACTCATACAAAACAGAAAAGATTAAATAATTTAAAAAAAATCTTTATTCATAGTCTTTAATCCTTGTATTAACAAAATATTGTTGCCTAAGTACAAATGTGTGTATGTATATATATATATATATATATATATATATATATATATATATATAACAATAGCATAATCTTTACAGATCATTGCCATCCCTTACAATCCTATAACTCCACCACCAGAACCCTTCCTTGCATGAGCCCTCAAATGACTCATCAAACCTGCTGCAGATCCACAAAGTTTGATGCAAATATGACATTGAAAGGACTTCCTTCCCGATGAATAAGATGAATCAGATGATAAAATTTCATGCTTATGCACCACCATATGTCTCTTAAGACCAGAAGCCGACTTACAGACCTTGCCACAGATAGCACAAGACACATTGTTTGTTCCTGGAATTTGCATGGATTGAAATATATATATATACACACACACACACAGTGAGCACAAAAACACTGCTGTGGGGTAAGCACCATTCTACTGCCCCCTAGCAGTGGGAGGGATGCAGAAATTCTGCTGGTGAGAAAATAAATACAGGGTGGCCTATAAGACTGGGACTTTAAAAGATTTAATCATTTAGTCTTTTAAGTCATAAAATATATAGCGCTTCTCGAAAACTTATATTTTGTAGGTAGCCTCCATTTTCACAGATATAGAGTTCCACCTTAAGACAAGAAAGTTATTATTTTTTAAAAAGGTTTCAGTATTTTGTAGGCTGCTCTGTATTTTGAGTTAATGTATGTAATGTCTCCATATTTATAAACTGTTATATTCTCAGATCCTCTTAGAAAGGGAACATACAGAAAAATAAATTATAGTAATTATCAGTGTAGCTGAGGGTTGTATTTCTTATATGTGGAATTTGTTCCCCTCTTCTGATGTAGCAGTAACACTTATATGCCACTTAGAATAGTCCATTGTTAACTCACAGGTATAACCATCTCACATATACAACACAAATATATTCCAATAAATTTTAATGTTATGACTACTTGAAATCAAGGAGTCTTTTTTTTGTGCTCATACTGTGTGTATATAAGTTAAGGTAGCATGGACATGGAGTCAGTGGTGCATGTTTACTGACAGTTTCACATCTATGCTATATCTTCAAGCCAAATAGCTAATTTGAGTTTGAGCTATATATGCTGTGTTGATCCTTGAATGATAGGAGGGGAAGTAGAGGACTGGATTTTGATTGGTCAGTTTCTATGTGTAGCACTATGTTTATCCAGATATTTAGCATATATATATATATATTCCAGATTTAAAATTGGTGTTGCATAGGCTCTAGTACCAGTGAGTGAGCGAGACATGTCTTTGAGCAGCAGCAGTAATGATGGCATTTCAGTTGAGACTGTGGCATGGAAGTTCTTAGAGAAATATTCAGGGTACCTCATCTCATGAGGGGGTGACATCCTGTAAGCCAGTTTGCTCACCAGATCTATCATGTTATTACTTTCTCTGGAGATACATAAAGGCTCAAGTCTTTAAACATAGAATGCACACAACAGACAAAATATAATTTTTTTTTAATAAAACCACAGCTACATCAGAAGCAATGATTAGGTGAGTGCTACAGAACATCAGGGTAAAGCTTTAGGAGTGTATAGTTTGTGAGAAAAAGCTTTTAAACAATATGATCTTTAAGACAAAATGATGACAATAACAAAACAATGAAAAATATTAAATAGGATCTATAATTTTTTAAATTTACATTCCAAACCAGAGGTCATTCTGTCAGACTAGGTGTCTGTTTGTAATACTTTATTTACTTTTCATAGATGACTTGTTCTTTTGAAGCTTGTTGAAATCAAGGTATTGGCATTTTAAGCTTCTTCAGCTCAAACAGAGTTCACTTTTTAAATTATAACAATTATATATTACCACATGGAGGGGGTGGGAGGTTAGGATTTTAAAGGTGATTAAGTGGGGTAAGGCTTGTAGGTTGGGAAACCCTGCTCTACAGCATTTTATCTTTGAAATCAAATATATGATTTGGTTTGGTTTGTTTTGTTTTACGACATATCAACCTCGATGGGTCATTTAATGCCGACAAAGTTGTGAAATAAATCAATTCTTAATGCATAATACAATTTTGTTTATCAACTCATGTTTTTCTATTTAACCCATAGAGGGACCCTAACAGGTACTACCACTCCCGGTCAGAGTGGACCAGGGAGCAATGGTGATGATGGGGTGCTCCACATTCCCCAAACCTCCAACACTGGAACCTCACCATCAGATAGAGTTTAACGTAATTTTCAGGACATGTAGACCTTCAGTCACCGCCTTCTAGCACCCATATGATAAAAAGGGGTTGGGGCTTGCCATAAGGGCAATAGGGTTGGGAAAATCATATAGGTGCTAGGGCTTGACGTGACCAGCCGATTGATCAGAGGGGGCCTCTCCGAGCGCCTGTCTAGCCCAAGATAGGGCCAAAGTGGAGTATTGCAAGACATGAACTGCTCATCCACTTGGGCTCTATCCTTCAGCATCATGGGTTGCCACCCACAGCCAACAGGTGGCCCCATTAGGGAAGTCTTACCCCTCTGTAGAGGTGCAGTCGGTGTATTCTAACATCCCAGCCGACAGGGCGGTACAAATATATGAATTTGTAGCTGTGTGTATGAGGAAAAGTTATGGAAAAAAAAGTGAATAATGAACACAGACAATTACATTCAATTAATATCAACTCCAACAGTTTTGTGGTTGTGCTTCATATTAATTAAATATAATTTCTGTGTTCGTTATTCATTTTCTTCCATAACTTTTCATCACATAGTTGGATTTTTTTCCTAATCTGTTATTTTCTATATATTTGTACAATTTAATAATTGCATAAACTTTTAACAAAAGATGCTTGCCAAAATTTGAAAGAAATGGGTTCACAAAAAAGGAAATATTATAAAGGAATTTTAAAATTTTTCTGGTGGAATGATTATAATAGGTATTTACCCAACCTGTTTTCCACAGGTAAGATGAGACAAGATCACAATGATGAATCACCTAGTGAAGATTGAACTCACTATTCAGTAGTAATAGATATGCAAGACTAGCTTGTTAATCATTATATCATGATGCGAAATCCTTAATATTAGTATATTGAAATTATATATACTGGGGAACAACACATTGATTCTAGGTTTTACCATGCAGACACTACACTCTGATCCAAGCAGAATTTAGATGGAAAAATAAAAGGAACAAATAGAAAAAAGTCACACTATTTATGATATAGATAATTCATTCATTGATATATTTTACATATAATTTATAATTTTATATTGTCAGTCATATGGAAGTCCGATCTTACTGACAAGTTAAAGCGATAATTCTTCCAAGCCGTAGTTGAACAAATAGAAGAGAGGAACAAATAGAAAAAAGTCACACACAGATTATTCATTCATATATCTTTTTTTACATATGATTTATAATTTTACTCCTAATATTAAAGCAGTCTTTCTAAAAAATATTTAAAATAAAAGAGAAGAACAAATAGAAAAACGTCAAACTGTTTATGATATAGATTATTCATATACATGTAACATATAATTTATAATTTTACTCTTAATTTTAAAGAAGTCTTTGTTATAAAAAAATTGAAAATGATATTAAGATTGTAAAATCTTTAAGTCTTCAAGAAAAAAACAAAAACAAAAAAAAACTATGGAACCCAAGTCAGTGTTTTATACTCAGTAATAATAATAATAAATAAAATGTACATTGGTCTCAAGTGAATGAACAGGAATTACTATATGTTTATTGACATCTCAAAAAAAAAGGTTCATGCTGTGTGGTATTCTTGCAGATGTTGGAATGATTCCAAGAATTAAGAGTAGAACAGTTATTCAAGTTTAACCACAATGACAAAACAATATCTTCTAAATATTGTTTTATCTATTTATTGTTTTTTAGATGATTTGCCAAAAATTATTATTAATAATTTTACTTCTATTTTCTTCCATATATCAAATTTTAGATTGAAAAGTAACTCTTTACTGTTCTCTGATATGTACAGTTCCTCAGTTATAGATGCCCTGTCAGCAGTGCTTAGAATATGCTGACTGTATCCCCTGGAGACTTACCTTAAAAAAAAGGGTGTCCTGGGTATGACACTAAATGGCTTCAGTTCTGAGGAATGTAGAGTACCCGTTTATTGCCATTACTCCCAGGTCCATTCTAACCTGGAGTGGAGGTACTTGTTAGAATACTTGATGCCAGAAAACTGTCAATTATTTGTTACTTGAAACCATATAACTGTATAAATTATTAGTATTAGAAAGGAATACTTGAAACCATACAACTATATCTGATGGCACTCTTGACTGTAGAGGCAGTGTTCAGTAAATTCTTATACCTTAATAATAAAAAAAGACTATTGGGAATCATTTATATCATTAAGAAAGTGTTTGAAAGTGTTACTTTCTTTGTTCTTTTACCACAAGAATTCATAAACATATGAATCTAACATATCTGCTTGAATGAATTAACCCTAATGACGGAGTGTTCTGAAATTTTATAGCTTAAGTTTGGAAAATACAAAAATTCTTTGTCTCACTATAAAGTATTGTTCAAACCTATCTATCACTTAATGGTTTTATTTTTTTAAGGTATAAGAATTTACTGAAAACCACCTCTACAGTTGAGAAAGTTCAAGAGTGCCTAATTGATATCATGTATGCAAAAACGTCTTAAACAACTATACTGATTATATAAATGTAAAATGAACATCATTCATTTAACCAGCTCCATGATCAAAACCATAATAGTCAGGCCAAAAACTATGATTACAAATGTAAGTTTATTTCTTTTATTAATTTTTAAATAGTCTTTATTTGATTAATTTGTAAATGTTTGTGATCAAAAACATATTTTCAAAGTTCTATTGTATTTTTCTAAAAATATATTTGTCTAGAATCATTTGTTTGCACACAGTTATATGATATCAACTATTTCTATTTAATACAAATAATTTACACAGTTGTATGGTTTTAAATCTTATCAAATACTAATAATTATATAATGGCATTAGTTACAAAATGAAACAAAAATTAATGGATATACTTAAATTTCTATGAGAAAAACTAAATTACATTAGATAGATTCATTTTAAAAATAGACCTCTTGGCATTAAACATTTATTCCAGTGAGTTTTCCATTGGTTAGAGCACCTGAAATTTCTCTTGATATATCTAAATTCATGGAGATGGTTCTTTCAGAAAATAAACTAAATAGAATTATATAGATAGATATTTTTTCATTATTATCATCTTATTTTCAAGTTTTTTCAACACAAGGGAAAAATACCTGTTTATTTTTGTGCTTTATTTCTGTTTTTTTCTCTTTCCTGCTCTATCTTCCTTCTCTCAGAGCTCAGTTTGAACTAAAACTTCAAACATTTGAAACCTAATTGTCCCTTTTTTATCTTCTCGTTTTTCATTTCTTTCTAAACACTCCACCATGAGTAACTTTACTCTATCAATTTAATGTTTCTACTTGGTTTACCAAATATAACTTACAACCACTCATTCACTCAATCACTATCTTGCACTAAATCCCATTTAAAAAGGGGCAGAATTTATGTGACCCAATTTTAGCCTATTCTTTATTGCCTACCAACCTTTCATTTCTTCTTAGCTCTGTTGACACATTTAAAATGGACAAATACATAATTCTTAGGCTATGACAGAAGTCTGACCACACAAACAATGTACAACTTGGCAATCTGTTGGTCGGTCTATCCATTGATCTGTATGTTTGTCTATCAATCCATCCATTGATATATGTGTATCATCTTATAATACACCAAATGACTGTCCGTCCATACCATTCTGGCTATGCGATTTTTAGCCAAATTTTAACCAAACATTCAGAAATTGTTTGGGTCATCCATAAAAAAAGATTTTAAACTGTATTTGGTTAGGATTATTAGATTTTTTACACTCCAAAATAAAAACTACTACTCATAATAATGAAATCATTGCATACAGTACTCAAGTGCACTACAACTCATCAAAAGGTGTATGTATAGTACATAGAATAATGCACTAGAGTCAGGAAAATGAACAGTGTATAGTCATGATATATGTGTGTTTATGTGAGTGCATGGAGTCATATCAGGTATAGTGTTGGCGAATTATAGAAAGCATGGAAGTTTTGAAGTATGCAGTGTCTTAGCAGCTAACAACTGATGTAGGTAGTTTGTATCATGTTTCAGCAACTCTGAGATCAAAAAAATGTTTCTTAAAGTCATGGGAACTGTGCTGTTTTCTGAGTTTGAAAGCATGCTCATAGGTGTTAGACACATGGAAATCAAAAAGGTGCTCAAGGTTGCTGTTGGCAAGATGGTTAATAACAGTGGGTGTTTTTTCAATTGCCAGACTTCAGAGTGGTTTTTTTTTCAATTGCCAGACTTCAGAGTTTCAATGTATCCATGCCCAAGGTAACAAGATGTTCAGAGTATGGTAGATACCTAGTGGAAGGTATTCACTTGGTTGCATGTATGAGCAGTTTCCAGAGGTCAATGCCAATAAAATGTTAAATAATCCCAAAAGTTAACACCAAGATTTACAATAAGACATCTGACATTCAAAGAGAACTGATGCCATGTTCAAAACCTTGATGATTTCTTGATTGATTTTAATTGCATATCAACTCATCTAGGGTTATCTAATGCCTAGGTGTTAGGGAATTGTATTCATTGTATATTTATATTCTTATTTTTGTGTAGTTATTTCATAAGAAGCCTTTCTTTCTCACACAGTTGTGGGATATCAAGTATTTCTATCTAATGCAAATAATTTGCACAGTTGTACGGTTACAAGTAACTAATGATAATAATCCTTAAATGATTCAACAGTTCTAGTTGATCCAAAAATGGGACCCTAACAGATACTACCATTCCAGGTCATACTGGACATGGAGCTAATGGTAATAAAGGGAGACTCTATATTTCTTAGAGTTGCAGAACAGGATCCCTACCATTAGATGCAGTTTAGATTCATGCCCAGGATACCCCTGTTTTTGTAGGTGGGGACTTAACTGTCTGTGAGCATATTCTAAACCTCACTGACAAGGCACGATGATTTCTTTTTGCAGATATAATAGGAAAGTGACATTTCTATTTATTTGAATAGATTATATTCATAATTTATTTTTCTATTAATCAGTGTAAAGTATGTAACTTACACAAATAAAAATCATGGCTTGTTTCTTTGTTTAATGGTATATAAACCTTCATAGGTTATTGTACGTTTATATTAACATTCATGTGGAGTTGTTTAAGAGATTATTTATTTTAAAAACATATTTTTTAATAATATGTCAAAATACTCTGGGATAGTTGTGGTTTGGTTTGGTTTGTTTAATCAACCTTCATAGGTTATTTATTGCCAAAGCCATTGTTGTAGAAGAATGGTAGTAATACTATTTAACCCATAGCTGGAGGGAAGAGGGAGTTCATACCTATCCAAAAGTATTATTATAAAAGTGAATGTAATAGCACAACTGAAGTTCAAACTCACTATGATGTTGTAGCACAGCACATTATCGACCCCCACCCACGAAAATTATAAATGTAAGCATTATGTATGCACATCAGAAATAGGCTGAATTTATATTTACCAAGACAGAAATGAATAAACATTTTTTCAAAATATTACCCAGTACTAATAAGTAATAGTGCTTTTGAAACTCTTTTGGTTGGTTGTTTTGTTTTATTGCATATCAACCCTTTTTGGGTCATTTAATGCCAAATCAAGTCATTTTGATAATTTCTTACAGTACATGCTGTTGCTTAAATGGTCAACTATCCAAGTATTGAACATGCTTATTGCTGTTTAGCATTTGAATAAACTGAGTAAGTTTACAATGGTATAGGAATAAACCCTGCTATTAATTTTGACAAGTATTTTCTTCTATCATTTTAATTTTAGTACTTTTTATTGCAACTTATTTGGGTTATTATTCTACAACAAGAAACAGTCCATATCCGAAGCTCTTGGAAAAGAAAAAAAAATCACCTCCCATTTAGCCTGGGAAACCTAGTTATCTGTATCAGCCACTTTACCAATTAAGCTATTAGAGCAACTTGTATCATAGAAATCTAAATCACACCAAAGATACATCCTTTTCTTTGTTTGCAGTTATTGTTTTGTAACACAAGCAGTGTTAATATCACATTTTATTTCATGTATACAGCTTCATCTATGAAGGTGCATGGTGATCGGAACCGGACTTGGCAACCCAAGTTCAAATCATAGACGAGACTGTTATCATTTCACACAGCACTACTACCTTTTGAAAATGTAGGAATCTAACTATTCTCCCTCTAGCTAGGGATAAATAGAAAGGCAAACTGGGCTCTTTAACCTTGATTAGGCAACCAATAGAGAAGAAGGAAAACTGAATTCAAACCTGTTAAACTACTTAAAAATTGACCTTGTGTCACATCCCACTTGTGTGGAATGGTTAAGTAAATACATCATGCTTCATCTAAAAAATAAGAATGAATCCTTGTTTGGAACCAATCAGTTTTATGATAATCAAATAATTCTGAATCATTTAGATTTTTTTAACTGTTGTCCTCATCTTTGTTATATACACAATGTTTCAGCTGGTGTGTCCTTCTTTATGACACAATGGGTATAAGGGTTGAGATAATGCAGTTCTAATTGACAATCATCTGTAGGTTGCAGGTTGAATACTGACCATGAGCAATATTAACATAGCTTAACAATTGTACCCAATCATAGTTAACGGAATGACCCCAGTGATTGAATAACGGGTTCGGTTTGAAGTTCTATAAAGGCTCCTGATTACAATGAGAAGGTTCTGTGTTCAGCATACCTGAAGAATAATAAACATAACGACAACCGTCTGAAAAATCTAAATACAAATTATCAAGCCTCATCTCAAAAATTTAGACAAATAATTTTGAGCATATATATATACTTTGAAATATCTTCATAGGTGTCAGGAGAAAAATATGTAAAGTTTCAAGTGATATTACTTGAGACATGTTACATACAAATATGTCAGTTTCATAAAAGAAGTCTTACTTTTTTGGAAAGGGTTAAATTTAATGTCTTTCATGCCACTCATTAGTATAATTGCATTTACACATTGGTGTGACAAAGTGGTCTGCTTGTATTTGCCTTTAATGAAAATTCCATTGATTCATAATTTTCAAGTGTCATGTTCCTAATGTTCTGACATGTAAAGGATGTAGAATGTTTTTTAGCCTATACACCTAGTTGTGGCAATGCATTTGTAACCAATTCACCTGATAGGTAAGTGGTTAAACAGGCATCTGTTAAAAATCAAGAAGACAAAAACTGATAAATTACTATTCTTTGCTTACAAACAGTTGTTTTGTTCGTTTGTTTTTCTGTTTAACAGAAAAACAATTTGTTAAAAAGTTAAAAAAAGAAAGAAGTTTCTGACCAATCATTGAACTAAATATAAAAGAAGAAAAAAATACAAAGAAAGAAAAAAAAGAAGAAAAAAAAGAGTGAGATGTAAATTTTGCCATTTAGGCAAAGGTTTGTGCTTTTTGTTTTTGTTTTTAGAAAACAGTTTGGGCTTTTTGTTTTTGTTTTTAGAAGAATATTCTTTTTTTACTTTTTTTTGTTTTACTTTGTTTTAAAAAGCAAGCAACTTTTGGATTTTTTTTTTTTTCTTTTTTAATTACTTTTTTTTCCTAAAAGTTATTTTAGCAGGTCCATCAACTCAAACTAATCTTGATTTTATTTTTTAAAGAGAGGATTTTTTTAAAATGTCCTTTTCTGAAATTTTCACTACATTATCAGTATTTTGTGTTTGCAAATTGTTTACAAGCTGTGTGCGTATAAATATATATATATTTATACACACAGAGTATATGTGTGTATATATATGCGTGCATGCCCACAAATGCATATATATGTATATGTATGTATATCCACACAGGAATATATATATATATATATATATATGTGTGTGTGTGTGTGTGCACACGCACAGTATATATATATATATATATATATGCACATATGTGTGTGTGCATATATATTTATGTATATATGTATGCACCATTATATAATGTGCACAAACACGCACTTTTAAAAATATATATTAACTTTAAAATGTTTAGATATATTTAAAGTGTGGAAAAATTAACTGAAGTAGTTACAAGATGTCTACACTTGCTTTTATTCAACTAAAATTTTAAAAGAAAACCTGCCATGCTAGAAACTAAAAAGAATCTGATGTATGAGATAAAAATATATCATCACATATGCAAAGGTGTGATCAAAAAGTATTCACACTGAAAATGAAGATGTATGCACAGCTGAACAACTTATATAATAAATACATAAATATATAATACTAGCAGGACATGTGGATATACCACAATATGATAATTTAATCATTATGACATTTGATATGTTTACTTAAGAGCTATTGTTCAATATCTAAAAAATATAATAATCTTGATTTAACTCTCATTCTTTTTTCCTTTCACGATTGAAAATGTTTGATTAAAACAGATTAGCATTATCGCTTCCACGCACTCACCCCTCTTTCGTTATTTCTTATATTTTTTCTGTGTAGCATGTCCTTTTATTTGAGCACTTTCTTGATCTAAGAAGAAAATTTTTTATAATGATTTTATTTCACACACATGTATTCATGCAACCACTCAACATGAACAGGATGTGAAAAAAGGTCAGTTTTTAAGCAGAGTTTAACAGGTCTGAATTCAGAATTTTCCTTCTCATAGATTGGTTCCCATACCATGGTTAAAGAGTCCAAACTGCCCTAATGTTTTGAGAATAGTTGGATATTATCCTTTCCTAAATGGGAAATGCAAACAGCCTTGTTCAGGACTTTAACTCCGGTAGCTGAGTCCATTTTCTATCATGATAGCAATTACAACACAAGCTATATACTTTGGTTTTCAGTTTGCAGGTAAATGTATGATATACCTAAACACCTGAACAAAGTGACAAATTAGTAAAGTTGTGACTGTAGGTGAGCAGAATTAATTAAAAGCCATAGTCTATACATGTCTTATTAATATTCGCTATCAATATTAATTCAATAATGTTGTTAATTTAATTTACATGCGTATTTACAATTGTTGGATGCTACACTTCTTTGTCATAAACATTTTTAGTTCTCAAACTTTCTTTATTCTTAGTTCTTTTGTATGCAACTTCAGCATAATGATTTGGTTTGGTTTACGTCATATCAACCTTAGTGGGTCATTTAATGCCGATAAAGTTTTGAAATAAATCCATTCTTAATGGATAATACAATTTTTTATAAATACATTTTTCTATTTAACCCATAGATGGGACCCTAACAGGTACTACCACTCCCGGTCAGAGTGGACCAGGGAGCAATGGTGATGAAGGGGTGCTCCACATTCCCCAAACCTCCAAAACTGGAACCTCACCATCAGATAGAGTTTAACGTCATTCCCAGGACATGTAGACCCTCAGCCACCACCTTTTAGCACCCATATGATAAAAAGTGTTGGGGCTTGCTATAAGAGCAATAGGGTTGGGGCAATCATATAGGTGCTAGGGCTTGACGTGACCAGCCGATTGATCAGAGGGGCCCTCCCCGACCACCTGTCTAGCCTTCTAAGCTTCTAAGTGGAGTGTTGCAAGTCATGGACTGCTCATCCACCAAGACTCCGTCCTTAAGCATCACGGATTGCCGTCCATGGCCAACAGGTGGCCCCATTTGGGGGAATCTTACCCCTCTGCAGAGATGCAGTTGGTGCATTCTAACGCCCCAGCCGACATGGCGGTCAGCATAATGAAGGAAAACTTTTAAGAATATTCCCTGACATTTTTATCATGGTTGATTCTGCAGAATAGGAAATCTTTTTATTTTCAAACTTTTATTCTCTAATATTCATCATCAAGTTGTGCCAACAGCACATATCTCCATGATTCTTCCTCACCACCTGTCCCTATTGACCATCGATCCTGGCAGGTCCTCTGCACAACATCCAGTATCTGCACATAGAATCTTTGTACAGTTCCCATTTAGCTTTTTCTCCATGCTTTTTATTAGAGTCAAAGTGGTGCAGCCATACAATAGCACTGACATGGCTACATAAAAAAAAACAATGGAATATGTTTATCAATATGGTGACATCACATATGTTAAATCAAATTATTTATTTTCTCACAAGCAGAATCTCTCTGCACCTCTTCCACCACTAGAGGACAGTGAAATCCAAGATACCGTGTGCTGAAATTTGCTAAAACAAACAGTAATGTCATTGTGCTTTCAGATAAGAATTTCATGTGGATCCATTCTGAAGTGGTTCAACAATTTAATTGTGAAAGGATGCATCTGTGGTCAGAGAAAGAAACATTCAGGCTGAGCAAGGAGTACTTTACAATTCACCCTGTATATAACCCCTACAGCTTGAGGCATAAAACAATAGTGGATAAAACCAGAGTAATTATCGAAGAAGCCAAGAGAAGCAACCCCCCACCCCCTCGGCCAACAAAGAAACTTTGTAACCTCTGATAAAATTCCTCTAAGATGTCTTCATCAGTTTCACAGGACTGTTAGTGACATTATTTATGTATCATTAACTATTGTATATTTGGCTAAATGATCTATTCATTGGGATGAATTTTCTTTCTTTGATTCATTCATTCCTCCTTTAATAGATTCATCCCTTTTTTATTTTACTCTTTCTTTATTTGATTCCTTCCTTCTTTCTTTCTTTCTTTGATTCCTTCCTTCTTTCTTTGTTTGATTCCTTCTTCCTTCCTCCTTTCTTTGTTTGATTCCTTCCTTCCTTCCTTCCTTTCTTTGTTTGATTCCTTCCTCCTTTTCTTTCTTTCTTTCTTTGATTCCTTGATTCCTTCTTTGATTCCTTCCTTCATTCTTCTTTCTTTGATTCATTCTTTCTTTTGTGGATTCATTCATTTCTTCAGTCTTAGTTGTAGGTTTAACTCAAAGAAATATAACTCAATTTAACTTTGGTCATGGTTGAGTGATCTCACTTGATTCAATCCTATACTGCAGAATGAAGTGAAATAGAGATTACAATAAAGATTGTTTCTTCTGTAATCTTTAGTAAATTTGTTTAATGGCATATCAAATTCTTATGGGTTATTTAATGCTGAAATTTGATTAATTCATAAAGGTTGGTTGGTTGTTTTACAGCATATCAACCCTTTTTGGGTCATTTAATGCCAAATAGAGTCATTTTGATAAGCAAAGGACTCGGGGTCTTACAGTACCTGCTGTTGCTTATGTAGTCACCCAATTAAATATTGAACAGGCTATTCACTGCTTAACTTTGGTGATCTTGCAAGCACCAGGGCTTTCAGCATGACTTGACCATGAAAATTTATAAATGTCCGATTGTAATTATAAATATATTTTCAATATTCCATTGCAGCTTTTTCATTAGTCTACAATCAATCATTTGTTTGCACACAGTTATATGATTTCAAGTATTCCTATCTAATACTAATAATCTTCAAACAGATCTGTTTGCCTCCTAGATGAAACTCGAATGGGTACTAACATCCTATATTCTCTGGGACTTTGAGATACAGATGGATCATCTAATCCCATCCAGGAGACCAGACCTAGTATTGATTAACAAGAAGTGAATTTGTCATCTCATGGATTTTACCATCCTAGATGACCACTGAGTGAAAGTGAAAGAAACTGAACAGGTAGACAAATACTTGGACCTTGCCATAGAACTGAGAAAACTGTGGAACATGAAGGTAAAGGTTGTGCCAATGGTAATTGGTACTCTTGGAACGGTCCCCAAAGGTCTGGAAAAGAATTTGGGTGATGTGGAAATCAGAGGAAGAATCGAGACCATCCAAATTACAGCATTGTTAAGATTGACTAGAATACTCAGAAGAGTCCTGGAGACCTGAGGAGACTTGCTGTCACTCAGCCTGCAGTGAACCACCAGATAAAGCAGGTTTAAAAAAACTTGATAATAATAGTTTGTTATATGGTATTAACTTTTCCTATTGAATATTTATAATTTTCAAATTGCTAGTATCTGTTAGGTTTTGTTTATTTGGTTAGCATTTAATGCCCAGATTTTATACAATAATTTGCATATATTTATGTTTTCAATAATTCCTATCTAATACTAAGAACTTTTATATAGACCCCCCCCCCCAATAGATGAGGCCTCTTCAGTTATTCTGGGTCTGAACATTACGGCAATGAAGACTTATTTCACACTCCCCAGAGCTCCAAAACTGGAGCCTCACACCTGATGCAGTTTAATGTCATACCCAGTACACCCCCCCCCCAAAAAAAAAGAGAGGGGGCTCTTACCACTCTTCAGAGAATGCAGTCGGTGTATTTTAAGCCCTGTCGACTGGGCAGATAATGTAATTGATTGATTCAAACAAATAACAAGTTCTTCTAAATTTATTTTGTCTGAACACTTCAAGAATTGAACTTTTCACCCCCACCCTATGTATCTTAGAGTACTGAGCACTCAGGGACAAGCCCATACCCTGAAAATATGTCCTGGCATAAATTAAGTTATATTGTCTACATCCTATCATTCATTTAGAAGATCATTGATAAAAGGAAGAATGTCTTACCACTAAAATATAACCAAAGAGAATTGAGTTTAATTTTCTATCATCTTCCAATAGATCTAAAGGCCATTGGTCAAAGGAACAAGATTATCACCAGCTGACATTACATTAAGATTGGTACTAGTTAATTACCTTCAAGCCAAATTATACAGTGTGTTTCAGAAAAATAAATATCATTTTGTTATCTCATAAAAAAAGTAAAGTCGATATCAGCTTAACAATGAGGGAGTCTATCCCCTTTTCTTTAGTGCTAGACCAAGGAGATTGTTTTTTAATGTCTGATGTGGAATGCCACACCTACCATCAGCTCCATACTTTACCACACAGATCCCTGTGCTACTCATATGCTGAGTTGGTGAGGACTGGTATCGAACCAGGAACCTTGTGGATCCCAGGTGGACACTTTACCAACTGAGCAAAACTGGCATTCTTGACCAATTCTCATTCAAATAATCTCAACATTTTTTTTTTCTTTTCAAGTGAATTGCATTTAAAATTTGATATCATTTGAACACAAATTGGTCAAGTTATTAGATTACAAAATGATATCAATTTTTCTGAAAAGATAACGGATACTACATGCATCAGGAAACTGCTGAAAGTTAAAATGCAGATAGTTGCAAATTTGATAATTCAGATGTGCAAGATCTAAAATGATATCAAATTATTTGCAACTCCCAGTATTTGTACTTTAAGCAATTTTTTGAAACATATAGTATCTGTTCAATACTAAGGCCTTTAGTTGGACACTGACTTGTTATATTTGGTCAACTAAATTGTTAAGTTAGTCAATTGCTTTTCATAATGACTGATTCATGATATTATGGTTGTTAATCTTTTAGATGACTTCATACTATCTCTTATTCTATATAGAAAGTAGAGATTCATGTTGAGTAATCATTATTCAGCTGTGTTGAAAGTTTAATCTACTCTGAGTTGGTAGGTGGTTTAAATAGCAGGTTGGGTTATTCCACTCTATACCATAGCCAAGCTCATTCCCAGAATTTTGATTGGCTGTTGGTTTTAGTGTGGATATTTTAATCCATATATACCCAACACATAACTGTGTTCTGGTAGTTGGTACAGAGCCTTTATTCTGTTACAGTGTCTTTTTTTTTGTCTGGTGACTGGATGCTAGTCACAGCCTTCCTGTAAAGGTGAGTAAAATGTTGATTCTTCATAGAGCACAAAATCTATTGCATTACTTTGCTTCGACATTTTATATACTTTTGAGCATTGATTTTACTTTTAACCGTTGAAATTGTTTTCCTTTAAAATGGCACACAGAGTACCACTCATAGTTATGTACTGGACAGGCTCATAGTATGACTGTTTACTGGTGTGTGTAGGCACATACAATCCCTCATGCATACATACTGTTAAGTATCTGGCAGCCATCCTTAGTTCCAGATGTAGTGAATAAGTAAGCAAGCCAATAAGAATCCGGTGTTAAAGTATTCCTTGTAAGTCCGTCGTCCAAGAGAATCCAAATGTCAATGAAATAAGCTCAGAATGGGGTCTCTATTAATACAGCAGAAGCAGCAGCAGCAGTGCCAGTGATTGGACAATAGAAATCTACCCCAGGTCATGTGGTAGTCAACGAGTCTATATTTAGGAGTGATCATTTGCCCCATGCCTTATATCAACACAATTCAACACGCCCCCTTTTTTGATATAAATGGGGCTATTCCATTCAACAATATTATATCTCTCCATTGAGGAAATTTACAATCGATTACAATCGACAAATCATTTCATTCAGAGAATGTTTACAATAAATTCATTAAGAAATTTGTACTTTCAATTTTATAGTAAAAGCACAAATACTATTACTAATCTAATATTCTACTAAGCCTACTTTGTAAAAAAAAATATTGATTATTATTATTATTTTTCCTACTCCTAACGTTACTGTCCAAAGTTAGTATTGGCCACTTTTTGGGGTTTCTCCTCTTTTTTTTTGATTTTTTTTTCTTTTTTGATCTTTTTTTTTGTTTTTGTTTTTTGGTGGTGTTAATTCAAAAGAATACGGTACTATACAGTACAATACATCTAATTAATACAAGTTAATGGATTAGTAACTTATTGAACAGGTTTAATGTCATTGTCCAGGACATTCATTTTTGGGGGGATCTTACCCCTCTGCATGAATACAGTCGGATTATTCTACAGCCCAAACCGACAGGGCAAAATCTTAAGTTTAATTTTGGCCCCCCATGATATCTTTTTTAAAAGCATTTAGCTTTATCCTGTTCAACGGCTTTGTGAACAGATCTGAAATGTTATTTTCTGATTCTATATACTTTAAGAGTATAGACCCCTTTTTAATTTCATCTCTTATAAATTGATATTTTATATCAATATGTTTTGTTCTCTGGTGTATGAGGGGGGTTTTTGCCAGTAGTATGCTCGACTGATTGTCACAATAAATAGTTACAGGGTTTTTAACACTAATGTTCGTAAATAAAGGGCTTTGCGGACTGTTACCGCCATATTAACAAATTCGGCCTCACATGTTGACAAAGAGACCACTGGTTGTTCTTTAGATTTTCAGGAAATGCTCGAGCTTTCGTCTGATAATTTAAAACAGTATCCTGATATACTTTTTCCGGTCATTTGAACCTGCCCATTCAGCATCACATAATCCTGTTCAAACAGGTAACTCTGGAAAATATTATTCCAGGAATGCCCACTTTGTTTATCATACTCGATAAAAATACCCTCCTTAGAACGAGGATCCAATTTCTTTTTATTTTGCACACAGCAAAAACAAGTCGTCCCAAAAATATGCATACGACTTAAATTCGGTCTAGAACCGGTAAAAACTTCAAACTTTGCCACATTGGCTTACATCTGCTAAGTATTGTTTCGTAACTAGCAGAGTATCAGATTCATGGGCTAGAAAATATAACATCATAAGTCCAGAAAAATCGTCAATAAATTTACAACATACCTGAAATTGGATTTTTCAAGAGGTTCAATTGGACCAGCTGTCGCAAAAACGAGCGACAATATCTTTGTATCTCTTTTCTTTAACACTTTGTTTCTAGTCTCGGCCATTTTTCCCTGAATACATATATTACAACAGTTAGTTTTTAATGAGGGGGTAAATTTCATTTTCCTTACATTTACTACTTTTTGGCAGTTTTTTACGGTTGAAATAAATTATTGTAATGAAGCAAATTTAGAGTTTTTTCCTTCATTTATTGAATATCTTGCTCTGTCCATCCACTCACTAGGTACTAGGCACATACCTGCATCAGCTTGTTTAAACCACACATCGAAAGATCCTAACTACAGGAAAAATATATATATATATATATATATTATATATACTAGATGTGTCAAACAAGTATTGGGATGTTTTGTACCTTGTATTCCCTATTATATTTTTTCAGAATACAAGGTGTGTCAAAAAGTACCAAAAATCTTGATACTTTTTTTTTACACCTTGTATATATAATTATGGGGGCACAGTAAAAATACACATTTGACTACAGCAGAGGAGCATTGGGTTCAGTAAATAAAGTAAATGTTCCTGGCTTTTAAAAAAAATAAAATTTTTAACAATCATGTACATAATTTAAGCACATTTTCTCTTTAAACTATGCATTAAAAATGTGTGTGAAATTTTGTTTCTTGTTCAGTACAAATGCTGCTGAAGCAAGCTGTCTAGTAGAAAATAAAAACAAAAAAAAATCTCAGATCTACAAACAATGCATTATTTTAAGATAGGCAACATGTCAATCAAAATCTTTATCATTTCCAACAAATGAAAAACATTGAAAAATTTTAAACAAATTAAAAGAATTAAAAAAATATAGAAAAAAAGAATTTGAACAAATGAAACGTCAACCATTTTGAAACAGTGGAAAAACCTTCAAAATTTTTGATCAATTAAAATGTCAAAAATTTCAAACAAATGAAAATGTCAGAAAATTCAAGAAGCATTTCTGGTCAATCATTATTAAATTACTGCTAAGTTAGCAGAAGTCATTGACATTTCCTGAAGTTCATATGAACTTACTATTTTTAAAAATTTGCAATTCTTAGTGAAGAAAGAAAAAGAAAAGAAAAATACTCAAGTTACGTGTATAGTCAAAGAAAATAAGTTAGAAATACATACTTGATCCACTCCATATAACACCACTTGGTATTGAAGTCAGTCAGTCAGTCAGACAGCCAACAAATGGTTTGACTGGCCAAGCCTAACATGAAGTTACTAGTTCATTAATGAGCCCACTATAACAGCTTAAATAATTCCTGCCACTGCTGCCAGGAAGAGTCCATTAAGCTGAGGGGTGTTTGACTGTTCTACTGTCCAATAGTTAACAATCTGTAACAGTCATTTCCAGACTGCAGGTTCAATCCTGGCTAAGGGTGAAAGTAACACAGAATGACAATTATCAGTATTCTACATCTCCCCTTCCTCCCCCCCCTCTCCCATTGCGCAGGCGTATTGGCCTTTGAGGAGAAATTAGTTCCTTTCGGCCAGGCTGATTAGAGGGGAGCAATCTTGACAATGCTCGGGGTATTTTCGTCGGCCTTGGTTTTGGGGGCGGGGTGTCATTGGGTGAGGCCTGGTCCCTAATGTTGAGGTGTGGGGTATTAGAGTTGGAGCCAATGGGATCAAGCATAGCACTAGGCAATGGTGTGGGTTTGGGTTTTGTGGTCAGCTTTTTCAGGAAGCGTCGGTTTCTGAGTGTGATCCTACTGATCCGTCCACTCGGAGCCGGTATTGCCGATGTGGAAGAACCTCAATGACGGTGCCTGTAGTGGTCCACCGGCGGTTTGATGGGTTTTGAATGGCTACTTTGTCACCATTCTGTAGCGGGTCAAGACTGTGTGTGTACCTATTGTATCTTTCCGACAGCAGGACATTCCGTTGACGAAAACTCTCCTCACGACGTTGTGCTGCGGCTATCCATTCAGAATGTGGTTTGTAGAGGATAGGTCTCAATGGGATCGAATCCCGGAGTCGGCGGTGGAGCAGCAACTGCGCTGGGGATAGGCCGATGCCTTGAATGGGAGTATTTGCGGTATTGGAGGATTGCTTGGGCAACACTATCGTTGTCTAGTGAACCCTGAGGGCCTGTGTTGCCATGGATTATCCTTTTGGCAGTTTTGACAGCGAGTTCCGCTCGGCCATTGGATTGAGGGTATGCTACTGATGATTTTCTATGTTTTACACACCATGACTTGAGAAACTGCTGAAATTGCTCAGAATTAAAAGGAGGGCCACCGTCACTACTCAGCTCTTCAGGAGTACCATAAGTGTGGAAGAGTTTCCTACAAATAGATATTAATCTTTTAGTGGTGGCATGACCAGGTTTTAGGTGATATAAAATGATCCAGCCGTGAGTCGGTCTGCGCAAACAAGGTATGCAATATGCCCAACGTAAAATATATCCATTACTATTTGTTGGAAGGGCCAATCTGGAGTTGCTGTTAAAGTGATTGGCTCGAGGGGTTGGGATGGGGCGATACTGGTGCACACCCGACAATTATTCCTGAAATTGCGTATGGATGCGTTCATACCAGGCCAATACACTGAATCGTTTGCACGAGCTTTCATGCCTTCTACACCCTGATGAGCTGAATGTAGGCAATGTAGCACTTTCCCTTGTAGGGTCCTAGGTACGATAATTCTTTCGTCCATCAGTGCTAAGCCTCTGTCCGTGGTGAGTCTGTGACGTACCTCCCAGAAATGGCGGATTTCTGGTTCGACCTGAGAACGTATAGAAGGAAATCCTTGTTCAATCACCTTTAAAAGTGATGTGTAATGCTGATCATTCTGGCCAGATGCACGAATATGGTCAAGTGATATGATATTGTTGCTATCCCTACAATTCGTCATTGCCTGATGGGTCACTGATTCCATTAAGTCATCTATGTCGTCAGAGAGGTGTGTGTCCTGGTTAGAAGGTTGTGTTGAGAATAAGTAGTAAGGGCTTCTACTATGGCAACTGGGTTGCGGGATATGGCATCAGAACCTTGTGCCACTTGCCGGGGCAGTGCTGAATGGTAAAGAAATATCTTAGGGACCTCTCCTTCAGTTTAAATAGGCGTGGGTTGTGAATCTTACTAAGGTCCCTATCACCAAATACCCCTGTTAAAGGCTGGTGGTCTGTGACCACTATTACATTAGGGCATCCCATGATAAACATGCGGCATTTGTCTAATGACCAGGCGATTGCAGCTGCTTCGCCCTCAATGGGTGCATATCGGCGCTCTGCGTCAGTGCAGAATCTGCTACCTGCAAATATGATGCGCCAGCCCTCTGTGCAACAAACTGGAGCCTTGTCTGTGGGGCATGTGCAGTGTTTTTGGAGCAATAAAAAACCCATACCTTCTTTGCTCCAGTCTGGGGCAAGGCAGGTTGCGCGTTTGATGTCAAAAGCTTGTAACTCCCTTCTTTACCAAGCCAACGATAACCTCCTTAGAGTTGCGGAACGCGTTCTCGAGATCTTGGTTCTACGTAAAGTGTGAATTTTGTTTGACCAGGTCTCGAAAAGGAGCCATTATGGGGCTTAGGGAGTATGCCCATGCCACTTGATTAACCAACCCAAACCATGACCTTGCGTCGGTTATGTTCTTTGGGATAGGGAAGTTTTTTTATTGCATTGAGTAGTTCTTTGGAAGGGGCAACTCCTGTTGGTGTTATTTGGAGACCACCAAATTGAACCACATCCTGACAAAATTGGAATTTTTCCTTGTTGAGCGTGATCCCATTTTCTGCACACAGTGACAAATAATCAAAGGTATGATAAAAAGCACCTTCTATATTTTCGTCATAGAGTAGGGTATCATCAACTACCTTAACTTTGCGGGGAACATCTCTGATTATTTCATCATATCTGCGTGTATAGGCATCTCCGGAGGCTAAATATCCCTGGGGCATTCGCAGATACATAAAACGACCCCACTCAGTGATGAAGGTAGTGAGTGGTTGTGATTCCTCATCTAGAGGGATTGAATGATAGCCATCCATAGCATCTAAGACAGTTTTCTTAGTGTTGGAAGGTACCTGTAATGCCAATTGGAATGGCGAGCTGGTGTGGTGTGTCTCTCGCTTGCATTGGGAGTTCAAATATTGGTAGTCTACCGTTCTTCTAGGCCTCCCGTCTTTCTTTGCAGTTATTACCATTGTGCTGCACCAGTTAGTGGGGGTGCCAATGGGTACTGGGGCGAGAATACCCCTTTTGACATCATCCCAAAGGGCCTGTCGTACCTTCTCTTTAAAATGATATGGTACTGGGATAGGGTTATGTCTTGCTTTGGGGGTTGATCCTTCCTTGAGGTGTATGTGGGCTGGGGGCCCAGCCATAGCAGGAAATTTTCCGTTTTTGTTGAAAACTGTCGTAGCGAATTGGTCTAACAACCATTGCTTAATTTTTTCTACGTTTTCATTGGTTGGTGGAAATGGAGGGGTTTTAGGATATTGGATTTTATGGGCTGGAGCTTTTGGTGTGTTATGCTGGGAATCCGTGAATACCGCATTGCATGTTATTGAATTACTTGCAGGGGCGGGAGGCCCTGCCATAGGTTTAGGAAAGAATGGAGGTAATATACCCACATCAATGCAGGCTGCCTTACTAAAGTATATCACCTGTATATTTTTACATATATATAGTGCCTGTTTTGTAGTCCTCTCCCCAATTGTAAACATGATGGGTAGCCAACCTTGACACACCAATGAGAACCCTCCTACTGCACGTACTTTTTTTTAGAGGGGACTAAATTTTTCTCCGAGAGTCCCATGTACTGTAGATGTTTCAACCCACCGAGGCATATGGTTGCACCACTGTCAGGGTAGATTTTGAGATTGGTAGGACAAGCGGCAGGGATATCTCTGGCTTGTCTTGGGTCAGGGCAGGGGGAAAATGGGGTTAATGTGGCTTCCACCTCCTCGCGCCGTTGTGGCTATCTGGTTTGTAACTGTCAGTTACTGGATCGAATATTAGGTGCGCAATCAGGGCATCCATACTGGCTTCTTCATCTTCCAGACACTTAATAGCACCTTCTACATTCTTTGATTGGCAGACATTTGCAAAGTGGTTCCGTTTTCCACAAGCTTTGCACGTTTGACCCCATGCCGCACACATCCGTGGCCGGTTGCCTATTCCAGCCCCACCATGCCGGTAACTACCACAACCTCTGCATGCATTACGTTGGGGTTTTTGCATAATTAGCTGATAATGGGAGTGTCACTGGGGGATCCTTGGCTAGCTTTAGTATAGTGAGCATGTCACCCATAGTCTTGATACCCAGTTCCTTAAGCATTGCACGGTCTAGCATATGCAAGCTGGACCTTGCAATCTCTTCACTAGAAAATGTCTGGGCATAAGTTTTGGCAGAGGCAACGGATATGCCTGCCTCAATAAACAGCTTTTCCCATCCAGCTAGGTCGAATCCTGTTCGCAGCGCCATATTGAAGTCAGTCAGTCAGACAGCCAACAAATGGTTTGACTGGCCAAGCCTAACATGAAGTTACTAGTTCATTAATGAGCCCACTATAACAGCTTAAATAATTCCTGCCACTGCTGCCAGGAAGAGTCCATTAAGCTGAGGGGTGTTTGACTGTTCTACTGTCCAATAGTTAACAATCTGTAACAGTCATTTCCAGACTGCAGGTTCAATCCTGGCTAAGGGTGAAAGTAACACAGAATGACAATTATCAGTATTCTACACTTGGTAGATTAACTAAGCAATCTCTACGTATATTTGCTACCTAAAAGAACCTTAGGTACCACCAAAATAAGTCACGTGATCAGTTTAGGCCATATTGAAGGAACATACATAAGTATTTTATTTTATTTTTTTTTAAATCTCGCAAAAAAGAAATAACCAACAAAAAAGAGTTGTTACAAATAAAAACAGTTAATTCAAAGATCAAATTATATGATAGGGGAAAAATTACTCACCGTTATCTTGAAAAATAAGTAAAACAGTTCGTTTTTTTACAACACAGCTAGTTTCTTTATTGATATTTTTTTAGCAAAATTCTGTATTCGTGGTTCTTTTACTAAAAAAAGAACTCTGGCATGTAAACTTATAAAAATCTGCTGATATAATTATTCAGACTCTTATCTTTATAGAACAGAAGTAAAAATTGTTTTTTCTCGGTTCATTTTTTTCATATTTCATAAAATAAAGTGTGTGTGTGTGTGGGGGGGGGGTAGACCTCGTAAAAAAATATTTCCCCTAATATATTTTAGGAAGAAAACTATTCCAAACATATTTTCATCAAAAAGTAAGTAATTATAGAAATTTTTGTAAAAATCAAACCATTTATTGATTTTTCATAGAATTTTTAAAAAAGCATCAAGTCATAGGTTATACATACATTAAATTTTAATTGATTTAACAGTGCAAAAATGTAAACATCGTTTTTCACTCATAATTTTCATTATTTCCATGAGCTGAAAAAGGGGTTTGTTTACTGTTTCTTCTTTCGAATGGACAAAACATTTTAAAGATAATATCAACCTTATGCAAATTTTATTATGTTAAATATAGGGGGGGGGGGGTAAATTTCACAGGGAAAATTGGTGGTAACTAAAGAACCTCAAATAAATAAATCCTAGTCAAGTGTTATTATTACTAATTTTAACTAGTATTTTCTTTTATCTGTTAATCAAAAACTCATTCAGGTTGTATTTTTCTACAACTGCTTACCTCCTAAATTTGCATTTATTTTTAACATCACTGTTAACTAAAGTTCTGATATATCTGTTTAATAAAGCCCATAAATGGTATTATTGGTTATATTAACTAGTGTATGTGTGTATATCAAGTTGTTAAGAACTCCACATATGCTTCTTTATAGACTTATGGGATGGATGTTGGGAAACCTTTTTAATTGTATTGGAAGCATGGAAAACCCTTACATAAAAGGTAAAGGTCTACCTGAAATATTAGGACTAAAAATAAGATTAAAAACAGCACAATATGCATCACCTGGAATTTTGGTTATTATTCCTTATCTTATATTTTTCCATGTTTCCAATACACCCCCTAAAATTTCCCAACATTCATCACACACACACACACACACACACACATCTGTTTGGCACTAGGACAATTTAGTACTGGAAGGCATTGATCAGTTTTGCTTTTCTTTTTAGAAGTATATCTTTTAATGATAAGGGATAAAAAGGAAGAGGATTCAAAAAATAGTTTAAAACATTTTTAGAATATATCTAAAAAAAGGTTTAACATAAAAAATATGTTATATGAAATAAATTGAGAAAATCAATTTTAGCCTATATTCTGGTACATGATACTGAAATGAGTTTTAAACCTTTACACTATGAACAACTGCTTTTTAAGAAATCCATTCTTTTTGTTGGATCATAATTCTGTGCCAGATGTAAGATACACTTGTTACAATTCCTGTACTTTTTCTTTTGAAGAACATCCTCACCTTGTTTCAACTATTGTAATTTCCTATTTGCCAATACTTCTTCACTTTTAAAGGTGTCCCATTCAAAGGAATAAGTTATATACCTTAAAATATGAAATAAACTCAAACAATTTTTGTTGCCTCAAATAAGCGGTACTCTAAGACTTAAAGGCATACTGAATTGTCCACTATCGAATTGTCCAGATTATATATTAGGGTGGCCCCCAAAAAATCGTTTGCTACGTTTTTAAAAACGAATTAAAATTAATTAAATCTATTATTTAAGGTCAAACTTTTGTCTAAATCGATAAGTAGTAACATAATCACCATCATTAAAAAAAAGAAAAATATCATTACATATGCAGTTTATTTTTAATACATTTAAAAGGATTTGTTTTGGTCAGTTTCGACGCGATCCGCCATTCTGTCTCTTTTTCAATGGCTTTAGACACTTGTTTACAATTTTAATGTAACATTCGCGATTGCAAAAAATTTACCAAAAATCAGGTATTTATCCGATTTTAATGAAATTTTCAGTATTGATTTATCAATTAATGAATTTTATAATGCATCAGTTATTTTTTTTCAAAACTTTAATTTAGTATTTTTGCAATGAAAAATTAATATATGAAATTCATTTAAAATATGAAAAACCTTAAGTTAAGTTTAAAATGCTATATCTTTAAATTCTAGAAATAAATATCTATTTAATGCAAACCTTATTTTAGGTGCAAAAAGTAATAAGTTTTGAAGAAAAACTCGATTGAAAATGTACTTCCACCCCCTTTTTAAGCAGAAAAAATATATCGATGTATAATTTTTTCTTTTAGCCAATTAAATAATTATTGAAACGAGTAAAAAATAAATCTCCAAAAAATTAATTATTTATTATTTTTTTACATTTTATTTTTCGATTTTTGATACTTATTTTCTCATAGTAAAGCCACTGTAAAATTTTGTTTTTTGTTTCTATTCATAAATTCGGTCTTTTATCTCCTTATTTATACTGTAATTAGTACAGAAAATGACCAAATCACAAAAATGTTACGCCCCCAAAATAAGGGGGGTCAAAATTAAGTGACCTGAAAAAAATGAGAAAGTTTAGAAATAAAATAAATAATGCATTATAAAGATCGTTTATTGATAAATAAACACTGAAAATTTCATTAAAATCCGATAATTCCCTGATTTTTGGTAAATTATTTTCTGTAGGCGGGGGATAAATTCATTTTGTCAAAAACGAAATTTTGGCTAATTTTGGGCCACCCTTATATATATATATATATATATATATATATATATATATATATATATATATATATATATGTGTGTGTGTGTGTGTGTGTGTGTGAAATATATTTTTACATAGAGAGAATTTGATAATTATAACTGAAATAATCACTACAAGCACTTTTACATGTATTGCTCTAATAAAAATCTCCCTACAATGTGCCATTTTCACTGGGTTATTTTCTTGTAGTCCCAAATCCTGTGGTATCAAAAAGAATATTTTCCCGGCAGTAAACTCATTTGCACTACATCAGACCCCCCCCCCTCATGAATAAATAAATAAAGGAAATCTGGATTGGGGTGAGGTGAGCGAACCTGAAAGGAATCTTTGCTTTGGATTGTCAAATCTATATATTAATACTCATATTCCTTAATTGTACAAACATTATCATCTTGCAACCCCCCCTCCCGGTTAAAAATGAGACTGTCCAAGATGAAATGCAAAAATGTAAATCCTGATTGTTGCTTATCCACCGAATTATCTCTTATGAGTGTCATCACCTCAGCTAAATGATGGACCATTTCGTTTTTATCATAAAGAAAGAAAGGGAAGAAAAAGTACAAGATTATTATACTTTTTACATATTTTGCAATAGTCTAGTTCATGTATAAAATCACTAGAAAAGGTCAATGCCTGACACAAAAGTCAAAATAGATTGCCAAGTAAACATATCAAATGTAAAAATTAAATTATCATAATGTGGTATATCCACAGGTCCTGCTAATTTTGTATCATTTTGTAGGTTTAAGATCATTCCATCCAACAGTTTCATTATAATTTTAAAAAATCATGTAAGTAATGATTTTCTTAAAAGTGAAAAACCAAAATCAAATCAATGCGAAAATAACAGAAAATTATTTACACCCCCTAAACAAAACTTGATTGGTATTTTTCTTGTAGCCTTGGGTCCTGTTAAACAATGAAACCAAATTACTAGCAAATATTTCTATTTGCACTAGAAAATGATGACTCATCTCAAATTTACAGATTATAAAATAGTTTTTTTTTGTTTTTTTTTTATTTGGATAACTCTCAGAAAACATTATTCTTAACAATGGTTCCTAACTGCTTCCATCAGAACAATATACAACTGTGACTGTCATAGAAAAATGTTGAACTGGGATTAAAACAGTTGAAAGACCTAAATGGCACTGGCTTGTAAAATCCTCAAATAAACAAGGACTATGACTTCAAAAGACAATTTAATTCCTTTGAAGCTAAAAGTCAGCTTTGTGCTATTTTATCTGGTCTGGGGCTGACCAGAGGTCAGGTGGAAAGGTCAAAGGTTACAAGTCCATACAAGCATACAGAGAGTTAATAATAATGCAAAAGAAAAAGAAAATAAAGGATGGTCTCACTAACAAAGGCTTAATGAGTTTTTGATGTTTAGTGCTTTTAGCTCAGCTGATTCTTTGGTGGAGACCTGATAAAAATGACATGCTGAGTCCTCAAGGGATCAGAACAACCAGTATAATAAAACAAAGTCTAGTTCATGTATAAAATCACTAGAAAAGGTCAATGCCTGACACAAAAGTCAAAATAGATTGCCAAGTAAAATTATTACAATGTTAATAATAAACTTACATGTTTTGTTTATCAATAAGAATATAGGAAAGCACAGTGGTAATGGTTCAGAATCTCAAGTTAAAATCGGTATGAAGTACAACCAGGACATAAAATGTCATAGAAGCAGTTCCCTTAGTATGCAGTGTATATATATATATATATATATATATATATATATATATACATACATACATACATACATACATACACACACACACACACACACAGGGTGTTCGGAATAAATTTGACATACTTATATTTGGTTATTTTTCTCCGTAGATTGGAGGTATTGACGCACACTATGCATCATTTAAAAGCTTGGACACTTCTTCATTCATATATGTGAGGACATACAGAATGGATGACTGTAACTCACGTAAATCATGGAAGAGAATAACTTGTATCATGATGATCTGTGCTGGCCATCAAAATAAGATTATGGTTCCTGCTCAATGCTACCTGAACACTGTAAAGACAATCAGGCATGAACTGAAAAATTGCAATGGAGACTACATGGCTGTGGCTAGAAGAAAGTAACATAACAGATGATCTGATTGTGTTCGTACAGCAGAATTCGTCGAAAATCTACGGAAAAAAGTGTTGGAGGACCCTGGCATTGGAATTTGGGCTTTGTCACGTCAATTGAATGTTTCAACCTCTACCATGAAGCTTGCACTCAATGAAGACCTTCGCAACTACTCATACAAGCATCGCAGAAGTCAACTGCTCCCAGAAAATGCATGTGAAAATCATTTGATAAAGGGAAGAAACCTCAAAGTGTAATATCCTGCATAACCACAAACAATCTGGTTCTTTTCCAATGAGAAACACTTTTCTCACAATCAAAAGCACAACATGCAGAATAACAGATGGCTTGCATACAGTCCAAAGGACACTCCTCATATCATGCAGACTAAATTTCCCCAAACTGTAATGGTTTTTGGATGTGTGTCCTCTGAGGGTGATGTGATGCCTCCACATTTTTTCAGAGAGGGTATCAGGTTGAATTCAGATGCCTACGTGGAGTTGCTAAACACTGTAGCCAAGCCCTGGATAACAAGGGTAGCCAATGGTAGGCCATATGTATGGCAGCAGGATTCGCCCCCCCCCCTGCGAAAAGTAAAAAATGGTTGTCAGTGAATTTTTACGACTACACCAGTCCCAATGTTTGGCCTACAAACTCCCCAGATTTTAACCCCATGGATTATTATGCATGGGGCGCTGTTGAGAAAGACACCAATAGCCGTGCCAGTACTACAAAAGCCAAGTTAATCAACAGAATTAAGGTAGTTTTTGAGACCCTTCCCAGAGAAATTGTAACATCAGCTTGCTCCAGGTTCCGAAGCAGTATTGGGGCTGTGATTGAGGCTAATGGTGGTTATTTTGAGTAGAACTTGTTGACAGTAGTGTAATTTCCATGCCTGTTTAATTTTTTTACAATCCATTAAATTTTGTAGTTACCAAGGACTTTTTCTTTTTCCTTATGAAACTGTTAAATTTATCCCGAACACCCTGTGTGTGTGTATAAACACACACACAAAAGGATTTGAACATATATATATATATATAGGGTTGTGCAAAACATGGACTCTGGAAATGCGCGCATAATTTTAAAACGTCAATAAAAAAAATTGAAAATTAACTTTTTAATGTTTTATTTTACGTTTAATATAAAGAACAGTTCTAAGTGTATGTGTTATAAAAAAGAAAAAACAAATTTCTCTTACATAAAACCTAAATTTTTGCATTTAAAAGTAAATTCCCGCAAATTCTTAATCTTTGTTGACATAGTTATCGCATCTTGACGTGTGCACTATTTCTTTGTATGGAGGATTGTACGTATAATTTCTTTTCTGAAGCAAAAACAAATTACTAATTTATCATTTCCTTGATGTCTTACGGTTTAACCCAGCGCTACAACAACAACAACTACAAGAGTTTTCCTCAAAAACCAAAGCGGATATTACTTCCGTTAGATCCATCAATTAATAAGAATGATGACAATTTGTAATTCAAACATTATTTTCAAAATTTTTAAAAATAAAAACCGAAATATGTTATGTCATTATTTTTAGCTAGATATTTTTTATACAATATTTTCTTTGATTAATAAATACAATTTTGATATCCGCTAAACAGAAGTATTTATTTTACATTTTATAATTTTCTCAAAATCCCTGAAAAAAAAAACATAAACAAGTAGACAATAGGAACTTTTAATA
>CM042140.1:49726207-49961207 GCA_023376005.1 Doryteuthis pealeii
TTGCAAGAGCATTGTAAGACAGTGGGCAAAATATGGAATCAAATTCACATCTACTAGATTCACATCTAAATTACCTCGGAAGCAGCATATGCTTACCAGCGCTTCAACCTGGTCAGGCTGCAGCCATTAGACCGGTAAGAATATATACGGGTCTGAATCCAAGGTCGTCTCCCCCACAACACCTGCCCCCCCTCATCTAAAAGGGGAGGACTGGTTATGTCCAGTGCCTGAGGCACACTCAAAAGAGAATGCTTAGCGGATACATCATGATCTTCAGTTGTACATGGCTCCCCACAATATCGGAATCGTATTTGTGTATGTTGGTTGGAGGCAAATTATGTGCAATGTTTCATTAAAGAGAACAAGGTAAACAGTACAAATCAATCACAAAGAAAGTTTGAGTTGTAATAAAATTGCATCAAAGATGAACAAGTTACAAAAGTAGGTTTTAATGGTTAATGAATTTCCTTTTACAATTCTTATTAGTGTTAAAGCTTACTTTGTTCAACCCGGTTCAAGGATGATTGGATTCATAAACTTGTCTGTCGCGGTCTTTTTACTCTCTACTACTATAAATCTTCCCTTCCCCCACTCTCAGAATGTCATTAGTTGGTGGATTTGAAAACTTTGGTGTTCAGTCAGTCTGGCTTTATCTATTTTAGAATAAAGTCTTTTTTCCTTTCCTCCAAACCTGTTAACAAGAATCTACCGCTTTTTCATGTTTATCTGTCATGGTGGGATGTAAAATACTAGATTTCCAACCAATGGCATTAAAATAAACTATTTAATTTTCCTCTGCCTGTTAAATTATTATAGTAAATATTTTATAGCAGAGTGAGACTAACCAAATTCAAAAGTCATGCCATGTTCAATTATGGTCAAATGTTATATGAAAGATCATCTGAAGGAATGTCACTTTACATCATTTCAAATTTTAAGCCTGTATCTTATTTCTACAAACTCATCATTTCGGTTCATGCATTTTTGTGCAGTTTTTATATGCCATGTCATGTCAAATGACACAGCATAAAAAAGTAAAAGGTTTGGCGACCCACCCCTATGTTCAATTCGAAATTGACAGGTGTGGACTGTATAAAGTAGAACATCCCGCAAAATTTGAGCTCCAATTTCCAAAAATTGGAGAGTTTATGTCGATTTTTAGCTCTCCAAAATTTTGGTGAGGTTCAAAAATACAAAAAAATGGCTGACTTCTTTTTGTAATCTATTTTGTCAGTAAAATGAGTTCTAGAGAGCTTTCCTTACTCTAAAAATTTGTTTTTTAAAAGTATTTATAACCCCAAGAAAGTAAATTCTAGAAAAAAAAAAAAAGGTCTGTAAAGTCAAACTATTTTTAAGAGTTATTGAAGATTTCTGATTTTTTCCTTAGCAAGATCAATATCCCTTATGTGGCCACTGAATCTAAGACAATTTCTTTTTCTATTATTATTTCCCATTATATTGAACATTTTTGTAACCAAAAAGATAGTTTGGGTGTTTTGCCAGAACCAAAGCAACAACATCAGTTAAAATTTTTGCAAATCAGAAATCATTAATAATTTAAAACTGGTTAACTTTCAGACGATTTTTTATAGCATTTCTTGGGATTTCCTTTGGGCTAAAATAACTTTTATGAACCGATTTTTAGGAGTAGGGAAGCTCTAGAACTCAATTTACAGACAAAAATAGATTACAAAAAAAAAAAAAACCCATTTTGTTGGCGACCGACCACCAAATTTGAAAGCTAAAAAAAAAAAAAAAAAAAAAAAAAAAAATCGACATAATCTGCCAGGTTTTTTGAATTGAAAGCTCCAAATTTAGAAATTGTTCTAACTTTAGATAGGAACCACAGCTTTGGACCAAAATTCAGAAAAATTGAAAGTGAAGAAATTTGTAGCTTCCTTCTGATCAAAAACAATTATCTTTTTGTACAAATAATGTTCAAATAGATATGAAATAATAATAGAAAAAAATCTTTGTTATAGATGCAGTGCCACATTGAATATTGATCTGATATCGAAAAAAATCATCAATAAACTTAAAATTGGTTAACTCTCAGGACTTTTTGATAGCATTTTCAGATTCCTCGGGCAAAAATGCTTTTATAAAAACCAATTTTTAGGAGTAGGATGCTCTAGAACTTTCATTTTTTACAGACCAAAAATAAATTAAACAAAGTCGCCATTTTTCGCAAACCTCACAAATTTGTTGAGAGCTAAACATAACTCCACTAATTCTTGCGAATTAGAAATTCAAATTTTGGGAAATGGTCTAACTTTAACAGTCCCAACCTGCTACAAAATATTCAGAAAAATTGAAAGAGGTGGGTTGACATTATCCTTATAGATGTGAAGGCAGTGGCTGAGTCTTACCAATAGTTTATTAAATACTTATGAAATAAGAAAAAATATTTTCTACCAATTTAGTGTCTTGGTCATGATGCTAAACTTCATTCTAGAGGTGACGTCAATTTCAAATCTGGAGAGTGTAGAGTACACCTTCATTGCTATTACTACCATGTCTACTTGATCCGGAGTGATAGTACCTCTTAAGCTCTCATCTTATGATTAAATAGATTAAGTTTGCCAAGTTAATGAAAAATCTAACATAACCACCTGTTTAGGGATAAATATGAAGTCATTTTCTCTTATTTTTTTGATACACAAGATTAATGAAAATTTCTCACAAATGTATTGAATATACTTGAAGTGAAAACTGAACATACCAATTTATTAAATTCACATTAAGTTAAACAAATATCTATTATATATACTAAATGCTAAGTGAATCAATGATTATTTGCTTAAAGGTTTTGTCCTTTTTAGTTTAATGAACATAATTCATATTCAAAATATTCCTTACTATTTGGATAAGTTTTGAAAAAAAAAATCCATTTGATTGGTTCTAATTAGTCGTATTTGGCAATTACGTCAAAAACTGACCCGTAATTACTTCCACATTAATGCCTGTCACTTCCCCCTCTCTTAATATATATATATATCTCTTGATTAATCCCCTCATTATATAAGTTAGCTTCTCTGCTGAGATTAAAAAGAGTGATTTAGAAAGTGTGAAATATTTGCATTGTTAAATTTCACAAGCAGCTAGCCTCATAGCTTAAATTAGGTCTAACGTTTCCTTTCTTAGCAATATCTTAACAAAAATAATTTTGAATGTGTTTTTGTTTTTGTTTTTTTATTCTCAGTTTGCTATTTTTTTTTTTTTAATTCAATTCATTTTGCAAACTCACTTTTTGCCTAATCCAATTATCTACCTAGAGCCCAATGGGTACATTTTGTCTAGTAATATATATATATATAATATATATATATAAACCCATATTATACCATTAAACACGCAAACTTAGTATATATGCAACTGAAGTAAAGTTAAATTTGAAGTTTATTGACATATTTGTTTAACGAATCTACCTATAATAACATGGCTAATAGAAAACAGAGTATTTCTCTCAGTGTGTGTGTTGTGTGTATAAAGAGCCATTTTTTTTCTGATACTTAAAAAGCTGAGTTTTTAGGCCATTGAAATCAATAGAGGGACATTTCAAAAGCTTTTAAAAATCTTTATATAATCACATCGTTTTTCTTTTTTCTCAATGTCATTCAGATAATTTTACATAAAATTGAATTAATTATATGACTAAAAATAAATTTTTCTTTCCATTAAAAAAAAGGAAAAAAGAATTTTTTTACATAAAATATTAAATTACTTAAAATCATGTAATTCAATTTCTTTCATATTTCAAAGTTGCATTCAATTTATGAATTCAAAGTCATAGCAGTCACTTAGTAATATCAATTAGTTTACTTATTGCATTTCAAATTGTTCACATACAAAAAAAAGTAAAATCTTCTCTAAGTAATTCTATTTAAAAGCAAAAGCAAATTCGTTTTTTTCTTTTTATGATTATGAAAATACAAAATGGCTTACTTGAAGATTACATGATTTTATATTTCTCATTGTTTTGCACACAGTTATATAGTTTCACAGTTATATTTATATTACTCAACCATTGAACTAATATTTAAGACTGAATGTGTTTTATTAAGCAGCATAAATCTTCTGAATTGGACTGAATAATATTTACAATGCTCTCCTCCTAAAAAACCAAATATTTCAGGTTCAGTGCAGAACCATGGTTTGGTTTCTTTATTGATAAGCCTATGAACATTTCATGGGTTATTTAATGCCAAAGCCATCCTTGTAATTAAAAACAGGAGTTATAGGCTGCTCTATTATAACCCATAGCTGAGAAGATGAGGAGGTCATACCTTTTCCAAAGATTATAGTCTGTAAGTGAAATCAATCATGTGACTAGAGTTTGAACTCTTACTACAAGATCATAGTTTGACATGTAGCCACTACAGCATGAGGACTTCCCCTTGAGAGACCATGTCAGAACAAATAATAAACATTCAATATAGAAACCATACCACAGCCTTTCTTTTAAAGCATGATGGAATAGCTTTAAAAATGTCCTCTTGGTTGAATTAAATCAGATGTTAACTGTCAAGGGTTATTTTGTGCCCAGAGGCTGAGAGAATCCATATTATTGTGTAATTGTTTCTTAAGAGATTATTGTGCACTTATGATAATTCCTACATAAATACTAATCTTTTGCCACAATTACATGTTCAAGTATTTTCTATCTAATACCTAATAATCATATGGTTTCAAGTAATTTTTATTCATTTAATAGTTCATTTGTTAGCACAGAATTATATACTTTTTAAAGTATTTTCTATCTCATACTAATAAATCATATGTTTCAAGTAATTTTTTTTATTCATTTAAAAGTCATTGTTTGCACAGCATATTATATACTTTAAAGTGATTTTCTATTAATACTAATAATCATATGTTTCAAGTAATTTTTTATTCATTTAATAAGTCATTTTGTTTTGCACAGAATTATATACTTTAAAGTATTTCTAATCTAATAACTAATAATCATATGGTTTCAAATAAATTTTTTTATTCATTTAATAAGTTCATTGTTTTGCACAGAATTAGTATACTTTAAAGTTATTCTATCTTCAAATACTAATAATCATATGGTTTCAAGTAATTTTTTATTCTTATAATAAGCATTTTGGGGTTTTTTTGCGGCACAAAAAAAAAAATTATATACCTTTTAAAGCTAACGCAATAATAATCCATAGCTAAAAACAATTAGAGCTTCAAGAACTTTGTTTTTAATACAAATGTTACAGTTATATAGCATCAAAGTATATCCTTGATATGATATATCCTGATATATGAATAATGTTTAAACAGAAATAACTGACCCAATAGATGGGGGGGGAAAACCCCCCTAACAGGTACCACCAACTCCATTCAGAGTGAACATTGCGGATAAAAAGGTAATGAAGGTGTATTCATACTCCACAGGACTCAAGAATTGGAGATGCAGTTTAAGGTTATACATAGGACAATACCCTTTAGTAGGAGGGGGAGCTTACTCTCTGCAGCTGGATACAGTCAGCATATTCTAATCCTTGCAACCAAGGGTAGTCTGTTCTTCTTGGAGTGATGTTTCCATTTATGCTCAATTTTATTGCGAAGATTAGGTACAGAATACAAGGGCAATGTTTAAAGAGGCCAATATTTCATTAATTTCTAATTATTATAGAAATAGCTTATCAGAATAATGTTTAAGAATTAAACTTTAGAATGTTAGATTTATTGAGCTTATTAAATGAATAAGCACTGAGTTTACATGTTATATAAAGAAAATGCGAGCAAGACATACATGGCAGAAGTCAAGGATGATCTCAAGCAACAATCTCCAATTGACTCTTACACATGGACACCAGCCAAACCTTACATTTATCAGCTCTGATAGGACACTGGCATGCCGTCTAGCAGGACATACAAGAGTGATGGCTGCATAGTGATGGATGTTTCTTCTTCATGATCTCAGTTGTAGATGTCTTAAGTCTTGTAGTGTTTCATAGATGGGATCCAGATGGTGAAGAAAAGGTCCCAATTTTTTTACCCAATTGCTTTCTACCATTTTTGCGTTCATCCTCAGAAGATTCTTGGTTGTTATGTTGTTTAGTTGTATTCATTTGTTTTTTTTTGTTTATTTAATTGGAGAATCTCTTTAGGAGGGTGCTAAGTGCATTAGTTTTTAAAGGTATTTAGTATATTAACTATGCCAGTATTAAATGCTTTTTTATTTATGTTATTTTTTTTTAATGCAAATATCCTCGAATATATTATATTATATATATATATAATATATTATATATTAATATAGTATATATATATAATATATATATATAATCTATTAGCAAACCCTTGCCAGCAAGAAAAAACAATGGGTAAATAATTTGTTAGTTAAAGATATACTACAAAAAACCTTGCCGAGGCGGGGGGAGACCAAGTGAGTCGCACCAACGCGAATATAATCAAGTATTTGCTATTTTACTGTATATATACACACTACAGATTAAAACAGTGTGTGTGTGTTGCTATAATATATATATATATATAATATATATATATATATATAATTATATATATACAGACACACACACGTTTCATCTAACTAGTGTAATTTCAAGAAACTTAAGTAATGAAAGCCAACATGAAGGGGTTAATTTTCTTTTTTTTTTTTTTCGTGAGATAATAGTTTCTATTATAAGCGAATAGAACTTTGCTGCCTCAAATCCAACTGTGATTTCAGGTTACATAAAAAATGGAATTGGAAATAAAGTTAAATATTATAAAAGCTAAAGAAAACATTGAGTAAATGAGATTGGGAAAACAAAACAAGTAAGATATTGACATTAGTGGCATAATGGCAAGTTCTTTATCCTAAGTAACTTTTACATTCACAGCTGATATCACATTTGTTCAATATTAAAAAAAAGATCAACAATTAGCTCAGCTTTTCTCCAGATCCCGACCCCCCCCCCCCCCCCCATCGCAAAAAAAAAAATCATCAAGCTAAATTCCAAAGATGTTTGACAATTACTTAAAACCATTGCAATGTGGAGTGAGCCAACTTTATAGTTACCATTCAATTACAGAAAATTAATGTTTAACTATTATTGACTTCAGTCAGCAGCTTTTACAAATAAGCACAAATAGGAATGCGTATTATTTTTGCCCAACCCTTCCATCAACCCTTCTTAGTCAGGCTTGAAGAGGGGTAAGACCCCCCCACAAAAAAGCCGGGGGTAACCTGGCGATATGCATACTAAATTGCATCCAGTATGTAACAGCTTTTAGTTCTGGGGATTATGGAGTCAATCCTTTAATACCATTACCAAGTAGGACCACTCTGACCTGGAGTGCGTACTACTGTTGTTAGGGTCCGATCTATGGGGCAAAATAGACCTGCCTGAAAATTATTTATATTCAATAGAACCATGTGCAAAAAACAAAAACAAAAAAAAAACAAGGCACTTAAGAATTAAATTTCATGAAAAAATGTAAATATAAACATACAATGAATGTGATTCCCTAACCTCAAGGCATAAAAATAACCTTTGCTGGGTTTATTATTGGTGTAAAATCAAGAATCAAACACTCCTTGCTTGGACAGGATCATTTTTATAACAAAAAGTAAATCTGATTGGAATTGAGTTTTCCTTCTCCTATTAGTGCGGTTGCCTAACCAAGGCTAAAAAAAAACAGTATACTCCTACCTGTAGCTGGGGGAGAAAACAGATGGATTCTGTCCTTTATCAAGGCATTTTAGTGTGACATTGAATTGCAGAACAGCTGCATCCAGGATTTGAACTCGGCTCACCAATTCTACTTCCTTACAACAATAACTGTTATGCTAAGAGCACCTCTCATAGTTATTTTCTCACTAAATATTACAGGAGGTCTGTATCAACAAAGTTAGGTAACAGATACGCGTTATCGAGATATTCTTTTGAAAAAACATACTTTATAATGCAGTTTGGAATAATGTTCAGTTGATCAAAAACAGCAAATTAGCAGCAAATCAATTCTTTAAAAAAGTGCCTCCATACTTCTGACCTGAGCCACAGCTAAGCTTAGTTATAGAGTGCTTAGTTTTAATGGTTACAAGTTATTCTAAGCTGATTCATTGCTACTTACTCACCTGTTTTAAATTATTCTTAATAAAAATTTGATAGGTTTTAATTCAATGAATTAATAGACCTTAAAGTGTAACACCATTTTTTCTTTTCATTGCGATCATCACCTTTTTTGTTACCTTTAACTTTTTGGAGGCACATAGTGTCAATGCGTTGAGAGCCATAGGAAATTGACTTGTCGGACCAGAGCTTTCAAATACTGGCAGCGAAGCTACAGTTCACAAGCGATAATGCCCTTGCGGGAAATGTATGAACCCAACTACCCTCCCTTCAGCTTATGGTAAATTAGTAGGGCAGACTGGGCTCTTTAACTTGGTTAGGCCAACCAGCTCTAGAGAGAAGGAAAACTGAAGTTCAAGCCTGTTAAACTCTGCCTAGTGGTGGTCACTACTAGCAATAGGCCTACAGTCCTAATCAGTGATCTAATTTTCAATAAATACAATTGACAGACCAACTTTTGTGAGAAAATCACATGACAAATAAATTCACAGGTAAAAAATTATTCTGATTCCAGTGCTCCATGCGTTGGAATATCAGTTACTAAACGTATAGGACGTTACAAATAAAAATAATCGATAAGTAATTCGAAATATTAGGATACTTTAAGTAATTGGTTGTCGTGAATGTTAGAACATGTCAACCTTTGTTGGGTTTTATGCAAAACATTTTGCTTAATTCATTCTTGATGCGTATTGAAAATTTCTTCTTTTTTTTTTTAAATGGCAATTTTTTTAAAAAACATTTTTGAAAACTGATTTTTCCTATTTAACCAATAACCTGTCAACCACTACTGAGCTAAAGGCTCACGGATTTCCGAAATTGGCCGTCAACATCGGAACTTCTGATCAACCATGGATTCTTCATGCTGAAAGTCTAGCCGAATGCCCACGTTGCTGTTCAAATCCTCTAAACGACTTAGAAATTCTGGTATAGAAAACTGATATTCCACGTTAATAGCGGCCTACGTGGTTCACAAAGAAACAACGATTTTTCTTTTTCAAACTCAACAACATTTACTTATTCAATAAGAGAATTACAAAACAATTATTTCTCCAAGGCCTGTGAGAGCGATGGAACCTCTAATTAATAACTTCTGTCAGAATACAATCAGGGCTCTACAAAGCATATTGCCTCAAAAACAGTTGATAAAGGTGACTAAGTTTTTCAATGTCTTCGGCTGAAGTCAGTTTTCTGTCAAGGTCTCGGTATTTGCGTCGCTGTTAAACACACTCGATCTTTACTCACTAGCCCGCCTCGCTCATCTACCCATCAAGCTTTCTCATCTTCATTGTCAAAAACGTCTCAGTTAAATAATATCTCAATTGGACATTCTGGATTTCCGGTTGATGTGGAGATAGCAGAAATTTCCTCTGGAATTCCCGCTTTAGCAAAGGTACCACCTTCTTTTTTAGTTCTAAACTACCAATAGAATCACTTCCGCTAAAATCGGCCCAAATGGCTAGCTTTTCTGGTATCCCTTAAGTGTTTCCCAACAAAATGTGGGTCTTAAAATACATATGGTTTTTTAATTCTTTCTTCCGGCCATCTATAAGCATTATTCAACAAAGAGTTTATCTTTTTTCTTAAGTGAAAAAAAGATAATACAATTTTTTCCTCTTCAATGGGCCCAAGATTAATCATGGTCAACCGACATTCCTGCATCATCTTTCACCGCACGACTCCGTTGCCATCAGCTCTGGCCACATAAAAAGCTGTTTCCAACCAATCATAAACCGATTCAAGTGCGGCTCGCTCTGGAGGTCTCCCAAAAACACCCTGAGATTTACTTTCGATTTCTTTGCATACAATTGCAACACATTTCTGTGGCCTTAATGATTGCGACCATCTGTTTTGACTCTACTCCGACCCAAGCCACCAAACGATTTTACATTTGTTTTTTTTTCTTTCTTTCTTTCTTTTTCTAATTTCAAACAATGAATTCAGTCACACCCATAGATGGGACTTATTTCGATTGTTTGAAATTAGAAAAAGAAAGAAAGAAAGAAAAAAAACAAATGTAAATCGTCTGGGGCTGGAAGGTCGAGTGAGGTCAAAAACAGATGGTCGCAATCATAAGGCCACAGAATGTGATTGCAATGTATGCCAAAGAAACGAAAAAGTAAATCTCAGCGTGTTTGGGAGGACCCTCCCAGAGCGAGCCCACTTGAATCGGTTAGATTTGTTGGAAACAGCCTTTTTATGTGGCCAGACTGATGGCCACGAGTCGTGCGGTGAAGATGATCAGGAAGTCGGGTTGACCATGATTCTTATCTTGGCCCATGAAGAGGAAAAAATTTATTATCTTTTTTTTCACTTAGAAAAAGATAAACTCTTTGTTGAAAATCTTATAGATGCTCCGGAAGAACGCAATTAAAAACCATGTATGTATTTAAGGACCCCACCATTTTGTTGGGAAACTTAAGGATACCAGAAAAGCTAGCCATTGGCGAATTATAGCGGAAGTGAATCTATTGGTAGTTAGAACTAAAAAAAGAAGGTGGTACTTTGCTTAAAGCGGGATGGTCCAGAGGAAATTTCTGCTATCTCCACACCAACCGAAATCAAGATATGTCCAATTGGAGATATTATTTAACTGAGACGTTTTTGACAATGAAGATGAGGGAAAAGCTTGATGGGTAGATTGAGCTGAGCGGGCTAGTGAGTAAAGATCGAGTGTTGTTTAACAGCGGACGCAAATACCGAGGGACCTGACAGAAAACTGACTTCAGCCAAGACTATTGAAAAAACTTAGTCACCTTTTACAAAACTGTTTGAGCAATATCTTGGTAGAAGCCCTGATTGTATTCTGACCAGAAGTTATTAATTTAGAGGTCCATCGCCTCTCACAGCCTTGAGAAATAATTGTTTGTATTCTCTTATTGAATATAAATGTTGTTGAGTTTTGAAAAAAGAAAAAATCGTTGTTTTCTTTGGACCACTAGGCCGCTATTAACCTGGAATATCAGTTCTATACCAGATTTCTAGTCGTTAGAGATTTTGAACACAAACGTGGGCATTCGGCTAGACTTTCAGCTTGAGATCCATGTTGATGCAGAAGTTCCGATGTTGACGGCCAATTTCGGAAATTCCGTGAGCCCTTTAGCTCAGTAGTGGTTGACAGGTTATATGGCTGTTAAATAGGAAAAATCAGTTTTTCAAAAATGTGTTTTTAAAAAAATTGCATTTAAAAAAAAAAAAGAAGAATTTTCAATACCCATCAAGAATGAATTAAGCAAAATGTCTTCTGCATAAAATAACCCAACAAGGGTTGACATGTCATAACATTCACACAACCAATTAACCTAAGTATCCTATATTTCGAATTACTTATCCTATTTTTATTTGTAAACGTCCTATACTTAAGTAACTGATATTTCCAACGCATGACACTGGAATCAGAATAATTTTACCTGTGAATTTATTTGTCATGTGATTTTTCTCACAAGTTGGTCTGTCAATTAGTAATTATTGAAATTAGATCACTAATAGGACTGAGCCTATTCTAGTAGTGACCACCACTAGCAGAGTTTTAACAGGCTTTGAATTCAGTTTTTCCTCTCCTAGACTGGTTGCCTAACCAAGGTTAAAGAGCCAGTCTGCCCTACTATTTACCCATAGCTGAAGGGAGGGTAGTTGGGCTCATACATTTCCCAAGGCATTATCGCTATGTGAACTGTAGCTTCCTCCAGTATTTGAACTCTGGTCGACAAGTCAATTTCCTATGGCTCTAACCATTACACTATGTGCCTCCAAAAAAGTTAAAGGTAACAAAAAAGGTGATGATCCCAATGAAAAGAAAAAATGGTGTTACACTTTAGTCTATTAATTCATTGAAAATTAAAACTAATCAAATTTATTAAGAATAAATTTAAAACAGGTGAGTAAGTAGCAATGAATCAGCTAGAATAACTTAGTAACCATTAAAACTAACACTCTATTAACTAAGCTTAGCTGTGGCTCAAGGTCAGAAGTATGGAGCACTTTTTAAGAATTGAATTTGCTGCTAATTTGCTGTTTTAGATCACTGAACATTATTCCAACTGCATTATAAAGATGTTTTTTCAAAGAATATCTCGATAACGCAGTATCTGTTACCTAACTTTGTTGATAACAGACCTCCTGTAATATTTAGTGAGAAAATAACTATGAGAGGTGCTCTTAGCATAACAGTTATTGTTGTAGGAAGTAGAATTGGTGAGCCGAGTTCAAATCCTGGATGCAGCTGTTTGCAATTCATGTCACACTAATGCCCTTGATAAAGACATGAATCCATCTGTTTTCTCCCCAGCTACAGGTAGAGTATACTGTTTTTTTTAGCCTTGGTTAGGCAACCACTATAGGAGAAGGAAAACTCAATTCCAATCAGATTTACTTTGTTTATAAAAAACTGATCCTGTCCAAGCAGAGGAGTGGTTTGATTCCTTGATTTTAACAGCATATAAACCCAGCAAAGGTTATTTTATGCCTTGAGGTTAGGGAATCACATTCATTGTATGTTTATATTTACATTTTTTTCATGAAATTTATTCTTAAGTGCCTTGTTTTTTTTTTGTTTTTGTTTTTGCACATGGTTCTATTGAATATAAATAATTTTCAGGCAGGTCTATTTGACCCATAGATCGGACCCTAACAACAAGTAGTACCACTCCAGGTCAGAGTGGTCCTACTTGTAATGGTATTAAAGGATTGACTCCATAATCCCCAGAACTAAAGCTTTACTACTGGATGCAATTTAGTATCATACCCAGGTTACCCCCTTTTTTGTGGGGGGGGGGTCTTACCCCTCTTCAAGCCTGACTAAGAGGGTTGATGGAAGGGTTGGGCAAATAATACCATTCCTATTTGTGCTTTTTGTAAAGCTGCTGACTGAAGTCAAATAATAGTTAAACATTAATTTCTGTAATTGAATGGTAACTATAAAGTTGGCTCAACTCCACATTGCAATGGTTTTAGTAATTGTCAAACATCTTTGGAATTTAGCTTGATGGATTTTTTTTTTTGTCGATGGGGGGGGGGGGGGGGTCGGGAATCTGAGAGAAAAGCTGAGCTAATTGTTGATCTTTTCATTTAATATTGAACAAATGCTGATATCAGCTGTGAATGTAAAAGTTACTTAGGATAAAGAACTTGCCATTATGCACTAATGTCAATATCTTTACTTGTTTGTTTTTCCATCTCATTTACTCAATGTTTTCTATGCTTTTATAATATTTAACTTATTTCCAATTCATTTTTTATGTAACCTGAAATACACAGATTGGATTTGGCAAGCAAAGTTCTATTCCTTATTATTAGAAACTATTATCTCACCACCTCATGTTGGCTTCATTACTTAAGGTTTCTTGAAATATACACTAGTTAGATGAAACGTGTGTGTGTATGTATATATATATATATATATATATTATATATATATATATATATATATATATATACACACACACACACCTGTTTTATCTGTAGTGTGTATATATACATGTAAAATAGCAAATATTGATTATTTTCGGTTGGTGCGACTCACTTGGTCTCCCCCCCCCCTCGGCAAGGTTTTGTAGTATATCTTTACTAACAAATTATTTACCCATTTTTTTTCTTGCTGCAAGGTTTGCTAATAAGATTATATATATATTATATATATATATATATATATATATATATATATCGAGGCTATTGCATTAAAAAATAACATAAATAAAAAAGCATTTAATACTGGCATAGTTAATATACTAAATACCTTTAAAACTAATGCACTTAGCACCCCTCCTAAAAGAGATTCTCCCAATTAAATAAACAAAAAAAAACAAAAATGAATACAACTAAACAAACATAACAACCAAGAATCTTCTGAGGATGACCAGCAAAATGGTAGAAAAGCAATTGGGTAAAAAATATGGGACCTTTTCTTCACCATCTGGATCCCCATCTATGAAAAACAACTACAAGACTTAAACATCTACAACTGAAGATCATGAAGAAGAAAACATCCATCACTATCAGCCATCACTCTTGGTATGTCCTCTAGACGGCATCCAGTGTCTATACAGAGCTGATAAATGTAAGGTTGCTGGTGTCCATGTGTAAGAGTCCATTGGAGATTGTTGCTTGAGATCATCCTTACTTCTCCAGTATGTCTTGCTCGCATTTTCTTTATATAACATGTAAAAATCAGTGCTTATTCATTTAATAAGCTCAATAAATCTAACATTCTAAAGTTATAATTCTTAAACATTATTCTGATAAGCTATCTTCTATAATAATTAGAATTAATGAAATATTGGCCTCTTTAAACCATTAGCCCTTGTATACTCTGTACCTAATCTTACAATAAAATTGAGCATAAAATGGAAACATCACTCCAAGAGACAGACTACCCTGTTGGCAAGGATTAGAATATGCTGACTGTATCCACTGCAGAGAGTAAGCTCCCCCTCCTACTAAAGTATTGTCCTATGTATAAACCTTAAACTGGCATCTCCAATTCTTGAGTCCTGTGGAGTATGAAATACACCTTCATTACCTTTATCCCCATGTTCACTCTGACATGGAGTGGTGGTACCTGTTAGGGTTCCATCTATGGGTCAGTTATGTCTGTTTAAACATTATTCATATATCAAGGATATATCATATCAAGGAATACTTGATGCCATATAACTGTAAATCATTTGTATTAAAAAAAGTTACTTGAAGCTCTAATTGTTTACTATGGATTATTATTGGTTACTTTAAAGTATATAATTCTGTGCAAACAAATGACTTATTAAATGAATAAAAAAATTACTTGAAACCATATGATTATTAGTATTAGATAGAAATACTTTAAAGTATATAATTCTGTGCAAACAAATGACTTATTAAATGAATAAAAAAATTATTTGAAACCATATGATTATTAGTATTAGATAGAAATACTTTAAAGTATATAATTCTGTGCAAACAAATGACTTATTAAAATGAATAAAAAATTACTTGAAACCATATGATTATTAGTATTAGATAGAAATACTTTAAAGTATATAATTCTGTGCAAACAAATGACTTATTAAATGAATAAAAAATTACTTGAAACCATATGATTATTAGTATTAGATAGAAATACTTTAAAGTATATAATTCTGTGCAAACAAATGACTTATTAAATGAATAAAAAATTACTTGAAACCATATGATTATTAGTATTAGATAGAAATACTTGAAACCATGTAATTGTGCAAAAAGATTAGTATTATGTAGGAATATCATAAGTGCACAATAATCTCTTAAGAAACAATTACACAAATAATATGGGATTCTCTAACCTCTGGGCACAAAAATAACCCTTGACAGGTTAACATGCTGATTTTAATCAACCAAGAGACATTTTTAAAGCTATTCCATCATGCCTTTAAAAGAAAGGCTGTGTATGGTTTCTATATTGAATGTTTTATTATTTGTATCTGACATGGTCTCTCAGGGGAAGTCCTCATGCTGTAGTGGCTAACATGTCAAACTATGATCTTGTAGTAAGAGTTCAAACTCTAGTCACATGATTGCATTCACTTACAGACTAATAATCTTGGGAAAGGTATGAACCTCCTCATCTTCTCAGCTATGGGTTAAATAGCACAACTCCTGTTTTTATACAAGGATGGCTTTGGCATTAAATAACCCATGAATGTTCATAGGCTATCAAATAAAGAAACCAAACCATGGTCTCACTGAACCTGAAATATTTGGTTTTTAGAGGAGAGCATTGTAAAATATTATTCAGTCCAATTCAGAAGATTTATGCTGCTTAATAAAACAACATTCAGTCTTAAATATTAGTTCAATGGGTTGAGTAATATAAAATATAACTGTGAAACTATATAACTGTGTGCAAACAAATGAGAAATATAAAATCATGTAATCTAAGTAAGCAATTTTGATATTTCATAATCATAAAAAAGAAAAAAGAAATTGCTTTGCTTTTAATAGAATTACTTAGAGAAGATTTTACTTTTTTTTGTATTGTGAACAATTTGAAATGCATAAGTCAATAATTGATATTACTAAGTGACTGCTATGACTTTGAAATTCATAAATTGAATGCAACTTTGAAATATGAAAGAAATGATTACATGATTTTAAGTAATTTAATATTTTTATGTACAAAAAAAAATTCTTTTATTCCTTTTTTTAATGAAAGAAAAATTTATTTTAGTCATATAATTAATTCAATTTTATGTAAAATTATCTGAATGAATTGGAAAAAGAAAAACGATGTGATTATATAAAGATTTTTAAAAAGCTTTTGAAATTGTCTCTATTTGATTTCATAGCCTAAAAACTCAGCTTTTTAAGTATCAGAAAAAAAATGGCTCTTTATACACACACACACACACTGAGAGAAATACTCTGTTTCTATTAGCCATGTTATTATAGGTAAGATTCGTTAAACAAATATGTCAAAAACTTCATTTACTTTACTCAGTTGCATATATACTAAAGTTTGGTGTTTAATGGTATATGTGGGTTTATATATATATATATATATATATATATATTACTAGACAAAATGTGACCCATTGGGCTCTAGGTAGATAATTGGGATTAGGCAAAAGTGAGTTTGCAAAATGAATTGAATTAAAAAAAAAAATTACAAACTGAGAATAAAAAAAACAAAAACAAAAAAACATTAAAATTATTTTGTAAGATATTGCTAAGAAAGGGAACGTTAGACCTAATTTAAGCTATGAGCTAGCTGCTTGTGAAATTTAACATGCAAATATATTTCACACTTTCTAAATCACTCTTTTTAATCTCACAGAGAAGCTAACTTATATAATGAGGGGATAATCAAGAGATATATATATATATAGAGAGAGGGGGAAGTGACAGGCATAATGTGAAGTAATTACGGGTCAGTTTTTGACGTAATTGCAAAATACGACTAATTAGAACCAATCAAAATGGATTTTTTTTTCAAACTTAATCCCAAAAGTAAGGAATATTTTGATATGAATTATGTATCATTAAACTAAAAAGGAAAAAACCTTTAGCAAATAATCATTGATTCACTTAGCATTAGTATAATAATAGATATTTGTTTAACTTTATGTGAATTAATAAATTGGTATGTTCAGTTTTCATTTCAAGTATATTCATACATTTGTAGAAATTTTCATTATCTTGTGTATCAAAAAATAAGAAGAAATGACTTCATATTTATCCCTAAACTGGTGGTTATGTTAGATTTTTCATTAACTTGCAAACTTATCTATTTAATCCATAGATGAGAGCTTAAGAGGTACTATCACTCCGGATCAGTAGACATGGTAGTAATAGCAATGAAGGTGTACTCTACACTCTCCAGATTTGAAACGTCAACTCTAGATGAAGTTTAGCATCATGACCAGAACACTAAATTGGTAGAAATAATTTTCTTTAATTTCATAAGTATTAATAAACTATTGGTAGACCCTCAGCCACTGCCTTCCAGCATCTATAAGGATAATGTCACCCACCCTCTTCAATTTTTCTGAAATTTTGTACAGGTGTGGACTGTTAAAGTTAGACATTCCCAAAATTTGAGTTTCTAATTCCAAGAATTAGTGGAGTTATGTTTAGCTCTCCAAATTTGGTGAGGTTTGCGAAAAATGGCGACTTTGTTTAATTTATTTTTGTCTGTAAAATGAGTTCTAGAGCATCCTACTCCTAAAAATTGGTTTATAAAAGCATTTTTGCCCGAGGAATCTGAAAATGCTATCAAAAAAGTCTGAGAGTTAACCAATTTTAAGTTATTGATGATTTTTGATATCAAGATCAATATCTCAATGTGGCACTGCATCTATAACAAAGATTTTTTCTATTATTATTTCATATCTATTGAACATTATTTGTACCAAAAAGATAATTTGTTTTTTGATCAGAAGGGAAGCTACAAATTTCTCACTTCAATTTTTCTGAAATTTTGTCCAGCTGTGGTCTATCTTAAAGTTAGACAATTTCTAAAATTTGAGCTTCAAATTCAAAAAACTGGCAGAATTATGTCGATTTTTTTTTTTTTTTTTTTTTTTTTTTACTTTCCAAATTTGGGTGGTCGGTCGCAAAAAATGGGTTTTTTTTTTTTGTAATCTATTTTTGTCTGTAAATTGAGTTCTAGAGCTTCCCTACTCCTAAAAATCGGTTCATAAAAGTATTTTAGCCCAAGGAATCCAAAAATGCTATAAAAAATGTCTGAAAGTTAACCAGTTTTAAATTATTAATGATTTCTGATTTGCAAAATTTTAACTGATGTTGTTGCTTTGGTTCTGGGCAAACACCAAACTATCTTTTTGGTTCAAATAATGTTCAATATATGGGAAATAATAATAGAAAAAGAAATTGTCTTAGATTCAGTGCCACATAAGGATATTGATCTTGCTAGGAAAAAATCAGAAATCATCAATAACTTAAAATTAGTTGACTTTCAGACTTTTTCGATTTCTTGGGTAAAAATACTTTTAAAAACAAATTTTTAGGAGTAAGGAAGCTCTAGAACTCATTTTACTGACAAAATAGATTACAAAAAGTCACCATTTTTTTTGTGAACCTCACCAAATTTGGAGAGCTAAAAATCGACATAAACTCTGCCAATTTTTGGAATTGGAAGCTCAAATTTTGAGGAATGTCTAACTTTATCACAGTCCACACCTGTACAAAATTTCAGAAAAATTGAATGGGGTGGGTGACAATTTTACTTTTTATCTGGATAATTTGACAATGACATGGGCATATAAAAAACTGCCACAAAAATGCATGAACCGAAATGATGATTATGTAGAAAAATAGATACAGGCTTAAAATTTGAAATGATGTAAAAGTGACATTCCTTCAGATGATCTTTCATATAACATTTGACCATAATTGAACATGGCATGACTTTTGGAATTTGGTTAGTCTCACTCTGCTATAAAAAATATTTACTATAATAATATTTAACAGCAGAGGAAAATTAAATAGTATATTTTAATGCCAATTGGATTGGAATCTAGTATTTCTGACATCCACCATGACAGATAAACATGAAAAAGCGGTAGATTCTTGTTAGACCAGGTTTGGAGGAACAAGGAAAAAAGGATCTTATTCTAAAAATAGATAAAGCCAGACTGACTGACACCAAAAGTTCAAAACTCCCACCAACTAATGGACATTCTGAGAGTGGGGGAAGGGAAGATTTATAGTAGTAGAGAGTAAAAAGACAGCGAACAGACAAGTTTATGAATACCAATCATCCTTGAACCGGGTGAACAAAAAGTAAGCTTTAACACTAATAAGAATTTGTAAAAAGGAAAATTCATTAACCAAACCCTACATTTTGTAACTTGTTCATTTGATGCAATTTTTATTACAACTCAAACTTCTTTGTGATTATTTGTACTGTTTTACTTGTTTCTTTAATGAAACATTGCACATAAAATTTGCCTCCAACCAACATACAACAAATACGAATTCCGATTATTGTGGGGAGCCATGTACAAACTGAAGATCATGCATGTATCCCTTAAGCATTCCTCTTTTGAGGTGCCTCAGGCACTGGACAATAAACCCAGTCCTACCCCTTTTAGATGAGGGGGGGGCAGGTGTTGTTTGGGGAGACGACCCCTTGGGATTCAGACCCGTATTATATATCTTACCGGTCTAATGGCTGCAGCCACTGGACACAGGGTTCGAAGGCCTGGTAAGCATATGCTGCTGTCGAGGAATTTAGATTTGAATCTAGTAGATGTGATTTTGGATTTCCATATTATTGCCCACTGTCTTTACAATGGCTCTGCAACTTGAGTCATTTATTTTCTTCTGATAAACTAAATATTTCTAACTGTAAAGAAAAAAAAAATTGCTAAAACATTCAATTTAGTCATTTAAAAAAAAATCTTTATTTTTTGTGGGAGAGAGCACTGAAAAATCAGAAAAAATGTATAGTCTGGGGTCAGGAATTAATGCAAGTAGCAATACTTTGTGTACATAAGGAGAGCTATTCTATAATATTTGGTGGGTGGAGAGTGGTCCTGATTTGATAGATGTCCTTTTATTTCCAGAGAAATTGGAATGAGAATACCATCTGTCTTTATTTGAAATACACACACTGCATTCATACAAATGATTCAATATCATGTTATTTGGATTAAAATAGCTTCAGAGGTTACCTCTGATGACTAATTCCATTTTTTCAAATCAACTTTTAACACTGCATACATTCTTCTCTAAGAAATTGTTACCACTATAATGATAGTCTACAATAAATACAAAAACAATGGTTACTTAGGCTAGACAAGCAGTCAGGAGGCGTCCTCCAATCAATTGGCTAGTCATGTTAAGCCCCAGCACCTATATGATTGCCCTAACGCTATTGCCCTTATGACAACCCCCCGAAACCTTTTCATTATGTGTTAGAAGGCGATGGCTGAGGGTTTTAGTGTCCTGGGTATGATGTGAACCTGCATCTAGTGAAGTTCCAATGCTGGAACACTGGGGAATGTTGAGTATCCCTTTTTTGCCATTACTCCCAGGTCCACCTTGACCTGGAGTGGTAGTACCTATTAGGGTCCCATCTATGGGTTAAATCGATAAAAAAAAATGAGTATTAAAAATGAGTTTTAAAATAAATTGAGTTTGAAAAAAAAAATGAATACCCTACAAGAATAATTTTGAAAAATATCTTCGGCATAAAATAACACAATAAGGGTTGACATGCCATAAAATCCAACCAACCAAAAGCAATGGTTCACTCACCTGATGGTGACACTGCTTCTTTTTATATTGTTGCTCGATTCTTGCAAGGAGATACATTGACACTATTTCCATTTATAATCTGCCTAGATGAGATCCCACAGAAACTATTACTAATGCAGACTGTGCAGATGATCAAGCACTTCTTGTAAATACACCATCTCTGCTGCATAGGCTGGAGCAGGCAACAATTGATATTGGTCTTTATGTAAACTCAAATTAAACACAGTTCATGTGTTTTAATCAAGATGGTACCATCTCCTCTTTAAATGGCAAGTCTCTGAAATTAGTAGTCCTATTCATACACATAATATCTCATGTAGTAATATCTCATCTACTGAAAGTGATGTCAACATATGCATAGGTAAAGCATTGACTGCCACAGATATACAGTAATCAGGATCAGACAGCAAGAGGCATTGGTCTCTATGCAAACTCAAATAAAATAGAATTCATGTATTTTAATCAAGATGGTGCTATCTCCTCATTACATGGCAATATTCTAAAATTAGACCAGTTCATATACCTTGGTAGCAATATCTCATCTACTGAAAGTGATGTCAGCATAAGCATAGGTAAAGCATAGACTGCTGTTAAGTTAGCAATCATATAGAGACATTTTAATATTTTTAACTTCTACCAAACCTTAAAAACTTAATACTATTAACCATATTTAACACTGTTTATTTAACATTGATGAGGCCAAGAATATATCAATAGCATTTTCTGGTTATGACCTTAAACTGAATCTGGTGGTGATGGTCCAGTTCTAGAGATTTGGGGGAGTAGTAAGTCATTTCTTTATTGTAATTACTCCCATTACTCATAGGTTCACTCTGACCCAGTGGTGGTATCTCTGAGTCTCCTCTATAAGTTAAATAGATCTGTTTGAAAATTATTAGATAGAAATACTTGAAACAATATAACTGTGAAAAATATGTTAAGAATAATTACTTGAAGCTATAATTGTTTAAAAATAATTATTATTAGTTATTTGAAATCTTTGTGTAATGGTTACCATCATAGGAAATGAAATCTGCACATTAAGTTCAAAACCTATTTGTATTTCACTTTGCACTTATGCCCTTGGGAAAAGTATAATTCTATCAGTCCTCCCCTCAGTAATAGGACAGACTTAGTTCTTTAGTATATGCAACCAGTTTAGTAGGAAAACTCTGAAATGCAAACCAGCTTTACTCCACCTAAAAACTGACCTTGTGTCACATCCTACCTGTGGCAGAGGGGTTGGGCAAATAAATACTTGAAACCATATGACCCTAGTATTAAGTAACCCAACAAGGGTTGAAATGCCATAAAATCAACCAACCCTTTACTAAGCTTTGCTGAGTTTGACATAGTCAGAAGTATTAAGCATCCAGTGAGAATTGAACTCGCTGACAATGGTCTGTTAGTCTTGCTCTCTAACCATTATAACACCATGTATAACAAAATAGTGCCAAACAAAAATGTTTCCTGGAGACACAAATGCAATTTTCTTTTACCTTAACAAGCAAAAATTATTCTATCCTCAGACTCTCCACGTTGATAACATATGGATTGCACAAAAAGAATATTAGTTCTTTGATTACAACAACAAACTAATTCTTCCATAAGAGCAATCCCACAATGCATCAGAACTTTGGCTTCCTGGGCTATTATCCAATTTGGTGAGTCTGCACATAAACTATATTTTAGTGTTTGTTGCTGAACACTGGTGCCAGCATTTTATACCCGTCTGGCCAAGGGTCAGCCAGGAAACTATGAAGATCGAAAAAGTTTTGAGATAATAAAGAGTTTATATTAATAAATACAAACCTCAGCTAAGTTACTGGGAAGCTAGGCAATGCTCAAGCTTAACCTATTATAGTGTCAGTAGTGCTACAATAGACGACTGATTTTAATGGCATGTCAATCAGCCTTGACCTAACCTAGACGTTAGGGAATCATATTAATTGTACATTCTTATTTATATTTTTGTGTAGTTAAGATTTTTTTTGCACATTGGTCTTAATAAATATAATTTTTAAACAGATCTATTTGACCCATATTTGGGACCCTAACAAGTACTCCGGGGCAAAGTGGACCTGAGAGTAAGGGCAATGAAAGGGTATTTCACACTCTCCAGAAATAAAGTCTTACTATCAGATACAGTTTAGTGCCATACCCGGACACTCTTTTTTGTGGTGGGTGGGTTCTAATCCTCTGCAGGGGATGTAGTCAGTATTTTATGTTCTACTGACAGGGCAAAAATATTGTTTAAGATTTTGCATTTTATTCAGATATTCTCTATAGATTTTCCCTATTTCTATGGTTATAAACATTTTTAATTTCATTAAGACTATTGACAATTCATTTAATCTACAATGTAATTTATATTTGGGAAGAGTTTATTTGTCTGTCCTCAGGAGACAGCCAAAATAGTTTAATGTAGAATTACCAAATTTGGTATGCATACTTACTGGGCCCAAGGGAAAATTCTAATGTAAAAAACATTTTTTTAAATTCCTCATGGCAAAGTACTCAAGAATCATTTACTGTTATGATCAGCTGCAATTCAAATCTTGTCTGATGTAGAGGGATTCTTCAGCTAGTAACTACATACAAAATAAGAAGATAAAAAAAAATTGCTATGAGACAAGCACAATTCTTGGACAAGGCTGTTTACCATTTCTATATCACTAATACCTTGGAAAAGTATGAATCCAAATATTCACCCTCAGCTATAGATAAATAGGACATGCTGGGCTCTTTTAACCTTGGTTAGGCATCCAGTCTATGAGAAGGAAAACTCTGAATTCAAACCTGTTAAACTTTGCTTAAGAAAAATGACCATGTATCCTACTCATGTGGAAAGGTTGACAAATATGTATAAGTCATTTAAGTGCAATTCCCACTAAGAAAAGTTATATATTTGGGCACCCTGACAAACACAGGTTACCTCTGCTAGTCTTTCCAGCTTTTTGTAAAAAAACCATCCTTGGACATGAGAATTAATAGTGGTATAAGACCTGAGTTTCTGTAGTAGACAGGGAAAGTGTGAAAGAAATTTTCAAAATTAAAGGGGGATTCAAAAAATAAATTAGTTAACATGCCGATGAAAGTAACTTTTTGATGTATTTCAAATAAGCTCCAATGGCTAACTATTCTCTGTCAACACATTCTTGGAATCTCCCATAGGTGATTAAAAAAAACAATGTTAGTATTTCTTATGGAGAATTCTCATTAGTAAAGCAGAATGATGATATGGAGATCACCTGGGGAAAATTCCAATAATGTGTAGACAAGGATGATGAACAGGTGGGACCTTAAAATCATAATATCCTGGTAACGAACTCCCATAGAAATGTTAAAGATTTTTAAAACACTCTGTACTTTATTTTGCACTTTCATGATATAGCTTTCCTTGTGGTGGGAGTTGGTCTTACTAAAACCCTTGAGGATTAGGACTAAGGCACATATGCCATTCTTAATGCTAGCATTTTAATACTTAGGAATTTAAAATACAGAGTGCATTTTAAAATACACAGCATCATTTGAATAACATGAAATAAGCACAAAAGCTCTGTGTAGAAATTAGATTCACCAGTCTTAAAAAATAATTTCACTAGCCAATGCATAACGTGCACCCCTCAAACCCATGTCCATATTTGAAATAAAAAAACTTAAGATATTAGCTAGATGGAGCTACCACTGCCACTTACCTAAGTTCACTTGCACCACAGAGTGACAATATAAATGTGGGAGGTAAATATGAATAATTTTTAAACAGATCTATTTGACCCATTAATAGACCCCTACAGTACTCTAGGTCAAAGTGGACCTGAGATAATTGGCAACGAAAGGGTACACCACACTCTCCAGAAATGGAGCCTTATCATCAGATACAGTTCAAATGTCATACCAAAGGTCTTTTTTTTTTTTGTCTTACTACTCTGCAGCGGGATTAGTTCAGCATATTTTAAGCTCTGTATAGCCACTTGTTAAAAATTCTCTGTGTCCTGTAAAGATTTCCAAAGTTTTAATTTTTTCTTTTCTTAATAAAATTGTCAGAATTATCCTTAATGTCAGAAAATACCATTAACTTATATTGTTTGGAAGTGATCAATAACATCGAGCTAAGTCAAAGATTGAATTTGACATGAAGCAGCTGATTATATAAGTTATTAAACTAAGTTTAACTTAGATGAGGCACAAGGCCAGAAGAAAGGAGTGCCCATTGAGAATTCAAAGTCACTAAGATGTCTGCAAAATCTAGGCTTGCTAACCATTAAAACTATGTGAGGTGCCTATATATTTTCCTGCCCTCCCACCAGGGCCTGATTTTAACCAAGATCTTTTTTGACATGGGATTTTTATGAGGCATCAGTGAGGATCGAACTGCCATTTCAGTAATGATTCTCGAGATTAACTTTGCCTGACCATTATATTCACGATGGGACGCCTAAAGCAGCTGGTATATATGGCACTCAGAATGGAGTATCAGCTCATATGCAAATTTGGAATATTCCTGAGTGCCCATATATAACCAGCTGCTTTAGGCGTCACCATCGTGAATATAATGCTCAGCAAGTTATCTCGCAGATCCATTACTGAATGGCAAGTTCGATCCTTCACGGATGCCTCATAAAATCCCCATGTCAAAAAAGATCTTGTGTTAATCAGGCCTGGTGGAGGGCAGGAAAATATATAGGCACCTCACATAGTTTTATGGTTACAAGCTAGATTTGCAGACCATCGTTAGTGACTTTGATTCTCAATGGGATTCCTTTTCTTTGCTGGCCTGTGCCTCATCTAAGTTAAAACTTAGTTAATAACTATTATAACAGCTGCTTCATGTCAAATTCAACTTGGACTTAGCTCGATTTATGATCACTGTCAACAATATAAGTTAAATGGTATTTTCTGACATTAAGATAATCTTGACCAATTTTATAAGAAAAGAAAAAATTAAAACTTTTGGAAATCTTTACAGACAACAAGAGATATTTTTTAACAATGGCTATACCAGGCTTAAAAATGCTGAACTTAAATCTCCCTGCAGAGTTAGTAAGACAAAAAAAAAAAAAGACCTATTGGGAGTATGACATTGAAACTGTATCTGATGATAAAGGCTCCATTCGGAGGAGTTTGGTGTAACCCTTTCGTTTGCCATTTTAATTCTCAGCGTCCACTTTTGACCTAGCAGTACCTGTTAGGGTCCTATTAATGGGTCAAAATTAGATCTGCTTTAAAAATTATTCATATTTACCTCCCACATTTTATATTGTCACTTCTGTGGTTGCAAGTGAAAACTTAGGTTAAGTGGCAGGTGGTAGGCTCATCTAGCTAATATCTTAAGTTTTTTTTTCAAATATGGACATTGGGTTTGAGGGGTGCACGTTATGCATTGGCTTTAGTTGTGAAATTATTTTTTAATACTGGTGAATCAATTTCTACACAGAGCTTTTGTGCTTATTTCGATGTTATGTCAAATGATGCTGTGTATTTTAAATGCACTCCTGTATTAAATTCCTAAGTATTAAAATGCTAGCATTAAAGAATGGCATATTGTTGCCTTAGTCTAATCCTCAAGGGTTTTAGTAAAGACCAACTCCACCACAAGGAAAGCTATAAATCATGAAAGTGCAAATAAGTAACAGAGTGTTTTAAAAAATCTTTAACATTTCTAGGGGAGTTCGTTTCAGGATATTTATGATTTTTAAAGGTCTCCACCTGTTCATCATCCTTGTCTACACATTATTGAATTTTCCCCAGGTGATCTCCATATCATCAATTCTGCTTTACTTAATGAGAATTTCTCCAAGAAATACTAACATGTTTTTTTTTTAATCACCTATGGGAGATTCCAAGGAATGTGTTGACAGAGATAGTTAGCCATTGGGCTTATTTGAAATTACATTCAAAAGTTACTTTCATCGGCATTGTTAAACTAATTTATTTTGAATCCCCTTTATTTTGAAAATTTCTTTCACACTTTCCCTGTCTACTACAGAACTCAGGTCTTTACCAACTATTTAATTCTTCATGTCCAAGGATGGTTTTTATTACAAAAGCGGAAAGACTAGCAGAGGTACCTGGTGTTGTTCGGGTGCCAAATATATAACAATTTTTCTTAGTGGGAATTGGCCACTTAAATGACTTATTACATATTTGTCAACCTTTCCACATGAGTAGGATTACATGGTCATTTTCTTTAAGGCCAAAGTTATAAACAGGTTTTTGAATTCCAGAGTTTTCCTTCTCATAACTGAGCCTTTAACCAAGTGTTAAAGAGCCCAGCATGTTCCTATTTATCTAAGGCTGGAGGGTTGAATATTTGGATTCATTACCTTTTCCAAAGGTATATGATATAAGAATGTAAACAGCTTGTCCAAGATTTGTGCTTGTCTCATTAGCAATTTTTTTTATCTTCTATTTTGTATGTAGTTACTAGCTGAAGAAATCCCTCTACATCAGACAAGATTTGAATTGCAGCTGATCATAACAGTAAAATGATTCTTGATACTTTTGCCATGAGGAATTTAAAAAAAAATGTTTTTACATTAGAATTTTCCCTGGGCCCCAGTAAGTATGCATACCAAATTGGTAATTCTACATTAAACTATTTGGCTGTCTCCTGAGGACAGACAAATAAACTCTTCCCAAATATAAATTACATTGTAGATTAAATGAATTGTCAATAGTCTTAATGAATTAAAAATGTTTAAACCATAGAAATAGGGAAAATCTATAGAGAATATCTGAATAAAATGCAAAATCTTAAACAATATTTTGCCCTGTCAGTAGAACATAAAAACTGACTACATCCCTGCCAGAGGATTAAGACCCACCCACCACAAAAAGAGTGTTCCCGGGTATGGCACTAAACTGTATCTGATAGTAAGACTTTATTTCTGGAGAGTGTGAAATACCCTTTCATGCCCTTACTCTCAGGTCCACTTTGCCCCGAGTACTTGTTAGGGTCCCAAATATGGGTCAAATAGATCTGTTTAAAAAAATTATATTTATTAAGACCATGTGCAAAAAAAATCTTAACTACACAAAAATATAAATAAGAATGTACAATTAATATGAATTCCCTAACGTCTAGGTTAGGTCAAGGCTGATTGACATGCCATAAAATCAGTCGTCTATTGTAGCACTACTGACACTATAATAGGTTAAGCTTGAGCATTGGCCTAGCTTCCCAGTAACTTAGCTGAGGTTTGTATTTATTATATAAAACTCTTTATATCTCAAAACTTTTTCGATCTTCATAGTTTCCTGGCTGACCCTTGGCCAGACGGGTATAAAATGCTGGCACCAGTGTTCAGCAACAAACATAAAATTAGTTTATGTGCAGACTCACCAAATTGGATAATAGCCCAGGAAGCCAAAGTTCTGATGCATTGTGGATTGCTCTTATGGAAGAATTTAGTTTGTTGTTGTAATCAAAGAACTAATATTCTTTTTGTGCAATCCATATGTTATCAACGTTGGAGAGTCTGAGGATTAGAATAATTTTTGCTTGTTAAGGTAAAAGAAAATTGCATTTGTGTCTCCAGGAAACATTTTGTTTGCACTATTTTGTTATACATGGTTGTTATAATGGTTAGAGAGCAAGACTAACAGACCATTGTCAGCGAGTTCAATTCTCACTGGATGCTTAATACTTCTGACTATGTCAAACTCAGCAAAGCTTAGTTAAAGGGTTGGTTGATTTTATGGCATTTCAACCCTTGTTGGGTTACTTAATACTTAGGGTCATATGGTTTCAAGTATTTATTTGCCCAACCCCTCTGCCACAGGTAGGATGTGACACAAGGTCAGTTTTTTAGGTGGAGTAAAGCTGGTTTGCATTTCAGAGTTTTCCTACTAAACTGGTGCATATACTAAAGAACTAAGTCTGTCCTATTACTGAGGGGAGACTGATAGAATTATACTTTTCCCAAGGGCATAAGTGCAAAGTGAAATACAAATAGGTTTTGAACTTAATGTGCAGATTCATTTCCTATGATGGTAACCATTACACAAAGATTTCAAATAACTAATAATAATTATTTTTTAAACATTATAGCTTCAAGTAATTATTCTTAACATATTTTTCACAGTTATTTGTTTCAAGTATTTCTATCTAATAATTTTCAAACAGATCTATTTAACTTATAGAGGAGACTCAGAGATACCACCACTGGGTCAGAGTGAACCTATGAGTAATGGGAGTAATTACAATAAAGAAATGACTTACTACTCCCCCAAATCTCTAGAACTGGACCATCACCACCAGATTCAGTTTAAGGTCATAACCAGAAAATGCTATTGATATATTCTTGGCCTCATCAATGTTAAATAAACAGTGTTAAATATGGTTAATAGTATTAAGTTTTTAAGGTTTGGTAGAAGTTAAAAATATTAAAATGTCTCTATATGATTGCTAACTTAACAGCAGTCTATGCTTTACCTATGCTTATGCTGACATCACTTTCAGTAGATGAGATATTGCTACCAAGGTATATGAACTGTCTAATTTTAGAATATTGCCATGTAATGAGGAGATAGCACCATCTTGATTAAAATACATGAATTCTATTTTATTTGAGTTTGCATAGAGACCAATGCCTCTTGCTGTCTGATCCTGATTACTGTATATCTGTGGCAGTCAATGCTTTACCTATGCATATGTTGACATCACTTTCAGTAGATGAGATATTACTACATGAGATATTATGTGTATGAATAGGACTACTAATTTCAGAGACTTGCCATTTAAAGAGGAGATGGTACCATCTTGATTAAAACACATGAACTGTGTTTAATTTGAGTTTACATAAAGACCAATATCAATTGTTGCCTGCTCCAGCCTATGCAGCAGAGATGGTGTATTTACAAGAAGTGCTTGATCATCTGCACAGTCTGCATTAGTAATAGTTCTGTGGGATCTCATCTAGGCAGATTATAAATGGAAATAGTGTCAATGTATCTCCTTGCAAGAATCGAGCAACAATAAAAAAAGCAGTGTCACCATCAGGTGAGTGAACCATTGCTTTTGGTTGGTTGGATTTTTATGGCATGTCAACCCTTATTGTGTTATTTTATGCCGAAGATATTTTTCAAAATTATTCTTGTAGGGTATTCATTTTTTTTCAAACTCAATTTATTTTTAAAACTCATTTTTAATACTCATTTTTTTTTATCGATTTAACCCATAGATGGGACCCTAATAGGTACTACCACTCCAGGTCAAGGTGACCTGGGAGTAATGGCAAAAAAGGGATACTCAACATTCCCAGTGTTCCAGCATTGGAACTTCACTAGATGCAGGTTCACATCATACCCAGGACACTAAAACCCTCAGCCATCGCCTTCTAACACATAATGAAAAGGTTTCGGGGTTTGTCATAAGGGCAATAGCGTTAGGGCAATCATTATAGGTGCTGGGGCTTAACATGACTAGCCAATTGATTGGAGGACGCCTCCTGACTGCTTGTCTAGCCTAAGTAACCATTGTTTTTGTATTTATTGTAGACTATCATTATAGTGGTAACAATTTCTTAGAGAAGAATGTATGCAGTGTTAAAAGTTGATTTGAAAAAATGGAATTAGTCATCAGAGGTAACCTCTGAAGCTATTTTAATCCAAATAACATGATATTGAATCATTTGTATGAATGCAGTGTGTGTATTTCAAATAAAGACAGATGGTATTCTCATTCCAATTTCTCTGGAAATAAAAGGACATCTATCAAATCAGGACCACTCTCCACCCACCAAATATTATAGAATAGCTCTCCTTATGTACACAAAGTATTGCTACTTGCATTAATTCCTGACCCCAGACTATACATTTTTTCTGATTTTTCAGTGCTCTCTCCCACAAAAAATAAAGATTTTTTTTTTAAATGACTAAATTGAATGTTTTAGCAATTTTTTTTTTCTTTACAGTTAGAAATATTTAGTTTATCAGAAGAAAATAAATGACTCAAGTTGCAGAGCCATTGTAAAGACAGTGGGCAATAATATGGAAATCCAAAATCACATCTACTAGATTCAAATCTAAATTCCTCGACAGCAGCATATGCTTACCAGGCCTTCGAACCCTGTGTCCAGTGGCTGCAGCCATTAGACCGGTAAGATATATAATACGGGTCTGAATCCCAAGGGGTCGTCTCCCCAAACAAACACCTGCCCCCCCTCATCTAAAAGGGGTAGGACTGGGTTTATTGTCCAGTGCCTGAGGCACCTCAAAAGAGGAATGCTTAAGGGATACATGCATGATCTTCAGTTTGTACATGGCTCCCCACAATAATCGGAATTCGTATTTGTTGTATGTTGGTTGGAGGCAAATTTATGTGCAATGTTTCATTAAAGAAACAAGTAAAACAGTACAAATAATCACAAAGAAGTTTGAGTTGTAATAAAAATTGCATCAAATGAACAAGTTACAAAATGTAGGGTTTGGTTAATGAATTTTCCTTTTTACAAATTCTTATTAGTGTTAAAGCTTACTTTTTGTTCACCCGGTTCAAGGATGATTGGTATTCATAAACTTGTCTGTTCGCTGTCTTTTTACTCTCTACTACTATAAATCTTCCCTTCCCCCACTCTCAGAATGTCCATTAGTTGGTGGGAGTTTTGAACTTTTGGTGTCAGTCAGTCTGGCTTTATCTATTTTTAGAATAAGATCCTTTTTTCCTTGTTCCTCCAAACCTGGTCTAACAAGAATCTACCGCTTTTTCATGTTTATCTGTCATGGTGGGATGTCAGAAAATACTAGATTCCAATCCAATTGGCATTAAAATATACTATTTAATTTTCCTCTGCTGTTAAATATTATTATAGTAAATATTTTTTATAGCAGAGTGAGACTAACCAAATTCCAAAAGTCATGCCATGTTCAATTATGGTCAAATGTTATATGAAAGATCATCTGAAGGAATGTCACTTTTACATCATTTCAAATTTTAAGCCTGTATCTATTTTTCTACATAATCATCATTTCGGTTCATGCATTTTTGTGGCAGTTTTTATATGCCCATGTCATTGTCAAATTATCCAGATAAAAAGTAAAATTGTCACCCACCCCATTCAATTTTTCTGAAATTTTGTACAGGTGTGGACTGTGATAAAGTTAGACATTCCTCAAAATTTGAGCTTCCAATTCCAAAAATTGGCAGAGTTATGTCGATTTTTAGCTCTCCAAATTTGGTGAGGTTCACAAAAAAAATGGTGACTTTTTGTAATCTATTTTGTCAGTAAAATGAGTTCTAGAGCTTCCTTACTCCTAAAAATTTGTTTTTAAAAGTATTTTTACCCAAGAAATCGAAAAAGTCTGAAAGTCAACTAATTTTAAGTTATTGATGATTTCTGATTTTTTCCTAGCAAGATCAATATCCTTATGTGGCACTGAATCTAAGACAATTTCTTTTTCTATTATTATTTCCCATATATTGAACATTATTTGAACCAAAAAGATAGTTTGGGTTTGCCAGAACCAAAGCAACAAACATCAGTTAAAATTTTGCAAATCAGAAATCATTAATAATTTAAAACTGGTTAACTTTCAGACATTTTTTATAGCATTTTTGGATTCCTTGGGCTAAAATACTTTTATGAACCGATTTTTAGGAGTAGGGAAGCTCTAGAACTCAATTTACAGACAAAAATAGATTACAAAAAAAAAAAACCCATTTTTGCGACCGACCACCCAAATTTGGAAAGTAAAAAAAAAAAAAAAAAAAAAAAAAATCGACATAATTCTGCCAGTTTTTTGAATTTGAAGCTCAAATTTTAGAAATTGTCTAACTTTAAGATAGACCACAGCTGGACAAAATTTCAGAAAAATTGAAGTGAGAAATTTGTAGCTTCCCTTCTGATCAAAAAACAAATTATCTTTTTGGTACAAATAATGTTCAATAGATATGAAATAATAATAGAAAAAATCTTTGTTATAGATGCAGTGCCACATTGAGATATTGATCTTGATATCAAAAATCATCAATAACTTAAAATTGGTTAACTCTCAGACTTTTTTGATAGCATTTTCAGATTCCTCGGGCAAAAATGCTTTTATAAACCAATTTTTAGGAGTAGGATGCTCTAGAACTCATTTTACAGACAAAAATAAATTAAACAAAGTCGCCATTTTTCGCAAACCTCACCAAATTTGGAGAGCTAAACATAACTCCACTAATTCTTGGAATTAGAAACTCAAATTTTGGGAATGTCTAACTTTAACAGTCCACACCTGTACAAAATTTCAGAAAAATTGAAGAGGGTGGGTGACATTATCCTTATAGATGCTGGAAGGCAGTGGCTGAGGGTCTACCAATAGTTTATTAATACTTATGAAATTAAAGAAAATTATTTCTACCAATTTAGTGTTCTGGTCATGATGCTAAACTTCATCTAGAGTTGACGTTTCAAATCTGGAGAGTGTAGAGTACACCTTCATTGCTATTACTACCATGTCTACTGATCCGGAGTGATAGTACCTCTTAAGCTCTCATCTATGGATTAAATAGATAAGTTTGCAAGTTAATGAAAAATCTAACATAACCACCAGTTTAGGGATAAATATGAAGTCATTTCTTCTTATTTTTGATACACAAGATAATGAAAATTTCTACAAATGTATGAATATACTTGAAATGAAAACTGAACATACCAATTTATTAATTCACATAAAGTTAAACAAATATCTATTATTATACTAATGCTAAGTGAATCAATGATTATTTGCTAAAGGTTTTTTCCTTTTTAGTTTAATGATACATAATTCATATCAAAATATTCCTTACTTTTGGGATTAAGTTTGAAAAAAAAATCCATTTTGATTGGTTCTAATTAGTCGTATTTTGCAATTACGTCAAAACTGACCCGTAATTACTTCACATTATGCCTGTCACTTCCCCTCTCTCTATATATATATATATCTCTTGATTATCCCCTCATTATATAAGTTAGCTTCTCTGTGAGATTAAAAAGAGTGATTTAGAAAGTGTGAAATATATTGCATGTTAAATTTCACAAGCAGCTAGCTCATAGCTTAAATTAGGTCTAACGTTCCCTTTCTTAGCAATATCTTACAAAATAATTTTAATGTTTTTTGTTTTTGTTTTTTTTTATTCTCAGTTTGTATTTTTTTTTTTTTAATTCAATTCATTTTGCAAACTCACTTTTGCCTAATCCCAATTATCTACCTAGAGCCCAATGGGTCACATTTTGTCTAGTAATATATATATATATATATATATATATAAACCCACATATACCATTAAACACCAAACTTTAGTATATATGCAACTGAGTAAAGTAAATGAAGTTTTTGACATATTTGTTTAACGAATCTTACCTATAATAACATGGCTAATAGAAACAGAGTATTTCTCTCAGTGTGTGTGTGTGTGTATAAAGAGCCATTTTTTTTTCTGATACTTAAAAAGCTGAGTTTTTAGGCTATGAAATCAAATAGAGACAATTTCAAAAGCTTTTTAAAAATCTTTATATAATCACATCGTTTTTCTTTTTCCAATTCATTCAGATAATTTTACATAAAATTGAATTAATTATATGACTAAAATAAATTTTTCTTTCATTAAAAAAAGGAATAAAAGAATTTTTTTTGTACATAAAAATATTAAATTACTTAAAATCATGTAATCATTTCTTTCATATTTCAAAGTTGCATTCAATTTATGAATTTCAAAGTCATAGCAGTCACTTAGTAATATCAATTATTGACTTATGCATTTCAAATTGTTCACAATACAAAAAAAAGTAAAATCTTCTCTAAGTAATTCTATTAAAAGCAAAGCAATTTCTTTTTTCTTTTTATGATTATGAAATATCAAAATTGCTTACTTAGATTACATGATTTTATATTTCTCATTTGTTTGCACACAGTTATATAGTTTCACAGTTATATTTTATATTACTCAACCCATTGAACTAATATTTAAGACTGAATGTTGTTTTATTAAGCAGCATAAATCTTCTGAATTGGACTGAATAATATTTTACAATGCTCTCCTCTAAAAACCAAATATTTCAGGTTCAGTGAGACCATGGTTTGGTTTCTTTATTTGATAGCCTATGAACATTCATGGGTTATTTAATGCCAAAGCCATCCTTGTATAAAAACAGGAGTTGTGCTATTTAACCCATAGCTGAGAAGATGAGGAGGTTCATACCTTTCCCAAGATTATTAGTCTGTAAGTGAATGCAATCATGTGACTAGAGTTTGAACTCTTACTACAAGATCATAGTTTGACATGTTAGCCACTACAGCATGAGGACTTCCCCTGAGAGACCATGTCAGATACAAATAATAAAACATTCAATATAGAAACCATACACAGCCTTTCTTTTAAAGGCATGATGGAATAGCTTTAAAAATGTCTCTTGGTTGATTAAAATCAGCATGTTAACCTGTCAAGGGTTATTTTGTGCCCAGAGGTTAGAGAATCCCATATTATTTGTGTAATTGTTTCTTAAGAGATTATTGTGCACTTATGATATTCCTACATAATACTAATCTTTTGCACAATTACATGGTTTCAAGTATTTCTATCTAATACTAATAATCATATGGTTTCAAGTAATTTTTTATTCATTTAATAAGTCATTTGTTTGCACAGAATTATATACTTTAAAGTATTTCTATCTAATACTAATAATCATATGGTTTCAAGTAATTTTTTTATTCATTTAATAAGTCATTTGTTTGCACAGAATTATATACTTTAAAGTATTTCTATCTAATACTAATAATCATATGGTTTCAAGTAATTTTTTATTCATTTAATAAGTCATTTGTTTGCACAGAATTATATACTTTAAAGTATTTCTATCTAATACTAATAATCATATGGTTTCAAATAATTTTTTTATTCATTTAATAAGTCATTTGTTTGCACAGAATTATATACTTTAAAGTATTTCTATCTAATACTAATAATCATATGGTTTCAAGTAATTTTTTTATTCATTTAATAAGTCATTTGTTTGCACAGAATTATATACTTTAAAGTAACCAATAATAATCCATAGTAAACAATTAGAGCTTCAAGTAACTTTTTTTAATACAAATGATTTACAGTTATATGGCATCAAGTATTCCTTGATATGATATATCCTTGATATATGAATAATGTTTAAACAGACATAACTGACCCATAGATGGAACCCTAACAGGTACCACCACTCCATGTCAGAGTGAACATGGGGATAAAGGTAATGAAGGTGTATTTCATACTCCACAGGACTCAAGAATTGGAGATGCAGTTTAAGGTTATACATAGGACAATACCTTTAGTAGGAGGGGGAGCTTACTCTCTGCAGTGGATACAGTCAGCATATTCTAATCCTTGCCAACAGGGTAGTCTGTCTCTTGGAGTGATGTTTCCATTTTATGCTCAATTTTATTGTAAGATTAGGTACAGAGTATACAAGGGCTAATGGTTTAAAGAGGCCAATATTTCATTAATTCTAATTATTATAGAAGATAGCTTATCAGAATAATGTTTAAGAATTATAACTTTAGAATGTTAGATTTATTGAGCTTATTAAATGAATAAGCACTGATTTTTACATGTTATATAAAGAAAATGCGAGCAAGACATACTGGAGAAGTAAGGATGATCTCAAGCAACAATCTCCAATGGACTCTTACACATGGACACCAGCAAACCTTACATTTATCAGCTCTGTATAGACACTGGATGCCGTCTAGAGGACATACCAAGAGTGATGGCTGATAGTGATGGATGTTTCTTCTTCATGATCTTCAGTTGTAGATGTTTAAGTCTTGTAGTTGTTTTTCATAGATGGGGATCCAGATGGTGAAGAAAAGGTCCCATATTTTTTACCCAATTGCTTTCTACCATTTTGCTGGTCATCCTCAGAAGATTCTTGGTTGTTATGTTTGTTTAGTTGTATTCATTTGTTTTTTTTTGTTTATTTAATTGGGAGAATCTCTTTTAGGAGGGGTGCTAAGTGCATTAGTTTTAAAGGTATTTAGTATATTAACTATGCCAGTATTAAATGCTTTTTTATTTATGTTATTTTTTTTTAATGCAAATAGCCTCGAATATATATATATATATATATATATATATATATATATATATATCTATTAGCAAACCCTTGCAGCAAGAAAAAAATGGGTAAATAATTTGTTAGTAAAGATATACTACAAAACCTTGCCGAGGGGGGGGGAGACCAAGTGAGTCGCACCAACCGAAAATAATCAATATTTGCTATTTTACATGTATATATACACACTACAGATAAAACAGGTGTGTGTGGTGTATATATATATATATATATATATATATATATATATATATATATATATATATATACATACACACACACGTTTCATCTAACTAGTGTATATTTCAAGAAACCTTAAGTAATGAAGCCAACATGAGGTGGTGAGATAATAGTTTCTAATAATAAGGAATAGAACTTTGCTTGCCAAATCCAATCTGTGTATTTCAGGTTACATAAAAAATGAATTGGAAATAAGTTAAATATTATAAAAGCATAGAAAACATTGAGTAAATGAGATGGAAAAACAAACAAGTAAAGATATTGACATTAGTGCATAATGGCAAGTTCTTTATCCTAAGTAACTTTTACATTCACAGCTGATATCAGCATTTGTTCAATATTAAATGAAAAGATCAACAATTAGCTCAGCTTTTCTCCAGATTCCCGACCCCCCCCCCCCCCCATCGACAAAAAAAAAAATCCATCAAGCTAAATTCCAAAGATGTTTGACAATTACTAAAACCATTGCAATGTGGAGTTGAGCCAACTTTATAGTTACCATTCAATTACAGAAATTAATGTTTAACTATTATTTGACTTCAGTCAGCAGCTTTACAAAAAGCACAAATAGGAATGGTATTATTTGCCCAACCCTTCCATCAACCCTCTTAGTCAGGCTTGAAGAGGGGTAAGACCCCCCCCCACAAAAAAGGGGGTAACCTGGGTATGATACTAAATTGCATCCAGTAGTAAAGCTTTAGTTCTGGGGATTATGGAGTCAATCCTTTAATACCATTACAAGTAGGACCACTCTGACCTGGAGTGGTACTACTTGTTGTTAGGGTCCGATCTATGGGTCAAATAGACCTGCCTGAAAATTATTTATATTCAATAGAACCATGTGCAAAAACAAAAACAAAAAAAAAACAAGGCACTTAAGAATAAATTTCATGAAAAAAATGTAAATATAAACATACAATGAATGTGATTCCCTAACCTCAAGGCATAAAATAACCTTTGCTGGGTTTATATGCTGTTAAAATCAAGGAATCAAACCACTCCTCTGCTTGGACAGGATCAGTTTTTATAAACAAAGTAAATCTGATTGGAATTGAGTTTTCCTTCTCCTATAGTGGTTGCCTAACCAAGGCTAAAAAAAACAGTATACTCTACCTGTAGCTGGGGAGAAAACAGATGGATTCATGTCTTTATCAAGGGCATTAGTGTGACATGAATTGCAAACAGCTGCATCCAGGATTTGAACTCGGCTCACCAATTCTACTTCCTACAACAATAACTGTTATGCTAAGAGCACCTCTCATAGTTATTTTCTCACTAAATATTACAGGAGGTCTGTTATCAACAAAGTTAGGTAACAGATACTGCGTTATCGAGATATTCTTTGAAAAAACATCTTTATAATGCAGTTGGAATAATGTTCAGTGATCTAAAACAGCAAATTAGCAGCAAATTCAATTCTTAAAAAGTGCTCCATACTTCTGACCTTGAGCCACAGCTAAGCTTAGTTATAGAGTGTTAGTTTTAATGGTTACTAAGTTATTCTAGCTGATTCATTGCTACTTACTCACCTGTTTTAAATTTATTCTTAATAAAATTTGATTAGTTTTAATTTCAATGAATTAATAGACTAAAGTGTAACACCATTTTTTCTTTTCATTGGGATCATCACCTTTTTTGTTACCTTTAACTTTTTGGAGGCACATAGTGTAATGGTTAGAGCCATAGGAAATTGACTTGTCGACCAGAGTTCAAATACTGGAGGAAGCTACAGTTCACATAGCGATAATGCCCTTGGGAAATGTATGAGCCCAACTACCCTCCCTTCAGCTATGGGTAAATAGTAGGGCAGACTGGGCTCTTTAACCTTGGTTAGGCAACCAGTCTAGGAGAAGGAAAACTGAATTCAAGCCTGTTAAACTCTGCTAGTGGTGGTCACTACTAGAATAGGCTCAGTCCTAATTAGTGATCTAATTTCAATAATACTAATTGACAGACCAACTTTGTGAGAAAATCACATGACAAATAAATTCACAGGTAAAAATTATTCTGATTCCAGTGTCCATGCGTTGGAAATATCAGTTACTAAAGTATAGGACGTTTACAAATAAAAATAGGATAAGTAATTCGAAATATAGGATACTTAGGTTAATTGGTTGTGTGAATGTTATGACATGTCAACCCTTGTTGGGTTATTTTATGCAGAAGACATTTTGCTTAATTCATTCTTGATGGGTATTGAAAATTCTTCTTTTTTTTTTTAAATGCAATTTTTTAAAAACACATTTTTGAAAACTGATTTTTCCTATTTAACCCATATAACCTGTCAACCACTACTGAGCTAAAGGGCTCACGGAATTTCCGAAATTGGCCGTCAACATCGGAACTTCTGCATCAACCATGGATCTCATGCTGAAAGTCTAGCCGAATGCCCACGTTGTGTTCAAATCTCTAACGACTAGAAATCTGGTATAGAAACTGATATTCCACGGTTAATAGCGGCCTAGTGGTCACAAAGAAACAACGATTTTTTCTTTTTCAAACTCAACAACATTTATATTCAATAAGAGAATACAAAACAATTATTTCTCAAGGCTGTGAGAGCGATGGACCTCTAATTAATAACTTCTGGTCAGAATACAATCAGGGCTCTACAAAGATATTGCTCAAAACAGTTTGTAAAGGTGACTAAGTTTTTCAATAGTCTTGGCTGAAGTCAGTTTTCTGTCAGGTCTCGGTATTTGCGTCCGCTGTTAAACACACTCGATCTTTACTCACTAGCCCGCTCAGCTCATCTACCCATCAAGCTTTCTCATCTTCATTGTCAAAAACGTCTCAGTTAAATAATATCTCAATTGGACATTCTGATTTCCGGTTGATGTGGAGATAGCAGAAATTTCCTCTGGACATCCCGCTTTAGCAAAGGTACCACCTTCTTTTTAGTTCTAACTACCAATAGAATTCACTTCCGCTAAATCGCCAAATGGCTAGCTTTTCTGGTATCCTTAAGTGTTTCCCAACAAAATGTGGGGTCTTAAATACATATGGTTTTAATTCGTTTCTTCCGGCCATCTATAAGATTTTCAACAAAGAGTTTATCTTTTTCTTAAGTGAAAAAAAAGATAATAAATTTTTTCCTCTTCATGGGCCCAAGATAATCATGGTCAACCGACTTCCTGATCATCTTTCACCGCACGACTCCGTGCCATCAGTCTGGCCACATAAAAAGGCTGTTTCCAACAATCATAACCGATTCAAGTGGGCTCGCTCTGGGAGGTCTCCCAAACACCTGAGATTTACTTTTCGATTTCTTTGCATACATTGCAATCACATTCTGTGGCCTTATGATTGCGACCATCTGTTTTGACTCTACTCCGACCCAAGCCACCAGACGATTTACATTTGTTTTTTTTTCTTTCTTTCTTTCTTTTTCTAATTTCAAACAATGAATCAAGTCACACCCATAGATGGGACCCTAATAGATACTACCACTCCAGGCCAGGGTAAACCTGGGAGTAATGGTGATGAAGGGGTACTCTACACTCCCCAGAGCTCCAGAACTGTAACTTCACCATGAGGATATTTAGGAGTCATATATTGGAGAGTGTTGAAATATTAGATTGTCCTATTAAATAAAGAATAGTTGGTTACACTAGTCTGAACAAGGAGGTGTTCATGGTGTAATGGTTACCCTAATAGGAAATAGACTTGGTGGCACAAGGTCAAACACTGGACAAGGCTATTTGCATTTCACAATTACCCTTGGGAAAGGTATGCATCCGACTTATTCTCACTCATACCCAGGACAAGAAGACCTTCAGCCACCATCTTCTAACACCCATATGATAAAAAGGGTTGGGGCAATCATATAGGTGCTAGGGCTTGATGGGACCAGCCAATTGATTGGAGGGGGCCCTCTACGACCACCTATCTAGCCCAAGTAAGGGCCAAAGTGGAGTGTTTGCATATAATGAACTGCTCAGCCACCTGGGCTCCATCCTTAAATATCACAAGTCGTCACCTACGGTCAACTTTGGGGGGAGTCTTACCTCTCTGCAGAGCTGTAGTCAGTGTATTCTAAAGTCCCAGTTGACAAGGCTAGGCAACTAGTCTAGGAGAAGGAAAACTGAATTCAAACTTGCTAAACTTTGCTTAATAAATTGATCTTGTGTCACATGCTACTCGTATGGAGGGGTTGGTAAATACATACACTAGTTCTAACAAATTATTTCAATCTAGATTTTAAGTATTATTTGGATTTTTTGTACTGTTGTCCTCATTATATACACAATGTTTCGGCCAATGTGCCCTCTGGTTTTCCTAAGGTGTTTCTTGTTAAATTCAAGAACCTTCTCTTTGAACTAGGGAGCGTTCATGGAACTCTGAAACAAAATCCTTTATTCAATCCACCAGGTTCTTTTTCCACCACTTTTCTCTTTATTTCACATTCATCTTTCCTTTTCCTCATTTTTTCTTTTTATACTTTTTTTTCTCCTCTCTTATCTTTCTTTCACTTTCTGGTCTCTCATATTTTGGGAATTTCTCCATTTCTTTTTCTCTTGGTAACAAGACACATTGGAGAAGTAAGAACAAACACATAAGTGACATTCTCCTGTGGACACCTATACATGGATACACCAGTATTGGCCAACCAGCAAAAACTTACAACATCTATATATGGTCATTGGATGCTGTGCTGAGGACTTGCCAAGAGTGATGACCAAAGATTATAATTAAAGACAATCATCCTAATGCTCCATGAACTCTCAAATGTTGATATTGTGCTCAGTGACTTCTTAAACTATTCAATAATATTGTTTTTATTAATTTAAAAGAAGACAATTTAAATTTATTTTGCAGATATTGCTTTTTGTACAGATAGATTGTCTTTAACAACTGATAAGCATTGCCTCAGGCATGATAATCAACAGTGCATAGAATATTTGTAGATAGCACTAAACATGAAGTTGAAAGAAATTCTGTTTGTGGTTTTTTTTTAATTTCATTTTTATATTTTTTATTATTTTTCAAATATTTTCATGAAACAAAAACATTTGATTTTTTCATTCAGAAGAAAGTGATAATAAAAATGAATATACAAGGAGTATTTAAAACATTACATTTTAAACTACACTGTGCAATACATTTTGTTGTGTATATAGACCATCTTGGACAGATGATAAACTACCATTTGATGTTATAGGGACATCAATAGTGCACAGAATATTTGTTAATGGCACAGAACATATCCTTAAAAGCTTCTTCCCAGTAAAATGAAAGAGATGGAAGAGATGGGTGCATAAACTTAATCAGCAAGTCCTTTTTCTTTGTATCAATCCAAATTTTATTGTTGCACCTGCAACAAACATATCCTGAAATGCCAAATTTCACTGGTTTTTTTTTCAGTCCCACTAGAGAAGTAATATATTAGGTCATAGTTTTCATCTTCACTACATTATTTCATGGTTACTTTATCTCTGACAAGTGTAATAAATTGATGAAAACTTCATGTTCTTGGGTCTGTATGCATTTTTGAATCTCATGTTGAGGCTCCTCCTTGCTTCCTCAACTTCCTTCTTTTCACCCAGAATGAATTTGCTATCTTCAATTGTAGATTTGCAATATTCAAACAGATTTTGTGGAAAGGATTTATTTGGTAGTTGGTCTTTGGAGACTTTCTTTTGACTATCCTTTTCACTGTCCCACCTATACCATCACACGGTTGTTTACCATGACTTGTTGCAAAGAAATTCCATTTTGCATTGAGTCCAAAATCTTTCTGATGGTTTCACAAATTGGCAAAGTTCTTATAATTCTTGTATTGCGCTGTGCAACCATCAGTAAAATACTCAATATTTTTTTAATATTTAGTAAGGTAGGTGAGATTATCTCAATCATTTTTTTCTGTACCATATAGACAAATGCTACATCATGTGAGTTGTCACTCGACATAATGCAGAAACATTGCATTTGCATTGCCTTTTCAAGTTTAAAGTAGAGTACCATTGGATGTAAAGCACATTGTGTTATGAGAGAAGAAGTATTCTCTCATATTATACCTATCTTCTACCACTTCTTTTTTTCTCAGTTTTTCTCTCCATCTACTGCATCTCATTTCATCTCTCTCTCCTCCCAGGCCTGTTGGTGGGTCTTTGAATACACCAACTGCATTCTATGCAGAGGAGCAATCCCCCCACCCCAAAAAACTATGTCCAGTGGTGAGGTACTAGTTCTAGAGCTCCAAAAAGGGTGGTTTCCCACCCTTTATTGCCATTACTCTCAAATCTACTAACCAGAGTAGGAGTATCTGTTTGCGTCCCATTTTTGGGTCAAATTGATCTGTTTGTAAATTATTCTTATTGGAGAGGAATTTAATATTCAATTGGATAGGAATTGATAACATTTAACTGTTTGCAAATTATTTGTATTAATTTTTACTTGAAGCTATAATTGCCATTTTAACTCAGTTGGTAGAGATGTCAATGTGTGTTTCAGATTGTGTAGGGAATATTTTGGCTTTGATATTCCACTGTAGACCTTTACTTGTTTCCTCCATGAACAAACTACAGATTTCTGATTGTAGAAGGAAAACAAAATCAGGTTACCATAATTATTTGTGTATAATAGTTTTGTTTTCTAGAGTTTTAAGCCAAAAAGCTAGGGGTGCATATTATACATTGTTTTCTTTGTTTTGTCTTTTCCAGGCACATGCTGGAGGTACATGGTGTAATGATTAGAGTCATAGGAAATTGACTTGTCGACCCAAGTGCAAATCCTGGATTACAGTCCACATAGCGCTAATACCCTTGGGAAAGGTATAAATCCAACTACTCTCTCTCCAGCTATGGGTAAATAGTAGGGCAGACTGGGCTCTTTAACCTTGGTGGTCAGGCAACTAGTCTAAGAGAAGGAAAACTGAATTCAAACCTGTTAAATCTGCTTGGGGTGGTCTCTACTAGAATAGTCTCAGTCATAATTAGTGATCTATTTCACTAATAACATGTCATCCTGAAAATATGGCTACACATGACTGAAAGTAACTTATATCTATGCATTTTTAAAGAAAATTAATGTTTCTATTCATTATTCTTTTCTGCTTTGGTAAACACAGCTTTAGTTTCAATAGCTTTTTAAAACCACATCTGTAAAAAAAAAAAAAAATAAATAAAAATAAAAATTATGGGATTATTTATCTAAGAATTAGTCAAGGATTAATCTATCTTTACCTGTGAAAATCCTGTTTTCTTTTTCTTTTTTTTTACAACTATAAATATATAAAGTATTCAGGTAAAGATGATTATCTTGAAGAGTATAAACTGTAATACTTCCTCAAAAATAAATACAAAATTTTATAAAACAAATTTTCTTACAAAATAGACAGCAGTGAAATTAGCTGTATAACAAATACATATATAAGTTATGTCATTTTTGTGGGTCCTATGCAAGTCATAAATACACATACGTAAATAATGTCATTTTTGATGGGTCCTATGCTAGTCATAAATACACATACGTAAATAATGTCATTTTTGATGGGTCCTATGCTAGTCATAAATACACATACGTAAATAATGTCATTTTTGATGGGTCCTATGCTAGTCATAAATAAAAGTCGTTGGGGTGGCCTAAAGTCAGTATCAGCAAGACAGCGAGGGAATCTATCCCCTTTTCACTAGCGCTAGACCAAGGAGATTGTTTTTTTAGCATCTGAGGTGGGACGCCATACCTACCATCAGCTCCTCACTTTACCGCACATGTCCTTGTGCTACTCATACGCTGAGTTGGCAATGGCCGGTATCGAACCAGGAACCTTGAGATTCCCAGACGTAAATAATGTCATTTTTGATGGGTACTATGCTACTCATAAATACACATACTTAAATAATGTCATTTGATTTTTTATGGTACTCATAATTAAAGAGAAATATTATTTAATTTGTAAATTCCAAGGTAACTTTGTGGATCCTAGATTGTTTAGTGTATAATTCCTCCCCTTGGAAATTCAGAAGGTTTTAGTTTAGTTTCTTTGTTTAATAGCATATCAACCTTCGTGGGTTATTCAATGCCAAAACTATCCTTGTAGAACAGCAGTGTTACTATTTAATCTGCAGCTGGGGGGCGGGGTTCCTACCTTTCCCAAGGGTATTAGGTTGAAAGTGAACATAATAGCATGATTGGAATTCAAACTCGCTTACTATAAATGTCGCAGTCCAGCACATTAGCCACAATGCTATGGGGACTCACAGAGTAAATTTTGAAAGAAAATAATCTAGACATGTTTCTCAGAATCGCTTTTTGTGTTATATTTTTTGACAATCATGAGGAAGAGAACAGAACAATTTGTTGCATAATCCAGAACTTTTTCTAGTAGTTTTGTTCAACTTTTTCACCATTGCATTGTTAGTCTATGACGCAGACTTGCATGCCTGAAATAGGTTCAGTGCAAATTACACAAAATCAATAGAAACACAACACAAATTATATTTGCACTGTTTCTTCTCAACATCAATTATTCTATAAGAAACATTGTGCAAGAAACATCAATTTTTCACGGCTATTTCCTTTCATCTTTGTGGCTTTTAATAGTTATTCTCAGGTCATATTTACAGGATCCTATCTATGGGAGGAATGACTTAAAGGGATGGAAAATTAACATTTGATGAATTATAATAAGAATAGAAGTGGCTACCCGGCATCACCTGGGTAGAAGGAGAAGGTAAAAAAGACCTTGTGTTGATCCAGCCTGGTGGGGCATAAGAAAAGGTGCGCAGACACTCGGAAAATTAATCTCCTACTTAAAATACCAAAACCAAAACCATGTTAAAATTTAAATTTTATTTTTCAATTATCTTCACGAATATGAATCAATAATAAAAAAAACTAGCAGCACCTGTGGACATACCACAGTATGACAATTTAATTATTACGTTTGATATGTTTACTTAAGGGTTATTGCCAAATATTTCAAGATATAAAAAGTATAATAATCTTGATTTAACTCCATCTTTTTTTCTTTTTCTTTTCTTTTTTCATTATGTTTAATTGAAACAGATTAATGTTATCACTTCCGAGCGCTCACCCGGTCTCTCTATCTTTCCCCTACTCTTTCTTTCTGATATTTTTTCTGTGTAGCAGGTTATTTTTCTTACCTTTTTTTATAAAAACGGAATGGCTCATTATTTATTTGAGGTAACAACACTTATAAGATATAAGAATTCAGTGGATAAGTGACACCAGATAATCAGGATTTACATTTTTGCATTTCATTTTGGACAATTTGGATGGGCTCATTTTTAACCAGAGGGTGTGGCAGGATGATAACAGTCTGACAATTAAGGAACAAGCGTATCAATATATATAAATACATTCTCTACAACATGTTTTACTACTACTGTGTCAAACTGGATGTGGATGTAATAGTAACAAAGGGATGTCTCTATACATCCCCAGAACTGGAGCCTCACCACTGGATGCTGTTTAGTGTCATCAAGTCTTGCCGATAGCACAGATTCCCATAACTATCTCTCAAAATCCATCCCTGTTGGTCATTACTCCCAGCAAGTCCTCTGTATGGCATCCAGTATCCACAGAGCTGATCGATTTAAGTTTTTGCAGGTCTGCCATCACTGGTGTGTCCATTTGTGGATGTCCACAGGAGAAATTAAAGCATTATAACAGATATTGTATGTATTCACAAACCCCTCCACACGAGCAGGATATGACACAAGGTCAATTTTTAAGCAGAGTTTAACAGGGTTGAATTCAGAGTTTTCCTTCTCCCAGATTGGTTGCCATAACAAGATTAAAGAGCCCAGTCTACCTTACTATTTACCCATAGCTAGGGGGGGCGGGAGAATGATTAGATGCATACCTTTGTCAAGGGTATTAGCACTATGTGAAATGCAAAGAGCTTCAGCCAGGATTTATACTTGGGCTGCAAATTCCATTTCTCCAATGGTTATCATCGTCAGAAATGTACTTGGGTTCAACAAGTACATTTCTAACGAGAATAACCGTTACACCTTGTGTCTCCATTATACAACATTAGTAGTTGTATGAACACTGACCTTTTGAATTCTTTTAATCAAACAAGGAGAACAAAATACATCACAAACAACGATGTATATCCAGTGGCTCTTTAGTAGCAAAAATATTTGTGTTATTAGATTTTTGAAAGTGAGATTCATGTTAGGTATGAATAAATAGATTTTAACCTAAAGTACATTATGAACATCAGTGAATATCTTAAAACCCTGTCTATAATATATGGGTAAGTACTGCTAGTAAAAAAAAAATAACTGAGAAATAGAATTCAAGAACAGAGCAAGTACTTACCCATATATTATAGACAGGGTTTTAAGATATTCACTGATGTTCATAATGTACTTTAGGTTAAAATCTATTTATTCATACCTAACATGAATCTCACTTTCAAAAATCTTGTAACACAAATATTTCCATTACTAAAGAGACTAATAAAGTAAAAAAGAATAACTGAGAAATAGGATTCAAGAACAGGGAATAAAAACACTTCAACTAGGAACATTTGATATCTCTCTGCACATGGCTTCACTTACTCATTTTGTTACACAGGATAGAGTATTAGACTGGGTGAAGATCAGATGTTTTTAATTAAAAAATAATGTAATGCCAAATTTGAAACAATCAGTTTTGTTTTTTTTTAGTAAATTGCACATAGAGACTTAAATTTCATCATAACTTTACTAATAGTCATTATTTTGACATTATGAAATGCTGAATTGCAATTAGAATTTTTCAATGAATACCCAAGAATTAATCTAGATGTGTCTGTTTAACCAGGGTTGGGTAGTTGGAAAAAAAGACAACAAGGCCATTATGGACAGGGTCTACAATTTTGAGGGGGGCCTCTCATTAGATAGAGCACCTGCCAACATATGAGTAGCACAGATTGGGTAATATGATCTGTGCAGTAAAGTATGTGTTTATATACTTTTGGGTTTGTTTAGCTCAGTTAGTAGAGCACCAGCCTAGTAATCGTAAGGTTCCTGGTTCAATACTGGTCCCTGCCAACTCAGCGTTTGAGTTGCACAGATTGTGGTCAAATGGGAAGCTGACGGTATGTGAAGCGGTCCACCTCAGCAAAAACAATTTCCCCGGTCTAGTGCTAGCAAAAAGGGGATAAATCCCCTCACTGCAGGCTGATACTGACAATAGGCCACTCCACCAACTTTACACTACACATCTTGTTCTTTACTAAGTTTTATATAGTTTGGTACACAGGCCTCATGTTAATTATAGCACCTGCTGTTTCTAAGGGGCAATCCATTCTCTAGATTAGGAATGCAGAATGACCCAGCAAAAAAGTTAGCCCACTGATGTATGCTTTGTGTTTGGTGGGCTTAGCAAGTCCATAGAGCTGGATTATTTTCATTAAATTTTCATGAAAAGTGAAAATAAAATATTGTACAATTAACATAGCTAGGCAATGTATTGAAGAGAAATTAGAATATACAATGTTTGGCTTATTTAATGGCATATCATCTCCCTGTGTGCTATTTAATGACAAAATGTGATTAATTAGTAAATGTTTGATTGTAATCATAACTATATTTTCAATACTATTTGGATTTTTTCAATTGCACTTTTTGGTCTATAATATCTTTTTGCACAGTTATATGATATCTAGTATTCCTGCTCATTACAAATTATTTGCACACTGTTGTATGGTTTCAAGTATTCCTATCTAATTAGCTCAGTTGGTAGAGTGTTTGGCTAGAAACCACAAGGTTCCTAGTTCAAAACTCAGCATATGAGTAGCACAGGGATATGTGTGGTAAAGTAAAGAGTGATGGTAGGTGTGGCGCTCCACCTCAGATGCAAAAACAATCTCCTCAGTCTAGCACTAGTGAAAAGGGGATAGACTCCCTTGCTGATTAACTGATAGCGACTTTAGGCCACCACAACAACTTTATATGGTCATCCTATTTTAAAATTATTTGCTTGCAAACAATTATATGGTTTCAAACATTCCTATCTAACACCAATATAGTTGAAACAATTATACATTTTCAAGTAAATAATAATCTTCAGTAAACAATTATAGTTTCAAGTAACTATTCTTAAAAAACAAACATTGCACACAGTTATAATTATATGTTATCAAATATTCCTATTTAATACAAAGAATTTTCCAACAGATTCCAACTTTATCCATAAATGTGATCTTAACAGGTACTACCACACCAGGTCAGAGTAGACCTTGGAGTAATGGCAATGAACGGGTGACTCTATACTCTACAGATCTTCAGAATTGGAGCCTCATCGATGGATGCAGTTTAGTGTCATACCCAGGATAACTGTTTTGGGGGATCTTACCACTCTGCAGAATATGCAGTTGACATGTTCTAAGCCCTGAGTTAAGAATGTAATTAGAATGGTTATATATATATATATATATATATATATATATACACACATACACGATTGTGGACCATTTTTACATCTTCACTACTTACACAAAAAGATAAAAAAGAGATGTTTAATGAAAAGTATAAAGAAATGTTATCTTGTTCAAAATCTAAACTCCAGTACCTGGGAGTCCATACATCTTTAATTTAAATATATATATATATATATGGAATATTGGAAAGAATTGATATAGAAAGTTACATGTTCAGACACCTACGATTATTGTAGTGTTGGGCACCTCTGATGACGTAATGGTTAGCTAGCTTGGCTTGTAGACCATTACTAGTAATTCACACTGGGTTCCCTATACTGCTAGCCTTGTGTCAAACTTAGCCAATGACTACTAACTAGGTTCCAGTCAGCAATGGTTTGCAGACTCATTGACCTAATAGGATTTTGCTTGGTATCCCAATGGCCTAATCTACTCCTGCTTGGGAAGACAGACAAGTTTATTTGTGGAACCAAATTATTGGGAGGACAAAATGGAAAAAGCTCTTCTGTCCCCAAGGGCACATTTAAGTGCAAGCATATCTGTATGGGTGTGTGTGTGAGAGAATATCTAGCATATATGTATGTACATGGATGTGTGTGTGTGTGTGTATATAGAAGTATCAAAAAGATAGCTGAACAAGTTAACCCTCTAAGCCCGTTATACCAGAAGTACTTTTATTCTACCCCCCACCCCACACACACACACTGAAGCACATGTTTATTGGTGAGGAGATCACACTCAAACAGCAGATCAAATTTAGGCTCAGGAGTTAAGAGTTCAAAGAGTTAAGGAGCCTGGCAGATTTTAAAAGATGATAAAATAGAAAGAGAAGGATTCCTCAACATTAGCTACTACACCCATTATGTTAATTATATAATGGAGGCACATGGTCTAATGGTTAGTCAGAGAAAATGGACTCGACAACCCAAGTTCAATTCCTGGATGAAGCTGTTTGCATTTCACATGGTACTAATACCCTTGGGAAAGGTATGAATCCAATTCTCCCTTCAGCCATGGACAAATAGCAGCACAGACTGGGTAACCAGTCTAGAAGAAGGAAAACTCTAAATTCAAACCTGTTAAACTCCACTTCAGAAATTGACCTTGTGTTGCATCCTGTTCGTGTGGAGGGGTTGGTATATATATATATATATATATATATATATATATATATATATATATACACACAACAATTAGAGAAACTAAAAAGTCAGATTTGTTAACAGGATGAGTGGGTTTCTTGAACACATTCATGGAAGAATCATGGGAATTCAGTACAAGTGATATACCAAGTACCATTTGGTTATGGATCCAAAGTTGTCCTTCTCATAGACTGGTTACCAACCAAGGCTAGAGAGCCCAGTCTGCACTGTTATTTTACCCACAACTGGGGGCAATAGAGGATTCATGCCTTTCCAAAGAGCATTTTTACAAAGTGAATAAAAACCTGTTTTGGACAGAATTTGAACCCTGAAAGTCATTTTCCATAGTTATTAAGAGTTTGGCAACTAGTACTACTATCTCCCTAATCAGGTCCGCATTGGTCAATCCTGGCAAGTCTTCCACATGGCATCCAGAATTTGCACCATTCTATCTCTATTGGTCAATCCTGGCAAGTCTTCCACATGGCATCCAGAATTTGCACCATTCTATCTCTATTGGTCAATCCTGGCAAGTCTTCCACATGGCATCCAGAATTTGCACCATTCTATTTCTATTGGTCAATCCTGGCAAGTCTTCCACATAGCATCCAGAATTTGCACCATTCTATCTCTATTGGTCAATCCTGGCAAGTCTTCCACATGGCATCCAGAATTTGCACCATTCTATCTCTATTGGTCAATCCTGGCAAGTCTTCCACATGGCATCCAGAATTTGCACCATTCTATCTCTATTGGTCAATCCTGGCAAGTCTTCCACATGGCATCCAGAATTTGCACCATTCTATCTCTATTGGTCAATCCTGGCAAGTCTTCCACATGGCATCCAGAATTTGCACCATTCTATCTCTATTGGTCAATCCTGGCAAGTCTTCCACATGGCATCCAGAATTTGCTCCATTCTATCTCTATTGGTCAACACTGGCAAGTCTTCCATATGGCATCCAGATTGATTAAGCTGATTGATATAGGTTTTTGCTGGTCAGTCTACACTGGTTTGTCAATGTTTGGTATCCACAGGAAATTGTCACTAATGAGTTCATCCTTATTTATCTAGCATGTTCATATTACTTGGATGGTTTGTATGATATGAGGTAAGTGGCCGTACAACTACTTTTTTATGGGATGCTGCTTCCAGGGTTTGTTTCATACAGCATCCTTATGTAGTTTCCATCTTTCTTTAAGCATTTCATAAGAGTCCCAGTGATGCAGCCATACAATAGCATTGGCATGGCTACAGCTTGGAAGAATTCTTGCTTTATCTTATCAGAGAGATCAGATTTACATATGATCATGTACTGTTGAGGTGAAATGATACACAAGAAATGGAGTGCTTAATATATTTATTCACCACCAGTATCCAGTGCTAATGGATGCATACAAAAATGCAGAACAATAAATTATAAAACAATCAATTAACAAGACAACTTACAAGAAATAGAGGAGGGTCAGTATTATCTGTGTTATTCGGACTGGTAGTAAAAAAAAATAACTGAGAAACAGAATTCAAGAACAGGGCAAGTACTTACCCATATATTATAGACAGGGTTTTAAGATATTCACTGATGTTCATAATGTACTTTAGGTTAAAATCTATTTATTCATACCTAACATGAATCTCGCTTTCAAAAATCTTATAACACAAATATTTTCATTACTAAAGAGACTAATATATAAAGTAAAAAAGAATAACTTCTTCAGAAGGCCGGAGGGCATATCGTTCGAAACATTGTACAAATAACAATGAAGATGGGGACAATAGTCCGAATAACGCAGATGATACTAATCTTCAAGCCTCATCTCAAACATTCAGAGAAAGAGGAGGGTCAGATGCAGTATAGTCAAACGCAGTAAGATCAGTCTGAATATTAATAAGCTTATTAATCAATTGTTGAAATTTAATCGTAGATTATTTAAGGCTACGAGCCAGACCATGTATGGTAGATTACTGATGGGGTTGCTAGTTACTCTAGAAAAGATCAATAATCTGCTCTACCCAACAAATAATAATAATAAATCAAGGGAATATTTTCATAAAGTTTTTTGAACATATAAACTTTAGCAAAATGATATTAAGCACGTTTTTTTCGTTTTATTAATTATTATCTATAATTCCTATATGTATATTCCAATTTTATCCGACATCTAAACAACAAATATTTGCAAAAGAATGCTGGTTGAATAAGAATTGACCTTTAGAAAAAGAAAAAATGTTTGCACAAAAATTCTAAAGCAAGCATTTTTGAAAGCAAACTACTTTATCAGCATGACCTGTCTTTTTGGCAAGAAAAATAAAATTCTATCACACAATTTAAGTATCATTATATATATATATATATATATATATATTACAAACATACATGCACACTCATGGGAGAGGAGGAGGTTGAGAGGAAGATTGTGTCTGGTTATGTCCAAGCTGGAAACTTGCAAATTACTAATGGTTTGGTTTCTTTTGTTTAATGGCATAACAATCATTATGGGTTAATTAAAGCAAAAAACATCCTTGTAGAAGAATAGTAGTGGTACTTTTAATCTATGCCTAAGAGGGTGAAGGGCTTCATACCTTTCCCAAGGGTATTATTCTGGAAGGGGACCTAATTGTGCAACTGAAGTTAGAACTCCCTGTGTGTTGAACACACAAACCATTATGCCAGAAGATTATTTGGGTTTTAACCCAGAAGAGATTTTTCATATTTTTTCCAAAGGCATTAGTGTTGGATGGTTGGTTGTTTGAGTTTTACAGCATGTCAATCCATTGCGTCATTTTATGCTGAAGATATTTTTGTTTTATTCATTCTGGATGGGTACTCAATTTTTTTCACATATTTGTTTCTATTTAACCCATAGATGGGACCCTATCAGGTACTACCACTCTGATTCAGAGTGAACCTGGAAGCAATGGTGATGAAGGAGTACTCTACATTCTCCAGAACTGGAACCTCACCATAAGATAGAGTATAACGTCATACCCAGGACATGATGACCCACAGCTACTGCCTTTTAACGTATATGATGAAAAGGGTTGGGGGTTGCTATAAGGGCAATAGGGTTGGAACAATCATATAGGTGCTAGGACTTGATGTGACACAACAGGTAATCAACCACATGACTAATATAAATGATGTGATGATCAAGTGTCAATACCGAAGTATTAGATTTTGAGAAATTCAAATGAAAGATGTGTGTACAGCTGACCAACTTATAATGTCATTATGTCTAGACTAGATGAGTCAGTGCCAATTATTTATACTTTTGATCAGCAGTTTTTGAAGAAACACATGATTGTGCAAATGCAGTACCTCCGCCATACTGACCAGATCTTGTGCTATCTAACTTTTTTCTCATTTCCTAAACTGAAAATTCATCTCATCACTTTTGATATTCTTGAAAAATGGTGCAACTGTAAACAGTGCCTCCTATTGCTAAATCCTTAAACAAAACTCACATTATTCCTTTAATAACTATCGTATTTCGCCAATATCTTTTTATATGAAAACAATGTTGTTAATGATTTGATTGATATTCAGAGTCAGAGTTGGCCTTGTTCCAGACATTAGCTATTTTTGGAAAATTGTTGGTGTAACAGAACATGTGCATGGTCTTAATCTTCAGCTTTTAAGCAAACATGTTTTTTTGGGTTTTTTTTTTTATCATTCTTTGTTTTCCAGTTGACAATTTTATTGAAAAATTAATGGTAAAATTGGTGTGTACAAATTCATCATTTTTATCATCATTTTAATGTTGACTTCACCATCAAGAATAAATTCACCTTTTTTGGAATACTTAGTTTTCCGATTTATATATATATATATATATATATATATATATATATATATATATATATATATATATGTGTGTGTGTGTGTGTGTGTGTGTGTGTAAGCCTAATGAATCTGGGAATATCTACCAAGGTTTCACACACATGTTGATAATATAGTTTGCTATATTCATAAGTAAAGAGTGCTCAATATTGTTGATAGTGCACATATATATGTTAGGGTAGCGAAGACAAAGTCGATGACATTTGGTAACTGTTAGTTTCTTGCCTATGTGATTTTCAAACCACAACTTGGTTTAAAAATTGCATAGACAAGAAACTATCTATTAACAAGTGTTGTTGACTTTATGTCTTCACAATCCTAACATATATATTGTAATCATTGTCTTTTTTGGTCAGGTATTTGATAATTTAAGACAAAATACCCCAAAGATTTCCAGAAATGTTCTGATTTTTTGGACTAAAATGTTTTGTAATATTTTTTAGAATGTAGAGGATATTAAAAGAAATATATGACAGCATAGCAGCAAACCACACACACACAAAAAATAAGTGCTTCCACAAAAGTAAAATTCACAACCAGTGAACCTGATGCCCAGCTGTGTGACCAAAAATGGGTCAATCACAAGAACTTTTGCAGTATGTATTTACCAACCCCTTCACACAAGCAGGATGCAACAAGGCCAATTTTCTAAAGTGGAGTTTAACAGTATGTAACCAACCAACTTCCACAACCAGTGAACCTGATGCCCAGTTGTGTGACCGACAATAGAGAGTCGATTACAAGAATGTATTTACCAACCCCTCTGCACAATGCAACAAGGTCAATTTTTTAAAGCAGAGTTCACTGGGCTTGAATTCAAATTTTTCTTTCTCCTATATTGGTTGCTATGCCAATGTTAAAGAGCCCAGATATTTTCATGCCCTTTCCAAAGTGATTAATGTAAAATGAACACTATCTATCCCAACCAAAATTTGAACAGTTGGCAGATTCCATTTTATTCCCATTTAACTGCTAAGCTAGTTGCATTTCTATCAATAAAAAAAAAATATTTCTATAGAAACAAGAATTTACAGACAATAGTAAAAACCATATGTATTCAACTTGGTAGGCGGCAAAGAGACTGTTTTTAGTTTTCTTGATAGAAGAGTTATAAGAAAGAAAAGTTGATATAAACTTAAAAAAGAAATAAATAATTAAAATATGTCATTAGAATGAATTCACTTTAAATTTTCCCAAAGTCAGAGATAAAAAAAATCTGTTAATTAAACAGCCCACATTAAAAAGATATGTATTATTTGTTATACAGAACAAATTAAGAGAATCAAATTACCTAACACCAAATAAAGCAAATAATCTAAGATATTTTTGCCAGAATGTTCAAGGCTATTCTGTTTTCTGTTATTTATAAAAAGAATTGAAATAAAAAAAAGTTAAGTTTTGTTTTAACAGATTGCAAACTCAAAGAAAAATTTTGAAATGAAAAAAATAGTTAAAAATTCTAATGTAACATTCATAGTAGCAAAACAACTTATGTCATATTGTCCCATGATGAATGCTTGTAGTTTTGTCACTAGCTCCTAATCAACCTATATAAAATGGTCCTGGTTTAGATCAATCGGTAGAGCACCTGCCTAGAAATTGCAAGATTTCTGGTTTGATACCAGTCGCCACCAACTCAGTGTATGAGTAGCATAGATTGGGTAATCTGATCTGTGCGGTAAAGTGCGGAGCTGACGGTAGATGTAGTGCTCCACCTCAGCAAAAGAAATCTCCCTGGTTTAGTGCAAGTGAAAAGGGGATAGACTCCCTCGCTGTTTGGCTGATACCGATAATAGGCCACTGCCAACATTACTTACCTAATGTGGTCCCAGGCTCCAAATGAATACCTATTTCATTATCACCCAAATGAATGTGGTGCAGTCAGCAGCTCCCGATGTATGTATTAACCCCTCCACTACATGAGTTGGATGTGGCACAAGGTCAATTTCTTAAGCAGAGTTTAACAGGTTTGAATTCAGTGTTTTTCCTTCTCTTAGAGTAGACTAGTTACCTAACCAGTTAAAGCGCCCAGTCTGCCCAACTGTTTATCCATAGCTGGAGGGAGATTAGTTGGATTCATATGTGAAATGCAAACAGTCTCGTCCAGAATTTGAACTCATTTCGTCGTGCCCATTTCCAATGACAATAACCATTACACCACACCTCTTGATGTATGTGTGTTGGATGATCAGCATCAAACAGCTTTGTCCATTACATTAATGGCTTTAGATAAAGTAACATCTCAACATTGTTAACCATTTTACCAGTGTGATGTTTACTATACAAAATTTGTCTAGAAATGATCTGACTACGTATCTTATTCATTGCCATATTTTCCACTTATTGGTAGCTTCATGTATCAGATTTTCAAACAAACAAACAAAAAATAAGTTACATTAAAAATCTTTAAACAACCAGTTTATAAGTCAATGTAAATTCTACAAACTGGGGTTAAAATATTTTCTGAATAAATGCAGAAAATTTTTCCTGTCTTGTTTTTTTCTATTCTTACTTTCACCATGTCCATATCCTATGATGATAACGATTACACTACGAGTACCTTGTAGAAGAACAGTAGTGATATGTTTAACCCATAGCTGGGGGGGGTAAGGGGTTTTCATACCATTCCTAAGGGTATTAGTCCTAAAGTGAATGTATTAGTGTGACTAGAGGTCAAACTCTTTTACTACAATGTTGCAGTTCAACTTTGCCATGGAGATACCCCACCCCACCCCACCCCACTCATCATGGATTGGCAGCAATGAGACATAATTTTTCAAGACATCTGGTCCTAGGATAAAAGTGCAGATCATGAGTGTTGAGTGAATCCAAGCAGCTTCAGCTGTTGCCGACTGCATTTGCTGTGCTGATAACCATTACATTGACTGCACCTCCTTGAACAAAATAGAGATAAACATTAAATGATCAATATTTTGAACATGTTGAATGTACTATAAAGATTTTGGCATCTGCTTGCTTTCTACATATATAATTTTAGTAAATGCAGCATCAACACATTTGTTGGTTGGGTTTTATGGCATGTAAACCCATTGGGTCATTTTATGCCAAAAACATCTTGTTTTATGATGGGTACTCAATTTTTAAAAAATTCTTTTTTTCATCAATTTGAAAAAAAAAAAAAATCTAAACTAATTTTTTTCTATGTAACCCATAGATGGGGACCTAACAGGCACTACCACTCCGTGTCAGAGTGAACCTGGAAATAATCATGGAGAGGGCTACTCCACATTCCCTAGAGCTCCAAAACTGGAACTTCACCATTAGATGCAGTTTAAGGTTATACCCGGTACACTAAGACACTCAGCTACTGTCTTCTACCACATATTATAAAAAGGGTTGGGGTGTCTTGCCATGATATGACCAGCCAATTGATCTGAGGAGCCTCTCTGACCACCCGTCTAGCATAAGTAAGGGCCAAAGTGGAGTGTTGTATGTCATAGATTGCTCAGCCAACAAGTCAACATATTTGTTGTCATTAAAGTGAATAAAAGTTTTTATATATTACCGAGGTTGTTACCAGTTTCAGGGCAGACAACATCCTTATTTGAATAAGCAATTTAATTATAAAAAGCTATCAATAAAACAATCATTTGTGTAGATCACAAAAGACTAGACTGAAAATAAATGGTAAAATGGTTATTTGTCACAATTTGAGTTTCAGTGGTGAATATGCAAATTGGTAATCCATATCAAGTAAGTAAAGTCAGCAGAGTGGCTATTGTCAGTATCAGTTAGGCAGTGAGGGAGTCTATTCCCTATTCGCTAGTGCTAGACCAGGGAGGTTATTTTCCTGTGGTGAAGTGCCACACTTACTGTAAGCTCCCAGCTTTACGGCACAGATCAGATTACCCAAGCTGTTTTGGTGAGGACCAGTATCATTGTAGGGTTAATAGTGCGATATAAAATACAATAGTCTCATCCAGGATTTGAACTTGTGTCAGTCCATTTCTTTTGCTGGTAACCATTGCACCATGCACCTCCACAATCAACAGTTTTATTGTATCAAGTATTCATATATATATATATATATATATATATATATATAAAATGCAAATAACTAGATAATAGATCTATTTAACCCATAGATGAGACCCTAATGGTTACTACTGCTATGGACCCCGAGAGTAATGGAAATTAAAGTTTATTCAACACTTTCCAGAACTGGAGTCTCACCATCAGATGCAGTTTAACATCACACCCAGGACACCCCTTTTGGTGGGGTGGTTTTACCCCTCCCCAGGTGATACCATCAGTATTCTAAGCCCTGCTGTGAGGATTGAAAATTGGCCAAGATGTAAGACATGCTGTTAAGACATAAATGAGGAGTTGTGTTAAAAAACAACTAATGGATGTAAATAGCAATTTGTTTCTGGTTTATTTTTAATGACATAATATGTGCTTTCATATAGACAACCAACTTTATATAGATGTGTAATTTATGTGTAATGTCGTATGGACAAAAAACAACATCTTAAAGATCAGTATTGTTTACAGGATGAGATAATCATTTTCTATCATGAATACTTGTGCAAAAGTCAACAAGTACACGGATGCTACTTCTGAAAGTGTGTCAGAGAAGTGTTGGGGGTGGTCCTGTCTGCCTTGAACAAAAATTAGCTTTCAAAAACCTGATGTTTACATGATTTTGAAAATGCTGACAGATTTGGGCAGTTGGTGAATCAGCTGACAAACATACCTAAGGACATGTGAGAATGAAACGAAGGCAAAAATAAAGTTTTCAGTGTGTGAGAGTTATAGATTAGTTGTTGGTTTTATGGCATGTTAACTCTTGTTGGGTTATTTTATGCAAAAATCCAACATAAAGCTGCCCATGTAAAAAAACAAAAAAACAAAAACAGATTTGATCATGTTCATTCCAGCATTTATGAGATGAAAAATATTTTTGAATTTCATTTTAAAGTATATGTCTTCATTTGTTTGAACAGAAATGGTATATTTTGGCATTGGATGATATCCAATGACCTCAAAGGTCATTTCAGTCAATTTTGTATAGGCTATGTCAGAGTTTGAGTTCAAGTAATTATTTTTTTTAAATGAAAAAAAATTATCATAGATGATTATAGAGGAGTATTATAGATGAATTAAACATTATATGACAGGCTTTGAGCCTCTTCAATAAAAGGAAACCATTGGGACTGTTATCTTCATTTTGTGTATATATATATATATATATATATATATATATATATATATACCAACCCCACTGCATGAGTAGGATGTGACACAAGGTCAATTTCTAAAGCAGAGTTTAATTCAGAGTTCTCCTTCTGCTTAACTAAGATTAAAGAGCCCAGTCTGCCATATTATTTACCCATAGCAGTAGAAAGAATAGTTGGATGCATACCTTTCCCAAGGATATTAATGCTATGTGAAATGCAAACAGCCTCGTATATATATATGTCATGTATTTAAGCAGCAAGTTATTGTCTAAGCAGGTATCATTGAAGACCACTGAATATTTCTTCTTTGTGATTTTTATCTGTATTCTTTTTAGTCTTTTAGTGGTTTTTCATAAATTGGGATCCAGTTGGTAGAGAAACTTGTCCCATACATTTAACGCAAGCGCTTTTGACCATTTTGACAGTCGTCATCAGGGGATTGTAGGTTGTAGTGTGTTAGGTTTTTTTTCTTCTCGTTTGAATTTATTCATTCATATATTGCTCTTTCATTATATATATATATATATACATAACTTTTAAAGAAAAAAAAAACTTAAATTTTTTTCTTTTTTTTCTCTTTCTTTGAAAGTTAAATACTGCACTGTATATGATTAATTTATTGGTTATTAGACATTGAGTTCTCTTAGGGATTTATAAAAATCCTTGTATGAATATATATGTTTGCACCTACAAGAGCATATTGTAGGGTTATACAGTGAGATTTTGATTATCCCAATTAGAATCAGCCCCTACTTATAAGTCATTTGGATTATATATATATATATATATATATATATATATATATTAAAAATGAACAGATTGTGATAAAAATGTTTTTTCTTAAATCTGGAAAGGGCTCAAATACTGACCAGTAGAGCTGGATAAAACTTAAAATAAATAAATCATTTTTTAACCTTCTCATGACTAAGTTTCATGTATTTAGAAAAAACAACAACAAAATCTTCAGATGAAACTTGCAAGTAAAATGTAAATAGTGATATGAGGAACTGTTACAGATTTCAAAACAGGAAATCCTACTTTGAAATCTATTTAACAGTTCCTCATATCACTATTTCCTTTATCTGTGCTGCAAGTGTGACTTGATGATGATGATGATGATTATTATGATTATTATTATTATTATTCTGAGAAGACTTTCCTCCTTGTGGGAATAAAATATTAGAAAATGCCAACAATGCTTCTGTTTCAGTGCAGCAACTTAGTCCAATTAACAGGTTTTATTACAAATCATAGAAACAATTTATTACTCATTTTTTGACATATTTTGTAGTCGAATCCCCCCCCCCCCTCAAATTCCCCTCTTACCATGCAGCAATGTTTTGCATTGTGTGAGAAATATTGAATATTCATTAATACTTCATCCATTATACCAACATGTTTCATCTGAAGATTGTATTCTTTTTTTACAAATACATGAAACTTAAAGTCACAAGACCGACATGAAGTAAGAAAACAATTTATTTTAGGTTTCAAGTCTTTTTGCTAAATAATCATGTTCTTCCACCTACCGTGTTTCCCTCAAAAATTAGACAGGGTTTATATTAATTTTCACTCTGAAATATAACACTAGGGCTTATTTTTTGGAGGATGTCGAGTGTTTGTATCACATGTTGCGATTGTGAAGAATGCTTATTTTTATTGTCTGTCTGCTGCTCTCAACAAAGGCTTATTTTAAGGGGAGGGTGTATATTAAAATCATCCTGAAAAATCACAGTAGGCCTTATTTTCAGGGACACATGGTATCACATCAAAACAGTTCATGCCAGAAACTGATATCTGATTATTTTGTTTCCTTGCCATGGTGTCCTTATTTTCTGATAGCCAGACAGACAATTTCTCAATTTACAAAAATTACTGAAAATTAAAATTTAAAAAAAAAAATTCAATAAAGCCATAGAGGAAGTTACATCAGTTCTCTTCTTTAATTATAGTGGCAATGAAGAAAGAAATGATTATGGTAATTATTTAATTAATCATCTTTTTCTTCTGATTCATATTAACTGCACATTGGTATCTTGGCCCATGTTGCATCAAAACAAATATGAACATTAACCCTTTCTAAATTTAATCCATTTTGATTCAACTCAAATTTAGATTCAATTTGTAAACTCAACAAGTTCAGTCTACACCAAATATATTCTGGTAGGAATAGGGTCAGGTTTAGCTCAGTTGGTAGAACACTGGACTCGGAATCGCAAGATTTTTGGTTCGATACCGGCCTTCACCAACTCAGCGAATGAGTAGCACAGAGATCTGTGCAGTAAAGTGAGGAACTGATGGTAGGTATGGCACTCGCCTCAAGATGCTAAAAATAATCTCCTCGGTCTAGCATTAGTGAAAAGGGGATATACTCCCTTGCTGTCTGGCTGATACCGACTTTAGGCCACCTCAATGACTTTACAACCTACAAAAGCAGCAGTATGGCCACTTACCTTCCATCTCACAAACCATCCAAGTAAGATGAACAAGATTAGATAGCATATATTTAACATAAAAGACAATGCAGTAAAATTGAAATTTGAGAATTATTGTTATAATTAATGAGAATTAACTGCCATAGATATTTAACATTTTTGCTTAAATAAATTCAAGAAGGGACCTGTAATGTAAAGATCATTGTTGTTCAAAATGGATTTGGCTGTTTGTATTGCACATAGCACTAATACCCTTGGGAAAGGTATGAATCCAACTATTCACCCTCCATTATGGGTAAATAGTAGGGAAGACTAGGCTCTAACTTTGGTATGGCAACTGGTCTAGGAGAAGGAAAACTCTGAATTAAAACCTGTTAAACTTCACTTAAAAAAATAATCTTGTGTCACATCCTACTTGTGCAGAGAGGTTGGTAAATACACACAAGTCATCTAGTAGTGTAATTGTTGGGTTATTTTATGCTGAAGACATTTTGTTTTATTCATTCTTGATGGGAACTCAGTTTTTTAAAACTCATTTTTTTCTATTTAACCCATAGATGGGACCCTAACAGGTACTACCACTCCGGGTCAGTTGGACCTGGGAGTAAGGGTGATGGAGGGGTACTCAACATTCCCCAGAGCTCCAGAATTGGAACCTCACAATCAAATAGAGTTTAACATCAAGCCCAGGACACTAAGACTCTCAGTTAGTGCCTTCTAGCACATATATTATAAAAAGGGGTGGGGCTTGCCATAAGGGTAATAGTCTACTTTTACTTTCAAATTGGGAAAATTGACCTTGTGTCACATCCTACTCATGTTGGTAAATATGTGAATTATTTTTTACACTTTGACCTCTATGGGTTCACACAGTTTAATTTAGCAGTCAAAGAGTGTATTAACCCAGACTATTGTGATCAAAAGCAACAATAAAATAAGCAGAAGTAAAACTCATTTAAGAATAAGGTGATAATGAGCACATCAACCCAGAGAGAGAAAAAAGTGACTGGTTCAATCTGGGAAATTAAGTCAGAATAATAGAGAACAATATTCAAGAAAAAAGAATCAGTACATTTACTTGATTGGAATAAACTCAGTAGAGACTTTAAGATTAATATGAGAATCTAAGATTAAGAAAGAACAGATATTACATCACCTGACTGTCATATAGGTTAATGACCAAGTGGATATCTGTTGGTTAAGTGGTGGTCACATGTTCAACATCCTCTAGCTAAAAATGAGACCTTCCAAATCCTCCAAGATGAAAGGCAAAAATGTAAATCCTGATCATCTGATGTTGCTTATCTGTCGAATTCTTATTTCTTAAGAGTGTCATCACCTTAGCTAAATAATGGAGCATTCTGTTTTTGTTATAAAGAAAGAAAGGAGAGAAAAAGGGCATGTTACAGGGAAAAAATATAATAAGAAAGAGTAGGCGAAAGATAGATAGATAGATAGATAGATAGATAGATAGATAGAGAGAGAGAGAGAGAGAGAGAGAGGGGGGTGTGAGCACTCGGAAACGATAACACTAATCCGATTCAATCGAACATAATGAAAATAAGGAAAGAAAGAAAAAAGAGTGAGATAAACTTAAATCAAAAATCATACTTTTTATATATTAAACTATTTAGCAATAGTAAACATATAAAACGTTGTAATAATTAAATTATCATACTATGGTATTAGCAGGTCCTGCTAATATCTATATAATATTTTAGAAAATTTTAGTTAACCATTTTATTTTATGAAATGTGAAAAAATGAACCGACAAAAAACGATTTTTACTTTTTTTCTATGAAGATAAGAGTAAATAATTACATCAGAAGATTTTAGTAAAAGAACCATGAATACAGAATTCTGCTAAAAAAATATCAATAGAGAAAATGACCCTGTTGTAAAAAAAACCGGACTGTTTTACTTATTTTCCAAGATAACGGTGAGTAATTTTTCCCCACTCGGATAATTTGATCTTTGAATTAACTGTTTTTCTTTGTAACAACTCTATGTTCGTTATTTCTTTTATCCGAAATTTTTTAAAAATAAGTTCAAAAATATCTACGTTTCTTCCTTCAATATGGCCTAAACTGATCACGTGACGTATTTTGGTGGTACCTAGTGATTATAAAGAAAAATATACAAAATAAACCCCATCAGAAAAAAAATCGCTAATTTTGTCTAATTATATAGCCGATCAAAAACTTGGTTGGGAGGCTGGAAGAACCTGTCTAGTCTAAAATGGGTAAGGCTGAGACCCCACCCCACCCCGAATGTGAATACCTACGGATTCTAAGCAATCTTTTGCACTACCGCGCTGGGAGGATAATTTTCTGCGTAGTAACCCACATTAAAATTTTTTTTAAAAAACAACCAAAAAAAACCCTGTGTCCCATTAAACCGACATTGCATCACATTTCAACTGCGTGGAGCGTCAGATAAATACTACCTGTTCCTAGTCTAAAAGGTGAGGGGTCAGGTTCATTTGTATGATGCACCTCCTAACGAGAGGAATGCCGACGAAGCTAAACAATTTTAGCACTGCCTTTGACCGTGCATGGGACGGTCTTCGTGTGGAAAAGCTGTTGCTTCGGTAATAACTGTATATAAAATCTAGACCAGACACAGACAGATATATCAGAATCATATACGGGTAAGAGAGTAACAAAACAAACACAAAAAAACAAAGAAAAAAGCAATGAAAATCTTAATATACTATTTATTTTTATTTTTAGACATTTATATAGATTTACTTATTTTTTCATATATTCCTATTTTCTCATTATCATGACATTTTAAATAGTCATTTCTTATGTTTTATTCGGTCAATTTTACTTATGCTATTTCCAAATTTTATTTTTGGTATTCAAATAGAAATCAGACACTATTTCAGTATATTCTCATCGATGATTGTCTAGTGGACAAAAATCCCCCCACCCCAATTGTCATTTATTTCTTGTAACAGGAAATTCTAACTTTCTCGGTAAATTAACTGTAGCATAGATGCACAAAAAAGCAACGAGCTACTTTGGAAACTTTGGAAACTTTTCATAGCATTTCACTACGCACTTGCCACGGTTCATCAGAAACAGCTGTCTCTCCAAGCAGTTTGGGAAATTTAGTTATTTAAGAGGGGGGGGGGGCATTTCATTTGTAGTATTATCTGAGATTGCCTACAAGATTTTCGTTGATCAGGGGTGACACAATTAGTCAGTATCGAGTCACATCCAGGTATTTAAGGAAGAAGGTGCGAAAATAAACTTTTTTCTCTCGGTATGAATGTAGTAAGACGACGCTAGTTTCAGCCACCCATCGGAGGCGTCACTCACTTCAGGAGCCCTAGGCAACATATACTACATATACAATACCAAAATATCTTGTCCTTGGGACAATGCTAAAAACTTGAAATAGACTAGGCTTATACATATTGGTTGCGAGCAAAAATAGCCAAAATGAACATTACCCAGTAGGTAAATGGATCTATTTCATCTTACACCTTTCTTCCTTTTTGTATCTTCGTTCATGTTTTCTTAAAAAAATGTCTCCGACATCTGGTTTATACATTGAAACCAATAAGTTCTGTAATTTTCCTAACAGATTGATTATCTGCCCTTGGCACTAGGAGGCGAATCAGTCAATACCGTAGATTGGCGCTCAAATTGAACCCTGGCTAGTTACTTGTAGTGTTGAGTACCCGGTAGCAAAACCTCTATATCCAGTCTCTCCCAGAACTTAAAGGAACTCAGCAGATATTATCGGGACTAGCGCCGTGAAGCACCAATTCCAACATGGGGGGTATCCTCTAACTCATGAGTACGGGTAATTTCTCTTTGTAATATACCGGGGAAAATAATTCCTAAGTTCCGATATATAAGTAAATATACCTTTTCAAGTACAAAGGGAAGATAATTTCAAGGGGGCGGGAAATACGAAAATTTCAAATTCGGATGCTGAATGAAAGAAAAACACGATAACAATAACTTTCAACAATTTTAATATAACAATAAAATAAAGGCTGGAAGAAAGATATGTAAATGTCAATTTGATAGAGGGTGGCGTATAATAACCTTAATAGAGTTCGTAAGAGATAGATAAATATATATATATAGAGAGAGAGATGTAGGTGGTTTGCAAAAAACGATGTTTTGCGAGGGACTTATATGCGAGGCCGGTAACAAGTGTTCATTTGTCGTAATTTCGTAGTTCTTTGATAGATGAATTTCGTAGTTTTTGTGTTGTCTGTAGAGTTGAATTTCGTTGACTTAGTAGATCTTTGTAGTTCTTGAGTTGTTTTCTGTCCTTTTAAGGTTTAAGATGAGTTGAGATGATTTCTGTATTTCATGTATTTCGTGTTACAATAAGGTAGCTTTGCTACAAATTTCCTTATTGTTAAATATCGTAGAATTTCGAGTAAGTGCCGACTAATTTTGTTTCCAGTCTTTGATGGGGGGGGGGTGCCCTAATTCCTCAAGATGTAGTAGTATTTCTCAACCTGTGTGGTAGCAATGCTACAAAGATCCACACAGGTTGCCGTCCACAGTGACTGTAATTTAAGATAAAAAATGAAACTGGTCTTACCTTGGGCTGTGAAGAAAATGGCGCCCGAAATTTAATTTCTTTTTATAAGAGAGCAGACCGGAAATGAGGGGGTTGGTGGGAGTGGAGTCATAAATAAGCCGAATTTTTTGACAGTCGGCAGTTGTGATTTAGAAGGCAAGCTATTGTGAGATGATCTGATAACGAGCTATTTCGGCGATGGATAAACTGGCGAAGGGAATGATTAAGCCATTTAATGGCGAGGGGGATTTTGTGGCATGGCTGAAAAAGCTAAAGCTAGTGGCCGAATTCCTGAAGATCTCTGACTTGGCAAATTTTATTCCACTTTTTCTGGAGGGAGATGCGCTTGCTCTCTGCATGGAGATGAGTGAAGTAGAGCAGCAGGATGAAGGGATGATTGAGAAGAGGCTGAGAGAGGCATTTACAGAAGGGCCCTTTGAGGCATATAAGAAAATACAAAAGTTTACGTGGACCGGGGAGTCGGTAGACGTGCATGCCAATGGCATCAGGAGGCTAGCAGGACTAGCCGGATATGTAGGACCAGGGCTGGACCAAACAGCGAAATTGGCCTTCGTAACTGGTTTCCCGGATAATATATCAATGAGTCTGCAACAATTACCCGGCATAAAAACAATGGAGATCGCGGATCTTATACCAACTGCGAGGGTGTTGACAAGAACATGAGGTCAGAATTTCGGGATGGTGGGAGCGGTTGCATGATATGCAATGGGGTCATCATCCGTTATTCGATGCTAAAGATGTCAGGGGCCACACCGACTCAGAGATTGCAAGGTACCACCAAGAGGTAGAACTATGTGCTACAGGTGTGAAAGATTTGGGCAGATTGCCAGATACTTCCCCCTGAACCAGGGAAACGATCAAGGGGAAGCGTTTGCGCCAGCGGCTTCTCCTTCAACGGGGTGAGGGCGCGGTATGGGTCTCTCCCGATCATAGAGGTGTTAGTGGCTGGCATGAGGGCGACGGCTCTCGTTGATACCGGCTGTACCACCACTTTACTCAGTCCCAAGCTTACTCATGGATGTGATGGGGGTAGGACCACAATAAGACCAGTGGGCGGAACTAAAGTGGAATGCAGAGGAACCAGACAGATAGAAATAGAATTAGATGGAGAAAGATTGACAACAAAGGCAATTATCATGGAACGCCTAATCAATGATATAGACATTATTATTGGGATGGATGTTATTTGCAGACTGGGGGGGGGGTTGACTGTAAAAAATGGCGAAGTCAAGTTCGGAGAGACATACTGTGCTGTAGCTGCCGAAGAGAAGAATTGCTGCGAAATTGAGGACAAGGATTTTAAAGCAGAGTTTGATGGCAAAAAATGGAATGTGGAATGGCGGTGGAAAGGAGAACCTCCACTGTTAGAAAATAAAGTGGAATATTACAAAACTCCCTTAGAGGAGCGAGAAAGAGTGGAGTATGAGAAAGAGGTGGAACGGTGGATTGTGGATGGAATCCTCCTACCATAGAGAGATGAAGTGAAAGGAGTGTTACCTTTGATGGCGGTGGTCCAGGCAACTAAAGGGCAAGTCAGACCAGTATTAGACTTTCGCGAGCTGAACAAGTATGTCAAGAGCTATACTGGAAGCGACATCATCGATGTGTGTTATGAGAAAATGGAGACAGTTGGCGGGAGGAACTACGATAGTAGACCTGAAGTCAGCCTACCTACAATTGTATGTTGCAAAATGGCTATGGCGATACCAACTAGTGTGCTATAAAGGCAAAATTTACTGCCTCACGCGGTTGGTTTTGGATTCAATGTTGCGCGAAAAATTATGGCGGCAGTTCTAAAAACTGTGCTAATGAAGAGTGATAAAACGAGAGAAGCCTCTGATTCATATATGGACGATATACTCATAGACGTGACAAAGGTATCGACGAAGGAAGTAGTCGATCATCTGAAGGAATTTGGACTAACAACAAAACCACCAGAACCCTTGGGGTAGCGTTGGGCCTTAAATTGAAGGAGGGGAAAAAGGGTGAACTGGTATTTGGAAGAGGGAACGAGATCCCACAGATAACAGCAGATATGAGTAGGCGGGAGTTGTTTTCGATCAGTGGAAAATTGTTGGGACACTATCCCATTGCTGGGTGGCTACGACCGGCATGTAGCTATGTAAAGAGAAGAGCGAGTGGGATACATTGGGATGATAGAGTTGATGAAGGAACTGTGATACAAGAGATGCTGGCTGAAGTAAAAAGAAATGACCCCATGACAGGGACTTGGCACATCCCTAAAACAAAAACAGGAGTCGTGTGGTGTGATGCGAGCAGTATAGCCATAGGCACAGTCGTGGAGATCAATGGTTTGGTGGCGGATGATGCAGCATGGCTGAGGAAAAAAGATGATTTTAACCACATTAATGTAGCTGAGTTAGAGGCTGTGTTAAAGGGGGTGAATTTGGCTTTAAAGTGGGGATTAAGAGAGATGGAAGTGAGAACCAATTCAGCCACAGTATTGAGCTGGATAAACTCTACAGTGGAGGGGAGCGGAAGAATACGGACGAAGGGTGCTGGAGAAATGATAATAAAGCGGAGATTAGGAATACTGCGACAACTGTTAGATGAATTCGAATTACAAATAAACGCAGTGTTTGTGCCTTCAAAGAAAAACAAGGCGGATGCGCTAATACGAGTGAATAAAAACTGGTTGATCAAGGAGGAGAACCAGTTTCCAACATGCTGTCTAGGGATTAACAAATTGGAGGAGTTGCATGGCATGCACCATATGGGGGTAGATAGGACTCTGTATTTAGTGCGAAAGGTCGACCCGCTTATTAAAGGGGGGGGGAAGTCCGGAGGGTAGTTAGGGAACGCACCATATGCCAATCAATTGACCCTGCCCCAACCGTAAATGATCCTGGCGATATAGGGGTTACAACAAATTGGACAAGGTTAGCCATTGATATAACCCATTATCGCGGGCGTGCATATTTGTCAATAATGGACTGTGGACCAGGGCGACTAGCGATATGGAGGGAGTTGCGTGCAGAATCAGCGGCCGTTGTTGCAGAAGAACTGGAAAAGGTGTTTTTTGAACGAGGTCCAGTAGAGGAGATGATAATCGACAATGGTACAGTCTTCCGCTCAGATATCCTCCGGGCACTTTTCGAAAAATGGAACATTCGAAGGTACTATAGAGCAGCCTACAGACCAGAGGGCAATGGAACAGTGGAACGAAACCACAGAACCGTGAAAGCAATAGCCGAAAGGGGAGGAATAACACTGATAGCGGCCACATTCTGGTACAATATGGCCCCCAAGGTCGGTCAGAGAGAGGAAACCGTACCCCAACGGTCAATCTTTTTGTACGAGTGGAGACATCCAAAAAATAAACTCCCAGTTGTTGACGAAGGACCACCCAGAATCCAAATAGGTGAGGAGGTTTAGGTGAAACCACCAAACGTCCGGTGCACAACGCAGTGGGGGGGGGGAGGAGGAGTAGTGACGGGGAGCCAGTCACCAAACAACTTGATTGTAAACGGAACACCACGGCATATCTTAGACTTAAGGCGAGTACTACCTGCGAATAATGAGGATATGGAAGATGAACATCAGAGCGAGATGAATGAACCCCTACCGACGCAAAGACTGCAAAGAGAGCGTAATGCACCAATTTGGACACGAGACTACGTTATGTGAAATGATCTTAAGATCATGGGGGCGTGTAATTTAAGATAAAAAATGAAACTGGTCTTACCTTGGGCTGTGAAGAAAATGGCGCCCGAAATTTAATTTCTTTTTATAAAAAATGCAGACTGGAAATGAGGGGGTTGGTGGGAGTGGAGTCATAAATAAACCGATTTTTTTGACAGTCGGCAGTTGTGATTTAGAAGGCAAGCTATTGTGAGCTGATCTGACGAATCCAAAGTAAAATCCTCCCTTGCCCAAATCGTGACATCACATGTCTCTCGGTAAACTTGGCCCTCTTTTTCCCCAGGCGTACGCGAGGGAGGTAAAAATGTAGTAGCTGTTTTTCACTTGGGGTCAAATTCTGGGACAAAGGCAGTAACCGTGACGTCACGGACTTCTTGGAAGATTCTTTTTATTTTGTTTTTATTTTTATTCTTAACATAAATTATGATAATGTCTGGCAGCAAATGCCATTAAGTTTGCAAATTGTACCTTTATGAATGTGTTTTTATCTTCATTTGTTTGTTGTCTTCTCCATCTGAATTTAATTGCCTACCTGTTAGTGTAGGAAAATATATGGTGCCCAGTAAAAACGAACACACTTGGAAGCGCACGTCGTGTAACGGTTATCGTCGTGGGAAGTGGACTGCTACCCGATATCAAATCTTGGATGAGGCTGTTTGAATTTCACATAGGGATAATACCCTTGGGAAATGTATGAATCCAACTATTCTCCCTTCGGATATGGGTAAATAATAGAACAGACTGAGCTTTTTAATCTTTGTATGGCAACCGTAAAGGAAATCTGAAATCAAACTAGACTTGGAGGGCAATGTGCTGCACTTGGCTATTCTAGTTCGAGACACGGTACATAACTAGTGACCCACGAACAAATCAGGTTACCGGATAAGTTCGAAGATAAGTCATATATTAATAAAGTTGACTATGTTGTAACAATTGTCTCTTCTTAGATTTTTGTTCTCCGTGGATCTCTGGGCTTTTGAAATCTTGCAGCATTAGTATTATCATTAGGGACTAACAATTGAAGCTCAAATTTTCACTTAAAAAAAACGAATTAAAATTAATTAAATTGATTATTTAAGGTATTTTTTTTTGTTTTAGTCGAAAGGTAGTAACATAATGAGCATCAGTTTAAAAAAAAAAGAAGCAAAATACTAATACATATGTAATTAAAAAAATATATATTTTAAACAATTAAATTTGCCTCCAAATTTCTGCTACAGTGAAATTAAATACTTATTAATATTTTAAAACACTTTTAAAAGTTTCTTCTTAAAAATAAAAAATATAAAATACACTGTACAAAAAAATAACTTCCTGGTTCGTAACATTTTAGCCAAGTAATGTCCAGTTTTTATAAAATAACAAATGGTGGTAGACATATTTTCCCGCCAAATATATGAATTAAACAAATAAAAGCAAAATTGGTCTAGAATTTCTGCAGTTTGGATTTAAAAAGATTATGAGGGGAAGTAATTCAGTAGCGATATTTGCTCTGCTTTTAAATTACTTCAAATTTATTTTTATTTAATTCGATTTATATCATTAATTAATTGAAATAAATCTAAGTGCTATTTCATTATTATGCGTAAATCAAACATGCACGCATACTTAAAATGGAATGCACGAGTTTAAGTTTTTTTATTATATAAAATTAAATAAATAATTATGTATTACATTTTTTAAACTTTTTTAAAGTTTTTCATAGAATACACAAATAATTTACTTAAATTAAAAACATTTTATTCTATGGTAAAATAAGGGAAGTAATCCATAATTCTTCCTCTTTGTGGCCTCTATAGTTATGTTATATAGTTTTAAATAAATAAAAATCAATTTAAAATATAAATCGCATAATTTTAAATTTCATATTTTTAAAACATTTATTTAACAAGCTTATTTTAGAAATCTCAATTTAAAAGTTAGTTCCCACCCCTTTTAAACAGAACAAATATCGATGTATAATTTTTTCACTGGTAATCTAAAAGTATATTATATTTCATAAACAACAGAGTAAAAAATATCTTACATTTTCAGGTTTTTTTTACATTCAATTTTTAGATTGTCAGTACGTATTTTCTACCAAAATCACTCGTTTACACACTGATTGCAAAAAAAAAAAAAAAAAAAAAAAAAAAAAAAATAATAGTAAATAGAAATTTAAAATAAAATCGAAAAAAAAAATAATAATAATAAAATCTTAATTTACTCGCGTTGCAAAAACCCATTTTAAATCAAAATCCACATTTTTACATACGATTTTTTTCTTTATTCATCTGGTGCAAAATTAACTTATTTTATGAATTGAACAAAATTTTAAAAATAACCTTATGTACTACTTTTATGAACTGAATTTTTAAAAAAATTCATGTGTTAGAAAACGTAAATAATATAGTTGCCCACATTATCAGCAAAAGCACGTAAAAATTCACTGTTATATTTGCCGCGTGAGTAAATTTTAACTAGAATTTTAAATTCCAATAAACATTCCCAGCTGGGATTAACGGTTTCACCTTGAACTAGCGTGCCGTCGCCGTCAAGGCTGTCTGCAACTGATACCACAAATATTTGGCTCGGAATCATTCGTGAAAGAAATTAAAGAAGAAAATGATGCAACAACAAAAAAAAAAAAAAATTCGGTATTCCTCGGTTTGGCGCGCCGTAACTGATGACGCCAAAAAGGCGAGGGAGTAGGCAACACTAAAAATTAATTTTATCCGAGAAAACAAAAATAGCTACTGCAGGCTGAAACAAAATTCTCCCAATAGTCTGAATTTAGGGACGTAGATTTTTACCTCAGCGTTGTTATTTTAATGGAATTCAGATTATAAATTTATCAAGATCTATACTAAAAATTACAATTCGCTCATAATTTTGCAGAGTATTTAATATTTCTATTTCAGAGTAACAATTAAAAAAGAAAGAAAGAAAGAAAGAAAAAAAATGAAACAGTCCACTTTTGCAGTTCTGAGGCAAAAAGAAAAAAGTGTATAACTGAATCACTACGCAACAACTTTAAATCTATACAACATCAATTAATGCTGTCCTTTATTATCATTTTTAACTTATAAATGAATTAACGTATTGCTTTCCTTTGAGTTTCATTTTTATTAATTAAACGTATCAATCCCAGTTCAGGAATATATATATATATATATATATATATATATATATATGACTTCATTTCATATTCCGCTAACATTTGTCCGGTAGACTATGGTAAAAAATCAGTCTACCCTCCCAGCCACACACCCAACATTTTTATTTGATATAAAACCCTAATGAAAGAAATAGACCGTTAGATTCCTCCCACCCGTTATTTGTGAATAAAAAAGGTTATCTGATTATGAAATAAGACGATCAAAAATGTTCGTTTTGAAAAAGACAGAAAGAGAAAGAAATTGCCAAGTGAAACGAAAGAGACGTATGCCAAACAAAATCGAATATCAGCCATGCTTTCGTGAAAACCCACGTGTTCTCAACACAAATAGGTGAGCGTGACGTCACAGATTCCAAGGCAACTAATGACGTCACACTCCTTGGCCTTTCCAAATGAAAAAGAGAAGGGGGGAAGTGCGAAAGATAATGTTACAAACATTGTATCTTTAAGATAGTGATTTACACTTTAATTGTGCAGTCGATATATAGATGATATTAATCTATATGTCTAGCGATTTTTTTATTCACAAAAAAAGCAACGAAATCGTAAAAGATGATGAGGACAAAAAATAAACAAAATGGTCAATTTACTACGTTGCTAAAATGAATACGCACAAAAATTCTAATTACGCAAATATATATATATTTTTTTTTACTCAATCAAACATTAGGATTATGAAAAAAGAACATTATTCATGTTTTATTTTGATTGACAAATAATTTTAAAATTTTTGTCCAAGATTTATCTTTCTTTTTTTCGTAAATTTTTCTCTCCCAAAAGAAATATTCCAGAAAATCACCCCGCATCTTATAAGGTCATAGATGAGCACTGGGTTACTGAAGTTTTAGCATTGCATTGACCCTTAAACTAAACATCTCCGCAAATGTAAATAGGGATGTCCAATCTGCCATGTGAAATCCCTCCTCCCCATATTTGACACAATGAAACTTGAATAAAGGTTAATATTATCTTGAAAATTTTTCGACCATTCAAGAAGAAACAAAAAAAAAAAAAAAAAAAAAAAAAAAAGGAAAGAAAAATATTTTCAGCTTACGGAAATAAAAATTATGAACGAAAACAATGTTTAAATTTTCGCACCATTAAATCAATTAAAATTTAACATAACCAAAAATAAGTTATGACCACCGACTTTTAAAAAATAATTATTAAAAAAATAAACCAACAGTCAAATTTTCACGAAAATTTCGGTAATTATTCACCTGTTGATAAAAATTATGTTTAAAACAGGTTTTTCCTAAAATATATTCGGGGAAATATTTTTTACGAGGTCTATTATATTTCATGAAATCTGAAAAAAAAAAAAAAAAAAAAAAAAAAAATGAACCGATAAAAACCGATTTTAATTTTTTTTTCTCTAAAGATTAGAATCTGAATAATTATATCAGAAGATTTTTATAAGTTTTTTTACGTTTTTTTTTTTTTTTAGTACAAAAACCCATGAATTCTGCAAAAAATATCAATATTATGACTAACTTTACTTACTTTAGTATGGGGATGTAATAATTAAGAAATCTCAATTTAAAAGTTATGCCCCCACCCTTTTAAACAGAACACATATCGATGTATAATTTTGTCACTGATAATCTAAAAGCATCTTTCATAAACATTGAAAAACAACTCGTTTTTTTTTCTTTTTTGCTACATAATCTTTAGATTTTCGGTACTTATTTTCTACCAATAAGTAGCTCCTTTAATTTTTTTTCTATTCTCACCTTCGGTCTTTGTCTTTTTATCTATACTGTAATTAGTTTCAATTATATATAACCCTACAAATATTTTGCGCCTCCCAAAATAAGGGGGGATGGGGCAATTTAAGTGACCTGAAAAAAAAATCAGAAAGTATTTAAATAAAATAACTGATGCGTAATAAAATTCATTCATTGATGAATCAACGCAGAAAATTTCATTAAAATCGGATGATTCCATAATTTTTGGTAATTTCTTTTCAATTGGGGATGTTGATTTAATTTTGTAAAATACATCTATGACGTCATAATTGTTGGTCTTAGCACAAAACTGAAAGTATGGAGTATCAGGTGAGAATTGAACTTACTAACAATGGTTATTACACCACGCAGGCGCCCATATTCGATATTCAAGTAGTACGTTTCTCCTAAACAATAATTTTAAACTAACATCGTCAAGACTGACTGTTAGTGTTATGATCATGTTATCATTTATTTACACGTTTAGAAGATTAATTCATAATTTACAAAAATATCAAAGTTGTAACAAGTAACATATATATGTCTCATGCTGGTGTTCGATCGGGTAGACTGAATTAAGGGACGTAAATTTTTAACATAGATGTTAGTGGAATATAAAAGGAAGTCCAGTATGTATATTTTTAATTTCTGAATTTCAGTATAGGACTTGATAAGTTTATAATCTCAATTTCCTTAAAATAACAGGTAAAAAAAAAAAAAGAAAGAAAGTATAACTGAATCACAACGCAACAACTTTAAATATATACAACATCAATTAAGGATGTCCTTTAATCTAAAAAAACAAAAAAAAACATGAATTAACATAACTTAATGCGTCGTATTAAGTTATGTTTTTCTTAGTTTCATTTTTAGTAAAAGTATTAATCCCTGATGAGAAATTAAATTTTATATTCCACTAACATCTGTCCGGTAGACCATGGTAAAAATTTACGCCCCTGTAGTCACTGTCTACAACACACACATGTCCACAGAAAGGGCGTCCACAAAATCCGTGTACACTTTAAAATTGTTATAACTTTATTTGTATAATAAATTCTGCATATAGATTTTATGGACATCCTGTATATAAAGTTTCATGCCGTTGTTTGATGGTGTCAGCTCAGTAAGAGGCTTAAACAATTAAGAAATATCCCCCACACCCACACAACACAATGTTTGAATTGTAAGACAAAAATGTATTAGTACGTCTCCTTATCAAAACCAGCCCAATTTCATTTGAATCTTAATTCGATTTCAGAAAATAATGTCCTGATAGTCTTTGAACACCCGCTGCACTGCAATGAAGCTTTCACAAATAGATCACGTGATTACTGCAATTGCTCACGCAGATTTAAGAAAACCATCACATTTTTCTCTATCTGTATTTTGAAAAAAAATCCTTGTATCACTCAAAAACTTTCAAACGATACGAAAAGTCTGAAAGAACAGTCGTAAGGTATAAGCTAAATTTTTTTTTTTAAAGTCCCTCCCTCCCCCGAGTAATAAGTTTGGCTTGTGGCCAGGAAATAAGTTAAAGAAATAAAAGTACTAATAAATTATCTATTAGTAAAATTCGCATTATGTTTAGTATGATGTAACCATACAAAAAAAGCACATTATAGCTAGATTTTCATTAGAGCAATACATTTAAAATGCTTTCATGGAATAAAGCAATTTCAAATCCAATTTGTAACAATTCTTTTTTTTTCTTTCTTTTTTTTTAAAGTGGGGGTCTGCATTTGGTCGGAATTTAATTTTTTTTCATCATCTAAATTCTTGATATAATGTTATTAGGGACCGGTTTAACTCAATTGGTAGAGCACCCGTCTTGGAATTGCAAGGTTTCTGATTCGATACCGGTCCCCGCCAACTCAGCGCATGAGTAGCACAGATTGGGTAATCTAATCTGTGCGGTAAAGTGGGAGTTGACGGTGGGTGTGACGCTCCACCTCAGCAAAAACAATCTCCCGGGTCTAGCGCTAGCAAAAAGGGGATAGACTCCCTCGCTGTAAAGCTGATACCGACAAACTAATTATAATTCTTTACTCCTTCCTAAATAGAAGCACCGGTATCATCATGGACCGCTATACCAACGGGAACCCAACAAATCGTCTAGAACCCTATCATAAATTTATACTATTTTCTATAGTTTTCCCCAATCCACAGAAAACCGTAGTAGTTAGGATTTCTTCTATGACTTTCTACGGTCACCTTATACATTTCAGAGATCGTCTGGATAGAACATTCTTGCAACAATCTCATTGTGTCTATCAAATCCAAAAAAAGCCATTTCATCACTCTGAAAATAGAAATTATGCAATTGTAAAATAAATAAATAAATAAAAATAAAACATTGTTTTCTATGGTATGTAACCAATGTATCATCGATATTTTTATGAAAGAGTTATTTCAGGCAACCTTTATTTTCTTGGTTGACGTTGTGGATTGCAACCTATCCATAGATTGTATTTATGTAATTCCCTAGGGCAGATTCGAACCGGTCATTTTTATGGGCGGAGAGGCTCCGCGTATCAAGAGAGTAGTGACAAATATCGTATAGTCCCGTTAACATTCCGTTCTGTGGGGTGCCTCGGACATCAGAGATTGGCCCAGATTCCCATGCCTTTTAGTGCGGTGGGGTAAGCAAAAACTGGAAGGTCAGCTGGAGAGGGTCTTGTATGATGATTTTCATGGCTGGAATGTCCCTTCTACTTCACCTACAAAACTGGCACAGTACAATCTTCGTACCCCCATTTGACCCTGTGCTCAGGCCTGTCGCCAAGGTTTTGTAAATGGGGTGGGGTGGGAAAGCAGATAAAATTTGCTTTTAATCCACACGTGAACTTTGTTATCACACAAAGGCGTATTTTAATAATTTGTTTTTAACTCTTAGTTGCTATTTTTTCGTCTATCTTTCACCAGTTTAAAATCTGTGAGGATTCATACTTCAATCAATTATGAAAATTAAATTAAACAAAAAATCAGTTTGGATTCTTTAAACTACTGTTTTTCTTTATGATTAGACACCCTCCTAAAACACTACATTGTAATGTTAACATGTATTATAACAGTAACCTATAGATATATTAAAGATAAAAAGGTCGTAAGTATGATCCTTTTCATCTCCTTTTTGGTTCTAACCTCCATAGGAAAAGCTATTTTAACCACTTTTCACCCAAGCATCACGTGCACCTAAAATGTAAACCCATAAATATTTATTTTATTCAATAAATGTTTGTATTGTACAAATCAATCAGTTTTGTTTACTTAGTGCATCTTATTGTTCAACACATTTAATAAAAAAAAAACTATTTCAGGTAATTTGATCATCAAAGACCATTATCAACTATAACACTTTCTGTTAAATGAACAACACATTTAAACCAGAACATTGGTTTAGCCACAATTTAGCACATATATAATAAAAAGGTAAGCTCGTGGTGTAATGGTTAAATTCATGGGAAATGGACTCGTCGCCCCGAGTTCAAATTCTGAACATGGTAATTGTATTTTACTTAGCGCTTGGGAAAGGTATGAATCCTTATCTCCCTCCAGCTATGGGTAAATAGTAGGGCAGACTGGACTCTTTAACCATGGTTAGGCAACCGGTCTAGAAGAAGGAAAACTCTGAATTCAAACCTGTTAAACTCCGCTCAAGAAATTGACCTTGTGTCACATCCTGCTCGTGCGGAGGGTTTGGTAAATATATATATGATAAAAAGTGTTGGGACTTGTCATAAGAGCAATAGGGTTGCGGCAATCATATAGGTGCTAGGGCTTGATGTGACTAGCCGATTGATCGGAGAGGGCCACTCCGACCGCGCGTCTAGCATAAGTAAGGACCAAAGTGGAGTGTTGCATGTTCTGCAGCCACCAGGGTTCCATATTTAAGCATTACGAGTCGCCACCCACAGTCAGCAGGTGGCCCCATTGGGGAGGGGCTCTTACCCCTCTACAGAAGTGCTGTCGGTGTATTCTAAAGCACCAGCCAACAAAGCTAATAGTTACTTGAAGTCAAAATTGTTTACAAAAAATTAGTTGAAATGTAGTTACTTGAAAGTGCGTAAATTAGTCACTGTCGGTGGGGCTTATTATATGCCGAATGCATCTTCTGCAGAGAGGTAAGACCCCCCACCCCCAAAGAGATATCCTGGGTATGTCAATAAACTGCATTCGATGCTTTGGGGAGAGTGGAGTACTCCTTTGTTGCCATTACTCCCAGGTCTACTCTTACCCGGAGTAGTAGTACCTGTTAGGGTTCAATTTATAGGTCAAACATGTTTTTAAAACTATTTGGATTAGATTTAAATATTTGAAACCATATAACTGCAAACATGCAAATAAAGTGGTTAAATCGAATTTAACGGATCTAAATTCCACCATCGTATGTCACCCCGCCGAAAGAAAAAAATCAGGGAATTTAATGAAATTTTCAGTGTTGATATATTAATGAATAAAAGATAAAATACAGTTATTTTATTTTAAAACATAGATTTTTTTTTCAGGTCAGTTAACTTTGAACCACACAGCTTTGAGAATATGTGTTACACCTCAAAGATACGTGGTTCAAAGTTAACTGACCTGGAAAAATGTAAAAGTTTTTAAATAAAATAACTGGCGCAGTATATCTTTTATTCATTAATATATCAACACTGAAAATTTCATTAAATTCAGTTCATTTCCAGATTTTTTTTTTTGGGGGGGGGGGTCTTTCGGCGGGATGACATACGATAGTGGAATTTAGGTCCGTTAAGTTCGATTTAACCAATAAAATATTAGATAGAAATAGTTACTTAAAAACATTGGTATATAAATTATTAGTAGGAATACTTAACTATTTACCGACTTTGAACCGCTCACAGCGGCTCTCTCACCACTGCAATCCTACTGTAAACCGCTGGTAGCGGCGCTCGCACGTGTTACTTGTTTTCATTGAAAATAACAACGTGAACACCCTTGCCATCTTTTGATTTGTCTGTTGTAAACAAATCCTGAGACTGATCGTTTTGCAATATCCCTATTAGTTGAATGAATCTGGTAGGCAAAGAATTAAAGCCAAAATATTTGCATCAAATAACCTATAAGAGGTTGATATGCCGTGAACCAAAACAAATGCTTGTTCACGTAACATTCACGGGTTAGAGGATGATTTCCAGGAGGGACCAATCCTCGCCCTCCCAGCAACAAACATTTTTACTAGTGCTGTAAGCTTACCAAACTGAGAATGTAGTAACTAACATATTTAAACCTTTATTTGTAATTTTTTCGTTAAAATTCAACTTTATTATTTTTTTTAATTCTCAAAAACCAACGTAAACATTCTATTTAATATGCAGAAAATATGAAACTAGCAGGACATGTGGATATACCACAGCATGATAATCTTGATTTAACTCACTTTCTTTTTCATATTTTTTATTATATTTGATAAAAACAGATTAACCTTATCGCTTCCGCGCGCTCACCCACTCTCCTTAACTTCCTCTACTCTTTCTTTCGATCTTATATATTTTCTGTGTAACATATTCCTCTTCTTCCCTTTCTTTATGATGAAAACCGGAATGGTCCATTATTTACTTGGTGACGACACTCATAAGAAATAAGAATTCGGCGGATAAACAACACCAGATAATCAGGATTTACATTTTTGCATTTCATCTCGGACGATTTGGTCGGTCTCATTTTTAACCAGGTGGTGTGGCAAGATGATAACGGTCTTACAATTAAGGAACACGAGTGTTAATACATAGATATTTAACTTTGGGGTGAAGAAAGAACAATCTAATATAGACAAAAAATCTTTATAAACTTTCTTTTAAGAATTACTTTAAAAGTCATCACTAGGTACCACCAAAATACGTCACGTAATCAGTTTAGGCCATATTGAAAGAAGAAACGTAAATATTTTAAAACATTTTTTTAAATCCCCCCCCCAAAAAAAAATAACGAACATAAAGAGTTGTTACAAAGAAAAACAGTTAATTCAAAAATCAAATTATCCGCTTGGGGGAAAATTACTCACTGTTATCTTGAAAAATAAGCAAAACAGTCCGTTTTTGTTATAACATGGTCAGTTTCTTTATTGATATTTTTTAGCAGAATTCTGTATTCATGATTCTTTTACTAAAAAAAAAAAAAAAAAGAAAAAAAAAAAAAAAACTCTCGCATAGAAATTTATTAAAAAATCTTGATATTCAGACTCTATAATCTTATATATATATATATATAAGATAATTATAATCTATATCTTATAAAGATAATTTATAGAAAAAAAATGTAAAAGTCGTTTTTTGTCGGTTCCTTTTTTTTTTTCATTTCTCTGAAGTTTTGAGATGAGGCTTGATAATTAGTATTATTTGGACTATTGTCCTCATCTTCATTGTTATCTGTACAACGTTTCGGCCGATGTGCCCTCCAGCCTTCTCTAGGTATTTCTTGTCGAACTCGAGAACCTTCTTGTGGTTATCAGGAGCCATCACGGAACTTTGAACCTAACCCTTTATTCAGTCCACGGGGGGGGGTATCCTGTTCTCATAGATGGGGTACTTGCGTTAAGCTGTGTTAATTATTATTCTATGTTACTGCTGCTCCTGACCAGGATTGAACCTGCAGTCTAGAGATAACTTAAAACTGTCTTAACCTAACTCCTCTATCCACTATACTGTGTCCAATTGAACAGTTCAGTGTGAATTTTGGGAACTTATAAACCTAATGTCTTGTTATGCCTAGACTATCTACCTATTCACTTATGTATGATTTTTTTTACCTTGACTCATATTGGGTGTTTTCTTTTAATATAATCTAGCCTGTTTAATTATAGGTTCTCATATTGTGTTCATCTCTATACTTGGTCTACTTAAGATATTACTATAGCCTATCATATGAGCTGATTCTTCCAATGTTCTTCCCTATCTATTATCTTAACTTATTCCATAAGGGCAGATGGTTTCCCTTTTCATTCCATATATGGTCAGCCATACCAGACTTATCTATTTCTCCTCGAACCACTGCTTACTTTCAGTGGATGGCATGTTTCGCCTTTGTATACTTTGCCACAGCTGCATGGGATGGAATACACGCAATTCTTGGATATGTTGTATTCTGTTGGGGGCTTGACTCGGAGGAGATGTTTACGAAGAGTCGAGTCACTCCTGAATGTTGTCCTGCTGTCATATGGATTACATATCTTTTCAGCCAAGCCTTTGACATAGGACAGACAGACTGTGGTAAGTTTTCGGGTATCATCCTCTGTCGTGCGATCCAGATTTCTCGTAGCTGATGTTATGCTCTCAGGATTATTGTTACGACGGAGGGTATCCCTTAATTTGCCCTTCTGATATACCTAGTCACTACTGATGGCTTTTGATCGGTGTTGTAAGCAACGGACGATTCCATTCTTTACATTGTATGGATGGTGGGAATTAAAGTTGAGATACTGTCCGGTGAAGGTAGGCTTACGATGTTGTATACCATTTCTTTCCTTACTTCTATTCTTCTTCTGCTCATCTTTGGTATCTTACATTCATCTTCTAGTGTCTGGACTTCGTCTTGGTGGTCGGTCACACTTAATTCATTTCTTCTTCTAGGTCAGTCTTGTTGCCAAGACATTCATCAACCAAAAAACCATATTATTTATTTAAACCTTTATTTACTTAACTAAACATTTCATGTAACTAACATAACGCGCGTGTGCAGTGAGCTTCAGCTAAGGCAGAAAGGCCTTATCTGCCTGACGTCCAAGCTGAAACTGAAGAGCCAACCAGGTCCCACGTGACTTCACGTATTTCGCGGGCTTTCTGTAATATTCAATGGAAAGTCCCACCCGTGATATGAAAAAGGGCCATCCCTTCAGAAATACAGGGGGTTGACAATAATCTATGCATAGATTATGTAACGATATATGTATGAACTGAATCCATGCTCTGTGCGAGTTATTAACACATCTAGGAAGGACAATTTGTTTTCGTGTTCTTTCTCCATATATTTTAGAAAAAAAAAAACTATTTCAGACATATTTTCATCAAAAAGGTAAGTAATTAGGGACATTTTCGTGTAAATCGGACCATTAATTGATTTTTCATAGAATTTTAAAAAAAAGCCTTAAAAAAAAAAAAAAAAAAAAAAAAAAAAAAAGAAAAAAAAAACTTATCTTTATAGAAAAAAAATTAAAATCGTTTTTTATCGGTTCATTTTTTTCAGATTTCATAAAATATAATACACCTCGTAAAAAAATATTTCCCCATATATATTTTAGGAAAAACCTATTTTAAACAGTTTTTATCAACAGGTGAACAATTACCGAAATTTTCGGGAAAATTTGACTGTTAGTAGATTTTTTATAATTTTTTTTAAAGCCGGTAGACATAACTTGTTTTGGGCTACGTTAAATTTCAATTGATTCAACGGTGAAACAGTTTTTTGTTCATAATTTTCATTATTTCCGTAAGTTGAAAATTTTTTTAAAAAATCATCAGGAGTTTTTTTAATGTTTCTTCTTTCTTCGAATGGACAAAGAATTTTCAAGATGATATTAACCTTTATGCAAGTTTCATTGTATTAAATATAGAGGGGGAAATGATATTTGGATTTTTTTTTTTATTATTAATTTTAACGGTAGGTCAACCCGTCTAGGGTTATTTTATGCCTCGAGGTTAGAGAATCGCTTTCATTGTACGTTCATATGAACATTTGTGTTTAGTTGTTTCTTAAGCGTTTTGTTTGTTTTGTTTTTGTGGGGGGTTACACGATCCTATCGAATACTAATCATTTTTTAACATATCTACTTGACCCTAGATGAGACCCTAACAGGTACTACCACTGCCGATCAGAGTGGACCTAGGAGTAAATAAATGGCCGCGATATGGTACGGTACGTCATACTCACCAAAACTGGAATCTCACCATCAGATGCAGTTTAATGTCTTACCCCGGACCGCACCCTTTTTTTGTGTGTGTGTGTGGGGGGGTCTTACCACTTTGTAAGGGAATACACAATAGTCAAGGGTATTATAAGCCCTACCGACAAGGCGAAGAAGAAGTAAGAAATTGAATAGATTCTAGAAAATTTTAATTTTACTCTATTCCGATGTTGATAAGCTGACCGGGCAGTTTTACTTAAGAGTACACGTGTTCAGTCTAATGAACACGCCCTACTTTTGGCTGTCAGGGACAAAATACGTAACTTAAAAAGAAATAAATATAAATAAGAAAATATTCATACTACTAACAACATCAACATTGCAAAAAAAAAAAAAAAAAAAAAAAAAAGACGTGCTTGTGCAAAAAGTTACGCTAATTTTTTAATGAACTAACTATTCACCTGCTAAAAGAAAAAGGTGAAAGTTCATTCATTTCGCTACTACTTAAACTTTAACCTTTGGGGATATTAAGGATTTCTAATAATACCAAGGATACAGAACGGAGGTTAGTCAGGTAATCTTGCAGCATACTTCTTTGTCGCTAGCGAGTTCGATCCTCATTGACATTACTGAGTATCTTGTGTATGCTTGAGTGTTCCAATGATATTTCCAGATGACTCACTACCAGACTTCGATCATCCGTATCTTGTCTCGATTCCTCCAGTATCCAAAGGCAGCCATCTCTACAATATCTTAAGACGGGTGGTAGTGTGGTGTAAATGGTCAACGAAATACTCTCAAAGACCATTGTTAGTGAATTAGATTCTCACTATGTGTCCCATATTTCTGGTCTGGTGCCATAATAACTAAATGATCGCCTCTGCATTAATTAATTCTTACCGATGGCAAAAAAATCCTCAATTGTTAGACTTGTGGCCTTACCAGACTTAAATTGAAAGTGTCCAGTCGTAATACATTATTAATGAAGGAAATGAAATCGGCAATTCAAGTCCTGGATTAGGCACTAATACCCTTCGGAGAAGCATGAATTTATCTGTCCTCCCCCAGCTATGGGTAAATAGTAATGCAGGCTGGGCTCTTTAACCATGGCATGGTAATTGGTCCAGGAGAAGAAAAACTGAATTTAAACCAGCTGTACTCTGCTCAATCGGTAGAGCCCCCGCCTAGGAATCGCAAGGTTCCTGGTTCGATACCGGTCCCCACCAACTCGGCGCATGAGTAGCATAGATTGGGTAATCTGATCTATATCGGTAAAGTGGGGAGCTGACGGTAGGAGTGGCACTCCACTCAGCAAATTAATCTCCCTGGTCTAGCGCTAGCGAAAAGTGAATGGACTCCTTCGCTGACCGCTCGATACCGGCAATAGGCCACTCCACCGACTTTACTTTTTTTTTTTTTACACTTTAACTCCACTTTAAAAATGACCGTGTCGCACTCTGTCCGAGACAGAGGTGTTGGGTAAATATATACATTGTGGTATGGAAGTGTATTTATGGATACAAAATATGGATAGAAAACGGAGGGATGTATTGTGGCTTCGATTTATATTTGAAATAAAATATAATAAAAGGATCATTGGTTAGATAAGCAAAAGCCAGAAAAAAACCTCATGGTCTGGTTGATCAAAGAATCTGACAAGGCACTTGGCGTTTATCTAATGCCAATGGGAAGCGAGAAAGAGTTCGAATCTCACCGAGTGCCTCATACTTCAGGCAATAAGTCTAACTTAAATAGCAACAAAGAATTAAATCAGATATGAGGGATTACACTAAAATAAACTGAGTAGTAAGGTTTCCTTATTTTTTAATTATTAACCATAAAAGGTAGAAAGTTCGCATGTACTATCTCATCGACCAGATAAGAACATTGTTATTCTCACGAAATTTAAACTCAGGTGAAACAAACACCTGTTTATAGAAAGAAAGTAAAAAATGAGTAACTAAATAAAAATGGCATTATGTGATCTTTTTGTGCGAAGAGCACCACATTTTCTTCAAGTTTTCCAATTGTAATTCAGCCAGATTGTTCCAAGGGAATTTTTTTTTTTACTCAATCTTCTGAAATTTCGTAATTGACGTTTATTTGTTCTCGCTTAAAAGAGTTCTTTAATCATGCAAGTTTATATAATATATATATAATATATATATATATATATATATATTACCCACAACAACAACAACAACAACAGCAGAGTAACGCTTTGATTTTTAAGTTAATGTATACAGAGAAACAAAAACAAAATAAAAAAACAAAATTATTGCAATAAAGAAAATTCTGTGATAAGGCTCAAAATAAAGTGTAATGGGTAGCAAGCTAGACTGGCAGACTATTACAAGCGGGTTCGGTTCTCACAGTGTGCTCCCAATCACTATTGACTATACTAAATGGCAATTTTCATAAAGTAGTATTCATAGCAAATATATGAAATTTGCCCTTCCGGTACTCTTAAGCAGGCTTCCCACCACTCCAATTGGGGAGGGGTAGGCCTTGGTAACTGGCGTGACTCTTGGGCCACGGTTATGGTCACAACTAAACAAAGCTTAGTAAATAACATAAGAGCACGTCACATTGTGTAATGGTTAGCAAGCTCGTTTAACAGACCATTCGTAGGGTGCTTCAAACTTCTGGCTTTGTGACACAGCTAAGCTTAATAAATAACTACTAATACTGAGGAGCTTCAGTCTCACAGGGTGCCCCGTACACCCGGCCTTGTGCCACAACTAAGCAAAGCTTAGTAAAATAAAAATGTAATAAATAGTAAATACGTATGTTCACCACCCACATAAGACTAAGTTTGAGTCAATTGGTTTATTTTAATTGAAAATCAAATAAGTTCCAGAAATTAAATATCAGTAATCAAATCAGCCATAAGAAATATTGTAAATTGACTGACACTTACTATTGATTGTTTGAATGATGAATTTAAGTATTACATTTTTTGTACATTTCCACAGAAATTCTTTAAATTATCATATTCTTTATAAAAGAAAAAATCAAATCACGACACGGATAATTTTGCACACCACTAAAGTACTCGATCTACCGTACATAAACTTTAGAAGAAAGGACATGTATTATACTTAAAAGTGACATTTAATTAAGTAAAAATTAGAGAGATAACTCCAATGACTTATTTTCTATACATTTATTTTTCTAATGAAATTAAAAACAAACCTCGAAAATAAAATACGACTATTTTATTTGATAAATCTGTCAATATCAATAACAAATGATATGCATAAAATATTTTAATCGCAATATGAAGCCAGAAAAAAATCTTTTTTCCTGAGATTAAGATGCAGACGCACTCAAAGAGTAGAGTAACCGTTTCCTTGCAAGTTGTTGTGTAGGAGTGAACTATAGGTTACGCAGACCCCGGGTATTTTTTTTTTAACCCTTTAACAATATTCCAAATAAATGGTAGGGTGGTGACTGTTTATTTAACATGACACCGAGTCAATGACGTTAACCTATACCAGAAAGATTATGTTGTTCAATTTAATAAAAATAAAATGGTTGAGTGGATGGAACCATTTGCTCGCTTTTTTCTTTTTTTCCCCTCTTGATATTCTGACCGAAATGACGTGTACTGTTAGACAGCTTGAGCCAGAATTCGGTCAAATGTCAATACTACGGTTTTGTCCGTGTTTATCTTCAACGCTCTTTTAAGCGACATTTTATTAAGAATCTCTTAGTTTGAATTCGTCAAGGGGTCGGAGATAAAAAGAAAAAAACTGAAACAAATTTGTTAATATAAATTTAAAAATGAATAAATGAGAGTTAAACAAATTATTTAAACATTTTATTAAAAGTTTTAAAATTAAGTTATATTTTTTGTTAACACAACCAAGAAACTTATTCCAGATGCTGGTTTTGATTTAAGCTGATAGGAACGTTAAATAAATAAGAAATAGAAATTTAAAAAAAAAATGCTTTATCCAAGAAATTCGACATGCATGTGGTAATTCTTTGAATCCTAAATGAAAAATAATAAACACTTAATTAAAAAAAAAAAAAGTAAGTGGAATGGGCAAAGGTAATGGCCCACCCCTTTAATAAAATATTTACATTATATACAATTGACAACTGTTATTGCTTTCTCCAAATTGTTGAAGTTAAGGTTGAACAAGGTTTTTGGCATTCAATAAATATTTTGGAAACCCTTCTTTTATATTGAAGGTGTTTAGTTTTATTTCATTGTAAATGTCCAAGTGTTTGACATATCATTGGATTGTATAAAAGGGGAAAAACAGGAAGGAAAAAAAAAGAAACTTACATTATGGAATAAGTACTTTTAAATTGATTTCAAGAAAAACATCTGTGACAAAAGTACATCTACAGGAGTCTAAAAAATATTTCACGTTTCCGAATTTATTAATTTCCTCTCTTAAAAAAAGAAGGAAAACACGTACGAATAACAAACATTAAGTGAACATTATAGAAAACCAGTTTAATTTTTTTAACACGTTTACTAACAAAACCTAAACAAGAAAACATTCATTCATTCATTATCTCAAAAAACTTAGTCACATGTTTTTGTATGTATTATTTTGGTTCCCTTTTTTTTTCTTTTTTAAAATTTTTTTTTTATTGAGGGTGTGTAGTAGTGTTACTGTTGATAAATTTCAAGAATTATCCATTTAAATCCTGAAAAAGATCTACTCACATCCAAAACACACAGTTTGGATTAATATATCCCGGGCCGTAGACAAAAATCAGGGTGTTAGTAATTATAACATTAAAAAAAAACAACAAAAAAAACTTACCTTGAGTGTTCGTAGTAACTCCTTACATCTAATACGTATGTCATCGAAAGGACACATAAGTGAAAGTTGTACCAGATGCGGGATTAAATCTTGCAGAAAAAACTTGGATGTGTAACTCTCATTCATGTCTTTGGGGCTACCGTATCCATCCTGCCAATTCAAAATACAATCACTAATTTCATCCAAAGCTTTGGTTCTTTTTTTCTTGTCTTTTACACCCAGCCTGTTGAAGAAGGTAATGCTGTCAGCATTGCGAAAAACGCAACTATCCCAGTCACTCATGTTTTTGTTTTACTTTAGTTGATTAAATGGTCAGAAAAAAAGGACGAGTGACGTTCTAGTTTTCTTTTAACAGAGGTTAATATATATATATATATATTTTTTTTTATTTAAAAGAAATAAAGACACGGTTCTCAAAATTAAGAGAAACTTTTCAACCACCAGACTATCCAAAAATCAGATGTTACGTTCTGATAATTGTTGTCGGTCGTGTGGGTGTTAATTTGTGTTCCTTTAAATGCGTGGTCCGAGTCACTTAACGCGGGGTATAAGGGGTATTTCTTTTGTTGTTTCTCTTTGAGGAAAGAAAATATCAAAACTGATGTAAATATTTTGTTCTGTAAAATGTTTAGCAGTATGAATTAATTAACTTATAAATTAAGAAAAAAATATATTCAGATTTTCTCGATAAGGATATTTTTTTTCTTTATTGCCACAATAAGAATAAGAAGCCTTTTTTTCTTACAATATCCCTTCAAATACTACTAATCCTCAATTATTTTTCTGTCAAAAATCTTGTTAATTTACTCATCCACAAACAGAAGCTTGGACGCCTTTTTAAAGGCTTTCTTTCTTCTTTTAGTTATCTAATATTATGTGTCTTGTAGCTTTGTTCTCGAAAACACGTTTTTTTTTTCTAAAACAATTATTTTCAACTCTGAACCCAATTCAAGATCAATGTATTGACAACAGGTAAAGAAAAAAAATGTTCCGTAAAAGAAAAGTGACAGCTTTGGTCTTAGTTACACAGGCAACGCAAAGAGTCAGACAGAGAAATCAGCTGGTAGAGAGAGAGAGAGAGAGAGAGAGAGAGAGAGAGAGAGAGAGAGAGAGAGAGATTGACCTCTTTTCGGAGTCTATTATGAAATAAGAAAGCGTTGTCACCAATTTGTCACGTTGACCCCTATCCACTTTGATAAGACAATCGGCTCAAGTCGAACGTTCTGTGTTTTCACTTTTTCTTTCCGTTCTTCTTATAAAGAAGAAGAAAAAAATGATTTTTGTCACAGATGGTAGAATTACGACAACACCGAAATAGGAATGTACGCAACAAAACGTAAATAAAATAAAACTACTTTTTTTGACAAAATAAAAAAAAAATGCTAAGGAAGACTACTATAGTAGAAGAAGAAAATACTTAGCTGAGCAAATGAAGAATTATGCAAAAAAAAAAAGATAAAAATGCAAATTTAGCTAAGCTAACTAAACTCTATACCGTCATTAAAAAAAAGCTTTTTTGTTGTTGTTTTTCTTGTGTATTGTACGTTATAGAAAAAAAAAACAAACTTAAGTGTGATGTTGTTGTGGATAGTGGAAGATACAACTACAACTACAGAAGTTGTTTTTAAAAGAAGATGGGTGTGGTAGATGTTTTGAGTGAGTGGTATTGTTTCTGGGGTGGTGTCCGCAAAAATGGAAGTCTTTTCCTTGTGTGGTGCCTTGAATATTTTTTTGCTTCCTTACTGATTGTTTTGATAAATTCTTCGTTAGAGTGAGACAAACAATAATCATCTGATGTTGATGTTGTTGTTGGTGGTGGTGGTACAATTGTCACAATCGATGAAGAAATCACTGGAACATCCCCTGACAATATTGTTGTTTTGGACAAATACATAGATACACATGTCTTGAGGGGAGAGAAAAGAAAAAAAGAAAGAAAGGTGAGATTGAGTCCACCCTCTATAAATAAATAAACATTACACAAGCCAAGTACGTTACTCCCAGACTCTGTGAACTTTCCTTTTCTTCTTCTTTTCTCTCTTTTTCGTAAAAATTAAAGATTTTACACAAGAAATGACAGTGATAGATATGTGTTTAGAAACACATCCCTATCAGTTAATAAAGGAGTTGTATCCTTTTTAAAAATATTTTTTTTGTTTGAAAGAAGTTACATACATAAAAAATATCTTGACAACAAGGATAATATCGATGTAGGGAAAATGATAGTTCCGTGGTGTACAAAATAAATCCAGTAGTAGTAATAGTAGTAGTTTAAGGCAAATTAGTACTACAAGTAGCCACAGTAGTAAATTACGAATAAGTACTCAAAGAAAAAGTTGGTAATTAAAGCCCTGTTAATTTAACTTATTTTTTTTGGTGACAGCGACACAAGGTAGACGTTAAGATATCGGAAGGAAAAATAATTGACAGTGATGAAGAAGACGTCGACAACAGCAAGCGACTACAACCTGGAGGAGAGATGTTGTTGTTGTTGTATTGTAGTAATAGTAGTAGTAAATATGTGTATCTCTGCGTGTGTTACAAGGTGCTTACAGGAGAGAAGAGTTTGGAGCCAAGGCCGTTCCGTTTCCAAAGGTGAAGGTTGCTTCGCTTACGCACATGCACACCTTCTTGAATTAACCAATCATAATTCGTGTTTTCTCACTTTTTACAAACCTCACCCTCTATTTAAAGTTTACGTTCATTTCATTTATCGCTACAACCAGGCATGAAATTCTACACGGCTGTCACGTAAAAATAAATAAATAAATAAATAAATAAAGTAAAATAAAGTAAATAAAAATAACTGGGTTACCTTAACTTTTTTACCCAAAGGGATTACGTATGAAACTTTTAAAATAATTATTTTCTTTTCTCGGAAACTCTTTCATACCATCAGAACATTTATTTAAAAAATAAATAAAATTCGAATTAAATCTAATTAATTTTTTTAGCGTTACCTAGCTTTGTTTTATCTGACATGAAATGTTAAGTGTCCTATTGATTGAATGATTTTAACGGCATGTAAACACATCTAGGGTTATTTTATGCCTAGCTGTTAGAGAATCACATTCATTTTACGTTCGTTTATATTTACATTTTCTTCTGTAGTTGTTCCTTAAAAGTTTTTATTTCTATTTTACAATCGGTCCTATCGAATACCAATAAACTTTAAACAGATCTATTTGACCGATAGAAGAGACACTAACATGTAATGCCACTCCAAATTAGAGTCAACCCGGAAATAATAGCAATGAAGGGATACTTCACACTTCCTTGATCTCCATCAGTTGTAATTTAGTATTATTTGGATTATTATATTATTTATACATTGTCTTCATCTTTATTGTTATCTGTACGACGTTTCGGTCGATGTGCCTTCCGGCTTTCTTCAGGTATTTCTTGTCGGACTCAGGAACCTTCTCGAACTCGGGAGCCTTCTTTTCGAACCTTCTTGTCATAATCGGGAGCCATGCTCCCTATTACGACAAAAAGGTTCCCGAGTTTGAGCCATGCTCCCGATTATGACAAGAAGGTTCCCGAGTTTGACACACCATTTTGACACACCATCGTATATATATATATATATATATAATATATATATATATATATATATGTATGTGTGTGTTTGTGTGTGTGTATGAGTGTGTGTGAGACACAAGCTCAATTTTTAAGTGGAGTATTGCTGGGTTGAATTCAGAGTTTTCCTTTTCTTACACTGGTTTCCTTACCAAGGCTAGAGGACCCATTCTGTCCTACTAATTACCCATAGCTGACGAGAAAAGAGATGGAATTTTAACTTTCCCAAATGTATTAGTGTGGAGAGAACCTGCGTGCAGGTTTTGAACTCGGGTTACTGATTCCATTTTCTACGAAGATAACCGTTACGCTAAGCGTGCCTCCATATGTGTGTGTGTGTGTGTTATCAACAAAAAGAGGCTATATATTGAAGAAGCATCAAGTGAAGAAGAAGGTTGATCTCTATAGATTTATCACTTGCACAATATGATGTAAAACTAATAAAGCTCTCTGAATTAATGGTGAAGGACGCTTTGGTCTTAAACCATATCCGAACCTATGGTCATCATCTGATGTAAGATTTGTTCGAGGCAGTACTGCATTTTTTGCTGCATTAGTTTTATGAATCACACACACACACACACACACACAAGGTTAGCTTGGTAGGTATTTACCAAACCCGTTCGCCATGGGTAGCATGTAACACTTGGTCGCAAGTATGGGACATCCAGTGAGGATCGAACTCGCTATTCAGTGGTAATGGATCTGCGAGACTAACTTGCTAACCATTACACCAATATGGACGCCCAGCTTGGTATGATAAATAGCTGCATGATAAGAGGAAGATTGTGTTTCTTCAGTATTCTAAATGGAGTAGCCTCTCTTGCGTGCCTTGAAAATCAACATTTAAAATTCTGGTCCTAACTTGGGTTTGCATTTTTGGTTGTTTTAGAAGCAACAAAACAGATCAGAAACAAATTGAATATTGCGTTCTAAATCTTTTTTTATTTCCCAATATTTCGAGGTGGTCCCTCTTTATCAAAGGTTTGTGATAGACTCCATAACAACAACATCACACACACACACACACACACACACACACACACATATATATATATATATATATATATATATATATATCTCCAACAACCTTTTTTAGCCCACTACAAAACTCAGATCTTATCCAGAGTCTGTATGATGCGACAAGTAATAGGAATTATTTTGCTATATGGGCACATGATATGTTGGCAGGGGGTTTGAATTTATAGTTTTCCTTCTCTAAGGCAGGTTGTCCTAGCAAGACACGATAGCCCAGTGTATTTTACCTATAGCTGGGGGATGAGAAGGGATGGATTCCTACCTTCTGAAAGGAAAAAGTGTAAAGTGAGCATAAATACCTTCAACTAGGATTTGAAATTAGTTTACAAATTCAATTTTCCATGCTTGTAACCAGTATTCTACTGAACATGATATATATATATATATATATATATATATATATATATATATATATATATATACCGACCACTCCGCACGAGTAGGATATGATACAAGATCAATTTCTTAAGCGGAGTTTAACAGGTTTGAATTCAGAATTTTCCTTCTCCTAGACTGGTTACCTACCCAAGGTTAAAGAGCCCAGTCCGCTCTACTATTTACCCATAGCTGAAGAGAGAATAGTTGGATGCATATTTGTCCCAAGGGTATTAGTGCTATGTGAAAGGAAAACAGCTTCGTCTAGGATTTGAATTCAGGTCGACGAGTCCATTTCCTACAACTCTAATCCTTACACCATGTGTCTCCATACATGTTATATATATTGCTTATTTATGGCTATGGTAATATCTCTTCAATGGTGTGTAATTCATCTAGTTCCGAATTGAATAATTGTTGGGAAATAAAGGGAATTGAGGAGTTCTAGACAGTGCGGTTGGCGCTTAAGACGACCTGGAAATGTTCCGACCAACGGCTTAGGATGGGTGCTCAGTCTACGAGGAGCATCTGGTCGACTACGCAGCGCACATGACGCTGAAGTTGATATGTAGGCCCACACACCGCCTTTAAAACTTCATAGAAGCCCCTGATGTCTCCGATGTCCGCACAGAGCTGTGTTCTTTCAGCAAGATTGGTCCCCTTTTTATTCTTGATTTCTTGAAGTGGGCATGATGGGTTAAACTCCTCTTCAATAGAAATTCTTGAATTCCCTCGTTGTTTTCATCAAACCAGCCCTTGTTCTTCTTAGAGGAGAACCCAAAGGCTTACAGATGTCTCCAGAATGCCAGTCTTGAGTTTTCCCAAAGTGTTTCAGGAGAGAGATCTGCTGCAACACTTGCATATTCAAGCCTCGACTGAAGGGCTGCCTGAATGTTAGCTTACACTTCAGCTGACTGGACACCTTGAACCTTTTTTTTTTTTTCTGATGGTTCCGACTATCTTTAATTTGAATTTAAAGTAAAGCCTGAGTTTGCGGCGAACAAGGCGATGGTCGGTGTGACATTCTGCACTGAGCATCACTCTGGTATGCAAGAGGTCTTTCAGGTCATCCTGGCGAACCAGAACATAGTCAGTTATGTGCCAATGTTTGGACCGAGGATTCATCCACGTTGTTTTTAAACTGTCTTTCTGCTAGGAGATGGTGTTAGAGATGACGAATTGATGCTCAAGCACCCTTTGTCGTTACAATTACCAACACCATATCTCTTGAGCACTAATTTCCAGGCCGAAAAACCTCGGCCAGTTTGGCGTTGAAATGGCCAAGGATTAGGATATTATCATTGCAGGGTGTCTCGTAGGAGATTGTGTAGAAGACTGCACAGATCAGAGTAAAGGCTTGAAGAACTGGGGAGTATACACTGAAGAGCGTGGCATATTGCTGATTACTCAGTGGAAGGCGCATAGAAATAACAGAGTCAAATTTCTGCTGCTGATTTGCCTGACGTATATGTATTTACCAACCCATCCACATGAGTAGGATGTGACACAAGGTCAATTTCTTAAGCGGAGTTTAACAGCTTTGAATTTAGGTTTCCTTCTTCTAGACTGGTTACCTAGCCAAGGTTAAAGAACCCAGTCTGCCCTACCATTTACCCATGGCTGGAGGATTGCCTGAATAGTATAGGTATACGTGCTCTTGTACACTACATTCCTCTGGAAGTCGACATTGACTTCAATTTCCCGCTTTAATTGGAGGATCCCGTTCACCCCCCAGACCTGCAGTCCAAGGACCTTGGCACCATCCTACAATCACTATGGATTCTTATTAACAAATTGGTAATCGTATAAATGCTTCCTTACAGGTGCTGTCGAGACTAAATTTTCATTGATGCAAATGTCGACAAATGCTGACATGGTACTCTTGATTATCTGGTCTTGGCACATCATTGCGTCTCATGATGAGGGGGTCCACATTAAGACCTAAACCCAATCTACGTGAAGCTACGCCTTTAGCTCTTAAATACCACAGTCTTATATGGCCACAATAATTCGTCAATGCAAATCTGAAGATACGCTCTTCTCAAATTCAGCAACAATACATCTGCGCCTTTCTTTTGCCATTCGCTCAACTTGGCCAAACGTGTCGACATGCTCATTGAGTTCTCTGTAGTCCATAACTCTATGCACTTTGTGGTTGTTGTGTTGGATCACGGCCATTAGGGGAACCAGTCCTTTAGGTAGGCCAATCCTTTCTTTGGGGTAGCCAGTCATCTCGTATTCAACTTTTGGGAACTCGTTACTCTGTTATCTTATTGTGCAGAAGCTCTGTCACCCGTCCCCCGGACCATTTCGACTCAGCAGTCCAATGATTCTGTTTGGTCGAACGTCGGTTTGCTGCACACTCAGTTGCCTTCTTTCCGACAAGGCTAACTTCTACAACTGGCGTGATGGTAATGCCACCCGCCACCAAAATGGTGTCATTTCCAAGTATGGGGTTTAACCACTTGTCCATGACCAGAGCCTCAATCGCCAGGTCGACTGGGACAGAAGAATACACCAACTGCACCTCTGCAAAGGGTAAAATGCTCCTAATTGGGCCATCTGTTGGCCGTCGATGGCGATCAATGATGTTTAAGGGCGGAATAATTTCTGACCTTTGGCAATGCTCTTTTTTTTTCATTTTCAATGCACAACATACAGACGGTGTATTAAAGATTGATTTCTGAAACTTGGTCAAACAAATTTTAGGTTAAAGATATTGCAAAATTCAGTATCTAATTATCAAAAGATATCTGTTATAACCAGAGAAATTTTAGTTGGTTCATAGAGAAAATAACTAAAGAATATCATTGAGTGGTGGAATTTTGGTAAGAAGAAGTCTTTGGGCAAAAATGAGTAAAGCCAAAAAAAAAAAAAAACTTTGTAAGTCTTTGGACAAAAATGAGTAAAGCCAATATCTTCATGGTGTATATAGTGTTCATATGCTGTCAATTCTAAAATACAATTTTGATTATCGATATTCAGGATTTTCAGATCTTATAAGTGACGTTCTCCTGTGGACTCCTACACATGGACACACCAGTGTTAGCCGACCAGCAAAGACTCACATACAACAGCTATATGCGGACACTGAATAGTGAATTGGGCATCTGCCAAGTGATGACTGATAGGGATGGATGGCGTGAGATAATCAAGGAAATCCATAGTGTTAGCATAACTTGATGATGATGATGATGATGATAATAACAACAATATGCTTCCACCAACAAAAGGGCCTCTGTGATACAAATTGCTGAAAGTTTTAATTAAAATAAAGATAAGAATGTCACAACACACAGTTCCTCAATCCTTGTTGAATATGGGTTTCATAGTTACAATCCAGTTAGAGTAAACATACTTAGTCAATATGGAAGCGTACTTCAACGTGAATACAGTTGTCAAAACTGGAGCTTGTATCTGTTAAGTTTAATTCATTTTCTGGACAAGGCTGTTTGCTTTTCCCTTTGGACTAATGCCCTTGGGAAATGCATGAATCCACCTGTCCCCCCGCGGCTATGGGGATAATAGTAGGACAGACTGGTTTTTTAAAGTAAAACTCTAAATTCAAACCAGTTATACTCCACTATAATTTTTTTTTCAAGATAACGGTGCTCCCAAGGAAAAGCTAGGGGAGTAAACCCCGAAAAACAAATCCGGAGCCGGTGTCCCTAAGGTGGTGTGATGCTGAAATCGAGTGCTACCCAGCAACTCATGCGACACTACCGCTGCCAAATTGCATTGGTTCTTACCTTTCCTTTGAATCACAGCGGCAGTGTGGAGAGGGGGGTATTTGCTGCCTGGGCAACAGCTCATCCTCCATATCAACCCGCACAGGCTACGTAGTTAATAAAAAATAGTCACTACTCCATCATCTCTCGTAGACGGAAGTATGTCAACAATACTCCACTAAATAACTGAACGTGTCGCATCCTGCTCATGGCGGAGGGGTTGGGTAAATATAAACCCATTTGATAATTTGCTGTTTGGAGTAATTTCTGCTAGGTGGCACTGGTGAGCTTTTTATGAGTGAGTAACCAAGTTGTGCCCCTTACATAATTCATTATTTGAAGTAGGTGAAAGGTAGATGGCACTTCGTTTGGGATTTGCATAAATGCTGATATGATTGACCAATCATAGCTAATCTTGATCCTCTCACCCACTATCATATAAACTTCTCAGAGAAAGAAGAAGGAATATGTTTCAGAAGAAAAAACTATTTTGCATAAGGGACAGGCATACAGACATTCTGGTTTCGCATAATATTTACAGATCACTGCCGTCCCTCATAATCCTATAATCACATCACATTTCCTATCATGACCCCTGAAGATCCACAAAGTTTGATGCAAACGTGACACAGGAAGAACGCCATTCCCACTTGATCGATTGGATTAGGAGGCGAAAGTGATGCTTGTGCACCACCATATGTCTCTTAATACCAGAAGTCGACTTACAAACTTTGTTAGAGATTGTACAAGTCATATATGGCTATATATACACACAAATCATTTACACACGCATATATATATATATATATATATATATATATATATATAGGTTCATATAGATATATATGTATATATATATGCTTAAACAGTTCTATATGAACATACATACTGGGTGAACCGGTAATTTAGTAAACGGGCATCAGTGAGAGAAGAAGAAAGTAAAGGGAAGAGAAGAAAAAAAGAGAAAAGAAATAACGAATGTGGGAAGAGAAAGGAAAGGAGGTAAATGAAAGGAAAAGAGGGGAAATGAAAGCAGGAGGAAGAGAAAGGATAAGTGGAAGGAGGAAAGGGATGGGAATACGGCAAAGAAGAGAGAAAGAAGAAGAAAGAAAATCTTGGAAACTCCCATATATATATATTCAAAAATACTTAAAAGAATTGGCCGAAAATGCCTGGAATTTGAACATTCTCATCTTCAAGGTGATCGTTGAAACTAACCTACCACATAAATTATGTAACATTCTTATAAAGATTCACCCACAAACATTACGTTTGTGGGTGAATCTTTATAAGAATGTTACATAATTTATGTGGTAGCATAAATTGTTGACAAGACCCTGTAGTTAGTTTGAAAGTTGGAGTTAAAAGCGTAGGCGGGTAGATTTCCGTTGGATGACCCCAACTGACCCCTAGAGAGGTGCGAATCTCGCGCGCCATGAGAAAAACGTAACTAGTTAGATTTAATTTCAACCTGAGATTGATGCAGAGTAGACGTGCCACTGCGAGGTCGATTCTCCCTTGCGGTGAATAAGAATGGGTTAAATAAATCTTGATCAAGAAAATAAAAGTCTTGTGAGTTGATTAATTGCATGTCTAAAAACTAGCCCTTAAAAGAAGCCTTTAGCAGAGACTAGACAACATGACGACCAGAGAAGAAGAAAAGGAAGCAGCCACACAAGATAGCAAGAAGAAATGAAGAACAAGTATGTCTGTCTGTCTGTCTGTCTGTCTCTCACCCGAAGTCACTCTCTCATGTATATACCCGATGTTCGACCTACGATGTTATATTGGGTTATACAACAAGAAGAGCTGGAATGAAAAGCTATTAATGTACTCTTGAAATGAGGCCACATGTTGATTATCAAATAACTATCAATTGCAATAACACTGATCCCACCCGTAGAGAAAGAATGCAAGTCAGTGAGAAAGCTTAAAAGGCATATTAAAGTACATATAAATTGTGTAACAGAAGTTTCTCCATAAGACTATGTTATCTTAAACTTGCCCCACAAAATTTTTCTCTCCAACAGTTTCGTCCTTCATTCTCTCTCTGACAGCCTCTCTCTCTCTCTCTCTCTCTCTCTCTCTCTCTCATATATATATCACTCCGTTCGTCTTGTTTCTCTATATTAGCTTGCGTTTGCTTTTGTTCAAAAACGGCCTTAACTGTCTCTTTCCTTAGTCTTTTATACGTGTCATCAACTCGATCTTGCTCCCACAATCCTCCTCATTTCCAGTCTAATATATATAAAATATTCGCTTACGTTCGACTTCACTTTTTCTTCTCATCCTGTTAAGGTAAGCGATTTCTCAGCCTTTACTTTCTATATCTAAACTAAAGATAAAATCTCTTGTATGCCAACTTAGTTCTAGAGAATTTAAATCTTTTGCAGGCTTGAAAAGCCACACCTGTTCATTGCATCGTTAATTACCTTTTATAAAATGATACCATATAATGATCATACAGAAATTCAAGGTGGCAGTCATTATTATATATATATATATATATATAATATATATATATATATAATCTAAAAAAAAACATTCATGCAATATGAGCTAGACATGCTGGGAACTGCAAGACCTTTTAGATTAAAAAGTGACATTCACTTCTGGTCTTTTAAATATGAACACACCAGCGTTGGTCAACCAGCAAAAACTTACAGTCATCAGCTCTGTACGGACTGGATGCAGTCTAGAGGACTTGTGAAAGGTGATGGCTGATGGGGCTGTGTGTGCGTGTGTTTGTAATAAAACATTGAAGAGATCCTGGGCACTAAAAGAGAACCAAACTACTTGTATATATATATATATATATATATATATATATATATATATATATATATATTGATAATTTTGCTTTAGAAGTATTGTTGAGTAAAGTATATTATTATTTATATTTTTTGCTTGAAGGTAATTACAATGCGTATATCGTATAAAATTCGATAATTAATGAAAATAATCATAACAAGCGAACTCGGCAAATATCGTGCCCCACGTAGAATATCGTACAGCTGTTTCAACTTTATTAAGTCTCATCAGCGATGTATACTTACGATTTCCCTCCGACAGAAATCGAAAACGAATCAGAGACTCTACCCCTGGGTCACCAATACGATGTAGGCACATAAACAAATACAGACTATGCATAGTAAGTTCAGGCATTACGTAAGGGGAAAGGGGGGGGTATGTGGCACACCTACTTACTTGAGAATGTGTACAACCCAGTTATAAATACAGGCCGATGGTTGGACAAAGCAATTTTCTGAAGATTAGCTATTGCGTGAAACTGCAGTCGCAATATTTTAAGCCATTCGTTTTTCAAAACGTATATATATATATATATATATATATATATATATATATATATATATATTGCAGATAATATGGGTGCTATATTTCTAAGCAGACAGTTCTCAATATTATCTATAGAGTGTTTATATTTGAGTTAAGGTAGCGGGGACAGGGAGTCAACACCTGGTTACTGACAGTTTCTCGTCTATGCGATCTTATCGCATATGCGAGAAACTGTCAGTAGCCAGGTGTTGACTCCATGTCCACGCTAACTTAACTCAAATATATATATATATGTATGTGTGTGTGCGTGTATCTTCTATTACTATATAAGCCCCAGGCACATATTCTGGTTGATATTCTGGAATGGTAGTAACCCTTATATATATATATATATATATATATATATATATATATATATATATATATATGAGGATGTGCTTAAAACCTTTTGCACCGAATGAGCGATTAAAAAAATATCAATTGAATTTTGATTGAGGAAGTGGAAAAAAGAATCTTAAGAAGCAATATACCAAGTGTGTTGAACTGTACAATGTACACATAGAAGAGCAGATATGTTTTATGACTCTGTAATTTTCTTCTTGGTTGGACAAAGAACTTTTCAGTACCAACCGTGTATATATACACAATTAAAAGCGAATTATTTAAAACAGAAACTCGAGTTTCACAAAGATCTGCGATATGTGTGAAACTCGAGTCTGTTTTAAACCATTCGATTTTAATCGTATATTTAGCTCTTTCTAATGAGCACTTTTTAAGTGGTATAAAAATCCCGAAGTATTTAAGTTTTTATATTTATTTACTTTTTCTGGATTTTAATCGCCACTATATATATATATATATATATATATTATTGAAGTCAGTCAGTTAGACAGTCAACAATTTATATATATATATATATATATATATATATATATATATATATATATATATATATATATATATATATATATATATATATATATATATATATATATATATATATATATATATATATTATGGAGGTGCGTGGTTTAATGGTGTGAGTCGTTGGAAATGGACTCGTTGACACGAGTTCAATTCCTGGATGAAGCTCTTTGCATTTCACGTAGCGCCAATACCCTTGGGAAATACTATTTCTCTGAATGTTTGAGATGAGGCTTGATGATTAATATTATCTGCGTTATTCGGACTATTGTCCTCATCTTCATTTTTATCTGTACAACCTTTCGGCCGATGTGCCCTCCGGCCTTCTTCAGGTATTTCTTGTCGAACTTTGGAACCTTCTCGTAATCGAGAACCATTTGACAGTTCTAAATGACAGTTATCTCTAGACTGCAGGTACAATCCTGGTCAAGGGTGGCAGTAACATAGAATAATAATTAACACAGCTTAAGGCCTCTACCCTAGCTATGGTTAGCGGAATGAGAACAGAATACCTCCTTGGGAAATGTATTAATCCAACTAGTCTCCCTCCAGTTATGGCTAAATAGTAGGACGGATATGGCTAATTAACCTCGGCTAGGTAACCAGTCTTCGAGAAGGAAAAATCTAAATTCAAATCTGTTAAACTCCACTTAAGAAATTGTCCTTGTGTCACATCCTAATCGTGCGAAGGGGTTGGTATATATATATATATATATATATATATATATATATATATATATATATAGATAGATAGATAGATAGAGAGAGAGAGAGAGAGAGAGAAGGAGATGTCAATGGAGTTTTTCAGATGACATTCTGCCAATCCCTAATTCAATGAATTTTTAAAAAATTGAATATGATAACAAAGACTATTTGTGGTATTTCTAGAAAAACCTTTTGTGAAATTTGATACCATAATGACCCCAACTGTGAGTCATTGTCCTCTGAACTCATTGACAAACAATCAGTAATTGAACGTTAAAAAAGATAAAAACCATTCGTTGCTGTCGTAACAAAAGAACAAGTCAACGGACTCAAGGAATGTCATAATCTATAGCTGTGGGGAACTTGTTAGACAAGTGTATCACAAAAATGAAAGTGTTTTTCTTATCAGTGAATTCTTGTTCGTACCAAATGGTTTTACTCGCTTAAAGTGCAGGCAAAATTATTCAACCACGTGGAAAGTTATTTTACATAATTGGGCAAGGCTTTCTTCTATGATTGTAAAAGTATATATAAATGTCGACTTGATTCAAATGCAGTTTTTAAAGAAAAGTACAACTGTTATTTACCCCCACCACCAAAATCTTTTGAGTTGTTATACAGGTTGTTTAAAAATATTGACATTTCTCTGGGAGTTCCTTTATGGGTACTTATGCAGACTAGCGCGCAAGAGATGATATCATTAGATTACTTATAAAAGAATTGCATTTCATTACATTTCACGGAAATACCCGAAACCTTTAAGATACAAAGATTAGGGTTAGTTTTAGGGTTGGTGTTAGGGATAGTGTTAGGCTACTTCGGGTATTTCCGTTATCTAATGCTATTTATAGGTAAAATGTGATTCTAATGCGTTATTCTGCCTTTGTAACCCTTTATGATATTATGTTCATATTATTTACTGTTTAATTTTGACCCTTCCATTAAAATCTTCTATGTTGTAATACAAGGTGTTTAAAAAAAATGATAACCTTTCTCTAGGAATTCCATTATGATATTAAAGTCTCCACTCGTTTATATTATTTACTGTTTAATTTTTACCCCTACCAGGATGTTTAAAAAATGTTAATATTTCTTGAGGTGTTTCTTTATGATATTATGATTTTAAAGTCTCCCCTTCTTTACCATCTCTGTCAACATATTATTGGAATCCCTTCCACAGTGGTCTCTGTAATATCAATTCTGCTTTTCTAATAAATATTCTTCCATATAAATATTAACATTTTTTTTAATCCCCCGTGGGAGATTCTAAGAATGTGTTTACAGGAATGGTGCACATGTGGAGACTGTTTGAAATTATATCATAAAGATATTCCCATAAGGGTGTTAACTTTTTTATCACTCTGTATATGCAACTTATGAGGGTGAATGAAAATTTTTGTGCCTGTAGAAATATTATTGTAATGATATTCATAACTTATATTGATAAAATTAGAATATTAAGTTCTATTCAGGAAGAAATCAATGTGATGATTTTTATAACAATAACTCTATTCATGTATAACCAAATAAGAACAGAGGGAGTCACTTTCTGACTAATACCCTTGGAAAAGGTATGTATCCTTCTCTCTCTATCTATGGGTTAAATATTACGACTACTGTTCTTCTATAAGAATGGTTCTGGCTTTAAATAACCCACGAAGGTTGACATGATATTAAACAAAGAAACCAAAACCAAAACAGAACAAAGATACAAAAAGGTTGTCAACCCCTCTTATGTTATTTAATGCAGAAGCCAATTTTAATTTTACAAGCGATTTCAAGTAACTAATGATAATAATCATTTGTAAACCCACTCTGTCGGCGGGGGCATTAGAATACACCGACTGCATCTCTGCAAAGGGGTAAGACTCCCCCAATGGGACCACCTGTTGGCCATGGGTGGCGACCCGTGATGCTTAAGGATGGAACCCAGGTGGCTGAGCAGTCCATGACACGCAACACTCCACTTTGTCCCTTACTTGGGCTAGACGGGCAGTCGAAGAAGCCCCCTCTGATTAATCGGCTGGTCACATCAAGTCCTAGTACCTATATGATTGTCCCGACCCTATTGCCCTTATGGCAAGCCCCAACCCTTTTTATCATATATATGCTAGAAGGCGATGACTGAGGGTCTACATGTCCTGGGAATGAACTTACTCTATCTGATGGTGAGGTTCCATTTTGGAGGTCTGGGGAATGTGGAGCTCCTCTTCATCACTCTGCCTCGGAATGGTAGTACCTGTTAGGGTCCCATCTATGGGTTAAATAGAAAAATGTATGAATGTAAGAATGAATTTATTTCAAAACTTTGTCAGTATTAAATGAACCACTGAGGTTGATATGCCGTAAAACAAAACAAACCGAACCAAACCATTTGTAAACAATTATTTGTATAAAGAATAAATCATACAGCTGTGAACAAATTAATACTTCAAGTATTCCTATCTCGTATTTATCATTTTCAAATAGATCTATTTGACTCATAAATGGAACCATAACAGGTACTACCATTTAGTCAGAGTGGATCTGAGATTAATAGAAATGAAGAGGCAATTCTATACCCCCCCCGAGCTCTAGAACTGAAATATGAAAAGGAAAGATGTGTGTTATTTAAGGTGATATTCTTTGTTTTCTTTGTATGATGAATTAATATAAAGTCCACATTTGACTGAGTTTGGATTTTTGCTTCGTTAATTAAATTAATTTCTTTATTGTATTCATGTATTGTAAGGGAACAAAGCAAAAGATCACCTGTTATTTTTTTACTTGATTTGCTAACAGGCACCCTAAAAACAACAGCTGTACGGCCATTTACCTACCATCTCACAAATCATCCAAGTAAGATGAGCAAGATATGCTGGACAATGCTGGAAAAGCAAGGACAAACTCATGTGACATTTTCCTATGGACTCCTACACATGAACAAATCAGTATAAGCCAACCAGGAAAAAAAAAATTGCGTTCATCAACTCTGGCAAACACTAGAGGACTTACCAAGAGTGATGTCTGCTAGGGAGGGATGACAAGAGGGAGAGATTATCAAGGGAATCCATGCTGTCAGCATTTCTTGATGATGATCATCATCATGCCTTTTTAAAAGCATTTTCGTTTCCAGTGAATGGCATTTCTATACATGAAAAGATGGTTAGTTTGTTGGTTGGTGGATTTTAACGGCATATCAGTCGGTCTGGGGTTATTTCATGCCAAGAAGTTAGGAAGTAATATATGATGCGTATCTATATTTACAGTTTTGTGGTAAACGGTTTTTATACAACAAGAAAAAACATTAAACATAGACTTTTGAGTTGTTTCTAGACATGCTGTTAAAATTTGAGATCATTAGAACGAAAATTGGTCAAGTTATTAGTTAATAAAATGATATCAATTTTTCTGAAACACCCTTCATATTTTATGAAGACAACTCTTAAAACGCAATTGGTTCTGCAAATAAAGAAACTAAAAAAGAAAATGTTTTAATTTAGCTCAGTCGGTAGAGCACCCACCTTGGAATCGCAAGGTTCTTAGTTCGATAACGGTCCCCACCAATGCCGTCATATTTGATAAATAAAAAACGATTCATGAAAACGCCCTGAAAAAGAGTGGATTATACTCTAAAGTAGAATACAAAGATAATAATAACAATGATAATAATAAAAAGTCAAGAAATAATTTGGTTTAAGCCCCCTTACAGCAGAACCATCAAGACGAATGTCGGGAAGATATTTTTCCAATTAAGGAGAAAACACTTTGATAAATCATCTACATTGAGCAAACTGTTTAATAAGAATAATTTTAAAATTAGTTATTGTTGTATGAACAATAATTTAAAAAATCATCAACAAGCACATTTAAAAATTTTTTTAATGAAAATGACAACCCAAACGATAGATGCAACTGTTTCGACAGAACAAAATGTCCCTTAAATGGCAATTGCTAAATCAACAAAATCTTCTATAAGACCACCATCAATGAAAGTGAAAATAACAACGATGAAAAAACATACATTGGTGCTACTGAAAACAATTAGAAAAATAGGTGGTACAATCACAATCTAAGCTTCAACAACAGAAGATATGCAAACAGTACCACCTTGTCCAAATATGCATGGCACATTAAAGACACATGGGGCAAAGCACCTATGATAAAATTGGAATTTATCAAAAAAGGCCCAGGCTTACTTTGCATCGAAGAAAAATTGTGTATGCTTCAAAATACGAATGTAAATTTACTGAACAAAAGAAGTGAACTGGTTTCAAAATGTAGATATTTAAATAAATTTCTCTTATGTCATTTGCAACCCGACCCTATTTAATCCCATATTTTTCGACCTCAGTTAATCTAAAAAGAAAAAAAAACTACATTTTTTTAATTTAATCTTAATTTTTTTTTCATCTGGACGCCGAGTGCATTAAGACCTAAGCAGGTTTATGTTTTTAGATATTTTAAGTCTGACGTTATAACATTCCATTGCATGAGCACGCTTCACGTTATATAAACGCTGAACAAGCCACCATTTTAATATTTCAATATTTTCCACCGTTTGAAAATTGCATAATATGCATGAAACTGCAGTTACAGAAAATTAACACCATAATATTTCATCTCTGACTTTAAATCGGCTCTTCTATTTTAACATTGAGTACCTTCATATGCTAAAACTTTTCACATTCATTCTCCATTATATATATGAGAGAGAGAGAGAGAGAGAGAGAGAGAGAGAGAGAGAGAGAGAACAGTAATGTAACACGAATAAGAGAAAACTATTTTTCTGTGTCAATGTCCTGTTTTTTTTTTTTTTTTCATTCCCATAATTCTTCTGAGTGTTGTATTGGCTGATAATCATGAAAGCATAAAACTATTAGTTGTGGTTTTAATTTGTCTGATAGGGTCTTTTTCTCTCTCTTTCTCTCTCAATATATTTGGGGTAGTCTTTGAGATATAGTGGCTACAGGAGAAGGTCACTTATGAGTTCGTCTTTACTTCTTCACCAGTGTCCAGTATGTCTTGCTACTCTTACTTTGATGGTTTGTGTGATAGGGGGTAAGTAGCCATATAGCTGTTGTTTTGTGGGCTGCTGCTTCCAGAATTTGTTTGAAACATCTCCAGGTTTTCATATGAAGTCAGTTATATTTTTGAAGGTTTGGTTGGTTTGTTTTATGGCATATCGACCTATGTAGAAGAACATGAGTTGTACTATTTAACTCATAGCTGGAAGGATAAGGGGGTTCATACCTTTCCCAAGGGTATTAGTCCGAAAGTGATTGTAATAGCATGACTGGAGTTCAAACTCATTTAATATGATGGCGCAGTCCAATATGTTAGCCACTACGCCATGGTGACTCTCCCCCATATTTGAGAAGAGAATTCGGACCATATGACCTTTAGGCACCCCTTTTGCTTTGCTGATTCATAAGTACATTTTTTCCTTTACACCGTCAACATCCCGGTGTTTGTTAACAGACGATTTTAGATTTTTTTAAATTATAAAACTAACCCCTAACCCTAACCCCTAAAAAACAACCGGATGTTGACGGTGTAAATGAAAAAAATGTACTTATGAATCAGCAAAGCAAAAGGGGTGCCTGATGGTCATATGATCCGAGAAGTCCAAGATGAATAAAGAAATGTGTATTTGCAGGAGAAAACTTTGTTATAAACCCCAGCAAGGAGCATGAAACCGTGAGAAACAATGTGAGAGAAGAATGATCGCCAACTGAATAAAAAACAAGATGCTTTTTAACACCAATGTAGCGAGAGAAATTACGTACGTGGGAGCTCAAAGCAAGCGCGAACGTGTCTGGCGGGTAAAATGAGGAGATCAGGGGGGATTGTAGCAGGTGACTACATAGATTGTACTTACATCCTCCTGATTGTGAGTCGTGGTTCGAAGTCAGACTACCTTGTTGGCGCGTATCCAAATTTCTACGACAGCGCTGGGTGCGATTGGCCCGGATGTCGGATCTTGGTCAGTGCAGTTAACCATTATTTAAGACCTGCCTTCCCACACCGAGTGAGTTGTTTTGATCTAGTTAAGGAGAAGGCAGACGTACAACGAACAAGAGGCGAGTGATCTTCGGCGGAGGATTGCTTTAAAATTGTTGCAGGCAGAAAGACTTGGCCAGGGGACTTTGGTTGTTGGGAGAACGTCTTTTTCTATGGAGAGATCCGGTTGTCCGACCGGATGAATTACTGTTCTCATTATAACTAAGAGCATTACTATGAAGTTATTTGCCAAGCTTTGCTTAGTTGTGGCTCTCAGCCAGTAGTATGGGGTACCCAGTGAGACTTGTACTCAATAGTAATGGTTTGTCAGTCTAGCTTGTTAACCATTACATAGGGGAGTCGTGTGGTGTAAGGGTTAAACATACTAGACTGATATATTGTAGTAAGTGACTCTGAACTCCAGTCACAGTGTTATGTTCAGTTTGAGAAAGGTATGAACACTCTCAAACCCCAACTATGGGTTAAATAGTACCACCACTGTTCTTCTATAAGAATGGCTTTAGCAATAAATAACCAATGAAGGTTGATATGCCATTAAACAAAGAAACCAAATCAAACCTGACCATTACACCACTGAGATGCCAAAATTATAGTAGCTGTAAACAGGATTTTATAGAAAGTGTTGGTCATAAGTATTTGAACATGCTCAAAATCTGTTTGCTTTTTTTTACTGTCAGTTATATATATATATATTTATATTCTTTTTAGCATAAAATCATATAATGCATAAATAGTATTATGGCAAAAAATATTTGCCGAATGGAAGATCTCTAATGCATTAAATGTAGAAGAATGCTGGAGAAAGAATTCAAAGAATCTTGCCAACAATTTATATCCACAACCCCTTACCAGTAACGACGGGGGTGGGGGAATGAAATGTACATGTACATTCTGCAACAGATCACATGATCATAAGGTGAAAAACGTAAACATGTAAAAAGGACACTACTTTCCTTGTTGATGGTATGAGTGCATTTGTACATTAGGTGATATAAAAGGTTTCCCTGTGAAATTTACCACCCCTATATTTAAGACAATGAAACTTGCATAAAGGTTGATATTATCTTAAAAATATTTTGTCCATTCGAAAGAAAAAACATTAAAAAAAACTGATGATTTTTTAAAAATTTTCAGCTTACGGAAATAATGAAAATTATGATTGAAAAACAATGTTTTCATTTTTGCACTGTTAAATCAACTGAAATTTAACGTAGCCAAAAACAAGTTACGACAAGAGGATTCTTAAAAAGTTCTATGAAAAATCAATTAATGGTCCGATTTTCACGAAAATTTCCATAACTATTTATCTGAAATAGTTTTTTCCTAAAATATATCCGGGGAAATATTTTTTACGAGGTCTACCCCCCTCTTTTATTTTATAAAATATGAAAAAAATGAACCGGCAAAAAAAAAAAAAAAACGATTTTTCTTTTTTTTTTTCTATAAAGATAAGAGTCAGAATAACTATATAAATAAATTTGTATAAAATTCAAGACGGTAATTTTTGTAGAAAAAAAAATCATGAATTCTGAAATAAAAAGTGCTAAAAAATGTCATATTATTATTATTTGAAAACTTTTTTTCGTTTTTAATTGATATGTACTATATTCTATTAAATTGTCAAGAAAAAAAAAATTTTTAAGAAATTAATTTTTAAGAGATTTTAAATCTTTTGTGTGCTTAAATAATTTGTTATTTTTTAATGTTTAAAAATCTTTTTTGTGTGTACAAATCGAATTTTTCACTAATATTTAAATATAATATAACACTGAATTTTAGAATTCGGGTGAACTAAAAATTTGTCCGATCCACGATATTATTAATATTTTTAAGAGAATTTGTAACTTTTATTGTTTGATTCTTATAATATACGGAAGAGCAAAACTGACAATATTTGTTTTCCCTCTGAACTACAAACGAGACGAGACGCGTTCCAGTCTACTAAATATTGTTTTGTTTTTTTAAGCGTAATTTTTTTTTCATCAACTTCGACCTATTTGCAATAAAAGTAAGTACTTCTTTATTATTTTATCAGTTTTTCTCTTAGAAAAAATATTCAAATTTTCATTTATTTCATTTCGTTTTCGATTTCAAAATTAACCAAACCACCGGCATAATTGGAAAAAAAGTTACTTTCACTGTGAAATTTTAATAATAAATTTTAATAATAAATTTCAATTGTAAATTTTAATAGTAAATTTTACTAATAATCAAAATTAGTGGTGCCTATAAATTACAATTAGTAAAATACTTATTGTCTTTGGTATTATCTGCGTTATTCGGACTATTGTCCTCATCTTCATTGTTATCTGTACAACGTTTCGGCCGATATGCCCTCCAGCCTTCTCCAGAAGAAGGCCGGAGGGCATATCGGCCGAAACGTTGTACAGATAACAATGAAGATGAGGACAATAGTCCGAATAACGCAGATAATACTAATCATCAAGCCTCATCTCAAACATTATTGTCTTTGCTTCAGTTACACTATAAGTTCAACTAAGGAAATATTCCGGAGTTATTCTGAAACTACCACAAAAAAAAAAATCTTTCAAAAATCGTTGAAAACCAATATTCGGTTATTGAATATGCACAAGAAAACAATTATGTCGAACACAGCCACCCATACATTTAAATGTATAATTGTTAAAGAGAGATGATACTTAAATTTGCGGTCCGATTTCTACAGAAAAACCACCCTTTTGCAAGTAAAATGGACTGTTTTATTTATTCTTTAGTATAACGGTGATTATTTTTTCCGAAATCGGATAATTTGATCTTTGAATTAAATGTTTTTCTTTGTAACAACTCTTTATGATCTTTTTTTTGCGAGATTTAAAAAAAAAAAATGTTCAAAAATATTTACTTTCGTTTATTCAATGTAGCCTAAACTGATCACGTGACCCGATAATGGTGATACCTAAAGGTTATGATGGTTGTTTTTTGGTTTTTTTTACCCTTGTTGACTTATTTAATACTGAATTCAGTTCAATAATTATAGTCTCTAATTATAAATGGTACAAAAATGATTGATTGATTTAGCTTAATGGCATGTCAACCAGTCTAGTGTTATTTTATGCCTAGAGGTTAGGGAACCATGTTTGTTGTACATTCATATTTACATTTTTTGTGTAGTTGTTTCAAAACAAAAAAACTATTTTTTGTTTGTTTTTGCACATGATCCTGTTGAATACTAAAAACTTTTAAACAGATATATTTGATCCATAGATGATAAAAAACAGGTACTACCACTCTGTGTAGGCTGCACCTGGGAATAATAGCAATGAAGGGATTATCCACACACCCTAGGTCTCTAGAACTAGAGGCTCACCAACAGGTACTGAATAGTGTAAAATCCAGGACCTCCCTTTTTTTAAGGGGGGGGGGGCTCTGACTGCTCTGCAGGTGACAGTGTATTCTAAGCCCCACTGACAGGGTGAACGGTACAAAAATGTACATTCACAATCATTTTAAACATATGAACGCATCATACTTTCACAATCATTTTAAACAGGTAAACACTTCATACTTAGATGTAATATCAATCTTTTAAAATGAATTAATATAGTTATTTACCCATGGCAAAATGTAACAGAAGTTCAATTTTTAAGTAGAGTAAAGCTGGTTTGAATTTAGAGTTTTCCTTCTCCTTGACTAGTTGCCTAATCAAGGCTAAAGAACCCAGTCTGCTCGACTATTTACCCATAGCTGGGAGGAGAACCAATGGATTCGTGCTTATCCCAAGGGCATTAATACAGAGTAAAATGCAAACAGGGTAATTCCATGTCAAATCATCCAGGCCATGTCACCCACCTCCTTCAATTTTTCTGAAATTTTGTTTTGATTCAGAGATATGAAGAAGATTTATAGATAGTTGTATAAGAGAAATGGTCATAATAGGAAAAATCTTTTAGTAGAGAAAGTCTTGAGGCTGCTGGCTAAAGAGGAAAGTATAAACACTTACAAGTTCTCATTTGCCATGCAACACAAACTGCCCGGGGTACAAGCACCTTCGTCTTGTAGACAGGAGATGCAACTGGTGCATGTTACATCTGTGAAGGCTGAAGGGTCTATGAGGATTTGACTTTGGCACTTCCACCTTTATATTGCTGCTTGCTATGCCACCTAGTGCCTACTGGTAGATACAGGAGGTAATTACCTCTCATAATCCTTATTTGTCGAGAGATGTAATCCTAACACTTCTATCCTTGCGTAATAAACATGAATGTTTACATTCTTTTGCTTTTGTTTTTTGAATAAATTTTAAAATATTTATTGGACATTTTTCTTCTGTTAACAAAGAATTTTAGCCATATGAAAATGAATATGTGTTACATAATTGATAGGTAGCCTATTAAGTATGTACAATAAGTGTAGTGTAGATTAAAAAATAATGGTTTAGTGAGGAAACACAGGAAAAGTGATTGGCACTTTTTAACCTTATGTTTACCTATCATCTGGTTTGACAGCGCAAGCTGTGGAAAGTGAATTCAGAAAATTAGTCTTTGGCTGAGCGCTGACCATAATGGTTGATGCCATTCAAATAGCCAAATTCTTGCATGTGTGTTGTCGATCTGGGATCTTAAAAAAATAAAACAAGCTTGAAACAAAAAGAAAGTCTTGTGTTGTTCATTAAGAACAAAAGTAACACAGGATGTCCTAGAGATAGACAGATCCAGAATAACAGAAGATTCAGATATAGACACATCCAGCCCAAGCTAAGATGGAAGTTAGCAAGATGGAAGAAACGGAAGCTAAGTATCCAAGTGAAGAAGATAAGTGTACCTGTGTGCAGTCACGGGTATACAGGTATACTATATACAAAGAAATAAGGTAAACTATACAAGATGAGATAACAGCTATACAGAGCTACCCAGACCAGAACTATTGAAGAAATACAAGATAAGTACATGTTGATTTAAAGTGTGGCTATACAACATATGTTTCTTTATTGAGCTGAATAGATTGAAACATTATATGAAAATGTGTCTATTAATAAGTCCATCAATATTAAAGTCAGTAAAGAAGTCTGGTTCACAAATCCAAAGAGAAAGAATGAAGTAAAAAATCCAAGGATCATAAATTTAATGTCAAGGATTGAAGAGGCAAATAGATAAAGGGGTCAAAAGTTCGACCTTCAAATTCACAAAGAGAAACTTCACACTTGTTTATGAGTCAAAAACGACATCACCAACTGTTAAAAAAAAGCAATAGGTTTTATTAAGGAGACAAATTATGTGATTGGTCGCAACTGTCAGGGACAAAGCAAAAGTTACCATATTTCAAAGTCTGCTGGTTGGTAAGTATGAAATATGTATTTCTTTTTCTTTCAGTAAATGTGGGATGTTATCACTACATTAAAAATCTTAGCCAATAAAAAATAATTATTGTACTTGTTCAAATACTTATGATCCATACTTTCTATAAAATGACTTTTGCCTTTTTCGAGGTAGGTGGGTTTCTCCTTTTGCCATAGAAAAAATTTGTTTAATGTGCTTGATTATTGTAGAATCAATATATAATACTCACCTGGTTACATCCTTTGTCTGTCAACTGGGGGCTAGTTGAAACCATATGAAGGTGAGTATTATATGTTGATTCTATAATTATGTCTAAGGGAAAGAAAGAAGCAGTCAATTGAAAGGAGTTTCATTTACATGTGACGATATTTGATGTATATTAATGACAATGTAGAATATAATGTCCAGCAACAAAGTTCATTGTAAACAGATGATATGGGTTTAATAACATTTTGTCGTCCTGGACTCCTGCCCTAACTTAAACTAGGTTTTTCCTTGATGATGTCAGGGTGTAAATCTGGCCAAACTTAGATATTTAACAAACCATATTTCTTGCTTTTTATTGGCAAATATATGTAGATATTTTACAATGCCCCCACCTCGCTTTTTATCGGCAAATCAATTTATATATTTTACACCCACCTGTTTAAAATAAGTGTTTTTTTGATTGAATTTGTATAAATTTCTATTGAATTTTTTCAAAACACAATGCCCCCCACCCAATATGAAAATGTAAATAAATATAAACCTATATATAAATATCATATAAACCTTTTTTTTTTTGAATTTCACAATTCTACAAGTTAAATAAATAATTATTTGTAGCATCTGAATTTGCGAGAATTGCAAACAAAGAACCTATAAACATTTAGATATCTTTTTTATTTTTATTCAAAACAAATGTGACTTCTTTTTAATACAATTTTGGCCAGATTTACGCCCGACACCGTCAAGGAAAAACAGTGTAAATTAGGGCAACAGGACGAGAAAATGTTGACAGAACCGATGATATCTAAACGTTTCACTTGAGAGAGAGAGTTAAGAGAAATATTTGCTTAAAATAGATATTCTTTGTTTCTTAATATTAATTAGAAAAAAATAAAAATAATTGAGAAGAGTAATTGAGTTAATTGCTTATTAAAATTGTGTATTTTTCATTTTTAGAGAAAATCAAACCCCTTACTGTTTACTTAAATTATTTGTTATCTATAAGAATAAGCCTGGTTAGATGGCGTAGTAGCTAATTTGCTGGCCTGTGACATTATAGTAAGCAAGTTCGAACTCCAGTTGTGTTCGTACGTTCACCTTTGGACTAATACCCTTGGACTAATACCCTATGAATCTCCATCCATCCTTCCAGCTATGGGTTGAATAGTGAAGCTATAGTTCTTTTACAACGATGGCTTTAGAATGAAATAACCCACGAAGGTTGATATGCCATTAAATTATCAAAGATAAAACCTGGTTATATAGGATCCAAAATTGGTGAAGGATATTTGTTTTTATTTATATTATCATTCTGAGATTTTTTTTCAGTAAACTGAAAAATTTCATCCCCATGTAAATTAATATGTTCAATAATGAGTTAAATACATTAAAACAGTAAATGAAAATATGACATTTCAATACTGTAAAATAATTAATTTTTCACTTAGGATGCTGGAAGACTTCATGATACCAATATTGTTTACATATCCAACAGTATAAATGTTGGGTTAAAAAAAAAACTTTCTAATTGGCGAATCATTTGAAATGAGAATAAAGGGAGGTAACTCAAAATATTTAAATCTCTAAACTTGAGCAAATGTCCAGCATCATTTTGGCACTCAAAAAGTCTTAAACTTAATTTAGTAAGAAAAATATCTAAGGTGTCTGCAATTATTGACATTCTGGTTACACCTTTGTCTTGAGGTAATATATATTCCTCAGTTGACTATCTGCCTGTTCATAATTGGCTTTTATTCACATTATATTGCTATACATCCATACACACATACATACACATTCCTGTTTCTGGTTAATTTATGATTTTTTTATGTTCTGATAACTGATTTAGTTTTTTATATGCTTCTAAAATCATGTTCAAATGGAGATTGAGAAAAAAAATCTCATATTACTTTTTGGAAGAATTACCAAACTTTTTGATTTCTTCTACCCTGCAGAGGAGAAATAGACCATCGGGGGAATTTGGTATTTACACCTGATACTGAAAAGTAACTGAGTGTTACTACTACTACTACTACTACTACTACTAATAATAAATAATAATAATAATAACACATACCCAAAACCTTTAATTAATTAATCTATGGTGTTAAAGTGGTTCCTCTGGACTGGTTTCAAAACCTGTTAGACCTAAAGTGGTATTTTTGAGTTGATAAAGAAAAGCTTTATTGTTTGACAAATAGTAGCCCAATGGGGTGGGGTTGGTTTTGTTGACCCTAAAATTTAAGTCATTATCTGTCCTCTACCAGTTACTAACTGCCTGACCATTTTCTAAAATCTCCAACTCTTGTGTGTGAGCAATTTTTACAACCACCACGAAAATTCCTGTGATTGATACCTTGTTGTCAGTCACACAGTCAGATACTAAGTTCAATATCGGTGGAAGGTGACCACTACATTAAAAATCTTAGCCAATAAAAAATATTGTACTTGTTCAAATACTTATGACTCATATTTTCTATAGAGACCATCATTCTTTTTTCATTTAATTCTATTAAAATTTATATATATATATATATATATATATATATATATATACTGCATAGACAATACAGAGAAGTGGATGTTCACCCTGCCATGTTTAAGAAAATTGTTGTAAAATGGTTTGTACGCAGGGAGGCTCTGTGCAGCCTACCGTTAAAATAGACTCAAAATAGGGTCATTTAAAACCATTCAAAAGTGTTTGCACCCAAATACAAGGTCATTTCAGCTGATACACTTTGATCAAGCAGTTGCCAATAAAAAAAAAAGGTTTTCAGTTCAAGGTAGAGGAACACCAAACTTCAGGATGAACTGGTTTGAATCAACAATTCTACAGAGCTCACACCTCTTACCTAACACCCTACCAACTTCTCACCTCTACCACACAAATACACTACCCACTTCTCACCAACACCTGTGTCATAGCATTCAAACAGACTCTTAAATACATTGTATATTACTTTCCACTTCACTTGAAACCCTTTGTCGTGTTATCTATGGGTATAAGGAATTGCCACTTATATTTATGGACTTTACCAAAACCAGCTGCTGGCATTGATCAATAAAAAACGACATAGAATGCATTTAAGGTTGTTGGTAATTACCCGGAAATCATTTGCTAACTGAACTTAATACCAGAAGGACTACAAGTGGATTCTCTGTTACAATGAATACAACAGACTTTCTACTACGGAGACTACACCCTTTTTCTACAATTGGATTTACCAATAGGAAACCTAAATGGCCAGAATCATAATACCATTATGCATATATGCACACACATACCAAAGGAATATCTTCTAATGACTTTTGTTGTCTAAGAGACTTCAACCAAAAAACATTGTTTATCTTTCTCTTCAGAAACCTTTCATAATGTATAATTTATAGCTTTATAAAACTTTTGTCATTGGTAAAAGCTACCTTTTCTTATTTTACTACTTCTTTATATATTTATACCAATATAATGATTATTTAACTCTAACCCCAAACCTCATTCTACCAGTTTATTGATAGCCCTGTCGACTGGGGCTTTAGAATACATTGACTGAGATGGTGAAGTGTGATGTTTAAGCCCTAGCACCTATATGATTGTCCCAACCCTATTGCCCTTATAGCAAACTCCAACCCATTTATCATATATGTGCTAGAAGGCGGTGGCTAAAGCTCTTTGGTGTCCTGGGTATGACATTAAACTCTATCTGATGGTGAAGTTCCAATTCTGGAGATCTAGGGAAAGTGGAGTACCCCTTCATGACCATTACTCTCAAGTCCACTCTGGCCCAGAGTGGTGGTACCTGTTAGTTCCCATTTATGTGTTAAGTAGAAAAAACGGGGTTTTAAAAATTGTGTTTTAAAGAAATTGAGTACCCATCAAGAATGTATAAAACAAAACGTCTTTGGCATAAAATAACCCAACAATGGTTGACATGCCATAAAATCCAACCTACCCAAACCTCATTATCCCCCTTCATACTCATGTATCATGTAACTTTCTGAGACTTAAATTTTCGGCCTAAAATTTGGGGGTCACACTATATGTGAGATACCAACTTTGTGTATGTAAATAGTTGGGCAAGTCTAAGTCTAGGCCAACTAGTACGCCTACAATTTCCCAGCTGTAAAAGTCCACAGATTGTATTTGATGATAATTGAGTAAATTCAGTAAGTAGTTTAACATGATTAAACAAAATTCATTATGTTTGTCATAATAGTTTTTTTTTTTTATAATTCAAATGTTATGATAAGAGTACAAATAAAAACAATTACTAAAAAGTGAAATTTAATATATTAATAGTAAAAATTACCCTAGTATCATATTCCAATATTAGGACATTGTAATTACTCCATCAATTGCACTCCATTTTGCTTTGTTAGCTTTTTTCACAAGAATTTTCAGTATATCAGGGGAGATAATTCCAAAATATTACCGTCTATTCTGATGGAACTTGGATTAGGAGATTTGTGGAGAATGACCATGGACACGTTGGAAAAAATTGATGCATATTGACAAAAAAATAATTCATTCATAGAGAAATATTCAATCGATTTTCATAAAATTTATGTCAATATAAAGAAGAAGAATTGTAGAAAAATCTGTTGTGAAAATATTTTTTAGAATAATATAGAAACGTAATTATTTGTTTTTGAAATATATATTTGATTTACATTTAAGAACCCCCCCGCCCCCCCAAAAAAAAAACCGACAAAAAGCAAAACGAAAAAACCTAAAAAAAACCCTTAAAAACTATAAAATACCCAACATTTTCAGTGTCAATATTCATTGTATTTATCATTTAATTTTTTTCTTTTTTCTATCTCTCAGTCTGTCTGTCTGTCTGTATCTATCTTGATTCATTTTGTTTTGTCCTCTACTGTGTCATACTTTCTACAGTCTTTCAGTTGATTCATCTTACGAAATTTTTTTAAGAGTCGTAAGCGAAAAAAAAAACCTTTTTCAGGAAATGAATCCGCTATTAAATGCAATTATTATCATACAGTCGTCTTGTTAAAAAAAAAAAAAATTTTTTTAAATAAAAATAAAATTATTTCTTCTTTTTTGATCTGAAGATGTGTCAGCTGGTTATTGTTGTCCTCACTTGTATTTTCTATATATCTTCTGTAGGTGAATGTGGTAGTTGCCTTTCTTTTAAGTATTTATGGTTATCACATCCATTATCCAACTTAGACTTAAAAGAGTTTAATGAGGGCACATTTACCACTGCTGAGGGTAGTTTGTTCCAAGAATCAACCACCCTATTACTAAAAAAAGAATTATCTCTTGGTTGTCTTGCAGTATCTTTTCAAATATCTTCATAGATTGGGATTTATGGAGTAAAGACCATGTGTATATTTATAGACTTCAATCATATTTTGAGAAAGTCAATCCTAATACAGATTAGGCAACTTGATCCTCCACAGTCTCTCTTCATATGGTAGTTATTTACCCAACCCATTCACCATGGGTAGGATGTAGCACTAGGTCGCAAGTATGGGGCATCCAGTGAGGATCGAACTCATTATTCCATAGTAATGGATTTGTGAGACTAGCTTGCTAATCATTACACCTTTAGTGGCTCTTTTTGTACTTCTTTAATGAGCTCTTAAGGTTTCATCTACGATTCAAATAGATTGTAGTGATATGATATGAAGTTAAACAGAAGTTAATGCATTGAAAGCAGAAATAAAACGTCAAAAGTAAGCAATCTGCGCATAGGATCAGCGCAGGTATAAAGCAAAAATAGTAATGATAAAAATTATAATTTTGGACCAATCAGATGCCTTCGGACCTAAAAAGAAGTTTTCAAAAACGACCGAATCTGGAGCCTAAGTAAAACATATAAAAGAAAGGTTTTCGAATAGAAGTTCAGAGAGAGACTGACTCATGCTGGACCAATCCACGTCGCTTAACTTAAAACTATTTGCCTGCTACTGAAGGTACAACTTATCTTACTCTCTCTAAAATTACTCTCTAAAAATGCTGATTTTTTTACCCTTTCTTCCTCTAAATTACTGAACTTTTAAAAAAGCATATTCTGATGAACTTTTAACACTTCATATTGACTTCTCTTATTACTGTAACTTTAATGTTTCAAATACAAGGCTTATTGATTCCTTCGGTGAAAGACTTGTTTTTCCTTTTATTATTTCTATAACCTTTTAGTGTGTTTGTTGTAATTACTAATATTTTTATATATATATATATATATACTATACTTCACCCAAAACAACCATCATAAATTGACGACCACTATAAACTGGTTACCTGACGAAGCACCATAAGATATTTGAAAATTATTTGTATTATATAGGAATACAACTGTGCGCAAATTATTTGTATTAAGAATAGTTATTTGAAGCTATAATTGTTTACTACAGATTATTATTAGTTACTTGAAATCATAATTGCTTGTATTAGATAGGAATACATGCTAATTTCTGAGATCTAAATTGAGACCTTTTACAACTGAAAATTATAGACATACCAGTTGACCTAGGTCAAGACTTTGCCAACTATTTACTCACACTAAGTTTATATCTTGCAAATGGTACAACCCTCAAATACTTGGCTAAAATTCAGGTCTCAGAAAGTCACATATGTGAATATATATGGTATAACAACCAAAATGAAGAAACTAGATCAAGTAATTCAGAGTAGGATGAGGATAATTACTCATTTCAGTTGAAATTCTTTTCCTAAAATGATGTCGATTATTCTATTAGTCTTTTTGATTATCTTGTTGGTTGGTTGGTTGGATTTTACGGCATGTCAACCATTGGATCATTTTATGCCAAAGACATTTTTGTTTTATTCATTTGTAATGGGTATTCAATTTTTTAAAAACTCGTTTTTTTAAAACACTTTTTTAAAATCCATGTTTTTCTATTTAACCCAGAGATAGGACCCTAACAGGTACTACCACTCCAAGTGAACCTGGGAGTAATGGTGATGAAGGAGTACTCCACAATCCACATTCCCTAGAGCTCCAGAATTGGAACTTCACCATCAAATAGAGTTTAATGTCATACTCAGGGCATTAAGACCCTCAGCCACCACCTTCTAGCACATATATAATAAAAAAGGTTGGAGTTTGCCATTATAGCAATAGGGTTGGGACAATCATATTGGTGCTAGGGCTTGACATGACCAGCCGATTGATTGGAAGGGGCCTCTCTGTCTATCTAGCCTAAGTAAGGGCCAAAGTGGAGTGTTGCATATCATGGACTGCTCAGCCACCTGGATTCCATCCTTAAACATCACGGGTTACCACCCACACCAACAGGTGGCCGAATTGGGGGGGGGGGTCACCCCTCTACAGAGGTGCAGTCAGTGTATTCTAAAACTGACTATTATGTATATACAGTGATATAAAGCAGCATTGCTATTCAATGGTTGTTGAGCTTTAATTTAGATACTTTTCATTTTTTAAAATATATAATCAGAATAGGATTCTGCCCATATGTTGTTGAGCAAATATGAAATTTATGGCAAGCTGGGGAGGGGGGGTGGCGTGGGGACAAAAAAGTAAATACATGTCACAGCTGTTTCACTCTCCAAATTGATGTTTTACTTATCCGAACTGATTTATATCATTATTAATTCACTTCTTGATACAAAAACAAAGAGACAACTGGAAAAAATAATCTGACTTGGCAATACGGCTGTGAATCATACAACTCAATTTTAAGATGAGTAATTTTTGTTTTACTAATTTAACAATTATAATTACTAATTATAATATAATTTATTCTATTATTAATTATTATTTTGTCCTATCATTCACTTATAAATTTCATACACTAAATATAACAACTATCAAAGGATAAAGGTAGAAATTAGCATTAATTATTAGAAGGTTTAAAGGGACAGTTTAGCTCAGTTGCTAGAGCGTCCGACAAGTTTCCGGGTTTGATACTGGCCCATGCCAATTTGTATATGAGTAGCACAGGGATCTCTGCGGTAAAGTAAGGAGCTGATGGTAGGTGTGGCGATCTGCCTCAGATACTAAAAAACAATCTCCTTGGTCTAGGGCTACTGATAAGGGGATGGACTCCCTCACTGTTTGGCTGATATCGAATTTACGCCACTTCGATGACTTTACTTACTTTTTACTTAAATGATTAAATCTAAATATATTCAGGTGTATTCAGGTATTATTTGCTTAATTCACAACGTTTCGTTTTTCTACAAACTGTGCACTAATTATAAACATTATCTTAGTATTCTTGTTAAAACTGTAAAATCTATATATTGTCATTTTCACAGTTATCAGTCTATCACCATTTATATTATGAAACAAGCAACCTTCTTATGGTTGTCCCAACCCTATTGCTCTTATGGTAAACCCCCAACCCTATTTATCATATATGTGCTAGAAGATGGTGGCTGAGGGTGTTAGTATTCTGGGTATGATGTTAAACTGCATCTAATGGTGAAGTTCCAATTTTGGAGCTCTGGGAAGTGTAGAGTACCCCTTCATCGCCATTACTCCCAGGTCCACTCTGACTCAGAGTGGTAGTACCTGTTAGGGTCCTATCTGTGGTTTAAATAGAAAAAAATGAGTTTTAAAAAAATGGAGTTAAAAAAATTGAACATCCATCAAGAATGAATAAAGCAAAAGGTCTTTGGCATAAAATAACCCAACAAGGGTTGACATGCCATAAAAAAGCCAACTAACCAACCTTCTTTGCCTTGCCTTTTAATCCTAAATGCCTAGAATGACATGTGGTAATAGTTGATACAAATGGGTGTCCACTGCAATTTTCCTATGAGGATGTGGAAGGCAAAAGAACATACAATAAGGGAATATATTATATATACTAGCAAGAATATATGTGCTCTGGGCATAAGTATTTAACTTTTAATGTAATGAAATATTGTAAATAAAAAAGACTAATGAAATTAAATAAGAATGCATATAAAATGATTACACTTATTTTCATTATATTCTAATTAGTTTCTATATAAAATCATTCACAGGATTGATTTTAATACATTGGAGAATAAAACAATAATATTAGAGATCAATAACACCAAGTAATTATTTATTAAACCCGGTTTTGTTAAAACTAGTATGCAAATTAACCACACCATCTATAATGTAAACCTTTATTTCTTAGTGATACATTGTAGGATTTTAAATGCACTTATAACATGGGCTGTTTTGAGGCAAATCTAACTCAGATTTTTCATCATTAATAAACCAGATTCATTCAATTCTATGTACTAATGATTTTGACTATAAATTAAATACTCATTGATAAAGTTATGCATTTCTTGAGGGTATTGTGATGTAAGCAGTGACATAGTTTCAGTTACAGACAGACACTGAATCTCCATTATAATAAGATTCCTTTTAGCTATTGAGGTGGGGCATGGAATAAAAAAGGCTGGAAACCACTGGCTTATAAATCCTTAATATTTTTTCTATACATGAGACTTTCTTGCAAAATTTGTAAGTTGCCCTTCCTCACCTAAGTGATAAAGAATAACACTAATCAACTTACCTAACACTAAATCTCACCAAACTCAAAATATTTAACATAACTTATATAATAAAATTGTCAGGATCCAATATAAGCAAAGGCTAAATAAACTACAGCTAAATATAGAGCCAGATTTAGACCTAGGGGCTCCTTTTTGTCCCCTTATAAAACCGGCAATGGCTAAAGCTTTTATTGAATATAATGTCTTACTTATTCATGTACTTCATCAGAAAATAATTGGAAAAAACAAATGTTGAAAAAAGAATACTAGAAAAACTATGTGGTTGTCATAGCAACATATCAAGGAATGACAATTGTTAAGAATTTTAAAATATCCTTTCTGCAGGTGGGTAAGACCCTCACAATGGGGCAATCTGTTGGCCATGGGTGCCTGAGAAAGGGATCCTGGTGGCTGACCTGGGTACTAAGTAGTCATGTAAGCTGAAACACTCAACTTCAGCTCTCACTTAGGCTAGATGGATGCCTGGAGAGGCCCGGTCTGATTAATTGGCTGGTCATGTCAAGCCTTATGATTAAGTCCTGACCGTATTCTTGAAATTGCTCTTTATCTTAAAGATGCTAGAAGGCAGTGGCTGAGTGTCAACAACTAGTTCATTAATGCACATCAATTATTTCTTCTAATTTATTAATGCACATGTCAATGATAAATCTAACATAAAAATTATTTCTACCAATTTATCAATATACATAAAGTTAATGAAAAATTTAAAACAAAAATTATTTTTATTTCCTATGAGTCCAACATAAACAAAGGGGAACCACTCTTGACTGATAAATTATTTATTTATTTTCCCATTAAACTAACCCTAAACCCTAACCCTAACCCAGTCTTCTTTTTTCCTAGTAGATCAATAAATAAATAAATAATTTATCAGTCAAGAGTGGTTCACTTTCGTTTATATTGGACTTATAGGAAATAACCAAAATTATGTCAATTTATCAATACTAGAGATACCCAATTTTGTTGGCTGCTAACTTTTTAAAAACTAATTAAAATTAATTAAAACTATTATTTAAGGTCAAACTTTTGTCTAAAATGATAAGTAGTAACATAATGACGATCATTACAAAAAGAAAAATCTCATTACATATGCAGTTTATTTTTAATAGATTTAAAACAATTTGTTTTGGTCAATTTTGACGCGATCCGCCATTCTGCCTCTTTTAGGTGTTTGTGTACAATTTTAAAATAACATTTAGGATGGAAAAAAAAATTACCAAAAATCAGGTAATTATCCGATTTTAATGAAATTTTCAGTATTGATTTATCTATAACCCGTCGGTCGCTACCGAGCTAAAGGGCTCACAGAATCTCTGAAATTGGCCGTCAAGATCGGATTTTCTGCATCAACCAAGGATTGCAGGGTCTCTATATTTGCTGGAAGTCTAGCTGAATGCCCACGCTGTGTTAAGATCTCAAACGACTAGAAATCTGCTATAGAAACTGATGTCCAAGGTTAACGGCGGCCTAGTGGTCACATAAAAAAAACAACTCTTTTTCTTCAAACTTAATAAAATTTATATTCAAATAACAAAAGAATACAAACAATTATTTCTCAAGGCTTTTGGGAGTGATGTACCTGTAACTAAATACTTCTGGTCTTCTGCAAAGTATTGTGCAAAACAGTTCGTAAGTTGACTAAGTTTTCAAAATGGTCTTAGCTGAAGTCAGTTACTCTCGGCTTTCAGTATTGCGTTAATCTCGTCAGCTAGCCCGGTCAGCTCATGTGATCCTCAAGCAATCACAACGTCCTCTTTCAAGCCCGGTGTGGCTTCATCTGCCCGTTTGGCCTTGTCTGCCCGTTCGGCCTCATCTGCCTGTTCGGCCTCGTCTGCTTTCAAACCAAAAACGTCTGAGTTAAATAATATTTCAATCGGAACAATTTTATTTCTGGCCGGCATGAAGATATTAGGAATTTTTTCTGCTCCTCCTACTCTAGCAGGGTAACCGCCTCCCTCTTGTTTCAACCAGCCAATCGAATTCACTTCCGCCAAATCGACAGTGGCCTCTGTTCTTCCGGCTACTTTGAGTGTTTTTTAAATACATTTGACTTTCTTTTAATTTCGATTTTCAACAAGAGTTATCTCCATTCTTAAGTAGTAAGGAAACAATAAAACAAAAGATTCTCTTTAATTCCGGTTTTTCATTTTCCGGTAATCTATAAAACAGGATTTATCTTTTTCCGTGCGATCTAAGTCTGGTCAAATCAAAGACTGGTCTACGACCGCCGCCGATTCTGGGAGTTCTCCTGACCTACTTGAGATCTCACCTCCTGATATGGTTATTTCCGGATCGTCCATCTGTTTTGAATCTACGGCTGAGGTCAGCCGGCGAATTATATTTCCGTTTTCTTTTCTTTCTTTCTTCTAATTTCAAAACCTAAATCAGTCACATATCAATTAATGAATTTTATAATGCATCAGTTATTTTATTTCAAAACTTTAATTTAGTATTTTTGCTATGAAAAATTAATATACAAAATTCATTTAAAATATGAAAAGCCTTATGTTAAGTTTAAAATGTTATATTTTTAGATTCTAAAAATAAATATCTATTTAATGCAAACCTTATTTTATTACATCAAAGTATACTTTTTGAAGAAAAACTCAATTAAAAAGTGCCTCCTCCCCTTTTTAAGCAGAAAAATATCGATGTATAATTTTTTCTTTTATAAAATAATAGCCAATTAAATAATTATCGAAATGAGTAAAAAAGAAATCTCCAAAAAATTAATTATCTATTATTTCTTTACATTTTATTTTTCGATTTTCGGTACTTATTTTCTCATAGAAAAGCCACCGTAAAATTTTTTTTTTTTGTTTCTATTCATAACTTTGGTCTTTTATCTCTTTATTTACTGTAATTAGAAAACGGAAAGACCAACTTCAGACCCGAAGTAGAGAAAATCCTTAGAAAAAACCAAAACGGATTTGATCCACAACCTCTCAGATCCTGACTATTTGTCGAATCATAGAAGGGGTTCGAGCAAAGAATCTTGAGGAAACCCTACTATTTGTAGATTTCTCCAAGGTATTTGATTCCATACACAGAGGGAAAATGGAGCAAATACAACTAGCATACAGCCTCCCCCCAAAAACGGTTACTGCCATAATGATGCTCTATCAAAACACCAAAGCAATGGTACGCTCACCTGATAGCAACACTGACTTCTTTGATATTATCACTGGAGTCCTACAAGGGGATGCGCCATATATATTTATAATATGCCTAGACTACGTACTTCGAACATCATTAGACCCCATAAAAGAAAAAGGCCTCACACTAAAAAAAGGCAAAAAGCACAAACGATCACGGATGCGGACTACGCAGATGATCTGGCACTTCTTACCAATACACCAGCACAGACCGAATCCATGTTACATAGTCTAGAAAGGGCAGCTCATGAACTCCGATAAAACTGAGTTCATGTGTTTTAAAAAATGAAGGAGACATCTCCACACTCGATGGCAAACTCCTAAACTCGGTGAACCAATATACATATCTAAGCAGTAATATCTCATCAACAGAAAGCGATGTTAATGCATATATAGGAAAGGCATTGTCCACTATAAACAGATTGTCAGTCATATGGAAATCCGATCTCACTGACAAGTTAAAGCGACAGTTTTTCCAAGCCGTAGTTGTATCAGTTCTACTGTACGGCTGCACAACCTGGACCCTAACGAAGCGACTGGAGAATAAACTAAACGGTAGCTGCACAAGAATGCTGCGTGCAATCTTAAACAAGACGTGGAAACAACAACCCATGAGAAAACAGCTGCAGGGCCACCTGCCCCATATCACACAAACCATCCGTGTAAGGCGAACAAGACACACTGGACACTGCTAGAGAAGCAAGTATGAACACATAAGTGACATTCTTCTGTGGAAGCCATCACATGGACACGCCAGCTCTGCGCGGATACTGGATGTCGCGCAGAGGATCTCCCGGGAGCAATGAATGATAGGGAAGGTTGGCGAGAGATTGTCATGAATATCCATTCAGCCGGCGCGACATGATGATGATGACAATCTGAATTGATAATTTTTTTCAAGTTTTTTCTTAAAATGCAATAAGCTGTTCAATATAAAATTAATTATTTAACGAAAATTTCATTAAAATTGGATTATTCCCTGATTTTGGGTAATTGTTTTAAAATTATTTTTTTTTAAATTTTCTGCCTTGACCAAAATTGCGCATGCCTATATAAACTCCGTTATCCTAATGTAATATGTCCGTGGAGGAGTTGCCTCCCTTAACATAATTGCACAAGTTATTCCTCTTTTTAAGGTATCGTCGAATTCAATTAAAAAGGTATGAATCAACGAAAATAAAGAATGGTGAATAGTTTCTTTGTAAACTGTAAGACAAACTACCAAAATCTAGAACCAGCTATTTATTACTAATTACAGACAGATTTTCGAGATTTACATCATTTCAATATTATTTACAATAACTTGGAACTTAGAAGATAATCAAGGGAGATAACTTTGTAATATCAAAGTTTCTCCCCTTACATTCTGAACGCCTAAAAAGATTTAGAATAAACTAAACAAAAAATAAACTGAAAATATATTTACATAAAAAAGCTAATTTCTGAATTAACAAAAAATAATATTCTTCCTGTTTTTATATGATTCCGTTTTGTTTTTTTTGTTTTAAAAAAATTATAAATCATTTCCCAATCCTTAAAACCTACTCATGATTTGATTTTGCCATAGAAAAATGAATATTTTACTATAAAGGATAAAAGTAACTAGATGCTCCGAGTGATGAGACCTTGGGAGGCCTAAATTTAATAGCAACTAATCATGAGAAACAAAACCTCGTTTTCTTCTTTATACATTCAATCAAAATATAAAATTGTTGAAATTTTAACATTGATAAAAAAAAAAATATATTCATAACTCACTAACTTTAGTAACAAGTAAGTCTATTATTTCCTTTGTACAAATGTTAAATAGAAATTCCTCAATGGTTCTCCCCAATTCAAAGACTTGTCACTTGAACTTTTCCTGTATATTTTAACTTTCTCTTCTCAACTTTTTATTACTTAACAATGTGCATTCAAAGAATCCTTTTAACTTAAGTCGAGGGGAGTCTCCATGGCAGAGTAGCTAACATGCTGGACTGAAATATCTTGGTGAGCAATTTCAAACTCCAGTCATGCTATTATGTTCATTTTTGGACTAATACCCTTGGGAAAGGTATGAAGCCCCTTATCCCCCAGATATGGGTTAAATAGTACAACTACTGTTCTACAAAGATGGCTTTAGCGTTAAATAACCCATGAAGGTTGACATGCCTGCCATTAAACAAAGAAACCAAACAAAACAGAACTTAAGTAATCCTTTATATCAAACCTAGACATATAAGAATATAAATCCAGGTATAAAAGTCACAGAAAAAAAATTTAAATCAAGTGTTTACTTGATAAATCCCTTATACCTCACTCAAATTAAACAAAAAACTATTTCACTTACAAACCCCTCCACCAAAATTGTGACTTTTTTCCAGTGTCTTTTTTTACAAACCACAAAAAAAAATTTCTTTTGTATTTATGGCATCTTATTTATTTTCCTTCTCTTGTTAGGAATTGGGATGAATTAATTGTTACAGAGGTAGGAAAATTTTAGTTGCAATTAGGTCTGTATTAAAAAAAAAAAGATGATTTTCACCAGTTTCATTTATAAGTTATTTTTAGACTGCAATTTTTCTCTTTGGCATGTTTTGTTAAAAAACACAGACCAGATTCTTTTTTACAGTTTTTTTTAAATTGATTTTTCTTGTTGTCTTTAGCTGCAAAATATGCCATGAATAAAGAAAATGATTAAAACTTTAAGGTCCCATATACAGATCTAAAGAACCATATAAAAAGATTTATCAAGTAAAAATGGCAACAACATTATTGTCAATTAAACCAACAGTAGGAGAATGGAAATCAGGATATAGAAAACCCCAAGAGGAAAAATTAATACTGGCTCAACTCTGCATTGGCCATACAAGACTTATGCACTCTTCTATGCTCAAACAAGAGGATCAACTATGGTGCAGGACATGTCAAACACCCTACACTGTTAAACATATTCTCATGGAGTGTAGAGGTTCCACTCCAATCAGAAAGGAATATTTAAACACAAATAATATGAGGGATCCGTTTAAGAATATCAACATGGACAACATTTTATGCTTCTTAAGAGAAATAAAAATATACTGAAAATTATGAATCAGATATAAAATACATCCACAAAACTATCTACAAAAATACATTTGTAAAGGAAACTTGAGTACCAATTTTTATCTCACACTCTAAAAGTTTGGGAATTAAATAACGCACAGGTTCGATATGCCATTAAACAAACCAAACCAAAGTTATTGTCTTACAAGATTTCTTATGTTTGGTTCAATTTCATTCAAAATTATTCAAAATATATAGGTACAAGCAGAACCTGTTGATATGCCACTGTATGATAATTTAATTATTACAACGTTTGATATGTTTATTTAAGAGCAATTGCCAAATAGTTTTATATGTAAAAAGTATGATAATCTTGATTTAACTCTCTCTCAGTTTTTTTCTTTCTTTCCTTCTGTTCATTATGTTTGATTGAACAGCAGATTAGCATTATCACTTCCACGTGTTTACCCGCTTTCTCGATTTTCCCCCACTTTCTTTCTTTCTTTCTTATTATATTTTTTCTGTGTAGCATGTCCTATTTCTTTCCTTTCTTTCTTTATAATAAAAATGGAATGGTCCATAATTTAGCTGAGGTGACAACACTCATCAGAAATAAGAATTATTGTTCCTTAATCTTCTGACTGTTGTCATCTTACAACTCCCTCTGATTAAAAATGAGACTGTCCAAATCGGACAAGATGAAATATAAAAGAAATATTAATGCTGATTATCTGGTGTCGCTTAATTATTTGTTCTTGCAAATAATTTTTTATAATTCTCAGTCATAGATGAAATATAGAAAAGAGTGGGTCACAACAAAATCATTTTGTCTACCACTCAGATAAATCATGTTATACCAGGCAAAATTAAATACACTAATTACAAATAGGTATCCAAAATTTTCTTTGCCCATCAGGGTCTTGAGATATTTGTATGATTATATATTAATATATGTATTTACCCAACCCCTAAGCAAGACACAAGGTCAATTTTTTAAAGCAGAGGTTAACAGGTTTGAATTCAGAGTTTTCCTTCTTCCTTCTTCTAGACTGGTTGCCATACCAGGGTTAAAGAACCCAGTCAGCACTACTATTTATTTATAGCTGGAGTGAGAATAGTTGGATGTGTATCTTTCCTAAGGGTATTAACACTATGTGAAATGCAAACAGCCTCATCCAGGATTTGAACTTGGGTAACTGTGTCCATTTTCCATGATGATAACAATTACACCACAAGTGCTTCCTATATTAGAATATAGTCTTTATATTCAATGAACAAATCATATTATTAGTAATATTCTATAATATTTTTCTGTACATGGTTTGGAAAAAATATCCCATTAATTCAAATAATTCAATCTAGTTTGTTTAAAGAATATTTTATAAAGTCAGAATGTTCAGCTATTAAATAAGAAATGTTTTTGCATCTTATCTATCATTAGTTTATTTATTGCTAAATGAAAAAAATCAAAGTCAGAGATTCAAATATCATTGTTCTTATATATAAGGTATATTTAGGCTTTCACTTAACCCTGTGCTAGTCTTTTGTGTTATTCAAACATGGTTGGTTTGGTAGAGTGTTTACACATCCCAATGTAAAAATACATACATTGTTATTATTATGTAAAATATACTCATACTGCTTCAGTATATCTCTTGTTACAGTGTATCCCCAAAAATAAGACCTACCTGCAAAATAAGACCTAGCGTGATTTTTCAAGATGATTTTTCATATAAACCTTCCCCTTAAAATAATCCGTAGTTGAGAGTGGCAGACAGAGGAAAGAAATAAGTATTCATTGTAATCACATCATGCGATGCAAACACTTGTCTTCATCAATGATCAAGACAGTATGTGTCTTCTTGTGCTATTGTGTTGTTGTTAATGAGTTTTTAAATAAAAGAACATGTTAATGGTAAATAAATGTAGATCATTTTTCGTAATTTCATAATTTTCTACTTCTTAATGTCATTTTTCAATATATGAAGAATAAGACATCCCCCCCGAAAATAAGCTCTAGTGTTATATTTTGGAGTGAAAATTAATATATTTTTTTATTTTTTGGGGAAACACGGTATTAGACAAGTTAAAAATTTGGAGTATTTTAATAAAGATTATGCATGGATCCATTTGTGCAAAACTTTGTTTTCAATCCTTCTGGACTGGATCATCAGTGTGTCCACATCTGTTTTAAGTTCCAGTGTGCATCCACAAAACTAGGGATCCCCAATCTGTGTCCTTTGAAGCCCATCCATGAGGCCCTTCACCCAACTTAAAAGATTTTCTCTTCACATTTTGATGTTGACAGTGAAGAAGTACGATGAGAACTGAAGATCTTCAAGTGTATAGAAGATTTGAAGTCCAATTTTCTTGCATGCAACATCCTTGATGTGCATCCATCTAGATGATTCTTCAATCTTATCCATCACACCCAAAAAGTAGTGAACAGTTGTTCTCCAAAAATGGAGCATGCCAAGAGTATGCTACATTCACAACAGTCAAATTAACAGTTGGTGTCTGATGTGATCATTCAGTCAACTTCTTCATTTAACCTTGATATTACATCTTTTTGTGATTGCAAATAGGCCAGTTTAGCTTAGTCAGTAGAGCACCCGCCAAAGAATCATAAGTTTCTGGGTTCGATACCAGTCCCTGCCAACTCACCATATGAGTAGCACAGATTGGGTAATCTGATCTGTGTAGTAAATTTTTTTTTAATCACCCTATACTTAAGAGAATTGCTATGGTACAATGGTTAGTAGAAAGGCTATGTAAAAGATAAGTGATAATCATTTTATATAACAAAGAATTTATTAGCATACAATATTGCTCATAAATAAGTACACCCTTATAGTTTTTTGAAAAATAGTTAATATTCTTTTAAAACCAAAGATATATAATTAATTGCTTAAGAAGTGGAATCATCATAAATCATTACAATAGTAGGGAAGACTGGGTTCTATAGCCATAGTTAGGCAACCAGTCTAGGAGAAAGAAAACTCTGAATTCAAACCAGCTTTACTCCACTTAAAAATTGACCTTGTGTCACATCCTGCCTGTGGAGTAGGGTTTAGGTAAACACATACATGTCAGTATCAGTCAGATAATGAGGGAGTCTATCCCCTTTTTCACTAGCACTAGACCAAGGAGATTGTTTTTGTGCCACACCTACCATCAGCTCCTCACTTTACCACACAATTCCCTGTGCTACTCATATGCTGAGTTGCTCTATCGATTGAGCTAAACCGGCCAAGCTTATTAAACAGGACATTTTGCAGTAGAGCAATGTGTGATAAGTAAAATAAAACACAGAAAAGAAGTAAAAGTTAACAATTTAATAAAGACTACTGTATGTATTTACCCAGGTCCTTCGCATAAGCTAGATGTGGCACAAGGTCAATTTTTTAAGCGGAGTTTAATTGCTAAGGCACATTAAAGAGAAACATTACTGTAGAATATCTACAAATAAGTTAGTCTGTACAACTATATTAGTGAGTTCAATCTTTACTCCAGGTCTTTTACACTTTTTTTGTTTGTGTGCTAATATATATTATTGACAGGTAATGACCTTTAATTAACCCTCCTGACTTACATCAATGGGAAGGTGTGAGAACAGGAATTAAGTTAGGCAGATTTCGGCTATTAGTCAGAAGGAGCAAACGTAGGGGTCCTTCGTTCCTAAGATGCCAACTTCTCACTGTGCGGTTAGAAACTCTTTAGGGCTGTGGGTTTTGAATAAAGAATAGACGTCTTAAAGAAAACAACAAAATCTTGCTTATTTATTACAAACAAGAAATGGGCACAGACGACCCTGCTCAGAAGAAGGAAGAAGAATCAGCCCAAAGTTAAGTTGAAGAAGGCAAGTATTTACCCAATCCGTTTGCTACAGGTAGGATGCAAGACAAGGTCACAAGTATGGGGCATCAAGCAAGGATTGAACTCGCTATTTAGTAGTAATGGATATGCGAGACTAGCTTGCTAACCATTACACCACTATGTGGTGCCCTAAGTTTAGAAGCCCTATTAAATAGTAGATTTATTTATCTGAAAGCTTTTATTCTTTTGAGTTTGAGCCGCACTGGGGGCCCCAGTGTATGCCCCCCCCCCAAAAAAAAAACATGAGAGGAAAGAGTGATATTGAATAGTGGTTATATGTAATTACTTTGCATCTGGTGTAATGATTTGTAAGCTAGATTAGCAGACCATTGATAGTGAGTTTTATTCTCACTGGGTACCCCATACTTCTGCCTTGTGCCACAACTAAGCTAGATATGAAAATTAATAAAAGGAATTTAAAGCCCTAAGGGATGAATACTCAAATGACTATGGTAGCAGAGAGAAAATAAGCGATGAGGTTTGAAAAATAAGCTATAACGACCAATATATTTACTACTAAAAAGCATTTAATCTACAGGCAGAATGTACAAAATAGGGACGAATACAAACATATAAATGTTACAATTTCAAAACATGGAGGTTAGTGTTTGGTAGACTTCAAACAGTTCAGTTTAGGTCTTAACAAGGACTACTGGTAAGTAGGGAAGTTTGGGAAAGATAAGTTGCAGAAATATATGCCTGCTAGAGGAGTTTATTTGTGAATATCAATCTCTCTTGGTAACAAAGTTCTGTGTGCCTTGTCCGAATGTTAATTGGTAGTTCGTAGCAATTTCTTAGTCGAAGGCTCTATACTCCTAATGGGTGGAAGTAGCAGACATTCATTAACCATCATGGGTATGCAATACAAGGCTGCTTGGTTTGGCTTTTTGCTGTTATGCAGTAAATAAACACTTCCATATTTGTTGAACTAAATCTTCTTGTCTGTCCTCCTTTGCTTGGTTATGTCATTCAATTCTTTCTTTTCCTGTTTGCGAGGTCGATGTCCTTATTGCAATTTGCGTGCTATTGTACATTTGTACAAATGTACAATAGCGCGCAAATTGCATTTTACATTTGTACAAAATGAAAAAAAAGGTGACATAAACCGAGGCCACCTCGCATAAACCCCTGCTACCAAACTAGCATAGGAAAAATAAAGAATTTTAAATTCATCATTTTTCTTTTTCTTATTATAGACATTTTCTTTATAGATTTCGGGGTAGACTGTGAATTCAGGGGCCTAAATTTTTACCATCAGAACTACAAAAGTCGGCTTTTAGTTTTTTTTTTTTAATTGTTACTCTGAAATAAAAATATTGTTAAATACTCGGTAAAATTACCAGCGAATAGTAATTTTCAGTTTATTTCAGTATAGGACTTGATAAGTTTATAATCTAAATTCCCTTAAAATAACAATGCTGAGGTTAAAAAAAGTGTATAACTAAATGACTACGCAACAACTTTAAATTTATACAACATCAATTAATGCTGTCCTGTCCTTTAATTAAAAAAACAAAACAAAAAAAAACAACTTCTAAATGAATTGAAACGTATATAATAAGTTATGTCTTCCTAAGAGTTTGATCTTTATTAAAAGTATTAATCCCAGTTGAAAAATTAAAAATACATTGGACTTACTTCATATTCCACTAACATCTGTCCAGTAGACTATAGTAAAAATTTACACCCCTCAATTCACAGTCTACCTTGAATATTTTGTATTGTGCTTTTCCCGCAAGATGTAGCTCGATTACACGGGACCTTTTTTTCTCGCCTTCAATCTCCTAAAAACACGTGGAAGCAAGAAATAAAAGGAGGGATATGTACAAAATAATACGTATATATCTGGCATGTATACTCCCATTTCTTACACGCGCAATTTTTGTGGAACATAAGCCACACCCTGTAGTAGGTGAGATCACTAAATAAATAGATAAATAAATATTTATCGTTTCGTCTGACATGTAATGTGGCTCATTGTTTTACCGATAACACTGATAAACAAATTTTCTTTTCGTATTTTTTCCAGGTTTTCCATGTCAGATCATAATAAATTCATCAACAGAAAGTTGAAACTCCCGCGTGAGAATTTTATTTTATTTTATTTTATTTATTCTATTTTATTTTTTATTTAGATTGAAATCATCCTTCGAGTTGTTGTTTTTTTTCTCCATTTTTCGTTATATTTCGTTTGTTGAAGAAGAAAGATACAGAGTTGATCGAAAATTTAAAAGATACCAAAGACTCCAAATAAAAATACGAACAAAAAGTACATAAAAACTCCCAAAATAATACACATAAAATTATTAATATTATCAGATATTTAAGATAATAACATTATGATCAGGTCTTTATTTTATTTTTTTTCAGAATCGGTGATTTCTACTAAACGAGACAGTTCGGGTTTTTAGATAAACACTTCAACGCCATATGATAACGCCTTGACTTTGTCAAAAATATTCACTAAAACTTCTTTTTCTAAGTATAATATATTCAATAAATATTGTAAGTAGTTGTTATTTTGAAATTTAATCACAAATAAAAAATATAAAGATACAATAAACACAATTTATTCTCTCAGAAAACATGCCTACAATTACAAAGGTTTATATACAATTATAAACGCTTGCCGGTACAGCTAGCTCGCGATAGCTCAGTTGGCAGAGCGGAGGACTGTAGTTGTGATATTAATAATGGCTATCCTTAGGTCGATGGTTCGAATCCGTCTCGCGAGAGGGCAATTATTTTTTATTCTAATTTTGTGTTATTGGTGCATAAAGTACATATTATTCGAAAGGCTAGAGTTTTCCTTGTTATATAATAGTTTTAAGTAGGGGAATATATTTTTAACCACTTCAGGTTTAAATCCAGGTTGTGCTATGAGGACTAGGTACCACCAAAATACGTCACATGATCAGTTTTAGGCCATATTGAAGGAAGAAACATAAATATTTTTGAACTACCCAATCTGTGCTACTCATATGGTGAGTTGGCAGGGACTGTTTTGAAATAAAAACAGTTAATTTAAAGATCAAATTATCAGACTGGGGAAAAATTACTCACCGTTATCTTGAAAAATAAGTAAAACAGTCCGTTTTTATTATAACAGGGTCAGTTTCTTTACTGATATTTTTTTAGCAGAATTCTGTATTCATAGCTCTTTTACTAAAAAAAAATATCTCATAGAAACTTATAAAAATCTTCTGATATAATTATTCAGACTCTTATCATTAGGTACCACCAGACCGTTTATGCCATCTTGAATAAAACGGAAATAGATATTTCCGAACTTTGTTTATCAAAAATCTCGTAAAAAAAAGATCGTACAGGGTTGTTACAAAGAAAAATAGTTAATTCAAAGATCAAATTATCCGATTGGGAAAAATTACATCGTTATCTTAAAAAATAAACAAACCTGCCCGTATTACATGCTAAAGGGTAATTTTCAGACCGTAATATAGACAGAAAAGTTACTAATTATTTCCCTTTTTCGTTTAACCCGTAAAAGTATGGAATGAAAATTTGAATATTTTTTCTAAGAGAAAAACTGATAAAATAATCTATTATACTTACTTTTTATTTTAATTATTGAAAAAAGTTAAATAAAATAATTTTTTCACGCTAACACTGTCAGCCTAACAGGAACAAACTTTGGTTACTTAGAAGCGTCTCGTCTCTTTGTAAAACAAATGTCAGCAATGCTCTTCCGTACATTCTAAGGATCACACATTACTATTCAACAACAAAAATTACAAATTCTTTTAAAAATATTAATCGAGCTCGTTTAGTGCACCTGAATTATAAAATTCATATTTTTAAATATCCGTGAAAAATTCGATTTTTTGACGCAGGAAAAAAAAAAAATTTAATTTATTTCACGCAGAAAATAAAAATATTTAATCACACAAAAGATTGAAAATCTCGTAAAAATTAATTTCTTAAAAAAAAATTTCTTTTTGTTGACAATTTAATAGAATATAGTACATACCAATTATAAAAGCAAAAAAAAGTTTTCAAATATTAATATGACATTTTTTTGCACTTTTTATTTCCGATTTCATTAATTTTTCCTCAAAAAACTAGACCTTGTACATTCATACAATTTCATTGATATAGTTATTCAGACTCTTATCTTTATAGAAAAAAAGAAAAAGAATTTTTTTGACGCGTCATTTTTTTTTATCTCATAAAATAAAATGGGGGGGGGGGAATAGACCTCGTAAAAAATATTTCCCCTAATATATTTTAGAAAAAAACTATTTCAGATGTATTTACATCCAATGGTAACCATTTATTGAAATTTTCGGGAAAATCAGATTATTAATTGATTTTTCATAGAATTTTAAAAAAAGTCCTCTTATCGTAACTTGTTTTTAGCTACGTTAAATTTCAGTTGATTTAACAGTGCAAAAATGAAAACATTGTTTTTCAATCATAATTTTCATTATTTTCGTAAGCTGATAAAAAATTTAAAAAATCATCAGGGGTTTGTTTAATGTTTTTTCTTTCGAATGGAAAAAATCTTTTCAACAAAATATTATTTTTTCTGCAAGTTTCAATGTGTTAAATGTAGGGGGGGTAAATTGCACAGGGTCAAATTGGTGGTACCTACTTATCATTATAGAAAAGTAAAGATCATTTTTTGTCGTTTCATTTTTTCATACTTCATAAAATGAAATAAGGGGGGGGGAGTAGAAATCGTAAAAATATATTTTAGGAAAAAATATTTCAGACATATTTTCATCAAAAGGTAAGTAATTATGTAAATTTTCGTGAAAATCGGACCATTAATTGATTATTTTTTTTAAAAGTCGGTAGTCATAACTTATCTGTGGCTACGTTAAATTTCAATTGATTTAACGGTGCAAAAATGTAAACATTGTTTTTCGTTCATAATTTTGATTATTTCCGTAAGCCAAAAACATTTTTTTTTTAAATCATAAAGAGTTTTTTTTTTGTTTCTTCTTTTGAATGGTCCAACATTTTTTTTTAGATAATATTAACCTTTATGCAAGTTTCATTGTTAAATTTAGGGAGGGGGATAAATTTCAAAAGGACAATTGATGGTACCTAGAGGATTGTGATAGCATATTCACTAGGTACCACTAATTTACCCTGTGAAGTTTAACCCCCCCCCCCCCCATATTTAACACAATAAAACTTGGAGAAAAACTAATATTATCCATTCGAAAGAAACAACATTAAACAAACTCCTGGTGATTTAAAAATAAAAAAATTTCAACTTACGGCAATAATGAAAATTATGGTTGAAAAACAATGTTTTTCATTTTTGCACTGTTAAATCAACTGAAATTTAACGTAGCTAAAAACGATACGAGTTTTTTTTTTTAATTCTATGAAAAATCAATTACTAGTCTGATTTTCACGAAAATTTCGATAAATATTTACCTTTGGATGTAAATATATCCGAAATAGTTTTTTTCCTAAAATATATTAGGGGAAATATTTTTTTTTACGAGGTCTATCCGCCCCCTATTTTATTTTATGAGATAAAAAAAAAATGACCCGTTAGAAAACTTTTTTTCTATAAAGATAAGAGTCTGAATAACTATCAAAGAAATTGTATAACTTACAACGCAGTAGTTTTTTTTAGGAAAAATTAATGAAATCGGAAATAAAAAGTGCAAAAACATGTCATAATATTATTATTTGAAAACTTTGTGCCTTTTTAATTGGTATGTACTATATTCTATTAAATTGTCAAAAAACAACAAAAAAAAAAACAAACAAAAAAAACAAAAAAAAACAACAACATTTTTTTTTAAAGAAATTAATTTTTAAGAGATTTTCACTTTTTTGTGTGCTTAAATTTTTTTTTCTGCGTGAAATAAATTAAATAATTTTTTTTCTGCGTGAAAAAATCGAATTTTTCACGGATATCTAAATATATGAATTTTAGAATTCAGGTGAACTGAACATTTGTCCGATACACGCCATATTAATATTTTTAAAAGAATTTGTAATTTTTATTGTTGACTGACTAGTAATGTGCGATTCTTAGAATATACGGAAGAGCAAAACTGACATATTTGTTTTTATACAAAGAGACGAGACGCTTCTCAGTATATTAACTATTGTTTGTTATTTTTAAACGTAAAAAAACCTTTTTCAACTTTTTTACCTATTAGAATAAAAAGTAAGTATATACGGATTATTTTATCAGTTTTTCTCTTAGAAAAAATATTCAAATTTCATTTCATTTCATTTTCAATTTTAAAAATTAATACCAAAACTGAAGACATTTTTTTTAAGTCAATTTCACTGTGAAATTTTAATATTAAATTTTTTCAAGTTTTTATTCATTTTAATAGTAAATTTTCGCTAAACTTGCAAATCGGTCGAAAAATTAAAACATATTACTGTGTGATTCAGAAAAAACAGAACCCACATTATTTATTTATTTTCCCATTAAACTAACCCTAAACCCCATCCCTAACACCCAACTCTAATCCCCTAGTTAAAATTAACAGTTTTATTACAAAAGACATCGTAAAAAATATATTTCTCCTAATATATTTTAGTAAAAAACTATTTCAGACATATTTACATATTAAGGTAAAGTTATGGAAATTTTCGTGAAAATTGGTCCATAAATTGATTTTTCATAGAATTTTTTTTATAAAGCTGGTAGTCATAACTTGTTTTTGGCTACGTTAAATTTCAATTGATTTAACGGTGCTAAAAAAGAAAACATTGTTTTTCGTTCATAATTTTCATTATGTTCCTAAGCTGAAATTGAAAAAAAAAATCATCAGGATTTTTAAAAATGTTTCTTCTTTCGAATGCACAAAAAAATTTCAAGATAATATTTCAAGATAAAAAAAAAGAATATTTTTAAAATCATTGAAAACCAATAATCAGTTATTGAATATGCACAAGAAAAAAATTATGTCCAATACAACCAGCTATACATTTAGATGTATAATCGTAAAAGGGAAATAATATGTAATTTTTCTGTCTAAATTGCGACCTGAAAATTACCCTTTCACATGTAATACGGATAGGTTTATTTATTTTTTAAGATAATGATGTATTTTTTCCCAGTCAGATAATTTGACCTTTTAATTAACTGTTTTTCTTTGTAACAACCCTGTATGGTCGTTAATTTTTTTAAACGAGATTTTTGATAAACAAAGTTCGGAAATATTTATTTCCGTTTTATTCAAGATGGCCTAAACTGATCACGTGACCGTTTAGGTTATACCAACTAAAACGAATTAAAATTAATTAAATCGATTGTTTAAGGTCAAATTTTTGTCTAAGTCGAAAAGTAGTAACATAATGAGCACCAGTAAAAAAAAAAAAAATAATAATAATATTACACATGTAATTTATTTTTAATATATTTAAAACGATTTTTTCGGTCAATTTCGATCGGGTATGGCCTGAAACGCTGCTTAAGATCCGTGTTTACAAAACAAATTGTAACATTCGCGATTGAAAAAAAAAAATTACCAAAAATCAGGTAATTATCCGATTTTAATGAAATTTTCAGTATTGATTTATCAATTAATGAATTTTATAATGTATCAGTTTTTTTACTTCAAAACTTTAATTAAATATTTCTGCTATGATAAATTAATATATAAAATTCATTAAAAATATGAGCAACAGGATTTTAAGTTTAAAATGTCATATTGTTAGATTTTAAAAGAATATCTTTTAATAACTACTTTACTTTAGTATCAATCACCCATATGTTTTGACCAAAAACTGTATTGGAAATTTAGCGCCGCCCTTTTAAACGGAGCAGATGTTGATGTATGTTTTCCCTTTTATAAAATAATTGCCAGTTAAATATCGAAATGAGTAAAAGAAATCTCTAAAAATAATTATTTAAATTTTCATTTTAATTTTATTTTCCTATTTTCGGTATTTATATACTACCCGAGCAGATTCTTAAAAAATGTTTTTCTTCTATTCACACCTTCGGTCTTTTGTCTTTTTATTTATGCAGAATATAGTGTCAATCACATATATACCACACCGATATTTTGCATCCCAAAACAAGGGGGGGGGAGGTCAAAGTTAAGTGACCTAAAAAAATCAGAAAGTTTTGAAATAAAATAACTGATGCATTGTAGAATTCATTCATTGCTAAATCAACACAGAAAATTTAATTGAAAAAATACGGATTTTTCGACAAATTGGTATACCTATTCTACTATATATGGTGTGTCGTTTTTTTTATTGGGTTACTTTTATACAAACATTGAGACTTTTGATAATAGATAATGTTGTAGCGATCGTCTGCCCCTGTTGGGATTGACATGAGTCCGATAGAGTTATCTTCCCTTGCTGCAGGATTTCGCCCATAGGTGGCTGCTGTATTTAAACAGCAGCCCGGGAGAAAAATCTTTCTCTGGTTCCGGCAACCACTGCACATGGGTTAGGCGCTTAGTGCTGGGGGGGGGGCAGCAAACTATCAGTAAGTGACTTATTTCTACATGTAACTCTGTATCACTTCTTTAGGACTTAGTCCTACATCCTTTGTGTATATTTATGTATCTGTTTTCTACATCTTACTGTACCTTGTCATGAGTATGTGTATACCTGTCATGTATGTATTTTCTCCACGTGCTTACTAAATAAAGTCTATGTTTGTTATTATATATAACTTCTTTGTCGGATTAATTCATGTACATATATGTACTCATGTTGGAAAGTTACTTTGAACCTTCTAACAACATATAAGAACATTCTCATTTTACAACGTTACCAATAAAAACAATACTTTTCTGATATCAACATTTATATATAGGATAAAATGCTGACATGACGTTTTTAGAAATTATACATTCTAATAATTAAAAAAAAACACCTTCATCTAGTGCTATGATCAACTTTTTATGTTAAGTACACAAAACTAATTTTTATTTTTTTATGATTAAGTCTATGCTATTTATTCTTGAAATTAGAACCGAAATTAAATATTTAAAGAACGTATTTGAATTATCTTTATTTAGATTTACTGTTGTCCTCATCTTTATTGTTATATGCACAACATTTCAGCCGATGTGTCCTCCGGCCTTCTTCAGAGTTTCTTGTCGAACTAGAACGTTCCCTAGTTCGCTAAGAAACACCTAAAGAATGCTATAGGGCACATCGACCGAAACGTCGTGTATATAACAATAAAGATGAGGACAACAGTCCCAAAAATCTAAATAATACAAATTATCAAGCCTCATCTTAAAAATTCAGACAAATAGTATTTAAATTGATTAAAATTATTGGGAAAATATTTATCAAAAACAGCTCAGAATCAGTTTTTTTTATTTACTGATAAAAAACAAAAAAACAAATAAAAAAAGATCCCTCACTTCATGTAAACACATCCTAAAAACAACATATAGTCTGCATTAAGAGCATCTCACGTAGTGTAATGGTAATCAAGCTAGATTAGCCGATTATTGTTAGTGAAATCGATTCTCACTGGGTGCCTCGTACTTTTGCTCCTGTCTCAACTAATCTAAACTTAGTAAATAACTATTACTCGGTTTTAAAATGTAAAAACATTTTTTTAATATACTATTTTTGAGGTTTATGTATGCAAAATATGAATATTTTTTTTATTCATTTAACGGCATATCAACTCCTTATGAGTTATTTAATGCCGAAATTTGATTCATTATTAAATGTTTGATTGTAATCATAATACTTTCAGTGTTTTATTACGTTTTTTAAAATTGGCTATAATCATTTGTTTGCATATAATTATATGATATCAAGTATTCCTATCTAATACAAATAATTTGTACACATTTGTACGGTTTCAGGTATTCTTAACTAATACTAATAAGTGATAAACAATTATATGATTTCAAGTACACTTTCTTATTTGATAATAATCATTTGTTTGCACACAGTTATTTGGTTTCAAGTATTCCTATCCAACGCCAATAATTTGCAAACAATCATATTGTTTTAAGTAACTACTAATAATGATCCTTAGTAAATAATTATAGCTTCAATCCACGTGTAAAAATGGTGTCCTGGGTATGGTACAAAACTGCATCTGCTGATGAGGATCCGATTCTGAAGCTTTGGGAAGTATGGAATCTAAAGCCGGCGATCGCCTAGGGCGTCAACATCTGGGGAGCCACAAATTCAGGGCAAACTTGGATAAAATTAAAAATGAAGGGAAACATTTTGAACAGCATGCTATTATAATGGACATTCGGTGTTTTTCTGTAACCGAAACCACGTATTTGCTTAAGTTACAATATTCTAAGGAATTGCGTAAGTTTATCAATGAGTATCTAATCATTAATACATTGAATGAATTTTATTTATTAATGATGTCAACTATGAAAATCTGAATTAGATTTGCCTCAAAAGAGCCTATGTTATTAGGGTATTTGCCTCTCATCCCACTTATGAGGGCGTTACACAAGGACATTTTTATGTGGGCCCACTCACGAGCCGAGACTCATGGGTGGTAGGTGCAAAAATGCGTTGGTCCCGGGGGCGCCTCAGGCACTGGGCAATAAACCCAGTCCTGTCCCTTTAAATCAAGGGGGCATGTGTTGCCTGGAGGGATAGCCGCCTGGGATCAACGCTGTTAATTATCAATAATAGTCTAGTGGCCGAAGCCACCAGACCCCCGCCCCAGAGGCCGGGTTATTAGTGCGTTTAAAATCATGCAATATGTCTTTTATATCACCAAGTAAAAGGTTTACATTATAGATGGTGTGGTTAATTTGCATACTGGTTTTAACAAAAGCAGGTTTGATGAATAATTACTCGGTGTTATTGATCTCAAATATTATTGTTTTATTCTCCAATGTATTAAAATCAATCCTATGAATGATTTTTATATAGAAAGTAATTAAAATATAATTCAAATAAGTGTAATTTTTTTATATGCTTTCTCATTTCGTTTGTCTTTCTAATTTAATATGTTTGATTACATTAAAACTTAAATACTTACATCCGGAGGGCGCATATTCTTGCTAGCGTATATAATAATGATGTAATAATAATAGGTCATAACTTGCAGGAAGGCTGGAGGGAGCTAAATGCTTATGATATGTAACTTTAAAAAAATTGCCCCTCCCCCCCTAAAAAAAAGCATCTAAAATTATTTCATTTACATTTACGTCAAGGATCTATTGACTTAATGTAATAACAATAATTGATTATTTGTATGGATGAAGTAATAAAGCCACAAGATGAAAATAATGTTATCAATGGTGTTTTAAGAATTAGAAACAATGGGTTACTGTTCCTACATTAGCTTATCAAAACTTTCAAGGGCGCGCCAAATCAGCTTGTATCAGCCCTGGTGGCGGTCACTCTTTCATTCTCAGTTTTAAAGATGAAATATTCTTTTTAGATATCATTTTTGTAAAAAAGTGATGTATGTATTTGCCCAACCCCTCAGCCACGGACAGGATGTGACACAAGGTTGATTGTTAAGTAAAGTAAAGCTGGCTTAACTTCCGAGTTTTCTTACACCTAGATTGTTTCCCTTACCAAGGCTGAAGAACCCAATCTGCCCTACTATTTACTTATATTGGTTATGTCAAGTATTTCCTAATGAAAGTCAACGCAAATAATGTAACAGAAAACTTATTTTTGTATTTTTTAATAGTTTTTACAAACCAGAACTTAATTATCAAATCGGCGGAAGAAGATATTTTCCCGCACAAATTATTCAGATTGAATTAAATAGATACGACTGTAGAGGTGATTTTTAAAAATATCTTATACCATCGTTAAACTTATATTGAAATTTATTGTCTAACCACATAAGGCCACACTCAATTTTAGTATATTGTTATTTACTAACCTTAGCATAACTTAGCACAAAACCAAAAATATGGGGCACGTAGTGAGAATCAAACTCACTAACAAAGGTTCGTTAGCCTGGATCGTTATCCATTACACTACACGAGGCGCCCATTAAATCTAAAGTTTAAATTTTTAGTCCAAATCTAATTAATATAAACTGCATAAGAAATGAAAACTTTAATGACATTTGAATAACTTTAAAAAAATTCTGAAGTGGAGGTGAACAATTTCAACTGGACTGTGGGGATAGAGCCCCACCCCCAAACAAAAAACAAAACAAAACCTAACATTTAGAAAAACAAGAAGCAAAACGTTAAAAATAAAGAATATAAATTTACATTTTTCCCATCAAGAGATTTTAGTCACCTGACCTCTTGGTTCCAAATTTCCGGTCAAGGGTTATGCTTTCCCTTTGTTTTTTTTTCTTCTGTTCGTTCTTTTCTTTAGCACCAGACTGAGAAATGGCCCTTTCTCAGCGGCTCTTAGAACCCAGAGATATCCAAGTAGCACACAAACACACGAACTCAGTGATACATTGATTTGGTCAGATGCTTGTACCTTAAATCCCCTTAACCCTTCACATACAAAGAAACTGAACGGTAAATATCACGAGGACTTTCTTCCAAGAGATATAAAATAAAACCTCTATGTGAAAATAAACGATGTGTTAGCCTCTTTATTTTGTGGATTGTTTTCATTTTACCAACACATGGAACACACACGCGCAATTCCTACACTTCAAATCCATAGATAAGACTAGAGAAGGTTGCATGGTTCTCTTTCTTCTGTTACAATTTTCTTTTGTTTTTAGGTTTTTCAGATTTGGAATGTTTTTTCTTGATCTATTTAATTTCAGACCATTGTCGCCATCTTTGTTGTTTTTAGCCTGAATTATCGGCCGGTTGCTTCACTTTCTTTTGAAATTTCATCTCATGCATTTGTCTTAAGTTTCGTCCAAGCCATCTTTTTTTCACATTTAGCGTCATATGGAAGAGAGAGAGAGAGAAAATTCCGTTTTTTTCTTTCTCATGTATTATATATTATATTGTAACTTAGAACTTTAAATTTGTTATTTATATCTAAACCAGAGTTTTATTAATACCTTATATTAGATTCTTAATTAATAAAACATCTGATTCTAAGAATCACTTGTGCATATGTTGATCTCGTGTGTTAGTTGACCTTTGATTTATGATCACAAAAACATTAATTTATAGAATTCAATTTTGAAATAAACAACTACACTCAGTCTTACAATAATATTATTTGTGTATAGACAGATTTCTGGTCTAAAAATTAAGTTCATTCTTTCTATACAAATATATTACTGTATATTTATTTTTTGGTCTTAACGATGTGCAGCACCATTCCTCAATCAACAAGGGTGATTGTTTATTGGTTGTTTTACAGCATACCAGCCCTTTTCGGGTCAATTAATATCAAATCAAGTCATTTTAATCAAGGAGTCAGATTGCTTACAGTACTTGCTAAGTGGTCACGCAATGAAGTATTGAACAGTATTGAACATTGCTACTTAATTTCGGTGAACAAAGGTGGCGAAACTACAGTGGTCCTTGTTTGTTCATGTGCTGTGAATACCAGAAGAAGCACCTGCTAAAAATCCCTGGAATTTGTTGTAATAGGGTCAAACAACTACTGGACATGAAAGGGTTGCCACTGCCTAGGTTTGCTTCGTAAGTTGCGACCAGGTCCTCCTAAATAAAGGACTAGGAATCCTAAAATCTGGCAAGCGACCGAAAGAGCTAAAGATCATCGCAAAAGAAAGGACATAGTGGCTTCAAATGATGAAGAACTGAATATTGCTGTAGAATGTTCCAAACTACTACAGCGGCAGAATACAATAAATCATCATCATATATTTGCGTAATTTTATCACACTTCATTTTTTTATCTTTAAAAAATATAATGAAGATTATTTATCTGTCTGCCTGTAACCAAAACTACGTCACCAGCGACGTCAAAATTCGTTTAGATATTTACGTTATATTCTCAATTAATTAGCGATTATGTAATCTTATCTATTAACGATGTCTCTATTAAAGTCTAGCTCAAAATTTCCCCATGTTATTAACGAGTTTAGAATGCTGCTAAATGGGTTATATATAACGAAGAACTAAAGGATAATTATTATACCGGTTTTAAGAAAAACAGATTAGATAAATTATTATCTGGTGTTATTGATTTCTAATATTAGTGTTTATTCTCAAATGAATTAAAAGCAATCCTATGTATAATTTTATAAAGAAATCAATTAAAATTGTCCACTGAACAATTAAAATAAAACAAGACTTAAATACTTTTTGTGCTCGTATGAATGAACTTTCATTCCAACCCTTTTCTTTCTTTTTTTTACACATTTAACGTCATTATGTAAAGAAGAACAATGTTAATTTTTTAAATATGTAATGTAGGTTGATTGATTGATTTTTACAGCATGTTAACCCGTCTAGGGTTATTTTATGCCTTGAGGTTAAGGAATAGTGTCCACTGTACATTAATATTTACATTTTTGTGTGTAGTAGTTTCCCAATATTAGATACAATATATTCGAATGCACTTCTGTCAAATCCACAAAATGCACAACCACCCTAACCTAACATTGAATAACACTGAAATACCAATAACAGATGAACATAAATTCCTTGGGCTTATCTTTGACCCCAAATTATCCTTCATCCCACATATAAAAAAGTTAAGAATAAAATGCAATCAAGCCATCCAACTATTGAGAGCCATAGCCCACACAGACTGGGGTGCTGATAGAAAGACCCTCATCAAAATATATAGAACCTTAATAAGATCAAAACTTGATTATGGCTGCTTCATATATGGAACAGCCAGAAAATCCTACCTACAGCGACTGGAAACCATACACCATCAAGGACTCCGCCTCACATTAGGAGCCTTTACTACTTCTCCAAAGGAAAGTCTGTACACAGAAGCAAATGAACCCCCTCTCTATTTAAGAAGACAAAAATTAGCACTACAATACTACATCAAACTCATCTCCTGTCCCCCAAATCCTGCTTATGACTGCACCACCGAAACAAAATACAAAGACTTGTACCAAAATAACTCAAAAAAAATCAGACCCTTTAACTTAAGAATAAGTGATGTCCTCAATGAAATCAAAATCAACACCAATATAGTACACCATACCATACTCTCCAACACGGCACCATGGACCATAAAGCAACCAACTATAAACTTAGAACTGACTAAATTACCTAAAACAAAAACACACCCTATCACTTACCAAGAGAAATTCATTAAAATACAAAATAAGTACCCAGATCATTATCACATCTATACAGATGGATCCAAACAAGGAAAAAAAAGTTGGTTGTGCCGCTATTTCTCAAAAACAAGAATCCTTAAAACGCCTACCAAATGAAGCCTCAATCTACAGTGCAGAAAACACAGCCATTGATCTAGCTATGAATATCATAGCAAATCACAAAGCTTCCAAATTTATTATATGCACGGACTCTAAATCAGTCCTATTAGCACTACATAACAAAAACACATCATCTCCTCTGATCACAAAGCTCCTAAACAAACTAAACACCCTCTCTGAAAATAATAACATTATATTCTTCTGGATACCAAGTCACATTGGTATCCAAGGAAATGAAAAGGCAGACAAAGCCGCAAGAAAGGCACTTCAGACACATATGAGCAAATCTAAAATCCCATATACAGATCTGAAACCAACCATAAACAAATTTATATTAGACAAATGGCAGAAATCATGGGACAATCTGACTCAAAACAAGCTCCACGAAATACAATAAGTTATTGGAGAGTGGCCGACGGGCCACAGAAGTATTAGAAGAGAAGAAGTAATACTCGCCAGATTGCGTATTGGGCACACCCATATTACCCATTCGTACCTGTTAAAAGGGGAGGGTGCCCCAGTGTGCCCAACATGCAAAGTACAACTTACAACCAAGCATATCCTTCTAAATTGTAACAGACTTAAACATATCCGCGCAAATTACTATCAAGCTAGAAACCTGAAAGACATCTTCAAGAATACAAACCCTGAAAACATTTTAAATTTTATTAAAAAAAAGCAACCTTTTCAACAAAATATAACAGAACATAACCAATTATCTCCATAGAACCACTACTTTAAAGTCTGAAATCCAAAATAACCTTTTTGGCATTAAATGACACACAGAGGTTATCAACCTCTGTGTGTCATTTAATGCCAAAAAGGTTATTTTTGTGCCGTTAAACAAAACTCAAACTCAAACATATTTTGCCACCCATTTATATATATATATATATATATATATATATATATATATATAATATATATTAGTCAACGACAAAATTATTCGTACACCTATCAATTTCCAATATGCGTAATTTTGTCTTTTCCTATTTTGCATAATTCACAGGTCAAAATTTTTGTATTTAACCTATTGTTCTGAAAATTGAATTTTATATTGCTTTTATTGTGCTTATTAACATTATCAAACTGGCATCATGCGGGCATTAGATTCTGTGAAATGCATAACAATATTCAAAATTGATGGATGTACGAATAATTACGTTGTTGAGTGTATATATATATATATATATATATATATATATATATATATATATATATATATATATATACTCAACAACATTTAAAATGACGACAAATAGGGACGCCGGTGAATGAAGAAAGCAAAAGTAAGAACGAATAACGGATCACGTAGACATGAGGCACGGGTAAAAAAAAAAGTCCAATTTTTTCAAAAGTGAACGTTTCTGATGACGGATAATCACCTAAAAGTGATGTTTCGAAACCATTGGTAAGACGAACTTTTAATTGTATTGGTGACTATAAATAAATAAATTATATAATTAGCAAGTGACCCCCCCCCCATAAAAAACCCTCAACAACAACAACAAACGATTATAACAAAAAAGTGCTCAACGCCAGTCGGCAAAGCTAGGTAAAACCGAAAACAAGCTAGATCTACACATTCTCATTCTGGCTGGCGCATTACTATTAGTTTCATGCAGTACTCTTGGGGGGAAGAAAACTACAATCCACAGATGTGGTCAACAAAAAAGAATGAAGGAGGAGACAAATATGTAGTAAGTAATGCCTCACAGATGCACGATACCTCTCTGCAACATACACCCCCCCCCATAAAAAACTGAAGTGGAATAGTGGAGAGAGAATGGAGAGAAAAATACATTCCCTCTTCCACCCATGCCCTTAACAATATCATGGTCCATTAAGTAGTTATGTAATAAATTCAAAATTGTTTGGGAAATTTAAATCCACGAAATGGTGCAATAAAATCTAAAATTTGCAACAAACTATAGTAATTTCCGGTATTTACTAGATAAATAAGTTTTTTTTTTAAGGGAGGGAGGCTCCGATAAAAAAAAAACTGTTTAAAGAAGACACACACACACAATAATAATAATAATAATAATATATAATAATAATAATAATAACAACAATTATTATTATTATTATTATTATACTAAAGCTGAGCGAATTAATGTTTTTATCCTAAAGGCTTTTTTCCTATTTAGTTTAATGGCACAAAATCCATCTAAAAATATTGCTTAGTTTTAGAATTGAGTTATGTTTGAAAAAAAAAAAAAGAAGTTCATTTTTATTTGTCTCTAATTAGTCGAAATTGCAATTAAGTCAAAAACTGCCACTTCTTTTACTTAAAATTCAGTCTGTCTCTTTCCCCCTCTCTATGTATATCTTGATTACCTCGTCGTTATATATGTTAGTTTCTCTGTGAGGTAAAGAGAGTGATTTAGAGAGTACTAGATGTATTTGTATGTTAAGTTTTATAAGCAGCTAGTCCGGCCGATTTGATAAATTAAAATTAGGTCAAACGTTCAATTTTTAAAAATCTTACAAGATGATTTTAATGTTTTTTTCTAAATTCTCTGGACATATTTATTTTTCTTTAATTCAATTCGATTTGCAAACTCATTTTTCCCTAATCTCAATTATCTGCCCAGAGCTCAATGGGTGACACAACGGGTCACATTTTGTCTGTCTGTCTGTCTGTCTGTCTCTCTCTCTATATATATATTTAAAATTTAAATAGATATAAACTTAAAAATTGTCAATTTCTTAGACGTAACCCTGAATTTAAAAAAAGGAACATTTGAACCATAAGAAAGAAAACGACACACTTTATATACACACCTCTTCAAACCACCACCATCTATAATCAAACAACTACAAGAATCATTTAGTCACAGATTATCTGACAACTCTTCTAACATCAGCATCTTCAATAAAACAATAATATATACGACAATGCACTAAAAATCAGCGGTTACAAACAAAAAATAGAATACACACCACCAAAAAACAAAGAAATATAATATGGTTCAATCCACCATACAACAAAAGTGTAACATCCAACATTGGCAGAGTTTTTTTTAAAACCTCATTAACAAACATTTCCCAACACACAACCCTCTAGATTGAATTTTCAACAAAACACCATAAAAATCAGCTACAGTTGCACAAGAAATATATTACAAATCATAAAAAGCCACAACAAAAAGTTAGAAAACCACCGAAACACCACGTAACCTAACAAACAGTGCAACTGCAGGGATAAGGATTCGTATCCCCTGCAAGGAAACTGTCTACAAACAAATGTAGTGTATAGAGCCACTGTAAAAACAAACACCTCAGTCAAACAGTATATAGTAGTAACGGAAAGAACCCTAAAACAGAGGATTTACAATCTCAAACGTTCCTTTTTAAACAGGAAATATTCAACCAACTAATACTAATAATACTAATAATTGTACTAATAATGTACTCTATTAATAACACAAAACCTCATGCGTCACCAAACAAGAACACCAAACACAAATACGCACATTCATACGCACACACACACACACGCGTGGATGTGATCATGACTTTTGCAGTCTTTACGTAATTTCATGTGTACGCGCATGCCAACATACGCACACGTACGAACAGAACAGGCGCATCCAACATTACACACGCAAACAAACAGGTGACACACGAATACAGTTAACCAAACGTACACATTTGGCCATACTTATATCATTTGCATCATTTTTAGAAACTCTTTCGTTGCCTGATGACTGCCGCCGAGCAAGAAACCAATGGTAGAAGAATTGTTCCAAGGCTAATAAATATAAACTAAAACATTTCTTGCTTTCTCTTTCTTCATCTCTCTTTCTAGATATCTATATATATATAATGGTCCATATATCAATAATGGTTCACATTAAGGTATGATGATTCGGTCTTTTACTGAAAAGGAAGACGCACAGTAAGGCTAAACTAATAAAGATCTTGAATCTGGCCGAAAGTTAAGCACTCTAAACAGATTCTTTTCTAAACAAGTAATCTGAAGTGTTTTCCTATTTAAGACCCCGCCTCCCCGGCAATGTGAGGGGACGTATCAAGAGATTCCCAGGATTAATAAATAAATAAATAGGTCGCCATAATTGAAAAGTCATTGGGATAATTGGTTACTCTAATAGGTCAAGCCCCCCCCCCCCATCTCTCTCTCTCTGTACAGTAGTTAAACCTTAAACAAAAGTGAAATTTTGGTTAAGGTAAAAACTTTGGTATCGTGTTTTCCCGAAAATAAGACATACCTGCAAAATAAGACCTGGCGTGATTTTTTCAAGATTATTTTAATATAAGCCCTACCCTTAAAATAAGCCCTGGTTGAGAGCGGCAGACAAACGAAAGAAATAAGCATTCTTCACAGTCACATCATACGACGCAAACACCAGGGATCACCCGAAAATAAGCCTTAGTATTATATTTTGAAGTAAAAATTAATATAAGCCCTGTCTTATTTTCGGTGAAACACGACATTTCAAAAGATCAAAGTGTTACCGTTTGTTTAGCATTTTAAACAATAATTATTACTTGAATGATGGTTTTAAAAGTGTATCGAGACTGAAGCTGTATTCATGACTTGAGAAATTTATTTGCTTTCTTCGGGCAACCATGTTTAATAGAATTGTCGATATAAGGAAGATAACTATGAAGTACTAATTACATATTTATCAACCTCTCAAGCACGAGTAGGATGTGACACAAGGCCAATGTCTTAAGCGGAGTTTAACATGTTTGAAATCACGGTTTTCTTTCTTCTAGACTGGTTGTCTAACCAAGGTCAAAGAGCCCCGTCTGCCCTACAATTTACCCATAGCTGGAGAGAGAATAGTTGGATGCATACCTTTCCCAAGAATATTAGTGCGATGTGAAATGCAACCAGTTTCGTCAAGGATTTGAACTCGGGTCGCCGAACCCATTTCTTACGACCAGATTCGGCATGTACTACCCCTGAACCCCCAATCGTAGGGGGCCCAAGTCTGCTTGAAGGGAGGGGTTCAGAAGGACAGGTTTCATATATTTTATATGAATACAACTTTATGAAAATTGATATGTAGTAGAGTGGGGGACTCCGTATCATAGATTTAGAGGGGGGCTCATGAGACCTTAGCATCGACCCTGCCAACGACAATAACAATTACACAACGCATCTTCATATGAAGTGCTAATTAGAATCCTTTACTCTTTCCAAAATCGAAGCATCAACATCAACAGGAGTCTAACGGGTTCACGCTTTACTTTCTTTTTGGCCAATGGCAAACTCTTTCTTCCTGATTTTCAATATACAAGATACAACTTGACTGTACTTTCCCGTATTTTACTTTTAGTAATACAATCATTCTGATGACTATTCCTATAAGGAAACATGTCAATCTGATTTTACATAGTTTCTTCTTCTTTTTTTCCACATTAGTCGGTAGAGCATCGGCCTCGGAACCATAAAGGTTCAGGGTTTAATACCGACTCTCACCAACTCAGCACATGAATAGCACAGCTTGGATCTATACGGTAAAGTGGTGAGCTGATGGGAGGTGAGGCGCTCTACCTCAGACGCAAAAACAATCTCCCTGATCTTGCGCTAGTGAAAAGAGCAAATACTCCCTCGCTGTCAGGCTGATACCGAGAATAGGCCACTCCGCCCAATTCACTACTTTATACACACACACACACACATATATATATACTAGCAAAAGTACCCGGTCCATAACCGGACTTAAATTTTTTTAAAGAACACCAAGAAGTGAGTGGGTAAGATAGAGAATAAGACGAAAATAATTTATAGAATAAAAAAAAAATGTAATCCTTAACTTTTGGGTGTTTTGAAACATAATTCTATTTTCCTATAATTTTTTTTGTACAGATGACCTTTAGGCACCCCTTTTGCTTTGCTGATTCATAAGTACATTTTTTTCATTTACACCGTCAACATCCGGTTGTTTGTTAGGGGTTAGGATTAAGGGTTAGTTTTATGATTTAAAAAAATTTAAAAATCGTCTGTTAAAAAGCAACCGGATGTTGATGGTGTAAATGAAAAAAATGTACTTATGAATCAGCAAAGCAAAAGGGGTGCCTAAAGATCATATGGTCCCTTTTTGGTACATATAAGAAAACTTAAATTCAGTTCTTAATTGCTTGTTGCGTTAGAGTGATAAAGTATATTAATTTAATTTATTTTCTTAATTACCCCTAAAATGTAGCAATTAAAATCAGCTAAGTATTAAACATGTTCTTATTTATTTTGCTCTATCGGCTGAGGCTGTGGAATACGCCAACAGCACCTCAACTGAGTAAAACCTCCTTCCAATTGGTCCACCTTTTTGTTCGTAGGTGGCGACCCGTGATGTTTTTGGACGGAATCTTAGTGGCGGAACAGCAGTCCATGGTATGCAACACTCTACTTTGACCATTACTTGGGCTAGACGGGCGGTCAGAGAGGCCCCTCCAGTAAATCGGCTGATTGTCTCTACCAAATTGCTCTTATGGTAAAACCTCCATCCCTTTATTATCATATATGTCCTAAAAGGCAGTGATTGTGGGTCTTGGTGTCATGGGTATGACTTTAAACTGCATCTAGTGGTGAGGTTCAAATTCTGAAGCTCTGGGAAGTGCGGATTACCTCTTCATTGCAATTAATCACAGGCTCCCTCTGACCCGGTGTAGTAATACTTGGTAGGCCTACCAAGTACTACCACCCTAAGTCCTATCTATGGGTTAAATAGATAAAAAAGGGATCTTTTAAAAATATGTTTAAAAAGTGAATTAGAAATAATTTGATTACCCAGTACTAATGAATAAAACAAACATGACTTCGGCATAAATTAACCCAAGGGTTGACATGCTGTAAAATCCAACCAACCAACGAATATGTCTTTATTTGAAGGAGGAAAATTTTGTATTTATTCGAATGAAAATTATTCATTTATCAAATATTTAACAATATGTAAAGTTAAGAATTCGTGTATTATAATATTCATTTATTTTAGGAATAGTCTATTTTACATAATTACTAAATCAGGGAATTATCCTATTTTAATTAAATTTTCAGTGTTGAATTATCAATGAATAAATTTTATAATTATATAGATGTTTCAAAATATAAAATATGACAACTTAGGATTGTATTGTAATTTTTTCAGTTACAGTACAAAGATGAATTCCCCGTGGGTGGCCGATGTCTAACGCAGAATACTGTTTACCGAAAAGCTATTAAATTTTTCCCCACTTTCTTCTTTCCATGATTTTTTTTCTGTTAACTTTCAGGATTTGAAAGGATTCACGTCATTTAATATCCTGTGTTCTCAACTCAGCAACTGATGCCTCTATCTCGAAAGCCATAGACAAGCAGAAATACCAGTTCATACGTAATTAATGCTGTCATTTGTAATGGGTACTATGCTAGTTTTATAATACGGAGAGAAGGTTGACTACATTACTCAATAACTCTCGCCCCTTCTTTTTCTTATACACTTTTTTCTTTTTTATAACTTTCTGTACCCCAGTCTTCTTCGGGGCAGTCCCCGTGGACTAGTGGCTAATGTGCTGGACTGTGACATCGTAGTATGTGAGTTCGAACACCAGTCACGTTATTATGTTCACGTTCAGACTAATACTCTTGGGAAAAGTAGGAACCCTCACTTCCCCACAGCTGTGCATTAAATAGTACCACTACTATTGTTCTTCAAGGATGGCTTTGGTATTAAATAACTGTTGTAACTCTAGTATAAGAAACATATAGGAAAAAACACAGCGAATATTAAAGACAGGGAAATGGTTTACTAAGCAAAGATACAAGTTGAACAGAGTAATTAGCAATTGCTAGATTGAATTAACAAGTCTCGTGAGATTTCGTTGTTTCTCTCTTCCGAGGTTTCGTCAGACATTATTCGTAAAAAAATAGACGATTTCATTCTCATTATTTAGGTACTATATGACAATAACCTATAAAGGTTAATATGCCATTAAACAAAGAAACCAAATTCTGCCGGTCTTATTTGTCTGAATTTTTTGATGAATTTTTAAATGATCGTGATGCTCCTCGTGACACATGTCTGAATGATAGGCGTGGAAAAACAATGACGTCATATAAGATCTTCAAAAGTTCTTCGACGCCTTGTTTGTTCAACAGCTAAACTATTCAAAATGATTTCCCAGGTTGGGTCCTTGCTATGCTCGGATACACAGGAAATACCCGAAGAAGGTCGGAGGATACTGCGGCCGAAATGCTGTGATTTTATATACCAAAATAAAGATGAGGGCAACAGTCCGAAAAATCAAAATTATATCTCTCGGTCTTCTTCCTTCTGTTCGTCACTATTTCTTCTTTCTCTCTTGATTTCAATTTCTCCTTCTTTCCAATTTATTCGTTTGATGTTTTGTTTTTCTTCCCATACTTTCTTTGTGTTTACTCGATGGATTTGAAAGGATTCCTGTCGTCCGATAATACTGTGTTCAGTACAAATGCAGAATAGCCTGCAATAATTAATATCATTAAAATCGCATTTTACGTATAAATAGTATTAGATTACAGAAGTAGCCTAACCCTAACCCAGACCCTAACCCTAGTGTCTCAAAAGTTTCGGGTATTTCCGTGAAATGTAATTCTTTTTTATACGTAATCTAATGATATTATCTCTTGCGCGCTATTCTGCATTTTTACTCAGTGTTCTCTCCCGACTCAACAACTGATGGCACGATCTCGAAAGCCTTGGACAAACAGAAATGCCGATCACAACGTAAATAATCCTGTCATTTATGACGGGTATTCTGCTAGTATTTATGTAAACAATTTACAAATGTAGTTTTAAATAACAGTCAACTGATATTTTTTGTTTATTTTTTAAATCATTTTTTTTTTTTTTTTAGATTTTTGTTAAGTCTAAGATTTCGACACTCCCTCCTTTATCCCAACAGACCGCCATGTAAATGCATTACAGTTGGTGGGTCTGTTTTCACACACACACACACACACACACACACACACACACACACACACACACACACACACACACACACACACAACAAACTTTGCATATGCATGCATATTCACACCTACATTATACATGAAAGGTGTAGTGCCTAATTAGTCTACACTCATATGTGTGTTTAGATCTGGTTCGACGAAAGATAGGCTTCATATTGAATGGAGCATATCTACCTTGAAAGAAAGATGTTTCTTTTCAATGACACATCGGTCAGAATTTGTTTTGATAAAATAATATTTAGTTTTCCAGACGTTAAAAAACAGAACTGTGCGAAAGAACACACAGCACGCATTATATATATATATATAATGCGTGCTGTGTGTTCTTATTATTTTATCAAAACAAATTCTGACCGATGTGTCACTGAAAAGAAACATTATATATAAATGTTGTTCGGGTGGCCTAAAGTCGGTATCAGGCTGACAGCGAGGGAGTCTTTCGCCTTTTCACTAGCGCTAGACCAAGGAGATTGTTTTGGCGCCACACCTATCTCACATATCCCTGTGGTACTCATACGTTGAGTTGACGAAGGCCGGTATCTAACTTGGAACCTTGTGTTTCATAACCAATTCAGCGGACTTTGATCTGTGCGGTATCTATCTATCTATCTATCTATCTATTATTATACCAAAGCTGAGATAATCACCTTTATTTCCTTAAGGCTTTTTCCTGTTTAGTTTAATGACACAAAATTCTTACTAAAATATACCTTGCTTTTAGGATTGCGTTATGTTTGAAAAAATCCATTTTAATTGGTTCTAATTAGTCGTAATTAGCAATTAAGTAAAAAAAACTGACCAGTCTCTCACTTACATTCTGCATATTACTTTCACTCTCTCTGTATGTCTTGATTACCCCCTCTTTATATAAATATTAGTCTCTCTGTGTGAGTAAGAGGCATTGTGATAGAGACATATAACTACACACTTTATTTGAATATTAAAATTCAGCGACAACCCGTAGTAAGTTAATAAAATTCCATGATCCATTTCAATTTAAATTAGGTCAAACTTTCTTAAGAATCTTACAATTTAAAAAAATCCAATTCACTTTGCAAACTCTCTTTTCCCTAATCCTAGAGACTGCCAAAATGTTGTCTCATTTTCATTTTAAAAACGAATGTAAAATTAATTAAATCGATTATTTAAGGTCGAATTTTTGTCGGTGCATATCGCATAAATGCGTCCTGGCTGCCTTCCCTATAAAATGCTAAAATTCGACCTGTGCGACATATTAACTCCCTAGCCGTTAAAAGGCGTATTTCTGGAGAAGTTAATGCGATAAGAAAGCGATATTTTACCCACCAAGTCTTTTCTCGACAAGTAAATGTAAATATTTTCTATTTGTTTTTGTTTAATAATTTATTGATTGTTTTTATTTTCGAAAGTCGGTCGTATGTATTTAAAAAAAAAAATCAAAATAGTTAAGATAAAATGAAAATACCGAAAAAAAGAAAGAAGATATTTTAAAGGGGGGGGGATATTTACATTTACTTGTTGATAAAAAAAACCTGGGCGTGGCTTACTTTTAACGCCTCCAAACCACAAAAAAGTTATTTGTCGATAAAAACGCCTTCAAACCGCTAAAAAATATTTTAAAGTATAATATTTACATTTACTTGTCGAGAAAAGACTTGGTGGGTGTGGGTAAAATATCGCTTTCATATCGCATTAACTTTTTGGGAAAAATGCCTTCAACCAGCTAGGGATTTCATAAGTAGCACGGGTCGGATTTTCAGCAGGCACCGCTTGGCATTTTTTAGGACATGAGGCCAGAACGCATTCAAAAAAAAAAAAAAAAAAAAGAAAAAAAAAGAAAAAATAATACTATTCATGTAATTTATTTTAAATACATTTTATTAGGCACTATTCTCCCTCCAGCTATGCCAAAAAGGGCGTATTAAAATACGCCCTTTTTGGCAGTGCCTAATATAAAATGTATTTAAAATAAATTACATGAATAGTATTTTTTTTTTTAAATTAATTTAATTGAAAGTTTTTTTACCAAAAATCAGGGAATTATCCGATTTTTAATGAAATTTTCAGTGTTGATTTATCAATTAATGAATTTTATGATGCATCAGTTATTTTATTTCAAAACTTTCTGATTTTTTCAGGTCACTTAACGTTGTCCTCTCCCTTATTTTTAAGGTGCAAAATATCGGTGGGGTTATATATACTTTCGAAACTAATTTTAATACTTTTGATTTTACATTTAATTTTCCGATTTTCGGTACTTATTTTCTACCGGAATCGCTCCCTTAATTTTTTTCTCCTATTCACACCTTCGGTCTTTTGTCTTTTTATTTATACTGTAATTAGTTTCACCTTTATATAACCACACCGATATTTTGCGCCACCAAAATAAGGGAGATCATAATTAAGTGACCTGAAAAAATAAGAAAGTTTTGAATTAAAACAAATGATGCATTATAAAATTAATTCATTGATAAATCAATACTGATAATTTCATTAAAATCGGATAATTCTCTCAATTTTCATAATTTTTTTTTTCAATCGGAGGAGGGGGCGGGTAAATTTATTTTTGTAAAATACGGATTTGACGTCATCTTTGGCAATACCTACCTAAATAACTTTTTTATTATTATTAATACTCTCATTTTAAAATAAAATATATCCATATTTATTCAGTATTCAATTTTTTCGTATGTACTAAAGAGTTTTAGAAGAAAAAAAAAGAAAAAAGAAAAGAAAAAAGGAATTGTAATACGAACAATTGTAATTCTTAGCATTTTGTTGTTACATTTCAGTACGGTAAAAAAAGAAGGAATTAAACGGATATATTTAATTTCTACCAGTAACAGGCAAGAGAGTTCGTTTAAAAAAGAAATTGTTTCAAAACTGTAAAAAAAAAAAAAAAAAAAAAATATTCTTAAAATAAACGAATATTGAAATACACTAATTCTTAGCTTTGTTTATCGTTAAATCTTTAATAAAGTTTAGGGATGCATTTAAAAAAAATAATATCTTAAATGTAAACAAAAAGAAAAAAACAAAAACATTCTACTATAAAAATTCTCTGCGATTTTTTCTAATTTGATAAAAAATTTACCAAATATTTTAGTTTAACAGGTTTGAATTCAGAGTTTTCCTTCTTCTAGACTGATTGTCTCAACAAGGTTAAGAGCCCAGCCGACCCTACTATTTACCCATAGCTGGAGGGAGAATAGTTGGATTCATACCTTTCCCAAGAGTATTAGTGCTATGTTAAATGTAAACAGCCCCGTTCAGGATTTGAACTCTCGTCGATGAGTTAATTTTCTACGACTCTAACCATTACACCACGCGCCTCCATAGTAGTACCTGTTAGGGTCCCATCTATGGGTCAAATTGATCTAATTGAAAATTATTTGTATTAGATAGAATCTGGGATACCATCTCTTCAAATTGTTATTAAGTATTGTTACTTCAAACTATAATTGTTTACTTTTATTATTAGTAGTTACTTTAAACAATATAACCGTGTGCAAACAAATGATAGTTATTAAATAGGAATAGTTATCTCATATGATTGTGTATAGATTATTAGTATTAGATAGGAATACTTGAAACCATAAAACTGTGCAAATTATTAGTATTAGGAATATTTGATTTCATAAAATTGTGTGTAAATTGTTTGTATTAACAAACTATTAGCTATAAATATTTACTAATGATTATTATTATTAGATACTTGAAACCATATATTTGCCAACAAATGATTATTATCAAATAGAAGTGCTTACTTGAAAAGATAATTGTGTATAAATTATTCATATTAGTACTTGAAGCTATACAACTGCGTGCAAATAATTTGTATTAGATAGGAATACTTAATATAATATTACTGTGTGCAACCCCCACAAAAAAACTACGGTTTGTTAAGAGGGGGAGAATAAAATACCACCGGTATACCAGTTTAACGTATTCAAAGAATCAAGAAAAAAAGCTACACAAAAAATGTAAATATAAATGCTCAATGGACGTAATTCCCAAACCTATCGGTTATTATATATATATATATATATATATATATATATATATCATATTATGAATAAGTATATATAACCTATAACTCCAGACGGGTTGATATGCTGTTCAATCAATAGAGATTATTCTTATTAGTCATCTTACTACAGTATGATCCCTTGTATTAAAAAAGTTCCCACTTTGTCAATACTCTTAACTTTTTGCCTACCAAATTTCCCCCACGACTTTACCAAATTTTCTTGGTATTTTTACCTGTATGATGGCATATTTTAAAGTTCACTATCTATTCACCTCAGAACTCATTCAATTCTAATTTTATTGTAATCCGAGTCCTTCTGCTCAATTATAACGAACTACCCATGAGTTTTGTACTTTGCTTGGGTGTTGTGAGAGAGCCGCTGTGAGCGGATTATAGTTGACAAAGATTTAATTCAAATCGATTGATCGAACATTAATATTTTCAATGTTATATTGCATTTGTAAAAATGCACTTTTAAAAAATTTGTCTATTGTCATTTGTATTCCAAATTAGTTTCAGACAATTGTTTCAAGTATTCTCCTATCTAATACTAATAATTTACATACAATTATGTTTGAAAGTAACGATTCATATTTAATATGCATTTATTTGCACACAGTAATATGGTTTCAAATTTTCCTATTTAAAACCAATAAGTTGCACAATTATATGGTTTAAAGTAACTAATAAAATTCATTAGTAAACAATTACAGCTTCAAGTGACGATTCTCAATACAAATAATTTGCATAAATTTAAATGGTTTCAATATTTCTATTCAATATTAATAATTTTCAAACAGATCTATTTGACTCTTAGATGGGACCCTAACAGGTACTACCACCCTGAGTGAGAATCAACCTGTGAGTAATGGCAGTGAAGAAGTACTCCACACTCCCCCAGAGCACCAGAACTAGAACCTCACTATCAGATGCAGCTTAGTATCATACTGAGGATCCAGATTTGCTGGAGACGAACGAAAAAGACCACAATTTCCTTTTTTGTAACCTCGGCTTTTCTCCTTTTTGTTAAGGGCTCCATTTTATGTTTGAGTCTTGTGAGATACGTAGACCGAATGAGAAACTCAACACGCGCTCATCAGACACGGAAACAAGTCCATGTTTATGCATTAAATATGAAATATATTAGCAAATATGTGTATTCATTTATCATAGAACATTTCTTTCTTTCTCCCCCCCTCTCTCTCTTTCGTTACATACACGCGTGTGTGTGTGTGTGTGTGTGTGTGTGTGTGTGTGTGTGTGTTGTTTGTAATGTAAAAACCATACTGGACTGAAACCTTTGAATACCCTCAAAGTTCTTTCGGGTATAATTATCTCAACGATATGACGGAATGCGTCGAGACATGGGAGACTTAATTTATAAAAACAACTTAAAAATGCAATCTTGCAACTTACTTTATTGATTTTAAAGATGGCAAATCCCTTGAGCTGAGATATTCTTTCCAGAAACAAATGGCTGCAAACCTGGAAGGATTTAAAAACAGAGTTTAATTATTTTTTTTAGTCATTCATCAACTAGCTTATATATTTTATAATATTTATTTCATAATAAAAAAAAAACAAACAAAGTATTTTTTTATTTAAGCCTTTTAAATAAGTTTCTTGAAGGCCGTTTGTAGCGGCCATTAGATTTGATGTCGTCTCTTATTCTATTATAGAATTTATATAATAATTAAGCGCCAATAAGTAAATAAATAAGTAAAAAAGTGGAAGAATGCTATAATTAACATTTAATAATCTACCTCAAGAAATTATAATGCGCGAACGACGATCCTACATTATTACATTATTAAGTTGTAAATTGAATTTGAAATTATTCTATTATATAACTTGGAGCATTTTAATGGTGAAGGTTAGGTCTCTTTGTTTAATGGCATATCAACATTCGTGGATTATTTAATGCCAAATCTATTCTTGTAAGAAAAAAACAGTACTGGTACTATTTGACCCATAGTTGGGGGATGGTGGGGTTTATACCTTTTCCAAGGGTATCAGTCCGAAAGTGAACGTAATAGCGCGAGTAGAGTTCGAACTCGTTTATTACAATGTTTCAGTCCAGCTACTACACCACGGGGACTCTTCTGTATTTTAAAGCTATTGCTCTGACATAAATTTAGCTACCATGTTCCACGGTAACTTGCGCACATTAAAATCGGATTATTATAATATCGGCACGGAAAAACAAAATCGGTGCGCCAAGTTGAAACTTCGACCTATGATGTTCGCGTTCACTTCCCACTAATACCCGTGGAAAAGGGATGGATCCATTTCTATCCCAGCTATGGATTAAATAGACACTCGGTGTGTAATGGTTATCAGCGTAGGGAAATGGACACAACGAGACGAGTTCAAATCCTGGACGAGGCTGCTTGCATTTCACATAGTGCTAATACCCTTTGGAAAGGTATGCATCCAATTATTCTCCCTCCAGATATGAGTAAATTGTATGTCAGACTGATCTCTAACCTTGGTATGACGATCAGTCTAGGAGACAGACAACTCTGAATTCAAACCAGTTAAGCTTCGCATAAAAATCATCTTGAGATAAAAACGAATCACCCATTCTATTCGTGCAGACGGGTTGATAAATACACAAATAGCAGAGCAGACTGGGATCTTTAGCCATAGTGGTAGCCAACTAGTTTAAGGGAAGGGTAACTGTGAAATCAGACTTTGGAGATGGCAACAAGAAACCGCTCCATTATTTCCCCAGTCCTTTCTCTCCATTATTGGTATTTAATTTCATTGACATGCAAAACTGTGCCCTTTCTTCTCTTTTTTTCTTTTCATCAAAACCACAAAAACAATCAAATGTTTTCCATTGTTAAAACTTAAATTCATAATCAGATACATAGTTACCCTTTCTTTTTCTCAACAACATCATTTTTCACACCAGCTTTAACTGATGGTTTTCATTAGAATCTGAACGACATCAAGTCTGCTTGGGTCTCCAGGCTGGTTGGTTGTTTTATGGTATATCAACCCTTTTCAAGTCATTTAATGCTAATATCAAGTCATTTAGATATTTGTTTTCTTACAGTACCTGCTTGTTTAAATGGTCACCCATCTAAGTATTTAACAGGCTCATCGCTGATTAACTTCAGTAATCTAGCGGGAACCGGTGGCTTTCAACGTGACTTGAGAGTAAGCCCAGGTCTCTAGGACTCATCTAGATTTCAACTCTTCCTCTAATATCCAGTCCATCGAGTCTCCTCTCCAAGCTTTTAGGACCGTTCGAGGGCGTCATGTACAATTAGTATTCCCGACACCTTTTAAGTTCTCTGGCAAGGTCCAGGTATTTCTCCAGCTTTTCGCCTTCTTTCACTATCACTCTGAGGTCTACTGGCACAGCAAAATCCACTATATTATAGGTCCTTTTTTCATTTATATTAGTTCTAATAAAACTAATAAATACCATTTATTAATATGTTGACGTTTTAGTTTCTAGCACAATTCATAATGGATCACCTTTTCCACCCAGTCATGCCTGTTATTGTATTCTTTTTATGTTTGTTTGTTGCATTCACTTATGTTATTATTATTATTTGACTCCATGAGAGTTGTTCACACCCGCCTTAGATGGTGGATCACTGGAGGCTGAGTGACAATGATCACCTAATCCAGGTCATCCGATCAAACGTGGTGTTAATTAACAAGAAGAAAACTGGTATTTTCGTGGATTTTGCCGTCTCGGCCGATCACCAAGTGAAAGTAAACGAAAGCGAAAAGATAGAAAAAAAAATACTTGGACCTTGCCAGAGAACTAAAAGAACTGTGGAACATTACGGTAAAGGTCGTACCAATTGTAATTAGTATCCTTGAAAGTGTCCCCAAGGGCCTGGAAAAGAGACTGGTTGAACTGGAAACCAGAGGAAGAATTGAGACTATCCAAACTACAGCATTGTTAATATCGGCTAGAATACTCAGATGAGTCTTGGAGACCTGATGAGACTTGCTGTCACACAACCTCCAGTGAACTACCGACAAAGGTGGGTGTGAAAAATTTTAATGGAGCGAAATAATAATGGTGGTGATGATGTTGAGAAAAAAGGTACGTATTTGATTGTGAATTTAAATTTTAATAATGAAAAACAATTGATTGTTATCGCGGTTTTGATGAAAAGAAAAAAAAGGGGCTCAGCTTTGATAATGAAATTAAATACCAATAATGGAGAAAAAGAACTGGGAGAAGGAAGAATGGAAGATATCGTTGTTGTTGATGGTGATACAAAGAAGGGAAGGATGAAGAAGAAGAGGAGGAGGAGTAAGAAGAAAGATGATAAATTTATTGTCGATGGCAAAGCAAATAGGTCAAATTGGTTGGTTTTGTCATGAAACGACCAAGTGTGAAATGCACAAAAAGCAAAGAAAAATGAAACAGAGCTCTCCTCACTACGATCTCCGTCATCCCCCCCCCCAAAAAAAAATGAGCCGAGCAAACAAACATTTTAATGAATGCAAATAGAAAAACGAAGGATGCATTTTTATTAATTGTTATCGCCCGCAGGGTGGTCTCACCTTTCTCTTGTGGAACTGTTGTCGCTAACATGGCGAATGGTTGCATTGTGAAACTGACAATACCAGCCAATAATAATAATGATAATAATAATAGAAGCGCAATAATGATAACTGTCGCAAAGTGTAACAATGAATTTGACAATGCAGCTAAGATGGCTACGAAACTTTCTCTCTTTCTCACTCTCACTCTCACGCTTGAGAGAGAGAGAGAGAGAGAGAGAGGGGTCAACGGGAGAAAGCTGGTCGTGAGGGAAGTAAAAGAGACGAAAAGAGGAAAAGGCAGAGGTGAGAGCAAAAAATAAAAAAATAAAAATAATAATAAATAAATAAAAGAGAAGATCAGTTATAAATAATGAGAGGAGAAAGAAAGAAAAAAGAATAAACGTATAAAAAGAGAGAAAAGGAGAAGAAAGACAAAAGAAGAAAGAAAGAAAATTAATTTTCATGCTGTTCCCTTTTCTGTGGTGATTGACAATAGAATAAAAGACTTACATAATCCCACACATCGTTTTTTCCTTCTATAAAATTTAATTGTTATTCTATTATTTCATCGATTAATAAGTTATAAAACTTTGTTAAAAGATTTTCAGAGCATTAGAAATTACAATAATGTAAAGAGAAGGTGAATAGAAAACTGAATAAGAACAATGTTCGAATGAAGAATCTATATATTAATAATCTTGCTCGTTAATCTTCCGACCGTTATCATCTTGCAACACCCTTTGGTTTAAAATAAGACCGTCCAAATCATCCAAAATGAAATGCAAATTCTTGTTTCTTATGAGTATTGTCTCCTCAGCTAAATAATGGAACATTCCGTTTTTATCATAACGAAAGGTAAAAAAAAAAGGACATGCTAAACAGAATAATTTTAGAACAGATCTATTTGAAACGTAGACGGGTTTATTTTACAGGATGTCAACCCTCGCAGAAGTCAGTCTTTTTTTCAAGCAATTATATAGTTTCAAGTAAATTTCCTATTTAATAATAATCATTTTGTTATGTTTTCAGATCCTCTTAGAAAGGGAACGCATAGAGAAATAAATTGTATACATTAAACAGAAAATAAGATAAACAAAAAGATCGTTACTATACATAACACTACAGTCTTGCGCTGAACAATAACATAATTGCTTTGAACCAAGAGTGTACCGGCCAGGCTGCGACTGAAGTCCTTCACTCTAACAGCACAGTACCTCTATCAGGAAGTTTGCCATTTTTGTTTACTAGTGATCAGTGTTGAAACACTAGTGTCTTACTTTATTCAAATATAACAGTTACACAGAACTTTTAAAATTTCGTTTTCGGAAAGTAAATACGCAATTATTGTCTCCTCAAGATCTTCCTAACATTTTGGTATTAATCTAGACAGGCCATCTCCATGTCCTAGATTCTTTAATGGTAAAAAATACATCTTAGAATTATAATTCAGTAAAATTGTACACCGCCGTTTAAACCCATTCACAATGTGTGTTGGAATATCTATTTTTAAAACCAAAATAACATGATAATGGACGGTGAACTGTTTGTAGCTTAGATTTTCCACCTAGTATCATTTTATGAAACTTCTTACTGGGAAAATAATAGCTAGTAATTCTTTTTTAATTTAGCTGTAACTTTTTCAGCTAATGTGAGAGTTCTAGAGGCGTAGGCCATAGCTTTTACTTTACCATCTTTGAACTTATGACAAATAACTGCTCCAATACCATAATCACTCGCATCAGACGCTACTATAAATTCTAGATTCGGGTCGTAGTGTGTTAATGATAAATCAGATGTTAACATTTACTTAATGTATTCAAAAGACTTTTGAAAATCCTTCAACCATTTCATTTAGCGGTGCCATCAGTTTGTACATGTTTGGTACATATATATTATAATTATTTCCAAATCTTATAAATGAATGTAACATTCGTGGGGGGGGGGGCATATTTTTAATAGCCGGGTTTGATCCCTGTCCTTTTGAATCAATCTGTCCAAGGTATTTTATACTATTCCTAAAGAACTGACACTTTTCTTTTTCAATTTAAATCCATATTCTTCTATTTTCTGGAATACTTGCTGTATATGTTTTTCATGCTGTTCTCTAGTCTTGCTTTTTACGTCAGTCAAATAAATGGCGGAAAAATCGGAGTCAGTCAGCATTGTATCCATCACTTGTTGAAAAATTCTCGGTGCCACCTTTATTCCAAAAGGAAGTCTTCTGAATACATAAAGACTCTTATGTGTATTTATAGTCAATAGTTTCTGACACATTTTGTCGACTTCAATCTGCAAGTCTATTTTCGAAATAAAAAAAAAAGTTCCACTCTTTAATCTTGCAAGAATATCCTCAAGTGTTGGTAGGGTATGTACAGGAGACAGTAGACTTTCATTTAAACCGGAAGAAAAGTCAGCACATACTTGTATATTTCCTTTTCTTTTTGACGCACACAGTAGGGCCAGCCCATTTCGAATAATCTATTTTAGCAATAACACCAAGATTCTCCAATCTATCGAGTTCCTTATTAATGGTTACCAAACTTTTACGTTTTGGTTTAAATACAAGTATTATATTTTCTTTTAGTTAAAATGTTGCCTTTGCATTTCCCAAGACCTACCGAGAAAACAGTAGATTAATTCTCCCGTAATATTTTTTTAGATGTCAAATTCGGGGGGGGGGGGTGTTCTTTTTTGCAATAATTTTTAGCCGCCATATCTTTTTAGTGGTGGTGGTGGGGGAGGAAGGTAAATTATAAATTCTCAAGAATGTATTGGTTTGTCCTATAATTTGAAATGTTCTATCCAATCTGTACACAATAAATCCAGTTTATTATTCAATATCCCGAAAGTCCATTACTCTTTTTTCCCGAACACAATTTCACATTTAGAAAATATAATTTCTTCCCGAGCAACATTGTTAGTTTTCTTTAATTCGGGTTTACCAAATTTTTCTCCAAGTTTTTTCGTTAATTTTGATAAAGTCCCTGCCTATTACAAATTGAAATTTAACTTCGACATTATTCATTTATACATTTACGAACTTTATATCATTTTGCGATCCTTCCACTTTTCTGATATGAAATACAACTTTCACAGTGTTAGTACATCTTTTTATTTCTTCCTCCTTTAGACTTGCCGTATTTTTCTTATGCTCAAGTCTTCCACAACTGTAACATCTTTTTAAATCTCTGAACGGACAGTCTTTTGTTTCAGTGTAGTTCACCACAACCATAACATCTATTTGGTTCAAACTCTTTCTTTTCAGACTTCTTATTTCCAAATTTGTTCTTTATTCACACCGACTGTACTTTTGTAGCCCTGTCTACACCGACTACACCTCTGCAGAAGGGTAAGCCCCCCCCCGACTCCAATGAGGTCACTTATTGGCTGTGGGTGGCGACCTGTGATGCTTAAGGATGAAAGCTTGGTGGTTGAGCAGTCCATGACATGAAACACACCACTTTGGCCCTTACCTAGGCGAGACGGTCGGTCGGAAAGGCTCCCTCCGATCAATCGGCTGGTCACGTCAAGCTCTGAAAAATGTATGATTGTCGCAACCCTATTGACCTTATCTCAAGCCTCAACCCCTTTTATCATATATGTCCTAGAAGGCGGTGCCTGAGGGTCTTTAGTGTCCTAGTTATGTTGTTAAACTATATCTGATGGTAAAGTTCCAGTTCTGGAGCTCTGGAAAATGTGGGGTACCCCTTCATCACCATTACTCCCAGGTCCACTCTGACCCGTAGTGCTAGTACCATTTAGGGTTCCATCTATGGGTTAAATAGAAAAATGAGTTTAAATGTGTTTAAAAAATTGAGTTAAAAACATTGAGTTACCATCAAGAATGAATAAAACAAAACGTCTTCGGCATAAAATAATCCAACAGGTGTTGATATGCAGTAAAATCCCGCCAACCAACCAACTGTACTTTTGCAATATCAATTTAAGCCGTGTCGTGTCTTAGGTATATAATCCTTTGACAGACTTCTGCAACTGCCTACAGAGTTAATTTAGTATTTTGTTCAAGCATCGTTAAAATCTGATAACGAATCTCGGCGTTGCAACCAAACAAAGATTAATCATTTAAACTTATCCGGCGATAAATCTGAAAGTTAAAAATTTACAAATTCACGATAACAGTGTAAGTGACAAAATCTTCGTCGTCTTTGTTCGATATATTTAAACACTGCCACAATGGCCGAAAAAGAACATTTTACAATGAAAATTTGATGATAGTATTGACACATTTCTGGTTTCTTTGTACATAATTGCAGAATTTATCATTTTCCAAAGGACCGAACAAAGGACCCACATTTTGTAGGCGTAAACGAACTTTTCTATGGTCAGTCCATCTCAACAATCTCCTTTAAAAATCCCTTCGTACCTCTAAAAATACGCTTCAACAATTATGCCTTCTTCGGGATAACCAATATATATCTATATAATTAAATTCGCCTATATGTTACCGTAGAGTTAGTATGATTTTTATACAACAAAACTTCCAAAATATGTTTGTGTAGTTCCAACTGTAGATATAGCTGTTGTTTTTCCTGCTGCAATGATTATTCTAAGACACTTTTTAAGTCCTCTATCGTAACTTTTGCTTGAAGTCCTTGATAATATCGTGCAACCTTTTCCCTGTGATTCGAAAAACATTGTAGCACTTTTATGCGAGCGTTCAAAACATTCTTTTTTTTGTGAGTTTATGTAAAAACTTGTAGTCAACTGTTATGTTGGTGTATAAAGTTATGTCATAATTCACACGAATCCTCTTCGCCAATTGTTATTTTGGAGTATAAATTTATTTATCATGAGAATGCTCGTCGCCAACAGAGAAATAAATTGTAGTAATTAATCGTAGCTGAGGTGTCGTATTTCTTGTATGTCGAATTAGTTTGTCATTAGCAGCATGGGTATAATCGTTTCTCAAATAAAACATATTTGTTCGCGAAACATATAACATATTAAAAGTATTCCTACCTAATAGTAATTTCTGAAGATATCTATTTGACCTATAGATGGGACCCTAACAAGTACTACCTCTCCGCAGGACAGTTTAATATTATACTCAGGAATCCCATTTTTTGGATTGTCATACCCCTTTACATGGGATACATTCTAAACAGCGCACGCAGAGTTGGTCTACAGTGTAAATGGGGATACCAAAAACTATTTATCTTTCAGCGAAGAATTAGTTTATCTTATGGATATTGATGAAACAATAAGGTAAAAAAAAAAAAAATACAACCAATAATAAATCACGAAAATAAAGATAAAATATCAAATTTCTGCCGAAAGTTGAAATTTTGGTACCCCACTAATGAAATAGTCTCTTTGGTCTTTGTCAACCCACTGGATAACATGTGCATTTTATAGCTTTCCGTAAAGAACAGTCTACAGCTTTTATAATAATTCATGGGTTTAATGAAGAAAAAGAGAAGTTCATTATCGAGAGAGAGAGAGAGAGAGAGAGAGGATAGAAATAAGAAAAGAAAAAACGAACGAAACAAAAAGAAATGAAAAGAAAAGAAAAGAGACAATTGTAAAGAAAGTAAAATAAAAAGTATTGTAACACATTTGAAGCGAAGAGCATTTGTTGCAGACTGTTTCTTAGTGAGCATATGTAAACCATGATGTCACTATCAGATGCAGTTTAATGTCATTCAGAACTCCCTTTTTTTCGGTGGGGGGGGGCAGTTTTATCGCTTGACAGAGCTGAGAAATTAGAGAATAAAAACAAATAAAAATAGAGTAAGGGATAAAAAAGAGTAAAGTGGATTGATTTTAACGGCATATCAACCTGTCTAGGGTTATTTTATGCCTAGAATTCATTGTACATTTATATTTACATTTTTTGTCTAGTTGTTTCTTAAGAATTTTTAAAGTATTCCTTGGTAATTATTCCTATCAAATAAAAATAATTTACACACAATTGTATAGTTTCACGAATTCTTAACTAATATTGATAATTATCCAGTTACAAGTAATTATTTCTATTTGATAATAGTCATTTGTTTGCACAGTAATATGGTTTCAAGTGACTGATAATAATCTATTAATAATGGAGATTCACTTCCGGTTTTTGTCTGTAACAAAAATTACGTCACTGCTTATGTCACATTACCCCAAATCGTCATAACAGAATAGATACACTCAAAATTTGAACATGCAACATTAGACAGTCCTCATTGTTTTTTAAAACAAGTTTTAATAAATACATAACTGGTATTACATATCTATATATAGTTTGTTTTATTTTAATACATATTTAAAGTTTACATTTCAAATTGTTTAATTTTTTTAATCCTTTAATGAATTTGATGATTTTACTTACTTAGGGTACAAACTCGCTGACATTGAATTTTTTACTCCCACCCCTCAGGCAATATGTTTAAAAAATCTATTTTTACATCGTCCGGAGGGCGTTTTTTTTTATTTTGTACTACTACTACTACTAATAACAATAATAATGATCCTTAGGTAACAATTATAGATTCAAGTAGCTATTCTTAATATGAATAATTTACAGTTATATGGTATCAAGTATTCTCATTGAATACTAATAATATTTAAACTTATCTATTTGTCCCATAGATGGGACCCTAATAGGTATTATCACTCCGGGCTAGAGTAGACCTGGGAGTAATGGCAATGAATGGTTATTCGAAACTACTTATATCTCCCAAACTGGATTCATTTATTTGCTGTAACCTTCACGGGAATAAAATTCCATTATTATTGTTGAACCGTAAACTTCTCGTTTGTCCTCCTTTGCTTGGTTTCCTCTTTATCGACCCCACGACAAGTCTCACCATCGAATGGAATTTAGTGTCCAGGACACTCCTTTTTTAGTGTGTGTGTGTGTGGGGGTTCTTATCCCTCTGCAGGGGATACAGTCAGCGTATTATATGCCACACCGATAAGATGAAATGAGATGAAAGAAAAAAAAAAAGAGAAAAGAAAGAGATTGTTTGAAATAGTAACAACGTAATAGAGAAAGCTTGCATACTGAGACAACTAAGGAAAGGTGTAGCTCGGAAGAAGAAGAGAGAGAGAGAGAGAGAGAGAGAGAGAGAGAGAGAGAGAGAGAGAGAGAGAGAGAGAGAGAAGAGAGAGAGAGAGAGAGAGAGGCAGCTTGCAAAAATAAACAAATCAAGAGATATGAAAAAAAAAGAAAAGATATATTATATATGTAGGTAGCTTACAAAATGTCTAGCGACACTGAAGAGACTTGATAAGTCGAAACACGTGTCTGTGGATGACCCTGTAAGGAGGGTGTAAAGTTCAACATGCTTTAAATACAAATAACTCCGACAAAGGTTAATAGACAAACATTTAATACACAGCACATGGATAACAGTAGAATACAACGTTCATAATACGGTAAACAGAGTTACACAAATAAAGATACACATTCATGAAAGATACAAAGTATAACATAAAAGAGTACTGACATGAGACTAGCGATAGTCCATGCTGTAAAGACTTACAGTAATGTAAGGGGGGCGGAGCCCCACTAGAGGGTTTAGATAGAATCTACCCCATGTGGCTCGTAGTTCTGAAAACTATAAAGAGAGAGAGAGCGAAGGTTTTGAAACCGGCGCTTTTATACTGGTGCCCTAGCGGGCATCATGGAACTAAAAGGGGCAGACAACTCCACCAGGCGAATACAAACAAACGCTACAAATACTCCCCCCTAAATTTTTAGCGGGGCAAAAAATTTATAGACAAGCAAACAAAAAATATATATTCCTTTAAGGAAAAGAACAGAGTTTCGAATGTTCAAAGTTAAAAAGTTCCAGACACAAAACAGAAATAAAATTTGCATATGCATACTTCCGCAAACTATAAAATAAAAACATGAAAAAACAGGAATGCAATTTAAAATATACACAAGAGAATTTTCAAGTATAAGTCCAGTGGGAAAAACTCCTATGTGGTATGGTTACAATTTAAAGAAATCAACTTCTTCCAAATTCCTGAGTTGAAATAAGGACTGCTTTTATCCTTGAGGAATAATTTTTCTCCTGGAAACAAAATGGTAGGCACAAAATGCCCCAAAAAAACAAATGTTAAAAGAATTTTACGAACGTTATTTCAGGTCCAACTTTTAGCATATAAAATTCTCTGTACAGGTGTTTCAAAAGAACAAATGTTAAAAGATCCTTTACGAACATTATTTCAGGTTCCACTTTTAGCATATAAAATTTCTGTACAGGTGTACAATTTTCAACAGTTTGGGGAAAAATATGGAGCAAATGTCTCTGTGTGGTGTGGATAAAAAAAAAACTTGAAATTCAGCGTCTCTTCGTTCCATTCTTCAATGCTGACCTGGTTAAATGTCTTCTAGACGCCAAGGTCGAGTTGAAATTTTCAAGGTTGGTATTTTGAGTCTGGGAGGCACAGCTACCGTAATTTCTGAAATGGACATTTTAGATGAACATCTCATTTTCAGAGGTGTAGCAAAAATTTTTTTTTTTTTTTTTTTTTCGCTGAGTAGCCTTGCGGCTGTAATCCAGGTCACATGGTGTGGCCATGTGCGTATCCTAGTAGTCCGCCGAATTGAAGATGCCTGTATCCCTAAGGGTGGGGGGAACGTGTCACTGTCCCTGGCTGATGGCTGATACTATTTCCTCGAGGTAAAAAAAATTCTTGGTGTTGAATCTTCCTTTAAAACTTCTTAGAAGATATCCAGCGCTGTAAAAAAATGTGTCCATAACTGTCGGAGAAAAAAGAAATAATTTCTTTGAGGGGGTCACCGTTTTTTTTTTTTTTTTAAAAAAGTTCGTATTGAAAGTCCCAAGTACTTTTACGACCATTTTTATGGTCGACTTGGGCAAAAAGGGTGCGTGTTCACATCACTTCGGGATGTCACCAGTTGTAAGGAGGGTGTAAAGTTCAACATGCTTTAAATACAAATAACTCCGACAAAGGTTAATAGACAAACATTTAATACACAGCACATGGATAACAGTAGAATACAACGTTCATAATACGGTAAACAGAGTTACACAAATAAAGATACACATTCATGAAAGATACAAAGTATAACATAAAAGAGTACTGACATGAGACTAGCGATAGTCCATGCTGTAAAGACTTACAGTAATGTAAGGGGGGCGGAGCCCCACTAGAGGGTTTAGATAGAATCTACCCCATGTGGCTCGTAGTTCTGAAAACTATAAAGAGAGAGAGAGCGAAGGTTTTGAAACCGGCGCTTTTATACTGGTGCCCTAGTGGGCATCATGGAACTAAAAGGGGCAGACAACTCCACCAGGCGAATACAAACAAACGCTACAACCCTATATATATATATATATATATATATATATATATATATATATATATATATATATATATATATATAAGAAAGATTCTATATGTTTGTACAACGACCAAGTGCGCGTCCTTTTATAAAGGAAGCGAGAGGGTTAAAAACTATTTACTCCCCACTTTCCATAAGTAAATGAAAATATAATAAGGGTATATAAATCAACGTTATGTTAAAATATTAATTAAAAATAATTAGAAAAATAAAACAAAATAATAAAGGATAACATAATAAAAAACAAATAAAGATAAAGAAAAGAAAAATACAAACAAAATAATAAGAATAAACAAATTAAAAACAAGAATATGCAAAGAGTAAAAGTTAAGAAAACAAATATATAAAACTCATTTTTATTACTCTTCATAGAGATATAGATAAGAGATTTATTTTTAACTTCTTAAATCACGGACACCGGGTAGCTCAGCTAGTAAAAATAAAAAGGAAGATTAAGAAATAAAAAGAGAAAAGAAAGGAGGAGGCATGAAAGCGGATTGATAGATTTTAACGGCATGTCTAACCGTCTCGGGTTATTTTATGTTTAGAGGTTAAGGAATTGCTTTCATTCTAAATTCATAATTACATTTTTTGTGTAGTAGTTTGATAAGAGTTTTTTTTTTGCAAACGGTCGCATGGAAAACGAATTTTTTTAAAAAACAGATCTATTTGAACCATAGATGATACCCTAACAGTTATTACCACTCTGGTTCAGAGTGGACCTGGAAGTAATGGCAATGAAGGGGTACTCCACACTCCCCGAAATCACAAGAATTAGAGCCTCATCATCAGATGCAGTTTTATTTCATACACAGGGCACCACCCCTCTGCAGGGGGATATAGTCAGCGGGACGGATAAAAAGGGGAGCGTTTGGGGAGAAATTACGTAAAAAGATTATCAGTCATATGGAAATCCGATTTCACTGACAAGTTAAAGCGACAATTCTTCCAAGCCGTAGTTGTATCAGTGCTACTGTACGGCTGCACCACTTGGACCCTAACAATAAGCTAGATGGGGGCTGCACAAGAATGCTGCGCGCAATCTTAAAGTCGTTGGAATAACACCCCACGAGAAAGCAACTGTACGGCCACTTGCCTCTTATCCCACAGACCATCTGAGTAGAACGAAGAAGTCATGCTGGACTGCTGGAGAAGTAAGGACGAACTTATAAGGGGCGTTCTCCTATGGAAGGCAGCATATGGGCCCGCCAGTGTGGGCTGCCAAGCAAACACGTACATTGACCACTTCTGCGCGGATACTAGATGCTGCGCAGAGGACCTCCCGAGGGCAATGAGTAATAGGGACGGTTGGCGAGAGATTGTCAAGGAAATCCGAGCTACTAGCGCGACATGATGATAATAACTTGACCAGTAACTTTCTTTGTTACTCTCACGATGTGAGAATAAAAAGGCCTGCGATAAAAGAAAAGAAAAAGACCATTCAGCGGAGTATTAAAAAAAACAAAGACAAAAAAAACAAAAAAACAATACAAAACGAAAAAAAAAAACAAAACAAAAAACATCCCTCAAAACTTTCATTATTCAGTGTGTCGTAGCTAAAACGGGCCCTATCACTGATTACTCCTTTATGTTTGGAATAAATGAATTAAAGAACGAAAGAATGAACGAATAAATGAATGAAAAGAACGCTTCTCCGATCGTCATCCTTTGAAATGAAATTCACAAATGGCAGAGCCGCCGGCGAAATTATCAGACGTTTATTATTATCATTAACATATTTATCGTTACTGTTATCATTCACCTTATTATTTAGCAGTAGCAATTGCAACGATAATAGTAGTAGTAATAGTGATCATAGATGTGGCCACAGCTTTGGGATCGTTATTTCAATTCTTCTTCTTGGCCGTTTTTGAAACCTCTTCCTTCTCCTCCTTTCGTATCGTGTGCATGATGTGTGGAAAATTAATTATTTATGATGAATGTAAAAAGATTAAAACTGATGTCGCTAAAATGGCAAAATATTCTTTAATTCAATAGCACTTGCAATGGAATTGTTGTCGCTGGAATGACGCAAGATAATGAGGAGCGATGTAGAAAAAGAAAGAGAAGCAATAAACGTAGAAAGTCCCCCGCTTCTTCCCCCTAAATTAAAATTGACAAATGATCAAGAAAGAATAGAAACCGGTAAGAAAAGGTTAAAATATCGAGAAAAAAAAAAAAACTCTAAAAAAAGATGGCTAACTGGAGGGGTAGATAAAAATAAAATGCTAAAATTAGGTTGGTTGGATTTTACGACATGTCAAGCCTTATTGGGTTATTTAATGCCGAAGACATTTTGCTTTATACATTCTTGACGAGTACTCAATTTTTCTAAACTCATTTTTTAAAACTCATTTTTTCCTATTTAATCCATAATGGGACCCTAAGAGGTACTACCACTCCGGGTCAGAGTGGACCTGGAAGTAATAATGATGAAGGGATACTCCACATTCCCCAGAGCTCAAGAACTGGAACTTCACCAGTTTAATATTCTATCCAGGACATCATCGCCTTCTAGCACACAGGATAAAAAAGGTTGGGGCTTGCCATTAGGGCAATAGGGTTGAGATAATCATATAGGTGCTAGGGCTTGGTGTGATCAACAGATTGATTGGAGGGGACTGAAATTAAGTGTTTAGATAGATAGATACGTAGAAACTCCAGCAACAAAGACATGAAGTTTGATAGCTTGTAAATAAGGAAAATAGGTTGTACTGGAAAAATCCAAAGATGAAAGAAAGTGAAACAAACAAAAAACAAAACAAAAAACAAACCCACACAAACAGGACCTTGCCCGAGAACAGAAAAATGTCTGTGGTATTACCACAAACTCTGTTAATGATCACTAAATGTCGCCGCAAAAAACAATTTTTTTATAATAAATTGTATGCGTATGTTCTTATATTTATTATTGCAAGGAAATAAAAAATTCCTCTCGCAAAAATTCCTCTATAGGTCATGATATGTTAGTAACAATAATAAAAGCAAAGCCAAAGAAAGATAGCATAAAATAATAAGTGCATAGATACCATACTTTGACCTTCGACAAAAGACTCTAAGAATAACGCTGATTTATAGTAGAGTCATTCTGAAGCACTGCTTCCCATCAGATCATCGTAGGTAAGCAGCGATAAGCCCAGATGAGATGAGTGATCACCTACTGTAAGTAATATGAGGTCTACGTGTCAGAATAATTAAACCTTATTAAATAACAACATAAATAATTTTTGATTTCAGACATGTCTTTGATGCAGATGAAAAATACATATTTCCCAACACATTCACGAGTAAGATGTGACACAATGTCAATTTCTTAGCAGGTTTTCAATTCAAAGTTTTATTTCGTCTTGACCGGTTGCTTATCAAATATTAAAAAGCCCACTGCTGTACTATTTACCCAAAGCTGGGGTGGTGAACAGTTGGATGCATACATTTCCCAATGGTATTAGCGCTTTGTGAAATACGAACAGCCTTGTTAAGGGTCTGAACTCTTGTCACTGTATCCATTTCCTACAACAATAACCACTATACCACGCACAGATAAAGAAATAGGTTCTCATTGTGGAAAAGAAGGACATTTAAAACATAGTGTATGTCACTTTTCTAGCTGAACACAGAAAGAAATTAAAAAGCTGGAAAATATCTAGAGACCTTACAAGAGAAGTATATAAAAAAAAGGAACATGAAAGCATAATCCCATCATTAACAGAACGCTTGGAATAGTTCCGAAGAAAACTTCAAAGAGATTGGAAGAACTGAAAACATTCAGACGATAGCACTATTAAGATTGTCACACTAGGCTTGAAAAGGTAACTGTAATAAATCCGGCACATGTAGAGAGAGAGAGAGAGAGAGAGAGAGAGAGAGAGAGAGAGAGAGAGAGAGAGAGAGAGAGAGAGAGAGAGGTCACAAATATTCCAATGTAATATATATATATTACATGGGAATATTTGTGACCCTGGGTTTCATGCAGCAGAGCATTTATCAGACAGGTTCCCTATTGCAGAAAACCAAGGCTCAGAAAAATTCCCATGTAATATATAACATCTCTATAACTGACAGTGAACACTTAATACCGCATAAACTTTGTCTCCCACTAACTCCCCCCCCCCCAAAAAAAAGACCATGTGATAACCATATATATATATATGAGAAGTGTAGTATTCCTCGTCTGATTTTCGAGAGAGAGAGAGAGAGAGAGAGAGAGAGAGAGAGAGAGAGAGAGAGAGAGAGAGAGAGAGAGAGACTACCTTTTGTTGTGTCAAATAATAATGACGGAATCAGTGCTTCCATGTTACTTCCAAAATAGCGGAACTGGTACTTCCGGTTCCAAAAACTAAAGAAACCAATTTACGACAGAAATCAGCAAAAATATTTTATTCTTTTTTTTTGGGGGGGGGTATGCAAAGAGAAAAATCAAGAAAAAAAATCGCTAGGGTAATAAGATTGAGATAATGTAATCAGAAAATTTATCAGCCAAAAGAATAAGAGCAACACGTGTAGAACAATAATGTGTCATGATAGCTTAACGCCTGAAGAAGATATAAGAAGATCTGAAACACGTGTCGCTAATGTAAAATGATGAATTTAAAAACAAAACGTAATCCATTTTGCGGACCATCTTTTTAATAGCACACACACACACACACACACACACACACACACACACACACACATATATATATATATATATATATATATATATGCTCGTGTGGAGGTGTTGGTAAATATGTATATATATTTTAAATTTGGAGGCGTGTGGTGAAATAGTTAACATCGTAGGAAATGGACACGATGAGACGAGTTCAAATTCTGGATAGTGCTGTTTGCATTTCACATAGCGCTAATATCCATGGGAAAGGTATAAATCGAACTACTTTCCCTCCAGCTATGGGTAAATAGCAGGGCAGACTGGGCTCTTTAGCCATGGCTAGGTAACCAGTCTAGTAGAAGGAAAACTCAAAATTTAAACCTGTTAAACTACGCTTAAGAAATCGACATTGTGTCACATCCTACTCGTGCGGAGGGGTTGGTATATATAAAAATGATTGCTGGCACAGTATTTTCAATGGGGTTGCACCACATTATAATAATACTGGTATGTTAATATATAAGACACTTTTATAACATTAGATTTTAATTAATTAATGTTCTCTTTTTTCTTCTTCTTATAACTTTAGATGACAATGTGTAAAATCGCATTGTATGAAGTTATCTAAAGTTATTAATTGCTCAGAGGGAGCGACAGTGAGTCTCTGGATTTTTCAGTCGTTTGGCGATGTCTATCACCTTCTGTTGTGTACATATCATCTGTTAAAAATAGCCTATGAAGCTCCTATCTCTATGCTACGTTATAATGACTCCGTATAGCGCCGTTTCGTTCAGCTCTGCAATTTTTAGGAACGTATCCAGAGTGCTAAACTGTGGTATTACTGCGTTTCACTATTATAGCCGTACCAGACTAACCCAAGCTCAATAAATATTTACGAGAGCCTATTGCCTAGTTGAGGTAGTTTATGTCTCTTCCATCGGTGAAAAGATTTCAAGTTACCTTTTCACCTTTTACATTATCGCCCGGTAATCTGAAATCGAATTCCCATTACCACCACATTTTTCTTATTACCACCGCTTTGCTGATTTAGCAAAAATAATAAATTCTTATGCGTATAACTAATGGTATGTTTATTGAATAAAACACATGAAATATACAAGACTAGCATGACCCGTGGATATACCAGGGTATGATAATTTAATTGTTACAACATTTCATATGTTTACTTAAGGGCTATTGTCAAATACTTGAATATGTAAAAAGTATAATGATCTTGATTTAACTCTCTCTCACTATTTTTCTTTCTTTCCTTCTTTTCATTATGTTCGATTGAAACCGATTAGCGTTATCGCTTCCGTGCGTTCATCCCCTCTCTCAATCTTGCCTCTACTCGCTTTCTTTCTTGTCTTTCTCTCTTCTTTCTTTATAGTAAAAACGGAATGGTTCATTATTTAATTGAGGTGACGACACTCATAAGAAATAAGAATTCGGCGAATAAGCAATACTAGATAATCAGGGTTTATATTTTTGCATTTCATCTGCATTTCAAGTTGATAACGGTCCTACAAATAAGGGACATGAGTATTAATATATAAATTGAAAGCTAGTCTTAAGATATTCTGTATTCTTGTAAAATATCCATTTTTCATCAAGTCACTAGTATATCCAAAATGGTGAGATGCGTTCACAAGAGAGAAAATAAATGCAGATGTTCGCATATACTGTGTAGTTAACTGCATGCATTATAATTGCGACCTTGTGTCACATCCTACCCGTGGCGAACGGGTTGGGTAAATACCTACTTCGTGGTTAGCTTCTCTCAAATAGGAGAGACCACATCCTATCAATCGGATGGTCACGTTAAACCCAAGCAGCTATATGATTGTTCCAGCCATATTGCCCTTATGGCAAGTTCCAATTCTTTTTATCATATATGTGCTAGAAGGTGGTGGATGTTAATGTCTTAATGTCCTGGATATGGCGATAAACTATCTGATGGTGAAGTTCCAATTCTGGAGCTTTGGGGGAATGTGGCGTACCCCTTCATCACCATTACTCCCAGGTCCACTCTGACCCGCAGTGGTAGTACCTGTTATAGTTCCATCTATGGGTTAAATAGAAACAAATGAGTTTGCAAAAATATATTTTTAGGTAGAATTCGACGAATGGTTGCAAATATTGGGCATGCAGCGAGGATCGAACTCGCTATTCAGTAGTAATGAATCTGCAAGAATAGCTTGCTAACCATTGCACCATGATGGGACGCTCTCCATTGAACCCCCATGTTTATTTAGACATGGAAATAAATTGAATAGACTTTCAGGTTACCTCTAAATCTAAATAAACATACATCAATAATAAATGAATGAATAAATAAATAAACATGTTTTGATGAAGTAAAAATGAAATCGCAGGTGGAGATAGGTTGAAAACACCTTCAAGTTACCCCATCCATAATTTGTAATCTATCTTAAGCTATCGTGCCTTTGAGGGTAAGGTGAAGGAAGAGTAATCTGAAACTGCCAAACAGATGCCCATGGGGGTGGCGGTCCGAGACTCAATAAAAAACAAACAAACAAAAGAAAAAAAATTGAATACTAATTTTCAGCGGGGACAAGTGGTTCTTTTTTAGCTCCTACACAATAGATACAGTGTCATTTTTAATGTGAGGTGCCATGCATGAAGCAAGTCTCTGGTAGCGACTGGTTTAATAGTTGCTTAACATTTACCTTGTGTGGCGCCTCAGGCACTGGGCAATAAATCCAAACCCTTTTAAGCAAGGGAACAGGCAACTGGAAAATTTCCGCATCACAATGTTCCAATCCATAGTTGACCCTGTGCCTTACTTAGCTCAACTTGATAAATATCATATTGAAGGTGATATTTGATAATCTCATAGGTATATCGTTCTTTCCATTGATTTTTATCGATATGTCAAAACTATGAGAAAACCAGGTTTTCTTTCTTCTATCTATTGCTGCTGTAGAAACTGGACAGTCTATCTTTGCTGTTTCATGGCCGAACCGAACAACTGGAGTCAACTCGACGCAAAGAGAGAAAAAAAATCTGACTTAATTTAAAAGAATATGACTCAAGCACACATCATGGGAAACAGTCATACCACTGAGAACGGATTAAATTCTCGGGTAAAACAGCAGAAATATTTAGTTATCTATTTATTTATTTCAACTTCTGATTTATTTTGTTCGTCAATATTCCAACTGGAAAAAAAAAATTCGAGTAAAAAGAGAAAAAAATGTCGATTTAAAAAAAAATCCGATACATAATTAGAGTCATGAGGTGATGCAGTGGGTAGAAACTTGAAAAAACAGAGCTAGTGAAGAAAAATAACTTTAGATATGAACTAAAGTTATCTTATCTAATCTTAGTATCTTCATATCTATCCTTATCACTCCCTTAGTTACTTAATATCTATCTCAATCATTTCATATTTATCTCAGTCATTTCATATCTGTCTTTTTATGTATCTTCATATCTATCAGACGAAAAAAGAATCTTCCTGATCTAGCGCTAGTAAAAAGGAGATAGACTCACTCGCTGTCCGGCTGATATGCCACTCAGCCGACTTTATTATTATATTTTTTCTTTCTATAATCAATAAATATGAATATCTCGTCTTCCTATCAAGGAACTCCTATAATTGATCTACCTTTGTCTGCTCATATCTATACATCTTTCTTTGTCTTCCCCAATCTATCTCCGCTCATATCTATCTTTGTTTGCAAACATACCATAATCTTTCATTGCTCGTATCTATGTATCTATCTTTAGTCATGTATATATTTACCAACCCCTCTATACGAGTAGGATGTAACCCAAGGTCAATCTCTTAAGTGGAATTTGACAGATTTAAATTCAGAGTTCCCCTTATTGTAGACTGGTTGTCTAACTAAGGTTAAAGAGCCCATCCCTCTCTACTTTATACCCATAGACGGAGGGAGAATAGTTGGATGCATACCTTTCCCAGAGGTATTAGTGCTATGTGAAATGTAAAAAATTCGTTCAGTATTTGAACTCATCTTTTTTCATTTGCTCATATCAATCTTTCTAGTTCCCATATATATATATATATATATATATATATATATATATATATATATATATGTGTGTGTGTGTGTGTGTGTGTGTGTGTGTGTGTGTGTGTTTTGCGAGTGATAAAATATGGAAATAAATAAATAAAAAAAACGTATTCAAAAAGATAAATTTATTTTAGATGGTGTAGTCGACGTTAAAACGTTTTGGCCCTTTTTATGAACCTTCACCAGGAGATTAAGAGGATACATTTAATGTCGAATTCACCACCTAAAATAAATGTATCTTTATGGAATACTTTGTTTTTCTTTCTTTCTTTCTTATATATATCTTTGCCCATATCTTTGTATCTTTATTTGCTTATATCTATCTTTTTCAGATCATATCTCAATATCTTCACTTGCTTATATCAATGTATCTGTGTCCGCTCATATCTATCTTTTTTCGCTCATATCTATGTATCTATCTTTGATCATATCGAATTTTGTTTGTATCTATGCATCTATTTTTTTCTATTAATATCTTTGTCTACTCATATCTATCTTTGCTCATACCTATATTTGTCTGCTCATATCTATCTAACAAAGCGATCATCGTTTTGTGTGTAAAATCCAATTAACTCAAATCAATGTCAATAAATATATTGTCTTTCCCATCAAGGAACTCCCATATTCGATTTTAATCTATAAACATTTCCTTCCTTCTGACATTCTCAAGAACCAGACAAACCGGATTTTAATCTCAGTCTTCTGAATACTTTTCCAACTATAACGTAGTTGCTATTACTATCGACTTTTTTCCTGTTCGATACTGCTGGCCCTTCAGCGCATGTCTTCAACGGCACTCTACTTCCGGTTCCTAATAGCTTGGACCAGTCGTTGAAGAATCTACGAGTTCCTGAAGTACGTGGCACAACAAACCAATAAACAACGTATCTGCCAGTGATATTGATGGAGATGATGAAAAAGAATACGAGCCTATACTTTTATTGGTGAGAAGATTTGCCGAAAAGCAAATTCGTTATCTTATTAAGTTTGTGATGAGTAATGTTCTCATTGGGAATACACTGAAGATGAAAAAAGGAGTGTCTCTTGACTCATGGTTCAAAAGACTTGTGTCCTGGGACGTACTGAAGAATTAGATCAATTCTTGAACGAAAATCATTTCTAAACATATTGGCATCATTGCTGGATATGATTAGTATATAAGCTGTGAATAATTAAAATACTCAGGATTACTTACATCATCATTTACCAAGCCTAGCTTAGTCTGGCATAAGGATATAATAATAAGTTATTCAGGGAGAATCGAACTTACAACGCTTGTTGACCATAGTGAGGCCTATACTACAAAGCGTAAGGTATATCCACAAAGTGTCGACTAAATAACTATACCAGTAAATTTGGTACATTTTAGTGGTAACTACGGTAGGCACTATAAAACTATCTGCTCGCACACACACATGATACGACGTATTACCAAAAGGTTTTGTGAGTTTGAAGAGCTTGAACGAACAAAAAAATAGTACGGATTTTTGCCGCTACCTATTGTGAGCTAGATTCTTGAAAGAATGGTTACTGGCTCACAAGGAAATTACAAAGAGGAAGATGGCTTGGTGTTAGGTAAGTCATTTTCATAGTCATATTGTTCGAAATTTGTATATATGTATATTAAAATGGTGTATTACAGTTAAGTTGAACATTTAAGAGTTGACTGTTTATCTGGACGAATTAAAGAACAGATTCGGACATATGTTGTAATTTTTATAAAAAATCTGTTTTAAAGGACAGGTTGTTTATCGGGACCAAAAATTCGTCATTCTGCTGTGTTCTATTAATGTGACACACACACACACACACGCACACACACACATATATATATATATATGGGTGGTGTAATGGTTAAAGTCGTTGGAAATGGACTCGTCAACTTGAGTTCATATCATGGACAAGGCTGTTTCCCATAGCGCTAATAACCTTGGGAAAGGTATGTATCCGACTACTGTCCCTCCAGCTATGGGTAAAATAGTAGGGCAGACTGGGCTCTAACCTTGGCTAGATAACCAGTCTAGGAGAAGGAAAACTCAGAATTCAAACTTGTTAAACTCCGCTTAAGAAATCGACCTTGTATCATATCCATCTCTCATTGTAATAAATATGCTTGGTGAACCGAGATAAAATCCTGGACGAGAGTGCGTCACACTTCGCGTTACCATCCTTGGGAAAGGTATGAATCCATCTCTTCTCCTGCCAAGCTCTTAACTTTGCTACGGTAACCAGTCAAGCAGAAGGAAACACTGAATTTAAACCAATATTTACTCCGTTTAAAACTGACCTAGTGTCACATACGGACCATGGTAAAGTGGTTTGGGATTATATATATATATATATATATATATATATATATATAGGCTCAGATATTTGAGCATTGGACTCCAGTGTACAAGTGCTGATTCTCTCTATGGGAATTTGAAACAATACTATCTTCCTTCTCATCAGCCATATAAAACAGCATATTATGTATTTTCCCTTTTATTTAAGGACAATTTGTTTCTCGATACATTATGACATATTTATTGCGCTTACTGTAGTACAGCGAATAGCCTTCAAGACGGGCGACGTGTCGCAAGTAAATTCGATCTCCTTTACATTCTCAACACATCTATACTCCAATGAGTGAGTGATGAGATCACTCTTACGATGTAATAATTTACAATAGTCGTAATTGATAGAGCTCAATGTGTCCCATTGGTTTTGGGGTCACAGAGCAAAAATATATTTGGAGTAAACAAAGAAGAAGATTTAATGTAAAAAGCATAATAGTCTATTTCAGGAGACTTAAAGGGATCTCGATTCCCCAAGTCACCATCATCATATAGTAATCGAGATCCCTTTAAGTCCCCTGAAATAGAATATTATGCTTTTTATACGAAATCTTCTTTGTTTATATATATATATATATATATATATATATATATATATATATATATATATATATATCTTGCTTTACATCTGATCTCTAAACGCACTCATAAGGTCAGGTATTTAACTCTTTACAGGCATAGTGACATTTTTGTCGCCAACACCATTTTTGTCGTTCCGGTAGCTCAATGCACTCCGCATGAACAGGATACGACAAATAGTCAACTTTAACAGGTTTGAATTCAGATTTTTCCTTCTTCTATACTGGTTATATAACCAAGGTTAAAGAGCTCAATCCGCCCTAATATTTATCCATAGCTGGAGGGAAAATAATTGGATGCTATATTGGCTGCTCATTGACCAGCTCAGTGTTAATGTATGGAAAATAATTCGCTCACTCTACAATGATTAAAAAATTCTGCCTGTGAAAGAGTTAATTATGAAAAAAGTTTCTGAATTAGGCGAAGGGTACCATTAAAAAAAGTTGCTATAAAAACCGATGCTAATATACAATTACAACTGATTTTTTCGACGGATAGCCAAGAACAAAATAAAAATAAAAAAATAAAATAAAATTACTCTTTAGAAACGTACTTTTTCTTCTTGTAAACCAACAGCATCAAACAAATTTAGCAGTACTTTTTGCTGCATTGACTTTTATATATAAGCCGTTTTTTGTTCGTTGCCCGAGCGAACTTGATGCTATCGTCTGCCAGAAGTCAAATGATGAGGCGTCGCGGTTATTATTATGTATTCTTACTTTCGTCATAATCAAGTTCGACATTAAGAAGCGGAACTATCGCGACTACTCCCTCGCCAATCAGAGCGAGGCCAAGGCGGTGAAGATGCCGGAAGTAGGAGAGGGAAACACAGACTGAGAGATAAACGGAGGGGAGTGGATAGAGTAGTGAAAGGGATCGAAGCATTGGTAAATAGAACTGATGTTCCCATTTATAGGATAGATAATGTTATTTTGTGCGCTCCCGAGGGTGAGTATGTAGGCGCAAAATAGAGAGAGGACTAGAGTTAGAGAAAAGGGAAAAAAGTGAGAGACAGGAGGAAAAAATGACAAAGTAAGAGTATAGGAAAGAGAAGGAGTTTTTTTCTTTTTTTTTTTAACGAGAGGGAGTGAAACTGTGTAAATTATTTGTAACAGTATATGATTGTATTCGAATATTAGAGTATGTATTTACTTGATTATAGTGTAGATGATTCAGAAGAGAAAGGGAGAACAGCCAGAGAAAATGTTTTTGGCCGAATCGGGACTTGGATATAGAATGGATAATAACAAATCAATAGATTAACGAAACATACCTAGATAATAATTCATTGACTGGGAATGGTATGAAAGATGGAAGAGAGAAATAATACAATTATAAATGGTAAAGAGATAAGGGAAAAATACTGTGAACAAGCGATATAAAATGATAGAGTAGCTGTATGATAAAAGGTGAGAGAGAGAGAGAGAGAGAGAGAGAGAGAGAGAGAGAGAGAGAGAGAGAGAGAGAGAGAGAGAGAGAGAGAGAGCGTGGGAAAAAGAAAACAAAAAAAAAGATACAGATGGATGAAAGAGTTGGAGGAAGCAAGAGTGGGGATGAAGAGGAAGCAAAAGAGAAATACAGATGTCGATCTCACCTGATACTCTCCGAGTGCTACTCGTCTGGTTTGACAATGGCTAGAAGCACAGCCTTGGAATCCACGGTTTTATGTCTACCTGACCTAATCTTACACATCAAAGTGACTAACATAACCCAGCAAATGCATTTTTTTTAGGATTGATTTGGATACTAGTTTGAGTCAAAAGCTTTACTATATTTTGGTATGTGCCAGTTTATTGTATAAACTTGCAACCCGAGCGAAATTTCTTGAACCATCTGGTTAATGTACTGTGATCAATTGCGCTTTCAGCTTTCGCACAACAACAGTTTTTGTTTGCTTCCGTGGCTTTATGGTCGAGTTCGAACTCGTAAAGCATAAAATACCGAATTAGACTACGTTGCACGGTCATCTATGCGACTTTCAAATCCCGTACGAAGTGAAACAACGCATAACCTGTCAGCACACCAACTATCACGATATTACAAACCACAACGGTCATGTAATCTGTATATTAATACCCGTGTTCCTTAATGGTTCGACCGTTATCATCTTGCAACACCCGCTGGTTAAAAATGAGACTGTCAAAATAATCCAAGATGAAGTGCAAAAATGTAAATCCTGATTATCTGGTGTTGGTTATCCGCCGAATGCTTATTTCTTATGAGTGTCGTCACCTCAGCTAAATAATGGACCATTCCGTTTTTATTATAAAGAAAGAAAGGGAAGAAAAGGGAATGCTACACAGAAGAAATATAATAGGAAAGAAAGAGAGTAGAGGAAAGATAGAGAGAAGGGGTGAGTGCGCGGAAGCGATAACGCTAATCTGTTTCAATCGGACATAATGAAAAGATGAAAAAAAGGACAGAAATAAAAAAATGAGAGAGTTAAATCAAGATTATTATATTTTTTACATGTTTAACTATTTATCAATAGCTCTTAAGTAAATATATTAAACGTTGTAATAATTATATTATCATTCTGTGATATGTGCACAGGTCCTGCTAGTATACAATAAACTGGCACGTACCAAAATATTGTAAAGCTTTTGACTCAAACTAATATCCAAACAATTTCTAAAAAATGCATTTGCTGGGTTATGTTAGTCACTTTGATTTGTAACCTCTACGCCCTATATAACACGAGGGGTGTGATGTAATGGTTACAGCTGTAGGAAATGGACTCGCCGACCCTAGTCCAAATCCTGGACGTGACTGTTTGCATTTCACATAGTGCTAATACTCTTGTGTAGGTATGCATCCAACTACTCTCTCTCCAGCTATGGGTAAATAGTAGGGTAGACTGGACTCTTTAACCTTGGCTAGGTAACCAGTCTAGGAGAAGGAAAACTGAATTTATACCTGTTAAACCCCGTTTAAGAAATTTACCTTGTGTCATATCCTACTCCTGTGGAGGGGTTGGTAAATATATAACGTGTTTTCAAGAAGCTCAGCAGAAATTTGACTCTACGAATAGTACTGAACTCCATAAATACTGTTTTCCCGATACAAACAAATTTATGATAAAGTTTAATTAATAGATTAAGATATAAATAGCAATAACTACTAAAAAATAGAGCAATATACTGCACTAAAAGTTATGCAATGGATACAGGTTTAATTCTTAATAACCCCAGTATATAATTATTTTCTTTCTTTATTAATTCAAGAACTTTCACCTTTCCACTTAAAAGAAGCACTTTACTGCTTCTCTTTGGGATTGCTAAATTGGCAGCCTCACTAAAGAGTAGTGTGTTTTGGGACGATTATTAAGTAAAATCTATGAATTATTTATTTCTATAGCTGATCGCAGAGAGAGAGAGAGAGAGAGAGAGAGAGAGAGAGAGAGAGAGAGAGAGAGAGAGAGAGAGTGTGTGTGTATGTGTGTCTATACTAAATGTCATTCAAGAAAAAGTGTGTGATTTTAAGAGGGTGTGTCTGTAGGTGTTTAGTAAGAAAATGTCAGGGTTTTAAGCGATGTAGAGGGCGAGGAAGATCAAGGGAATCACCACAGAAAATGAATAAACGATATAAATTCTATTGACAAAATGACTAAAATAGTAGAGAGAGAGAGAGAGAGAGAGAGAGAGAGAGAGAGAGAGAGAGAGAGAGAGAGAGAGAGAGATTTGGAGTCAAAATGAGAGTATATCTAAAAAAGAGTGGAAGAGGTAGATAGATATGAACAGGTTTACATCAACTAGTGGTTGACCCTCACCCACTGTCTTCTAGCCCCTAAATTCATGATAGAAACGAGTGGGTGTTTGCTCTAAAAGCAATTTGATGAATACAGTGGGGACAATCATTGGGTTGTTAGGGTTTGACATAACCAACCGATTGATTGGATGGGACCTCGCCGACCACTCGTCTAACCCAAGTAAGGTCAGAAGTGGAGTGACGCATGTCACAGACCGCTCAGCCATTAGAATCCTGCCCTCAAATATTATGGGAACCCAACAACGTCTAACAGAGGGTCCCATTTGAGGGGGGGGGTCGCAGTCGGTGTGTTCTACAGCTGCGACCGACAGGGCGGAGTGCAGAATTGGTAGGCCTGTGAGGAGATGGTATAGATAGACATGGGCAGTATTGAATAATGAGACATGGACTGAACAGGATTGATCGACAGTGACAGAGCTGGATAAATAGACATTGACAAAGCCGGACAGATAGATATTAGACGTGGACCGAGTGTGATAGACATTGACAGAACTGGATAATTCGACACATACATGTATAGATTAAGATTGATAGGTCTGGATAGATAAACATTTATTGAGTTGGATAATTAGACATGGACAGAGCGGGAAGGATGGACATGAACAGAGTGGGATTATTAGACATCGACAGAGAGATAATTAGACAGAGATAGAGCGAGATAGATATACATGGATAGAGCGGGGTGGTTGAGCACGAACTGGCTGGATAATTAGATGAAGAGAAACTGTGATAATTAGAAATTATTAGACCCCAGTGTGATGACATATACAGGAAGAATCGAGACCATTCAGACAACATTGTTAAGATACGCTATAATAATCAGAAGAGTCCTGGAGACCTAAAGAGACTTGCTGTCATTCAGACTCAAGTGAAAGACCATCAGCGTTAGCTTAGGAAAAACCCACAAGGAGTGATATAATAATAATAATAATAATAATAATAATAATAATAATAGGAACGGTCCCAAAAAGCTTGTGAAAAAGACTGGAGGAACTGAAAAATCAGAGGAAGAATTGAGACCATCTAGACAATTGCATTGCTGCAATCGGCTAGAATACCCAGGAGTGTCCTGGAGACCTGATGAGACTTGCTGTCACTCAGACTCCAGTGAAAGACCATCAGCTAACGCTGGTGAGAAAAACACTCATAATGATGCAAAAAATGAATAGAAAAGAAAAAATGTAAAAAAAGGACGAATAGAAAGATAAAAATGAATAAAAAAGACGAAAGGTTTATCATCAAATAAAGACACAGAAAGTGGTAAGGAAAGACGGAGCCATGAATACTTTGAAAAAGCTCAGTTTTCACATTTACGGCTAAACAGAGAAGAGAAAGATTTAGCCAGCAGTGCAGATGACGTGATAAGGAAACTTAATTTTGTCAAATTGTGATGAGACACAATTGATCTTCAGGAGGACAATGCCAACCAGTTGAGAGGTTTTAAATTGTTAGTTGATCGACTTACACGAAGACCTCAGGAGAAAAACTTCAGCCAGCATGGACGAAAAAAAACCTAATAAAGGAAGACATTCAGCAAAATGTCATTCAACATTGGTTCGGGTTTTCGATTGGAAATAACCTACTCAAATATACACCTTGTAAAAGACGGCCACTCTAGACACTAATGATGACAATCTGGGGGATTTGTAGTGAATACAATCTGCTTGAAATGTATTAAATGACCGCCCAACAAATTTGACCTAAAAAAAAAACTGTACGATGACCCTTTGACTAAGAACACGGAGGGACCATGTTATCCGCAATAGGTACGTTGTCAATGATGGTAAAACCCGTGGAGAATAGCGAATCATGGTAGAGGTATGTCCAAAAATGTTCACCTGGAAATTGACACCATATTTAAAAGAAAAATTAAAACACCTCTGGCATATCAAAATTGATTGATAGATTAGTGTCATTATTAATGAAATTAGTGGCGCTGTAGCACGAGATGATCGTCGTGCAGGGGTTGCCATTTAATGTAATACACTAGATCCTCGGTTGGATGTTCTCTGTGCTGTTTAGTGATGTTAAGGCAAGAAGACTAAGAAGAATTCTCACACCTCCTATGGTGGCTTTGGCGGAGTTTTTCCACGCAAATGCCGGAACAAATATCCATCCCGTTATTAAGTTTAGAATAAAGTAGACACTAGCTGTTTGATATTTTACCCTGGAACTCTGCCAAATCAGAAATACATTTGATTGATTGATCTAAACGGCATATCAACCCGTCTAGGGTTATTTTATGCCCAGATGTTAGGTAATCGCGTTCACTGTATGTTCAGGTTTAGAATTTTGTGTAGTGGTCTCTGAAGAGATTCTTTTCACACGGTCTTATCCAATACGAATAATCTTTTAATATATCTATTTGAGCCATAGATGGGACCCGAACAAGTACTACCACCCCGGGTCAGAGTGGACTCGGAAGTAATGGCAATCAAAGGGTATGCCACACTCCCCAGAGATCTAGAACTGGAGCCTGAACATCAGATACAGTTTAGTGTCAGACCCAGGATACCCCATTTTTATGGGTCTTATCACTCTGCATGGGATACAATCAGCGTATTCTAAGTTTCACCAACAAGGTGGTAATTAATTTAAAAAAATCTCCTTAATGAATTAAAAATGATTTCTGTTAGCTCGTCAAAGAAAGTCTTTAACAGGATGAGAAAAAGAATTGCTACACATATAAAGACACTTAACGGGGAACTCCCCAAAATCAGTCCAGGTGGTTTTCAATTGGAAATGAGTTATACTGATATGCACTGTGTATAGAACGACCGCGAAGCGCTGACGGTGATGAAGCGAGGATTTACGCTGAATGTAAATTGCCTGAAATGTGCCAAATGATAACTCGCCAAATTTAATCTAATCCTCGAGAGATGTGCCAGGGGGCGCCACTTTGATCCTCGGCAGGGTGCACAAATACACTTATCGTCTCATAAATTACATACATACGGACAAAGAACAAGCCACACTGTTTATATATATATATATATATATATATATATATATATATATATATATATATATATATATATATTGTAAGAAGTCCGTGTATGCTTTTTTTATAGATATACGTGATGGATGTTGGGAAACATTTTGGGTCGTATTGGAATCATGAAAAATATAAGATAAGAAATAAAAAACAAAATTCAATGTGATTAATATTGTGTTGTTCTTAATCTCTATTTAACCTAATATTTCCGGTGACCTCCACCCTTTTTCAAAGGCTTCTGTCTACAAAAGTCAGTATTTGGTAGTAATAGATCTTCAAGACTAGCTTGCTAACTATTACACTACGGTGGAGCGCTCTTATACAGCTATGTGATAATAAGTGTTCCTAGATAATAGTAATAACTTGTACATAATTATATTGTTTCAAGTAACTATTCCCATTTAATAATAATCGTTTTTGCAGTTATACAATCTCAAGTAATCTTATTTAACGCCAATAATTTGCTAGTAATTTAATGATTTAAAGTAACTAATAATACTAATCCTTTGCAAACAAGTTATAACTGTTTGCAAAGGATTAGTATTATTAACTATTCTTAATACAAATGATTAACACACAGTTAAATTAATAATCCTATGTAATAACTATAATTTCTTTGTTCACAGACATACGATACCACGTATTCCAACCAAATACGAATAATTCTTAAGCAGATCTATTTGGCCCATAGATGGGATCCTAACAGGAACAACCACTCCCAGTAATAGTGGACCTGAAAGTAATGGTAATGAAGGGGTACTCAACACTACCCAAAGCTCAAGGACTGGAGCCTCACCACCACATAGTGTCATACCCAGGACATCCCTGTTTTAGAGGAGATATATTTTAGGTATTTTAAGTCCCGTTAACAGGGCGGTAGTTGAGCACTAGTTAGAAAGATATATTTAGACCATTAATACTGTAGTGAGTTCGATCTTCATTGCTTACGCCATACATGACCATACTTTTAAGCCTAGGAATTACTTATCTTAAACTATGGCACGCGCACACACACACGTATGCATATATATATGTATATATATATATATATATATATATATATATATATATATATATATATGTATGTGTGTGTGTGTATGTGTGTGTATATATATATATATATATATATAAGAAAGAGAGAGATATTAAAGGATTATAGTCTCATAAATAATGCCAATATAGTGAGTTCAATCCTCGCGAGATGCTTTGCAATTGTAGCTTTGTGTCCGACTGCTTTAAGCTTAGAACATTATATCAGTCTATTCATATATATCAAATCAATCAATCTATCCCAGTCTATTGATATCTTTTCATCTATCTACAAAACGTGAATAGAAAATGACGCTGTTAGGCAACAGTTAGCAGCTAATCTCACTAATTGCTACTATATTGAAAGGGAATCCCATTAATGTGTCCTTGTGCCTGACAAGACGCTTCATAATAAACATCGGCAAAACATGCAAAAAAAAGAAAATCACAGCATAGACGTCAACAGAGGCATATAAATAGCAACTCCCTATCCCGATGTACCGTCTTCTCCAACTCCCATTCGCCTTTTAATACGCAACGAGTTCTATTGCCCATAACAAAATGGCGGAATTTGATTTCAGCTTCAGTGTTCTTCCCTCTCTAATCCTGCATAAATCCTGTCAAGAAAAACTTCGCGTCGCCAAATAAGACCAATCCCACTTAAGTCGGTATATTTTTTTTAATGCAAACGTTTATCTTCCTTTTTTTTCTTCTTTCGCAAGCGCTTAGCATATCTAATGTTTTCAAGTGTTATTTTGCACAATAACGAGTAGATAGCGTTCGTCGACCAGAAACAGGCCAAGTTTTCTCAATGTCCATTATGATTGTGCATTTACCAACCCCTCCGCACGAGCAGAATATGACACAAGGTCAACAGTGTTTTAATAGGCTTGATGTCAGAGTTTTCCTTCTTCTATACTGTTTGCCTAAAAAAAGTTAAAAAGCCCCAGTCTGTCCTACTATTTACCCACATCTGTAGGGAGAATAGTTAGATGCATACCTTCCCCAATGGCATTAGCCCCTTGTGAAATACAGACAGCCACGTCCAGGATTTGAACTAGTCTCGCTGTGTCCATTTCTTACGACGATAACCATTACACAACGCGCCTTCATTAAACACATTAGTAGCTCTATGAACAATCTTCCAAGTGGGAGAGGAGATCAGCCTTGAAAATCAGCCTTCCAAAATCTGGCCATATTTAATTCCACACACCTCTCTCTATTTCCTTGTCCATATGGAGTCACTTTAGATTTTTGCTACTTTTTTAAAATTATTACCCAAGAATTGCTATCAAATGATTGGTTAACACTACACGTGACAGTATAGAAATGAGATGTCTGTCTTGGGACAACGATGAAAGTAGATATCCTAACTTCCGAGATAGGGTGTGTGACTGCATGCGCGCACATAGAAACATAAACGTTAACACACACACACACACACACACACACACACACACACACACACACACAATTTCGCTTGAAAGTCCATATATTCAATTTCAATAATCGTCCACAAAGTCCACGTGGAGAATACGCTACCTCAGCTATAACGCAGGCCAACGATCAGGTATTCTTCACGCAGTCCACATTGATATTGTTCTTTTGTGGTGTGACAAAATGGACTAGTCTGAAAAGACTATAAATTGTGTACATATTTTGAACATATATAAGATACATATAAATTGACTTTTAATATTGTCTCCTGTGTTTTATTCATTACTTTACTGTCAAACTACGATATACCAGATTGATACATAGTAGTTCGATGGTAAAATAATGAATAAAACACATGAGACGATATTAGAAGTCAACTATATGTATTTTATTTATGTTCAAAATATATACACTATAGTCTTTTCAGACGAGTCCATTGTGTCAGTGAGGGGTGTTCTTATCATTCCACAACATGTTTACAATCCATTCCAAGGAATGAGGTTTGTTTCTCTCGTTAGAAAGGAACAACGTGTGTAGGTGGATTTTAGGTTTTGTGTAGGTCCAGACAAGGTTATGCCAAGTAAAGGCCTGGCAACTATGAAACTGGAATCTTAGACTGGAGGCGCGTATTTGGTGGCCTAAATTACTACTAACCTATAATTATTGAGAATATATTTAGCAAGGAATTTTTAACGATATCTAACACTTAGCTAATTAGCAACTATGCCCATGACTAGGAGTAGGCATCCCATCGTGGTATAATGGTTAGCAAGCTAGTATCGCAGATACATTCCTACTGAATAGCAAGTTCATTCCTCACTGTATGCCCCATACTTGGGAAATTGTGTCACATACTACCCGTGGCGAACGGGTTGGGTGAATACCTACATATGATCAGGAATTATTATTTCGTAAAATTCTTCCACTCAAAGTTGATCCTGGAGATAATTGCTGTAAATGTTGATAATTGTTGGATGAAGTGGCATATTTGGTCCATTACCAGATCTACCCTCGAAAGTAGTATCCACAAAGATGTTACTTTTTTATGAAGCAGGTTATGATACTGTTATGTTTTTACATACTGTAGAATAAACATTATACTTACGGTAGAAGAATTCATATTACCGTCGAATTGGCAGACAAGGCAACAAGGAAGCCGTAACTGAATGTTACCTTGTTGCAAGCCTACTGCAAAATAACAGGCTATTTATAAAACACCATAAAACCACAGAAACTAAGCTGCTAATCAGAACTAGGAATGGAATCATCCAAATGCATGAATGGAGTATTCCTGAGTTCCATAAGTACCAGCTGTCTTGGGCACTAGTTCAGTTGTGCTTAGCCAGTTGCTGTTGTCCAAACCAACAGTATACTGACTGACTGACTGACTTGAATACATAATAATAAATAAATACGGAGCACCGAATGAAAACTGTAAGACTAGGTTAGAAATTAAAAAAAAGGTTTCGTTTAACACTGGATAGAGAAATGATTCTACTCTAAAAGGGACTTAAGATCTCAACGTGTGTGCGCGATCAGCCAGCTCGTATACTAATCCAAGTGTGGCATGGTGGAAGACCCATTTTAAGTTCTATCCTCCTATAATGCAACTTTCAAGGGAGGCAATTGTCCCCTACTTATCAAGGAGAGCAACTAGAATTTCGTTTGGAACTTAACAGATACACAAGAAGATTGACCCAAACAGGAGGAAATAGTTTATGATATGGTTTTCTTTAAATTGTCAAGAACATTTTGCAATCTTCCTTTTATATAAAATACGTCTGTAATAATATGTGTTTATATGAATACCCATTACTTTCTCAGCTGAGAAGTTACAGATTTAAATTTTGGTTTACAGATAGATCTAGATAAGACGCACAAAATGATGTAACTGGGGACGTCGGCAGTGATCAGGGAACAGTCCAAGAAAAGCATACATTGTTCTCTGTGCAGTTCTATCCAAATCACTAGGACTAACTTCAGAGAATTTAAACTTCATATTGTAAGTAAGCTGTTTAGTGCTAGGTGTTTATGATATTGATATATTATATTTGTGCTATCTCTGTCTGTGTGTCCAGAGGTGCAATTCAAAGCAAAGTTCTACACCAAGATAAAACAAACATTTTCTAGGGTAGAATTGTACGAGGAATCCAATGGTGGTATTTATATGCACTCCTGAATTCATTTGAACTCACTAGCGACCAGACAACCGGCTGTGGTATGAGAAAATAGGGAATAATAAGTGTCGTTACATTACAGAATATCTTAAAGGCGCACTCAGAATTTGAACTAGGATCGCCGAGCCCATCTACTACGACAATGTATATATCTACCCAACCCATCTGCCACGGGTAGAATGTGACACAAGGTCATTTTTCAAGTGGAATAAATCTAGTTTGAATTAGAGTTTTCCTTTTCCAAGATTGGTTGCCGTTTGAAGCCAAGTCTGCCCTATTTTATCTACAGCTAAGTGTGTGTTTGTGAGGGGGAGCATAGATTAATGTCTTTCCCAAGGGCATTAGAGCAAAGAGAATAAAAAGATGATAATTGGTCGATCCTCCTGCCTTGAACATCATCATTAAAAATCTTGGTTTCTACATGTGGCGTAATGATTATCGTAAAAATCTCAAAAAACTATGAGAACGTGTTCAAATCTTGGACGAGGCGCGCTAATGTTCATGGGAAAGGCATGCATACATCTCTTTTTCGTCTTTATCTATGGGTAAATAACCTTGGCACGGCAACCAATATAGGAGAAGGAAAACTCCGAATTCAAATTAGCTGTACTCTGCTTAAAATCTCTTGCCAAATTTAATCAAGCCCAAAGTTACAATAACGATTCACCCGATGAGGAACGAATTCATTTAGCATTAGTTTTCGGGAACAACTGCTCTATATCAGGCGCCCTATTGATACTTGTATGTTTGGATCCTTGGGGAAAAATTTGACGGCAAAGTTGATTCATGGAGACATGATTTTCCAAGTGTTTTTTTTTCTTTATGCTTTGTAAATCGTCTAATCTACTTTGAGGATCAAATAATTCGCTGTAGACATAAGTCGTAGACAGGAGTGGTGGTGGCCGCATTTTTCTTTTTCTGCTTCTTCTCTACTCGTCACTTTATGTTATAAGTATAGCTTAGATTTATATGGCGGCTTTAGAAGAAATAGGAAAAACAGTTTAGAAGAGTCGTTGGGCAATAAGGTTTAGATCGGCCAGCATCAATTTCACTGATTTGCTAAGGTCTCTCAAATTATTAAACTATAAGCACATACATTATATATATATATAAGTAAGTAAAGTCGTATGGGTGGCCTAAAGTCAATATCACCTAGACAGCGAGGGAGTCTATCCCCTTTTACTAGCGCTAGACCAAGGAGATTGTTTTGCATCAGAAACGGAGCGCCACATCTACCATCAGCTCCTCACTTTACGGCACAGATCTCTGTGCTACTCATACGCTGAGTTGGCGAGGGCCGGTATCGAACCCGGAACCTTGTGGTTTCTAATTGGACGTTCTACCGACTGAGCTAAACCGAATTAGAATATTGATAATCTAATCTTCTAGCATTAATATCTTTGTTTAATGACATACCAATCTAGGTTATTTGATGCCAAAGCCATCGTTGTAGAAGAATATTTGTAGTATTATTTAACCCATAGAAGGATAAGGGGTTACATACCTCTTCCAAAGGCATTCGTCTAAAAGTGAACGTAATAGCGCGATTGGAGTTCAATCTCGCTTACTACAATGTCGTAGTTCAGCACGTTCGAACTGACTTACTACAATGCTTCCTTGTATGAAAACATTAATGGCACTATTTAAACCATAGCTGGGGAGATGTGGGTGTTCATATCTTCCCCAAGGCTATTATTCCTTAATAGTGTGACTGTAGTTAAAAGTCGCTTACGACGATGTTGCAGTCCAGCACGTTAGGCATTATGCAACGAGGACTCCCATATAGTTTGTTATATCTATAAATAAAGAGTCGTCAATATCATTGATAGATCCTGTATATCTAAGTTATGTTAGTGAAGATATAAATTCAACGGTACTTAGTCAGTTTCTCGTAAGTCGCTGTTTGAAAATCATATAGGCGAGAAACTAACAGCTACCAAGCTTCAGACTTTTGACTTCAGGTTTTCGCTAACCTAATTAAATATATATATATATATATATATATATATATATATATATATATATATATATTATTAGTTACAGAGAAGTTATTTTTTGTTACAATTTCAAAGCTGCAGAGTTCGATAAAAAAATAATACCTAATAATATCCGTTTTTATTCTATACCGTAAAGTTCCACTAGAAATAATAAATTCTTAGTATTACCATAACGATATGCTTTAGAGGAAAATTTAATCTTTTGTTAATTTTTTTAAGAAGCAGTTTTATTTATGAGCAATACTGTATGTCAAAGTAATATAGAACATGGCAATGTATAACATCAAATATGTAGGTTGACCAATAAACAAACGTTTATTATTCAAGATAATCTCCTTTCTCGCCAAGGGACTTAATTCAATTCAGTCGATATTAATCCTATAGAAAATTCTGTCCATGATTCAGCTAATGATAACGTATGAGACTTAAGGCTTAATGATGCACCATTATGTATTAGGGTAGGGCTAAATTGAAGCTGTTGTTTTAAAATGTGATGTCTCTTTTAGAATAACATTTTATTTAACCATGTTCATGTAATTTACCATTTTAGAACGCAAATTTTAATATACTGAATTAAGTCATTTTCTTATCACCCTTTTTTCGTGTGTAATTTTGGTTAATTAAAGAGATTATTTGGTTTAAAGGAGCTGATGGTAGGTGTGGCGCTCCACCTCAGATGCTAAAAATAATCTCCTAGGTCTAGCGCTATTGAAAAGTGGATAGACTCCCTCGCTGACTGGATGATACCGACTTTAGGCCGCCCCGACGACTTTACTTACGGCATGCCAACACTTGAGTCACTGAATGCCGAAGGGGCGGGGCTGGGATATGTCCTGCCGACCTAGACATTGAGCGATTAACATCAATCATAATGAATATATTCAAGCTATAATCTTTGATATTAAACGCTTTTTTGTTTTGAAAAATACAACAGATAAAAAGAAAATATCGTTTTGTATTTTGTAGAATGGTCTGTTGTGCAAACCTGCACATACACAGAGATTTGATAAATTGTATCTAAAAAGATATATGCTTGGATGCTAAAATTCTTTCTATATTCTGAATTATACGTATAGTAAATAATGTTGAAAATATGAACCCAATTAAGCTTGATGACTTAGTTAGCACAGATTATATATATATATATATATATATATATATATATATATCAGAAAAAAAAACGAAACGGAATAAAAGATATTTTATTCTTATAAATTCATCTTCGTCTATTGTTTTGCGAACCATCTGACTATATAACTAATCTACAACAGAGTCGAAACTCAAAAGTCGTATAGCAATAAAAACGACCAGCATTAGGAATATCGCTTGAAGTAATAACTACTCTACAAGAATAAGTTCGACTTCGACAAGCAGATATACAAGGGTGGATCACAAATAATCCGTGTAGAGTGATAAATATTCGGACCTTGTTTTTATTATTATTACACACGTTTCTACTTCTAATTTTAACGTAGGGCTTCTCAAACATTTTACTTGATGCACTCCTTTGAACCAAATAAATTTTCATTTACCGCGAAATAAATTAATTAGATATTAGTTTACAAAGAATAATTCATTCAAATACAATTTACACGAGAAAATAATCAGTGAACTACAAATGCAGCGTTAATCTCTTTAATTATTTTTTAATGGGAAAGATGGGTTTGGTGGGAACTGAGGAGATCACGAAGATTAGGTTGCAGGTATAGGAGTTTGAGTCACAAATCGCCACATTCTATGTTCAAAGTGCTTCTCTGTTTGCTTAGTAAATAATGCACTAGGCTAAACCTAGATTCTATCATGTACAAAATTGGAAAAGCTAGTAAAATGGGCACAACAGTTGCATAAATCTTGGGATATTTTCTAGAGTTTTTTCGTTCACTAAGGGATATCCAATTCATTTTCATGAGTACATAGACTTCGCCTCAATTATGAAATATTTCGTTATAAATATAATTGTTTTTAAATGTTTTCTTTCGTGAAAATATGATAATATTCGTCGTTAACAACGTCAAAAAGATCCGGATCTTTTCGATCAGAGCTAGATCGTTCTATGTAAATGACCCATATATGAACGACACATCTCTTTGATCACAACATCCAGTCAGGCATTCTGCTAGGTGTGCGATATCTGGTTACTAGTCTACACAAGCCAGTGATTTTTTTCGGTTATAGAGATATATGAATACAAACTAGTAAATTCACTCACTGCTGACCCCTATGCTTTTATTCCCCCACCAATATTCTATCCCTCCCACTAAGGGGTCTATATGGAACACTTTGAGAAGCTCTGTGTTATAGCATGATATTCATTTAATTCGCTTTGTGGTAACGAACTTCCCCTGTCTCGACTTATGCAACACATGTGGGTATGCTAGACTTTATTTGTGTAAATGTGAATGACATTGTCATAGAACAAATAAAAATCAAATATTAATTAATAAAGAGTATTTATATCCGACAATCATTAACGACCAATAGGAGTCTACGTATTGTTTATCGATTTGTGACCAATTAGGAGAGGAATCCAATGGTTATATAGATTTATTGTACTCAACCGCTGTTGGGGGGGGACAGAGGACTTTCCCACTAAGACCTAAAAATCAATGAGAGAGAGAGAGAGAGAGAGAGAGAGAGAGAGAGAGAGAGAGAGAGAGAGAGAGAGAGAGAGATTGTGATAGAAGTAGGGAGAGAGAGATTGTGATTGAAATAGGGAGAGGGTGTTGGATAGAAATATCTGAAATGAGATAAGTACATACAGAGTGAAATTGATTTGACAAACATAAGTAGATAAATACAATTAAAGAGACGAACAGTCTCGGAGAGAGAGAGAGAGAGAGAGAGAGAGAGAGAGAGAGAGAGAGAGAGAGAGAGAGAGAGAGAGAGAGAGAGAGAGATATTGTTGCTCTCAGGATGATAAAAAAAATCAACATTTAGCATTTTTGTTTGCAATTATCAGCATCCATACAACATATTGAAATTGATTTTAATTTTCATAAACCAACAAACATGGCGGTTATAGGTCTGCATTTTGTTAGTTGGGTTTTGTTATGCATATTTTTTTGCAAATTGAACTATTTCCAAAGTGTTATCTAATATTGTCCAGCAACCAAGGCCGCGCCGGCGGAAGTGTTAGGACATTCGATAGACATATGAGAGGTTAGAGGTCACCGCGATTGGACCAGGCCTGAAAAACTAGCGTTTTGGGGGTTAAGAGTCTCTAGTCCGACATAATTTGCTTGGTTGATTGATTTCAACAGCATGCCAACGGTTTATTTCATGCCCCAAAGTATTACATAATTCGTGGGTTGCTTACAAATTATGACTGTAAGTGTACTAAGATTTAAATAATAGTATGGTAAATGGAAAGTTTCCATTAACCGTGGTAAAAGTTATTGACAGCAGTTCACCTTTCGCTGACCTAGTCGTTGATTTCTGATTGACTGAAGGCAAGTATGATAAGGGGACAAAGTTACATTTTGGTGGTCAGCCGGAGGGTCTAGACGCAAGGATCGTCTTTCCAAGTACGCCATCTTCTCCCCGCGTGGTTAGAACCCTTTTGGGCTTCGTATTTTTAATAAGGACGTCTTCAAAGCTAAACAAAGTCTTGCTTCATTATTAAAAACACAGAAACGAGCACGGACAACCGCAGCCCAGAAGCCGTATCGACCGGAGGAAGAAATTAACCCAAAGGAAAATGGCCAACCGACGAAATAGAATATCTCCCTTTCTCTCTTTCATATATATATATATATATATTATATATATATATATATATATATGTATATATACCCAGCAGATGAAGTGGGTATACAATAAAGGTTAGGGTATCGCGTACGTTTACATTTTTGTGAAGTTGTTTCTTACAACTTTTATTTCATATGATCCCAATAAATACGAATAATTTTTAAACATATCTATTTGACTCATAGATGAGACCCTATTAGGTTAGTTAGTTGTTTTTTAATGGCATATCAACTCTTCTGAGTTATTTAATGATATATATATATATATATATATATATATATATATATATATATATATATATATATATATATATATATATATATATATATATATATATATATATATATATATATATATATATATATATATATATATATATATATATATATGGGCCGGGTTAGCTCAGTAGGTAGAGCGTTCGGCTAGAAACCACAAGGTTCCTAGTTCGATACCTGCCCTCACCAACTCAGCGTATGAGTAGCACAGGGATCTTTGCGGTAAAGTAAGGATCTGATGGTAGGTGCGGCGCTCCATTTCAGACGCTAGAATAATCTATTTGGTCTAGCGCTAGTGAAAAGGGATCGACTCCCTCGCTGCATGGCTGATACCGACGACTTTACTTACTTATATATATATATATATATATATATGATTTGTTTGATTTCAATCGACGGCAATTGGAACTCTTCTACCAGTATGATGTTTATTCTACATGTATTAAAAAATAGGTAGAAGTGATTTTTATATTAGATCTTTTATTAATTCATGTGTATTAACTAATAAAGATAATTACGTTATTCTATTTAATGGCATATCAACCCTTGTGGGCTATGTATTGCCAAATCTTTTTTTTGTATATATGATTCGTAACAAAAGAAAAATAACCAAAAAAAAGAAAAAAATGAGAAAATGAGAAAATGTATTACAGCGTAGGGTATTGGCATGTTATACACTGTGGTTACTGTTCTTGCTTGAGTATAAAGGAGTGCGTAAGTCTTGTGTGACCAATGTGCAATTGGGATATAATGACTCGAGGAAATGGAACACTAGACATTATAAGTAACTTGTGACATATCAGACTAAACAGTGCCTAGTAAGAATCCTTAGGAAGAGTACTGCTTAGAAAAACTCAGCATTGTAAGTAACAGTCTTTAGTAAATAATCATTTACGCCGAAGCCTATCGAGACATAATAAACGTATTCCTATTTTGGTCTGAAAGCATCACAGAGTCATGTTTTGATGAAACAGAAAAGGCACAAAATGGCAAAGATAATACATGATAAGCCATTGCTTGGTTACCGGTCTAGAAGAAGGAAAACTCTGAATTTAAACATGTTAAACCCCGCTTACAATTGGCCTTGTGTCACATCCTACTCATGCGAATATTTCTGCTGTAGATAATACATCTACAGCAGAAATTAAATAAATGAAAGAAAAAAAAACGGACAATATATATATAGAGGATATATATATATATATATATATATCCTCATGAGTAGGATGTGACACAAAGCCAATTGTAAGCGAGGTTTAAAATGTTTAAATTCAGAGTTTTCCTTTTTCTAGACTGGTTACCATACTAATTTTAAAGGCCCCAGTCTGTCCTACTATTTATCCATATCTGGGGGGGGGGGATAGCTTGATTAATACCTTTTCCCAAGGGCATTAGCGCTATGTGAAATGCAAATAGCCTCATCCAGAATCTGATCTCGTGTCGCAGAGTCAATTTAGTACGATAACCATTACATGACATGTTTGAACCCCCTCCCACAAAAAAGACTAAAAAAACAAAGCAAAATAAAAACAAAAACAATGTAAAACAACATAGAAAGGAAACGTAAAGAAATTCAGGTAATATTTGTAATGAAATGGGCTACTGATGTTCGTAAAAGATTCCATCCGATACGTATAAAACGTTTCTTACTCAAATATATTGTAATTTCTGGATATCCACAATCCCATTAACGTATGTATGTTCCAAACTTCCCTCTTGATCAGGATTAACATAAAGTCATTTTACCGTGGAGAGCTACATACAAACCGGAACTCATGCATGACCAGTGCATAAAATGCGTGGTCCTGTCAGTATTCCCCATGCAGGCATCGGACAATTAACCCTCTCCTTGCCCTTTGGGTAATACCTGGAAAGGATTCCCCTGGAATCACTTGATTCATTTTTACCTCATTATTGAATAATCTGGAAGTGGAAAAGATGATTGAATAGTAGTTAACTAAGTAAACTATTGAGTAAAATTCGGAAGGGTAGAAACACTTTTCGATTGATTGATCGATTTTTACGTCATTTCAACCGATCTAGGGTTATATTATGCCTAGAGGTTAAGGAGTTGCGTTTATTGTACATTTATATTTACATTTTTTGTCTTGTTTCTTAAGCATTTTTGCATATAGCTATATGATATCAAATATTCTTTTTTAATACAAATAATTTGCATGGTTTCAAGTATTCAGTCTAATTCGATGATGATGGAAGGAGTGTATAGTTTTGTTTGGAAAACTAAACCCTTTCTTAAGCAGTACCTTTAACAATTACACATATTAGGCAAACGCGCCTGGTATTTAAAAGAATATTTAGCAAGATAGAGTAGCATACTTTTACAAGTTCAATTCCCACTTAAGTGCCTATGTTTCTGGCCCTGTGCTATACATATGCTTATCTTACTAAATAATGTCACCGCTGAACTAACCCTGAAAGTAGCGGTTTGTACATAATCATCCAAGTTCGACAGCAATTAAATTGTTTTTTAAAATCATTATTTAGATAGCCGCTTAGTAACAATAGGGACGTTGGGCTACACTAAATAAAACTTAGGAAATAACTCCTTGTCAAAACGAGGGCACCTCACGTAGTATAATGGTAAGCGAGCTACGCTATAGGAACTTCATTAGTGAATTCGGTTCTCACTGGGTGCACTATATTTATGACCTTGTGCGAAACTAAGATTAGTAAATGACAACTGTCGGTCAAAACGTTACTGAATCCATTACAGTCAGTTGTAATTTAAGATTGATCATTTTTAGTACTTAGCAGAAGAGATAGTCCCAAGTGAAATGTGGTGACGTATGTGCAGATGTCATAAAGGGATGTGTCGACTTAGAAGATTTTACGTTTGGACCGCTCACACCTAAATGGTAGCAAGTAAACAATTCATAACTCCATGAAGTTTGATAGATTTCGGAAGTTTATTTAATTTAACGAGATGCAAATCCGTCTAGGGTTAAATTTATTGATTGATTTTGACGGCATGTGAATCAATTTAGAATTATTTTGATATTCATTTATTGACTGGATTGGTAGAAGTCATTAATTGATTGATTGACCGATTTTAACGGCATGGCAACCCATCTGGAGTGATTATATGCCTAGGGGTTTCGGAATCGCATTCATTGCACATTATTTTTTATTTTTTGTGTAGTTGTTTCTTAAGACTTATTTTTCTCACATGGTCCTATAGAATACGAATAATTTTTAAACAGATCTACATGACCCATAGATGGGACCCCAACAGGTATTACTTCTCCGGGTTAGAGTGGATCTGGGAGTAATGGCAATAAAAGAGTAAACCACACTCAACATATGTCTAGAACTGGAGCCTCACTACTAGATGCAGTTTTTTAGGGGCTCTCAGCGTATTCTAACCCCCGTAGACTGGGTGACGTGTATGATTGTGTATGAATTAGTATAATATTTAAAAAAGCGGAGTGGCCTATTGTCTGTGTCAGCCGGACAGCGAGGGAGTCTATCCCATTTTAACTAGCGCTAGACCAGGTAGATTATTTTGTATCTGAGGTGGATCGTCACACCTACCAACAGCTCCCCACTTTACCACATAGATCCAAACTGTGATACCCTTCCACTGAATTAGCGAGGGTCGTTATCGAACTCACGAACACGTGGGTCCGAGGCGGAACTTCTACCGATTGAGCTAAACTTGAAACCATACAAATGTAGGCAAAGAAATTATTATAAACGAAAAATGTACAATGTAATATTGAAAATAGAACTTGCAATTAAGCATTTAGAAATTAATCAAATTTTGACATTAGATGACCCATAATGATTTGATATGCCGTTAAAGCAATAAACCAATCAGGGCCTCTTAGTAAAAATACAACATCGAACGTAAATTGAGATAATAAAGTAAAACAGAACGCATCTAAAGTAAAATTAAACGATTCATTTTTGTTTTTCGGTTTATCAAGATAAAATCATAATCTCTTGTTATTTATTGATCGGTTTGGTCTGAGTCATTACTGTCCTCAAAAGTCGACCGTCTCTCTCTCTCGCTCTCTTCCCCCCCTCTATTTGATCTTATATTAGTTTTCATCACATTTTAAAAATATTATTTGGACTCATTTATTAAAACGTTGTTGGTAGCAAATTAATTAGTCAGTGTCTAACCAAGGACACCGACCACACAAATAACGTTGTCTCTTATTCTCTCCGCTTTCCTTTCAGAGTCAATAGCATTTGTTTAAATGACCCAATGCTATTTGACACACAATGAATGCATTTTTACATCTATATCCTGATGTACTTGGAGGTACATTGTGTAATGGTTAGAATCGTAAGAAATGGACACGTCGACCCGAATTCAAATCCTGGACGAGGCTGTTTGCATTTCACATAGCACTAATAATATTGGGATAGGTATGCATCCAACTACCCCCACGGCAATGTAGGGCAGACTGGGTTCTTTAACTTTGGCTAGGTAACCAGTCTAAGAGAAGGAAAACTCCGAATTCAAACATGTTAAACCCCGCTTAAGAAATTGACCGTGTGTCACATCCAGCTCGTGTGGAGGGGTTGATTTTATATATATATATATATATATATATATATATATATATATATATATATATGAAAATGGAAAAGGAATTGAATCCGACAATATAAAATATATATATATATATATATATATATATATATATCATGACTCAGCTTAAAATATGCTGACTGTATTCCCTGCAGAGGTGTGTCCTAGCTATGACATTAAACTACATCTGGTGGTGAGGCTTCAGTTCTAGAGGGGTATGGAATGTCCCTTTGTTACCGTTAGTCCCAGGTTAACTCTGACCTGGAGGGATAGTACCTGTTAGGGTGGCATATATGGGGCAACTGATTAGTAGAAAGGAAAACCTGGTACTATATAAGAGTAAATAATCTTTAAGAATAGTTACTTAAAAGGTATACTTGTTTACTATGGATTATTATTAGTTACTTGAAACCATATAACCGTTTGCAAACAAATAACTATTATTAAATAGAAATAGTTAATTTAAACCATATAATTGTGTATAAAATAGCACTTGATGATAATACATGAAACCATACAACTGTGCCCCAATTATTTGTATAAGATTGAAATACTTGATGTCATAAAACTGTGCACAAAACTCTTTAGAAACAACTACACAAAAATATAAATATGAACATACAATGAACGCAATTCCCCAACCTGTCAACATAAAATTACCCCAGACAGATTGACATGCCGTTAAACCAATCTATATTATAACCAGAGGACTTAGGAACCTTACGGGCTTCTTTATAATAGCGGTTCATAATGATATTGATGCTTCTCTTTAAGAAGGAGTGAATCATTGTGAATAGCATTTTATGATTATCCCAATCATGTCGAGGATTTGGAAAATTCAAAAACGATGTTCAGCAAGAATCCAAACCCGATAAAACTTCTCTAAAAGCATTTTAAGTGTATTATTCTCATAAGAATGTCGCTATAATACGACATTTTTGTTGGGTTACGGTTAAATACAAACACACACACACATAATATATATATATATATTATATATATATATATATATATATATATATATATGATGAGAGGTATCCAAAACTTGGTAGTAAGGGATGATTCTATATGTGATTTCTAAGATACACAGTATTATTATTGTATGATCTAGTATGTATAAATACAGTGAATCTTTAAATCACTAAAGAGAGCTCAATGTATAATAAACTTTTTAGATTATATACAGAGCAATATTTATCTTAGAAAGGAAGGAAAAACTCAACACCGTAATTCCATAATAAATTTATTTCGACCAAAATTGAGGCTTATATAAATCTAAGTTGATTTAATATAGCTCCTCAAAATTTCGTCTCATCAGATGGAAGATCAAGGTAATTTGAATTGCATAACTGAAATATTTTACTTCTCAAAAAAATAAAAATAAAAATAAATGAATTAAAATTTTTTTTTTTTTACATTGTAAGATTGTCACCATGGTGACAGGAAGTCAAATGAGAAAAAAGGATACTTTTCAAGATCTGGTTTCTTAGGAGGATGGTAGTCAGACAACATTAAACTATGAATTAAACTATTGAATGAGCCTGAAAAAGTATAGAGTAAGGATAAAACAAAAAATATATAAAAAAATATATAATAATAATAATAATAATAATAATATATATATATATATATATATATATATATATATATAAGTAATATGAGACACAGAATCAAATCTATGGATCACAGTAAACAACACTAACGCTCTTAACAGTTGATATCACCATAGAAAGAATTAAAAAAAATCAGCCAAATGAAATCATTAATTTAACGGCGGGAAGATAAATGGATAAACAATTTAAAAACTATAATCCATTTGGACTTAATATGAACCTTAATTACCCGACCTGGTAATAAAAATGTGGGTGTCACAAACACCTCTATCAACAAATGCATCAGCCCCTATTCACCCTCATTTAACTTGAAATGAACCAAACCTAATAAAAACCCTTCTTAGTTCAGCCGGCACAGACACAATATATTTAAGGTTAGACAGAATTAATAGGAAGTCAATTATAATAGGATGCAAACATTTATTGTATGAACGAGTATTAATTCTGCCCCACCCAGTGTAAAGCATCAGTACTAACGGGGCGAGTTTGATACTGACCAGTTGTCCACGTGGCCTTGTGCCGTACTACGCTAGTTCTAGCAAACACATCTATGAGGATCCGTGCGTGGGAATTTATGATACGAAGTGCCATTGTGCCTGTGGTATATGTAGCTATGTGCATACGTTCCTATTGACATGAAACTGACCACCAACTGTGGACAGGCCAACGGATAGGCCAATGGATAACATTAAAAAATAGAAAAGAACATTCCCTATTGATTTGTTTCTTTACTAGCTGGCTGGTAACGATCCGCTTCGCATTTCGACAGAATTACATCATCCGTTGTCTGGTAACCGGCCGGGTTATTCCCGCTTCAAATATCAACACCCTTACCCCTAGCACCAACATTAAATATACACCCCCACCCTCAATCATTATTACAACCGCGTTTAACGGTGTCTGCCCTCACCAGCAGCGTGGCTTGTACAGACACCATCAAAACCATCTCTATAAACACGACACATTACTCACTCACCCGTCTGTTCTACCACCACCTCCCCCTCAATACATTGGCGAATGTTTCCACCTGCAGTGTGTTACCAATGAAATTATTAGCACGACCATCCAAAAATTGTTTGTCTATTATAGTGATTACTAACACCATCATGAAAATCATTGAATACTGCCAGCATAGAGTTAAAGTCCAATGGAAGCCTGGACGTAGAGCAATAGTTACATGGCCAGCCAAACTGGGTATTACTGCTGTGATTGTCACTAAGCGCTCAAACTGGAGCCTTGTGTCAAAACTAATCTTCGCTTAGTAAATAAGACATGCTGTATCCTGCTGCAGAAGCAATAACGGACTCACAAGTGACTTTCTCCAGTGGACACTTACACATGGACACACCAGTGTAAGCTGACCAGCAAAACCCTACATCAATCAGCTGTTTGCGAAATGTGGATACCATTTAGAAGACGAGAGAGAGAGAGAGAGAGAGAGAGAGAGAGAGAGAGAGAGAGAGAGAGAGAGAGAGAGAGTCATGGTATCTGTGCTGTCAGCGCGACCTGAGGATGATGATGAGTAAATAAATATTTGGGACGACTCTCGTAATGCAATGTTTAGCTCGTTTCGCTAGGGTAGGGCGTTCGATATAGTAAGTGACCAGTGTAGTCTTGTGCCAGACTAGGTTATGCTAAGTGATAATTCGCTAAGCTTAGCTCAGCTGTGAACAAGGCAAGAAGTATGTATTTACCCAACCCCTCCGCCACAGGCAGGATGTGACACAAGGTAATTTTTATAACAGCAGGAAAAAATTGGTTTGAATTCAGAGCGATAACTGTTACACGAAGCACGCCAGCAGTACGAGCTCTCAGTGCGAATCGAACTCATAATAGTCTGCTAGACTAGCACATTAAACATTGCACCACGGGAAGAGCTCAATGCTGAGCTTAGTAAACCAACACCTATAGAAACTACCGGACACGAAAAGACTGCCACTGCACATGCTTGCTTGGTAAGTTGTGGATGGACCTCCAAAATGCAGGACTGGGTGCCATAAGATCTGGCAAGCGACTGACGGAGCTAAGGAAAGGACAGAGTGGCTTCAAATGAAGCAGGACTGAATGCTGCTGTAGGATGTTCCAAACTACTACAGCAGTAGAATACAGTAAATCATTAGCGACGCATACGAATTTGCTTGTGTAGTCTATTCAAATTTCATTGGGTGCCCTATAACTGTGGCCTTGTGCCAGTCTCAACTATAGTTAATAGATAGTTACTATTTAACGGCTTTGGGCCGTATAAAAGTTAAACTAATTTTCTACCAGATTAAGCCTGGCCTTTTAAATACCCAGCATTATCATGCTCCATTATAGTGTTATGGTTAACAAGTTAACCGTATACATTATTACGACTGCAGTGATTTATATCTTCCCTAGACGCTCCACACATTTGGTCTTGTGCCAGGTTTAGCTAATATACCGATAACATCATAACTAGAATTGACAACACTGTAGTTGGAAATGTAAAAAATAGTCCTCATATGAAAGTTTGGTTTGGTCTGTTTAACGGCATATCAACCCTGTGGGTTATTTAATGCCAAATATTTTTTTGTATATACTAGCAAGAATATGCGCCATCCGAGTGTAAGTATTTAAGTTTTAAGGTAATAAATATATTAAATTAGAAAGACAAGCGAAATTAAATAAGAACGCATATAAAAAGATTACAATTATTTTACTTATATTTTAATTGGTTTCTATTTAAAATCATTCATAGGATTGATTTTAATACCTTGGTGAAAAACAAAAAACAAACTATAATATTAGAGATCAGTAACACCAAGTAACTATTTATCAAAGCCGATTTTGTTAAAACCAGTATGCAAATTAACCAAACCATATATTATGTAAACCTTTATTTCTTCGTGATATATAAGACACATTGTAGGATTTTAAACGCACTAATAACATGGGCTGTTTTGAGGCAAATCTAAATCAGATTTTTATAGAGACCTCGTTAATAAATAAGATTTATTCTATGTATTGTACTTTGTCCCACTATTGTTACTCAGAGGGAACTGACTCAGTATTTTTCGATCACCCCTACGCGTATGTTCGCCACATTCGATAGGTAGGTGGAGGGTATTGGTGGGGAAGCCATTACATAATACTAAGCAGACCATTATTATATTGCAAAACTGGTCCTTGTTATATGCCCCACATTTGTGTCTATATGCCAGTCGAAATTAAGCTTAGTCAGTTCCTATATCAACTGATGTTGGGCAATTTGCCAATGAAGATTAATGACATTTTTGGATCAATCATATATAAATTTTTAAAAGGAAAAATATAACCCACATATAAAGAGATATATTATTGAAATACACTTTATGTTGTAACCGGGATTTTTAAGAAAGGGGAAGCTAGTCGGACAGATCGTTACTATTAAGCAATGGGCTTGATCCTCACTGGGTGTCCTACAATTATAGCCTTATGCAAGACTAAGCTAAACGTATTCATTGCTTATGTAAACATTTGTTGGATAGTTGGCTCGGAGATTTTTGAGAAGGTCGCTACTGCTAATTTCGATATTTCCTACGTACCACACACTCATAACTTTGAGTCAGACAAAGTCAACTTAGTAAATGATGATGAAGCTATGTTGAAATATTTTAGACCACAGATATGTTACAATCTATAGCAGAGGAATGGTTTGGTTTATTTAACGGCATGTCAACACCTTATGGGTTATCTAATGCGAGAATCTTAATATAATGGAGATTATGTGCTTTCTGTAACCGAAAGTACGTTACCACCAACGTCACAATTTCCTTAATTATTTAAGTTATATTCTCAATGGTTATTAAATAATCATTATTTAATCTTAATTAGCAATGTAACTATAAAGGTCTAGCGATAGATTTGCCTCAAAACAACCTATATTATAAATCTGTTTAAAATCCTGCAATGTATGTTATGTATAATTAAGAAATAAATGTTTACATAGTATATGGTGTGAGTAATTTGTATACCTGTTTTAATAAAACTGTGTTTACTAAATAATTACTTGGTGTTGTTGATTTATAATATCATTGTTTTATTTTCAAACGTATTAAAAGCAATCCTATGCATAATTTTATATTGAAATCAAATAGAATAAAGTAAAATAAAAAGAGTAATCTTTTGCGTGTTCTTGTTTAATTTCATTAGTCTTTCTAATTCAATATTATATTTAATTATATTAGAACTTAAATAATTGTATCAAGAGGTCACATATTTTTGCTAGTTTTATTAATTTGTAAATGTTTAATTACAATCCTAGCTATCTATATTTTCAACGTTCCATTGGAATTATTTTTTTTAATTGCATTTTATTTATTTGTCTATGATAACCTTTTATTTGCATAGTTACATGACATCATATATTCTTATTTAACAAATAATTTATGCATAATCATATTGTTTAAAGTAACTATTACTATGTAATAATACCCATTTGTTTGCAGACCGTTATATGACTTCAAGTAAATTATAATAATAAACCTTAGTAAACGATTAAGTCTTCAATATGGTATTGAGTTTTCCTATCTAATATGAATAATTTTTAAAACGATCTATTTGACCGATAAATGGGACCCTGGCAGATTCTACAACCCTGGGGTCTGAGTGGATCTAGGTGTAATTGCAATGAAGAGATGACTATATAATCCCAATAGCTCAAGAACTTGAGTCTCACCACTGGATTTAGTTTAGTGTCATAGACAGGAACCCCTTTTAAAAGGGGATCATCCCCGTCTGCAGTCAGCATATTCTAAACCCCCCCACCGACAGGATGTCTAATAATTTAGACGATTATATGATTTCAAGTAACTAATAATATTTTTTTGTAAACAATGACAGCTTTAAGTAACTATTAACATAAATAATTTGCATACCGTTAAATGTTTTCAAGTATTATTATTTAACATATATTCTAATTATTATTCAACAATAATCATTTGTTCGGTTTGGTTTCTTTATTTAATGGTATGTCAACCATCGTGTGTTATTTAATGCCAAATCTATCCTTATAGAAGAACAGTAGTGGAACTATTTAACCCATGGGGGATGTGGGATCCACACCTTTCTCAATGGGTATTAGCCAGAAAGTGAACGTAATAGCGCGGCTGGAGCTCAAACTCGATTACTAGGATGTCGCAGTCCAGTATGCTTGCCACTACGCCACAGGGACTTCCCTAACCATTTATTTGTACACAGCTGGCGGGGGAATGATGTACATAAATTGAAATGTCTATGTATGTATTTGTCAAACTCTCCGCGCGAGCAGGATACGACACAAGGTATTTTTAAAAAACGGAGTTTGACAAGTTTGAATTAAGTTGGTTGTTTGGATTTTACGGAATGTCAATCCTTGCTGGGTTATTTTATGCCGAAGACGTTTTGTTTTATTCATTTTTGACGGTACTCAATTTTTAAAAACATTTTTTAAAACTCAGTTTTTTTTATTTAACCCATCTATGAGACCCTAATAGTTACTACCACTCAGGGTCAGAGTGGACTTGGGAGTAATGGTGATAAAGGGGTACTCCCAAGTCCACAGAGCTTCAGAACTAGAATTTCACCATCTGATAGGTGTGTTCTAAAGCCCCATTGACAGGGGCGGTTGAATTAAGAGTAGAGATGAGAAAAGTTGTGTAGTGATAGGGATATGGGAAAGGTCCAGTTTGATGTATGGAAATTCGAGTAGAAATAGAGTTAGATATGGGAAAGGCCGGAGAGAGAGAGAGAGAGAGAGAGAGAGAGAGAGAGGTTTGGGAAAGGTTGGGTAGAGATAAAGGTTATGAGTCAAGTGGAGTGTATATATATATATATATAATATATATATATATATATATATATGGAAAATGACGCGTAGATATAAAAAGAGATATGGTATAAGAGGATAAATAGATAGGGATATAAGAAAATATAACTAAATCGACAGATAGATAAAAAGTGAAAAAAGGTAGAGAACAACCCAAATATCTGCTTTGCCGACCGAGGCAGTCCAGCCAATCTATAGCCGTTCGATAATTTAGTGATGCCGGTGATCAGGTAGGAGGGACCAGGTGCAAATGAAGTAACAAAGATGTTTTGCTCGTTTATCCACCTGTTTTCTTGTGCGTTTGTAGTAAGCAGAAGTGGCGATTACTTTGTCGCATTTACCGCCGGACAAATACCTGTCCGGATTTCCTAAAAAGAACCTTGTCAATTATTGAAGGACTTTGGCTATATACAGAAACAGCGTAGGAGGAAGCTATACTTAAACCGTTAGGTGCGCGTATAGGTGGATCGTTAGGTGAAGGTGGGGGGATAGATCGATTGAAATATCATGATAGATGCATGTGTGCACGGGGAGAGGGTTTTCAAATTTGCTGGTACATCTCAGTGGCAGGATGTTGGATAGATTGTAGTAAGGTCTTAGTTTTTTTTAGTTTCTCTTAAAAAAAAAAAAGAAAAAGAAAAAAAGGAAAAAAGACATCCACTTCTATTTGAATTGTAGATCTGAGAAAATCTGGAGGATATATCGGCTGTACTCAATTCTTTCTTTAAACAACATTTTTTAATACTCATTTTTTTCTATTTAAAACCATAGATGGGACGCTAACAGGTACCACCACTCTGTGTCAAAGTGGAACTGGGATTAATGGTGATGAAAGGGTACACTACATTCTCCAGGATTGGAACTTCACAATCAGATATAGTTTAACGTCATACACAGGACATTAAGAGCCTCAAACACCGCATTCTAGCACATATATGATAAAAAAGGGTTAAGGCTTGCCATAAGAGCAACAGGGTTGGGACAATCATATAGATGCTAGGGCTTGACGTGATCAGCCGATTGATCGGAGGAATCCTTTCCGACTGTCCGTCTAGCTTAAGTAAGAGCCAAAGTGGAGTGTTGCATATCTTTGACTGCTCAGCCACCAGGGCCCCATCCTTAAGCATCACGGGTCGCTACCCACGACCAACAGGTGGACTCATTGTGGGGGGGGGATTTTACCCATCATGCAGTTGGTGTATTCTAAAGTCCCAGACGATAGAGTTGATAGATCGACTGAAACGTTAACGTAGCGAATGAAGATACAAAAAGAATAAGATCATTGCTAAAGATTCTTGGAGTGAAAATGACTCGTAAAAAGACAGAAACCATAATTAGGTTGTCTGAAGCGCTGTGGGCGTCTCCCTAGAAATATTGTCGATTTTACAAGTAAATATATAATTGATATACAGTTGGAAAGAAACTAACATTGGGGATTTAATATGAAAACAATTGATTGGTTGATTTTAAGGGCATGTCGACCTGTTCGAAGATACAGTCAGCTCATTTTAAGCCCCACCAACACGGCGGATGAGGAGGTGAGGTAAAAATTTCTTCATCCTGCTCTACTGCTCAGGATTTGAACACTATCATGATGTACGAAAAAGGTTTTTAAAATGATTTGTTAACACACACACATACACACACAAAAGTAAAGTAGGCGGAGTGGCATATTGTTGGTAACAACTGAGAAGCGAGGGAGTTTAACCCCTTTTCAATTGCACTAGACCAGGGAGATCGTAATGCTTCTGAGAAGGAAACCCACGCCTACTATCAGCTGCTCACTTTACCACACAGATCTAAGTTGTGCTACTCATGCACCGAGTTGGTGAGGACCAGTATCGAACTCGAAACCTTGTGGTACCAAGTGGGCTGCTCTATCGACTGAACTACACCGGATTCACACTTTACACTATTATTGGTTATCCATTTACAAGGTTGGTAGCAGAAAAATGAAGCAAGGCGATTTCAAGTATTTGTAGTCAGTGGTTGGTGTGATTAAAAACAGAATTATGAATTCTGGTTTGTTAGAAGAAAAAAAAGCAATCCATGAATGAGGATAATAGTCCTGGTATTTTGGTTGGTTGGTTGGATTTTACGACATGTCAATCCTTGTTGGGTTATTTTATGCCAAAGACGTTTTGTTCATTCCTGATGGGTACTCAATTTTTAAACTCATTTTTTTCTATTTAGGCAAGGGCCAACGTGGAGTGCTGCAGGTCACGGACTGCTCAGCTACCAGGAGTTCATCCTTAACTACCGCGGGTCGCCACCCATGGCCAACAGGTGGCCTCATTGGGCGGGGGGCGGGGAGGTCTTACCCCTCTGCAGAGGTTTAGTCTGTGTATTCTAAAACCCCAGCGACAGGGCTGTCTGGTATTTTATGAGAACAGATACATTCGAGTTGTTCTATAAATTGACATTTACATGAATCCATCTTTGTCAATAAGTCAAGTCAGGGTTTACTCCTAGCTGCTGGTACAATGTAACCTAGTGCAACTAGTCGCATGAGAGAGGAATGTGTACCGCCGAGTATCCCGCCCCCACCGAGAAGTGACATTAAAGATCCACCATGGAACCCTATTGATTTATTCGACCAGGAAATATTTTGATAATATCTACAGTTGATCATGTTCAAAAGTAATTGTTTGATGCGCAAATGCTTTTTGCAAGATTTGATTACGAACGAACACACACACACACAACTTTTAAAAAGTAGGGAAATTTCTCCACTCATTAATATGAATCTTCAAATGGACATAAAACTACAAATATCCGTTGCAACAGAATAATTATCCCAAAATGCTTCAACCAGTTAAAATACTTCTTAACATTTATATTAAAAACCTGCCAAAGGTAAATAAATCAATTATTACGTGACGAAGCCTTTGAACTATTTAGCAATAGCTTTTAAGTAAACATATAAAAAGTTGTAATAATTAAATTATCATACTGTGGTATATCCACAGGTCCTGCTACTTCTTATATAATACTGATAATTTTAAACATCTATTTGATCCAAGCAGTTTTAAAACTGATTACTTGTCTTTGAAAACATCAATTGTCAATTATAAGGCTTTAAAAACCGATCACAAGCGCTCGACAAAAACCAGACATGTTTTTATTATTTAGATTTTTCGGACTGTTGTCTTCATCTTTATTGTTATATACAAAACGTTTCAGCCGATGAGCCCTCCGGCTTTCTTAAGGTGTTTCTTGTCTTAATCGGGAGCCTTCACGGAACTTCGAACCGAACCCTTTATTCAATCCATTTCGGTATAATTTTCTCATTCCGTTAACCATGATCGTGTACAAGTGTTAAGCTATGTTGAATTAGACCGGAACGTACATCGCCCAAAACGATGTGTATATAGCAATAAAGATGAGGATAACAGCCCGAAAGATCTAAACCATAAAAATTACCAAGCCTTATCTAAAAAATTTAGACAAATAATACTGATACATGTTTCTTAGTAACAATCAGACCAACATTTTTTGCGCATATTTATGTTGGAAATAGAGTGAGTGAGTGTATACAAAAGAAAAAAAATGGCGTTTGAAACCTGATGCTACTGGTGCTCCTAGCAAAGCGCTCCCATATAAGTATGTTCCTTATCTTAAAGTTGTTTAGACGTTTTCTGGAATCCAACGTAATTCACCGTATCTCATCCTTTCTGTTGTCCCGTAAACAAACCCACAAAATTTACATATAATATATTTTTGTTATAACTGGTGTCTGGCCACGAGTCGTTTGCATCTTGTTACTTTGCTTTCTCGCCAGAAAGACTGGCCGCCAATCACAAGAGACCTTATTCTCTCCTTTGTTTTTATCTCGACATTACAGACCGCCAAATCTACTACTTTATTTAGGTAGATATTAGAGCCATCTCGGGACAGAAATAGTTACATATATCCAATGTGACGTGTTCGAACCTGGGTAAAGAAGGCAGACAAATCATCGTCACTAAGAATATTAAGATAACAATCTTTCTACCCAGAATCTTCTTCTATTTGATATATTAATATTCTATTCGTTGAATAGTCATAACTATTTGATCAGATGTAATATATATCTTTAAAATGAAAGAAATATAATCAAATAAAACATGAAAACAAACACACACGTATGGGTATACATATGTATGATTTGGGCCTAAAGAGCATCGAGATGAAACTGTATTTACCAAATAAGAAAGGAATAGTGAATGAAACGTTAATTCTCTTCAAAATACGATGTGTGTTAAAAAAGTATCGAGACTGAAACTGTATTTACTAACAGAGAAATGAACAATGAATGAAACATTAATTTTCTTCAAAATGCGAAGTATATTAAAAATGTATCGAGACTTGTGTTTACCAAGACGAAATGAACTGTGATTGAAACGTTAATTTTCTTTAAAATACGAATTGAGTTTTTAAAAAAGTATCGAGACTGAAGCTGTATTTACCAACACAGAAATAATCAATGAAGGAAACGTTTTCTTTAAAATACGATTTGTATTAAAAGTATCGCGTCTGAAGCTATATTTACAATGAACAAAACGTTACATTTTGTCAAAAATAATCACCTTGGCCTTGAACTCCAGCAGGTTTTCCATTGCTGAAGCACCACTGATATTCCTATTTTGATATAGTATGAAACTATGTCATACTATTTTCTTTAATGTCCTCAAATCTGACCCTTGAAATGAATTTTCAGTTTAGGAAGCAAGAAAAGGTACGGTTTAGCTCATTCGGTAGAAAATCCACCTGGGAGCCATAGCATTCCAGGTTCGACACCGGTCCCGGCAACTCAGAAAAATATAACATATTGAAGGACATTCGATGGCGATATTAACCTTGGTATATTTAATCTTGGAACCTGTGTACATATTGATCCTTGGAACCTGAGTACATATTGGTCTGTATGTATGATCATTTACTGGAATTAAGAAATTTTACAGGTGTAAATTTAATAGCCTTAAATTGAAAAATATTCAATTCGTTGCACCGTCAGTATATACAAAAAAGGGCCATCATCAGTTCTTCTGTATACTTAAAATATTTAAAAAAATATATTTTCTATTATAATCATTTTATTATATTTTTTATTTAAAATAATAATAAATAGAATACAATGTGTACAAAAACATCCTCTCGGTCGAAACACGTGTCTGCATTTCATTAAATATTTTTTATCCATTCAACATTTTCTCTCCTTTATTTATTTATTTTTTCAAGATAGTGTCGGATTCACTTCCATTGTTTTCAACTTTATGTATATATATATATATATATATATATATATATATATTATATATATATATATATATATATATATATGTGTGTGTGTGTGTGTGTGTGTGTGTGTGTATGTGGACACGCACACAAACACTGTATACATACATATAAAAAACGCATACCCACTATATATATATATATATATATATATATATATATAAAATAATAAAATTCGAAGGCAATACAATGCGTAAAAAATAAAGACAAAAAGATGTTTATATGTCTAATCGATTTCAAAGCGAAGCTTTATCGTCAGAGACTGATTTCAGAAATGACGTGCTTATGTTTTTTTTTATTTGTGTGGTTATAATTTCTCTTCTTATTTCCTTTTCCTCTCCTTTTTTCCTCTCTTTCTTCTTCTCCTCCTTTATGAATGGGCGAATAACTGTAATTTCTTATTTCTCTCTTTCTTTTTTTTCTTTCTTAAAAGTTTGTTGAGAACAAGGCTGACATCCGGTAAGATGTTGCAATGTGTAGCAATGTGTAGCAACGGTGTGAGCATGTCATAATTTCAAAAACAAAAGTGAACAAATGAATAAAAACCGTTAATAGAAAATTTTTTTTTTTTTTTTTAACATACTTAGCTTTTGTTTCGCTTTCACCTTTCATTTCTTATTCTTTTCCCCTCTCTTTCTTTTTTTTGTGTTATTTCTCTTCTTTTTTTTTTTTTTTTTTTTTTTTTTTTCCCCTTTATCCCCTTTGTTCTCTAATTTAAATTATTTTTTTATAGTAAATAAGTAAATAAAAGATTATCTTAAATTATGTATTAGTATTGATAGAAAAAAAAATGATTCTTTTTTATTATTATTATTTTTTTTTTTTAAGAAAATATCTTTTATGAGTAATTTTTTCTCTTTTTCTTTTAAACTTAAATAGATTAAATATTATATTAATTATATATTAAAATATCATATAATAATTACATATTAGGATTGATGTAAAATTCAAAACAATAAAAATAAAACAAACCATTCCCCCCTTAAATTTCAGATAGATTAAATATCATAAATCAAATATTTGAATTACAAAAGGCATAATGTACTGCTTCAATTATATATTTTATTTAACTATTTTTTTTTATTCTTTTGTTGTTATTATTTATTCTTATTTTTTTTTTTTCCCCACTTTTCCTTAAATATTTATTAATAGTTCTAGACTGACCGTAATCCTAAGAGGGTATTATGGTTTAAAGAAATAGTGTCATGGTTTAAAGAAATAATGTCATGTAAAGGAGTTAATAAGTATGTCAATATTGTTAAATTAATCGTAATTAATTTTTTTATATTTCTCTATTATCTTCTTTTCATTCTCAATCATCCCATCACTATATATATATATATATATATATTTAATTTTAATTAAAAAAAAAAAAAAAAAAAAAAGGCTATATATGAAACGTGTAAATTTAGTTAATCGTGTATTCTGAGTTTAATTCTAATCTATTGATAGTTGGTAGGTTTAAAATTTATGATAGGGAAAATTATATATATATGAGAGAACATGTGTACTAAATAAACTAAAAATTACTCATAAAAGATATTTTCTTAAAAAAAAAAAAATAATAATAAAAAAGAATCATTTATTTTTCTATCAATACTAATACATAATTTAAGATAATCTTTTATTTACTTATTTACTATAAAAAAATAATTTAAATTAGAGAACAAAGGGGATAAAGGGAAAAAAAAAAAAAGAAAAAGAAGAGAAATAACACAAAAAAAAAAAAAGAGAGGGAGAAAGAATAAGAAATGAAAGGTGAAAGCGAAACAAAAGCTAAGTATGTTAAAAAAAAAAAAAAAAAAAATTTTCTATTAACGGTTTTTATTCATTTGTTCACTTTTGTTTTTGAAATTATGACATGCTCACACCGTTGCTACACATTGCAACATCTTACCGGATGTCAGCCTTGTTCTCAACAAACTTTTAAGAAAGAAAAAAAAGAAAGAGAGAAATAAGAAATTACAGTTATTCGCCCATTCATAAAGGAGGAGAAGAAGAAAGAGAGGAAAAAAAGGAGAGGAAAAGGAAATAAGAAGAGAAATTATAACCACACAAATAAAAAAAAAACATAAGCACGTCATTTCTGAAATCAGTCTCTGACGATAAAGCTTCGCTTTGAAATCGATTAGACATATAAACATCTTTTTGTCTTTATTTTTTACGCATTGTATTGCCTTCGAATTTTATTATTTTATAACATACTTAACAATGCTTCAAGCAAATTACCAATTACTTTTATCCCTACGTCTGAGCGAGACAGAATTTGCGATCACAAGAAGACTATTCCAACTATCAGAAGGACGTGCTAAAATGGGCTGCCGAATCAACTTTCTTAAAAGATGTCTAATTAATAATATAACGCCGAACACTATAAGAAATATTAAACTTCCAACATGCTTCAAAACACCAAGCTTTCAACACTCACTGAACAACCTACACAAGTTCTGTATGAAGAAATCAATACAATATTTACACCTCACACTACATAAACAGATTAAGGAATATGAACAACTACTACCGAAACTGTCCATAACTTCCAGATCACTATTGAATACTACTTTATCGGCTGTTAATCAAGGCTACCACAACTGTGTTGACCACAACAAGAAACGTCTTATAAAAAATTCACGTGGTTACACAAAAAACAACAACAGCGACATAATAAACACCATGCAGACTTCAACATAAAACATAAGATGTACATATCTGATGATGCAACTTCAACTCCAACACCCCAAGTAACAGACCTAACAAAATCTCTTTCGAATGATGAATTGGAGCTACTCAGTCTCGGGCCTAAATTTATCATGTCACAGAAATTGAATAACAAACTTCTACTCGATATTGAAACCAATTTCTGCAGAACGGCCTACCAACTCAAATGGTTATCCAAAATCCAAGAAGAACATAACACAACAACAACAACCACTGTTAACACATTTCCCACCTACACTCTAGATCTCCCTATACACCCACCTCCAGCCAACAAAGAATTGGACTCTAAATTATCAAGACTCAAGAGATCAATATTCGACATACTGAAAAGACATACAAGGACACCACAAACAAATTTATCTAATACTCAACGACACACTCTATCAACATTGAAAAATAAGGAACTTATATACCTACCCTCCGACAAAGGTAAGGAATTTTGCGTCATTTCCCAGAATACCTATAACCAATTGGCTCTAGAACACCTTAATAATAACAACATTTATTCAGAAGTAACAAACATTCAATCAACACAAATTGAAAATTTAATCAACAGTACATGGATTAACATATGTAGACATAGAAATATATATAGTAAATACAAGAATAACTTCATCACTAGAAACAGTAAACTACCCACTTTCTACCACCTCATTAAAACTCACAAAACTGACTCAACACTTCAGATCAGACCAATCATTTCCAGCTTGGAAGGACCTCTTTACAAGATATCATGGCTTCTCTCACAAATACTGAAACCTCTACTATCCACCTTTCCAGGACATGTTCAAAACTCCGATGAAGTCATCCATAGACTACAACAATTAAATACTGGAGTACTTAAACAAAATAATTACACATTCAGTTTAGATGTGGTCTCACTGTATACCACAGTACCTGCACAACCAGCGGTTGACCTCATATCGGAACATATCATCTCTCAAAACCTATACTGTCACAATCTAACTACAGCGGACATACACCAACTACTATCCATTATAGTAGACAACACCTATTTCACATTTAACGGACATATATATAAACAAATGTCAGGATTACCCATGGGATCCAGTATCTCAGGAATATTGGCCATTGCATACATGGATACACTGGAACGACGAGCACTAACCATCTGCCCATCATGCATTTTCTTCACCAGGTATATTGACGATATACTTATATTAACATCATCTAAAGAAGAAGCCAATGACATAGCTGAGAAATTCAATAGTATAGACAACCACATCCAATTCCAAATAGAACATCCAGATAGCACTCGTTCCCTAGCACTTCTAGATTTTAGAATAAGAATATCACCTACAGGCAAAATTTACACTTGCTTCTACAAAAAAAACACCACTAAGGATCTCTTTGTACACTTCAAATCAGCTCTTCCACTCAGTTCCAAGACTAGTTACATCATAAATGAAATTAATAGAATACACAATAGATGTAGTGAAGAAACAGACAGAATCACTCACACTGCACACTTTATGAACACCCTCAAAAACAATGGCTACCCAACTTCATATATACGCCATTTAAATAACAGAAAAACACGGACACTACACACACACTCTAACACCTGTTTCCTGAAACTACCACATTTCAGTGAAACAATCACTAAACAAATACGCAAGGCTATTCATAGAGAGGGACTAGATATCCAACTAGCCCACTCTGGACCCTCACTACGCCAACATCTAACAATAAAACATAAAAATGTTATTACACCATGCTCACTAACCAACTGCCCAATAAAAGACCCTAACTTATGCCACAAGACCTATACAATTTACCGTCTAACTTGCTCCAAATGCCTTAATTTCTACATAGGTAGTACAATTAGACCCCTCCACATTAGAATCAAGGAACACATCCACACACGTGCATCCTCATTCCATAAACACCTAATCAAATGCAAAAATAAGGACAACAATTTTTCAGTTAAGATAGAGGCTATAATACGCAACATTGGTAATCTCAGAATTAGAGAAAGTTTATTAATAGCTAAATTAGGTCCTAATATAAACAATAGATTAGAATTAAACACAGAATACATAATTAACTAAATTTACACGTTCCATATATAGGTTTTAGTTTATTTAGTACACATGTTCTCTCATATATATATAATTTTCCCTATCATAAATTTTAAACCTACCAACTATCAATAGATTAGAATTAAACTCAGAATACACGATTAACTAAATTTACACGTTTCATATATAGCCTTTTTTTTTTTTTTTTTTTTTTAATTAAAATTAAATATATATATATATATATATATAGTGATGGGATGATTGAGAATGAAAAGAAGATAATAGAGAAATATAAAAAAAATTAATTACGATTAATTTAACAATATTGACATACTTATTAACTCCTTTACATGACATTATTTCTTTAAACCATGACACTATTTCTTTAAACCATAATACCCTCTTAGGATTACGGTCAGTCTAGAACTATTAATAAATATTTAAGGAAAAGTGGGGAAAAAAAAAAAAAATAAGAATAAATAATAACAACAAAAGAATAAAAAAAAATAGTTAAATAAAATATATAATTGAAGCAGTACATTATGCCTTTTGTAATTCAAATATTTGATTTATGATATTTAATCTATCTGAAATTTAAGGGGGGAATGGTTTGTTTTATTTTTATTGTTTTGAATTTTACATCAATCCTAATATGTAATTATTATATGATATTTTAATATATAATTAATATAATATTTAATCTATTTAAGTTTAAAAGAAAAAGAGAAAAAAGTACTCATAAAAGATATTTTCTTAAAAAAAAAAAAAATAATAATAATAAAAAAGAATCATTTATTTTTTCTATCAATACTAATACATAATTTAAGATAATCTTTTATTTACTTATTTACTATAAAAAAAATAATTTAAATTAGAGAACAAAGGGGATAAAGGGAAAAAAAAAAAAAAAAAAAAAAAAAGAAAAAGAAGAGAAATAACACAAAAAAAAAGAAAGAGAGGGAGAAAGAATAAGAAATGAAAGGTGAAAGCGAAACAAAAGCTAAGTATGTTAAAAAAAAAAAAAAAAAATTTTCTATTAACGGTTTTTATTCATTTGTTCACTTTTGTTTTTGAAATTATGACATGCTCACACCGTTGCTACACATTGCTACACATTGCAACATCTTACCGGATGTCAGCCTTGTTCTCAACAAACTTTTAAGAAAGAAAAAAAAGAAAGAGAGAAATAAGAAATTACAGTTATTCGCCCATTCATAAAAGGAGAAAGAAGAAAGAGAGGAAAAAAAGGAGAGGAAAAGGAAATAAGAAGAGAAATTATAACCACACAAATAAAAAAAAACATAAGCACGTCATTTCTGAAATCAGTCTCTGACGATAAAGCTTCGCTTTGAAATCGATTAGACATATAAACATCTTTTTGTCTTTATTTTTTACGCATTGTATTGCCTTCGAATTTTATTATTTTATATATATATATATATATATATATATAGTGGGTATGCGTTTTTATATGTATGTATACAGTGTTTGTGTGCGTGTCCACATACACACACACACACACACACACACACACACACACACACACACATATATATATATATATATATATATATATATATATATATATATATATATACATATATATAAAGTTGAAAACAATGGAAGTGAATCCGACACTATCTTGAAAAAATAAATAAATAAAGGAGAGAAAATGTTGAATGGATAAAAAATATTTAATGAAATGCAGACACGTGTTTCGACCGAGAGGATGTTTTTGTACACATTGTATTCTATTTATTATTATTTTAAATAAAAAATATAATAAAATGATTATAATAGAAAATATATTTTTAAAAATATTTTAAGTATACAGAAGAACTGATGATGGCCCTTTTTTGTATATACTGACGGTGCAACGAATTATTTTATAACATACTTAACAATGCTTCAAGCAAATTACCAATTACTTTTATATATATATATATATATATATATATATATATATATATATATATTTATATAAACATGTATACACAGACGCGCATACATGTATGTGCAAAACACACACACATATATAAACACACGCATATATATAAACACGTGCGTACACATACACACATAGAAAACATATAAGCACACGTATTTACACAGAAACTCGCACGCACGCTTGCACAGACGCACACACAGAAACACCCACGCACGCGTGAACACACATACACATACACCATAGTTCGAAATCTATTAGACGCATGACAAACGAGCAAAGTGTATCATTATATGTACAAACAAATCGTGTTTATCACAGTCATGGGATCCCTAATTTGCACAATCATTGTCAAAAGTTTGCTTCAATAAATAACTGTTCTGTGTTATTCATTTGTAATTCTATTGTTTTATTTTCATCTATATAATAGATAGTTTGGGTAAAGCCTTTATAAGATAGCCATTAAAAAAACTTTAAAAAAACAAACTTAAAGACAAATTGTTTTGTGATGACTATAATGACCCCCCACCCAAAAAACAAAAACAAACCAAAGACAAAACAAAACAACAAAACAAAAAACAAAATACAAAAACATAAACACCCACACAATTATATGGTAAAATTGGGGGAGGCGTAGGAAATGGACTCGTCGGCCCGAGTTCAAATACTGAACGAGGCTGATAGCATTTCACATAGCGCTAATACCCTTAAGAAAGGTATGAATCAAACTACTCACCTTCCAACTATGGGTAAATAGAAGGGAAGACTGGGTTTTTTAAAAACTTTGGCTAGGTAACCAGTCTAGGAGAAGGAAAACTCTGGATTCAAACCTGTTAAACCTCGCTTAAGAAATTGTGTCACATCCTGCTCGTGCGGATGGATTGGTGTATATATATATATTAAAAAAATCATATATATATATATATATATATATATATATATATATATATATATATATGGTAAAATTGGTAGCAAATTGTTTCTCTTGAACCTGGAAAATTCAGTTTTATGCTATCCATATAGACCCCACAAGGTTCCAGTTTCGATACCGGCACCCGCAAACTCAACGCATGAGTTGCACGGCTTGGATCTGTGCGGTAAGGTGGGGAGCTGATGGTAGGTATGGTGTCCAGCTCAGGCTTAAAAACAATCTCCCTGTTCAAGCGCTAGTGAAAAGAGTCTAGACTCACTCGCTGTCCGGCTGACACGGACACTAGGCCACCTCGCCGACTTTACATTAAAAAAATGACTAAAGGTAAGTGAGAATTGAAGAGTAGCGTAGCGATGTTGCAGGTAAAAGAGGCAAGTATATACACTAACATGTTGAGCATGTCCTCGTATGCTATGCAGCGGGCGCAACGCCCTCTTGTCATATAGACAGTAGACATAACTGCTGCGTGTTACCTCTGTGGAGGATGGAGGGTTTTAGAGAATTTACCTTTGGCACTTCTGTTTTTTTTTAAAGACAGCTCGATATACCAATTAGCGCATACTGATAGTGGTTAGCGATTTCAAATAGCTTAAACTTTGTCTAGTTATAATAACGATAAAATAATAAAATAGAAGTATGATTAATACTAGATCTTCTCTTTCCAAACAACAAAATTTATTGTGCCGTGATATATGCGATGATTAGATTGAACGAAAATTTTACGCATTTGTATACTAAACCAAATATGCAGTGTTACATAAAAAGGTCGCTCGATATTTAACTGCTTGAAGTAATGCGTATAAAAAAGCTTCATAGAGTCCCGTAAATATCAAATGATTATGTTATGATAATACTAGAAGGGGCTACCCGGCATCATTTGGGTAGAATGAATGACATCACATATAACGATATAATAAAAAAACATGTTTATAATACAGGGAATTTCCTAAAATTATCTTAAGTTATTAAAATTTGCTAATGAAAAATATTGAAACAGATTGCTTATATTTTCGTGGAATATCTGATATCTATTATTGTATTTTTATTTACTGTTTTTAAATGGTACTAAAATTTTAATTTGAGATATTGATTTTCTAAAGTTTAACAGTGGCAGACAATGTCAGCATGGCTTAGTAGAATTCAATGCTATTACTATATAAATTTTGATTTTGAATATCTTCGTGAATAGAAATCAAATCTTCATAATGTTTTGCACAAAAGTTAGTTTCAGTGACAGTGAATGTGCATATATATTTACTTTTTTGTTAATTGTTTTATTTTCGTAGTTTTATGCATACATGCATGCACACAACAGCTCTTTATATATGTATAGATTTGGAAAGCTTTCCAATATTTAGAGGTTTTTATTCAGATAAGTACTAAGATTTTCCTGGTACAAGAACAAACGGGAGGCGCTTTTCGTTTAACGGTTATATGGCAACTGGTCTAGGAGAAGGTCTGAATTTAATTCAATTGAACCCTGCTTAAGAAATGACTCCAGAGCTCCAGAACTGGAACCTCACCACCAGATAGAGTTTAACGTCATACATAAGACATGAAGACTCTTTTAGCAAATATATGATAAAAAGGGTTGAGGGTAACCATAGGGGAAATAGATTTGGGACAATCATATAGATGCTAGGGCTTGACGTGACTAGCCGATTGATTGGAGGAGCCTCTCTGACCGCCTGTCTAGCCTAAGTAAGGACCAAAGTTGACTGTGGCATGTCATGTACGGCTCAGACCCCATGGTTCCTTAAGCATCACAGGTCGCGATATACGGCCAACAGGTGGTCCCCTTGGGGTGAAGTGTCTTACTCTTCTGCAGAGGTGCGGTCGGTGTATTCTAAAGCCTCAGCTGATAGGACTGCGTAATATTAATAATTATCATGTAATCAATTATGTAATACTAGTTGCTGCCGATGTTCAAGGCGAAGATGTATTGTAATCCAATTGTGTTAACATGTGAGATACTAGGCCATAAAACAATAAAGAAAATAGACAAATAAAAATGAAATAACAAGATGAATAAAAATGAAATAACAAGATGAATAAAAATGAAATAACAAGATGAATAAAAAATGAAATAAATAGACAAATAAAAATGAAATAACAAGATAAATAAAATTGAAATAAATAAATGCATAAAGATGATATAAATATATGAAATAAATAGATTCGATTTTGCTAACTTGATGGAAACGATAAAAGGATCAAGTTTCGCATTATTCTTACATTATAAATCGAATCCTTTGATAAAACGCTACAAGTTTTGGAATCTACAAAAAATGTACTAAGTTAAAACATACTCTTTATGTATAAATAAATAACAAGGGAACATTCAATAAACTTGTGTTCTCCGATAGACCAAAAAAAAAAAAAAAAAAAAAAAAGGACATTTCATGAATTATATTAAGATAGTTGAGTTAAAAATAATCCATGCAAAATAATATATTGTAATATAATAATGTAAATATTGTTTGGATATATGTCATAAGCTATAATAATACAATTATTAAATATAATTACAATGCAATCAATTTTGTAATAATTAACAATTAATTCAGGATGTAAGAGATAGATCAAAGGTTAGTCGCATAACAAACAATAGGCAGATCAAGTTCGATAACAGACTGGGGCTATGTATGTGTGTGTAAAGGAATAGTTTTAAAAACGTTTTTCTTAAATCAAGTAAGTGCTCGAATACTGGTCAGTAGAGCAGCATAAAACTTAAAATAAGTTGTCGGTTTCATTACAACAAGTTTCATTTATTTGAAAAAATACAATCGTCAGATGAAACACGCTTGAGAAAACATACAAATTTGCCACACACACACACACACACACACACACACACACACACACACATATATATATATATATATATATAATTGAGAAAAATGGAAATATATTCGACGGTATTCAAATATTAAATATTCAACAAATATTCAGATGTATTTATTTATAAATGATACTTAGCCAATGTTTAACGTTTCCTTTATTTTTTATTATTATTAAACCATCTTGAATACTCCAAACTCCCAAATAAACTATCTTGAATCCCCCCCCCTCCGAAAAAATCTGAGACGATATTTTTTGTCTAAATCATCTTTCTCTATAGAGTCGTCTGGTAAGATAGTACATTTTTAAAAGTGGATCTGATGACTGGGGATGCCTACAAATCACCAACTACTATTGAATATTGATGACCGGTGGGAACAACTTGGCTTTCCTAAATCGGAGCAACTATCGATTTTATTGCAAAAGCCTTCCAATCGATACACCGTGATCAGTATCTTAATGAGAATACCACTAAATAAATAATTCATGAAAGCTAATGAAATTAAATAGTGTCACACAAAACTTATTAGAGTCCATATCGAAGTTCCTTGTAGAGCAGGGCTTTTCAACCTTTTTACTTGATCCACTTCTTGTAACTAAATTTAATTTTTAGTCACCCCTAAATTGAATATTAGATTACAAAGCATAACAAATTCACCAGCGTTTAATACAATTTACATAAGAAAAGAATCAGTAAACGATAAATACAATTGCACTTTTAATTTTTAAATTATATTTTAATGGGAAGGATAGGTTTGGTGGACACTGTGGAGATTTCGAATATTAAATTGCGGGTTTGTGAGTTTGAGCCGCAAATCACCATATGTGCTTCTCTGTTTGCTTAGTAAATAATACAAATATCTAACAAAGATTTCACCTTATATGAACTCGGAAAAGCTGTTAACTGGACCCAACAGTTGCACCAACCCTGGGATATTTTGCTACAGTTTTTTTCGTTTATACCCAATTCATAAATGCAACATTCCCCCACAGACCCCTACGCTTTTATCACCTCTTCGAAAATTCTATTCATATCTATGGATTTATGTGGATCTCTTTAAGGAGTCTTGTTGTAGAACTATAGTAAGCAAGCCATTGGAAGTAGAACAAATTCTCACGGTTATGTACTTGTGATGGTTTGCAAGCTAGTCTCACAGATCCATTACTACTGAATAATAAGTTCGATCCTCGCTGGATGCCCCATACTTACAACTTTGACTCACATCCTACCTGTGGCGAAAAGGCTGGGTATATCAAGGGCACCCTATCGTGGTGTAATGGTTAGCAAGTTAGTCTCACAGATCCATTACTACTGAATAACAAGTTCGATCTTCGCTGGATGCGCCATACTTGCGACTTTGTGTCACATTCTACCAGAGGCGAACGGGTTGGGTAAATACCAACTTACTAACTTTTCCTCTCATACATTCTTGGATTCGATTGTTGCTTTTGTCTAAACTTCATTCAGTTGTGTTATTTTATTGGGTGAGAAGAATGAAAGAAACAGAGAATCATTGTTATGATCTACCATTTCCATTCAATAGGGTTCAAGAAAAGCTAGATTAATTGTTATTACCAAGGACAAAGTCTAGTTCAGTAAATTATTTTTTAGAAATAATCACTACTAGCAGGACCTGTGAATATACCACAGTATGATAATTTAATTATTACAACGCTTGATATGTTTACTTCGGAGTTATTGCGAAATAGTTCAATATCTAAAAAGTATAATCTTGATTTAACTCTCTCATTCTTTTTTTCTTTCTTTCCTTCTTTTCATTATGATCAATTGAAACAGATTAGCGTTATCACTTCTGCACGCTCACCTTCTCTCTATATATTTCCCCTATTCTTTCTATTATATTTTGTGTGTAGTCTGTCCTATCTCTTTCCTTTCTTTCGTTATAATAAAAATGGAATGGTCTATCATTTAGCTAAGGTGACGACACTCATAAGAAATAAGAATTCGGTAGATAAGTGATACCAGATAATCAGGATTAACATTTTTGCATTTCATCTTGGACGATTTGGACAGTCTCATTTTTAACCATAGGGTGTTGCAAGATGATAACGGTCGGAAGATTAAAGAACAAGAGTATTAATATATCACTATCAGTCGAAACATGATAACATCTACTAAGTCTGTTGTTTGTAGACTAATTAATCAATAGAGTTGTCTCTCCTTATTCACAGGAAAATGTTCTAAGACACTCAGCAGATGACCGAAACAGTGGGTCCTATAAAATACGAATAGTTTTCAAATCGATCTATTTTAACATATATGGGACCCTAACACATACTACCACTATGGGTAAGAGTCGACCTGGGAGTAATGGCAATAAAGGGATAATCTAACTGCCCAGATCTCTAGAACTGGAGCTTCTCCATCCGATGCAGTTAAGTGTCATACTTAGGACACCCTCTTTTTTGGGGGGAGGGGGGAATTCTTACCCCTCTGCAGATGATATAGCTCCACCTATAGGGCGGTATGGCATTTTGAAAATGAGATTATTGCAGTAAAGACTTTAGATTGAGAGGTTAATTTTTTATCTTGGATTGTTGTTTTCTAAGCCGAGAAAACATTATATTTA